>OY757310.1:93313745-94513745 GCA_963583905.1 Stenurella melanura | reverse complement strand
TGCGAGAGTCTTCATAAACAATCATGTGTTGCAATTTGAGTTGCGATAACCGCAAGCAAAATGTGGCAGATCACGATTTTAAAATCGCTGCGATTATTTTCTCACATGTGCACGTAGTTCAATACATTTCTATGTATCACATTTCTGCGATAAAATAATCGCGCTGTGAAAAATCGTAGTGCGCGCTAGGCCTAACGCCGGCTCCACACATGCGTTATTCGTATAAAAATGTTTGCTATTTATAGGAATGTACGCAAGTGTGGATGGAATGTTCGTGTTCGTGCACAAATATGCGATATTTGGTCCGAACACGAACACGTTTCCGATTCGAGTCAGTAAACAGACGCACATCAAAGGGAATGAATATTCACTGTGTTTAAATTTTGCCGTATACAAACCACAATGTGATGTGTGAAGGGTGTGTTCGCCAAATATTCATAAACGAATATGTCTACACAAATATTTGTAAAAGTACCCGAATATTCGTGGACGCATGTGTGGAGCCTTCGTAATGGTACAGGAGCCAGCGTGCCTTTATCTGACACATTTGTAACTGTTCGAGACATGGTTAATCCCTTGTTTTAGAGAGAATTTTTCTTAGTAGTGGAAACTTAGTTTATAAATGAATTTAATTATTTAAAAAAAAATCGGCTTGGCATTTGTTAATCATGGCTTAATTGTAGACACCTCGCTGGTTTAAATTGTCTGCCACTGTACGTACCTCCAGTAACTGGATGTATTCCGTTCGTATTTTTGTAATAACTAAGGTGTAATTAACCGATAACAAAGATATTAGATACTCCGTTCGCTGCAAAAAAATGACCGGCATGGACTTCTTGCTGTTCTTTGTCAGTGGGTGCAAGAGCTTGGTGAACAAAGCTTACTATGTCCGGGCGGTGGAAGCGGTCATGTGACCTGGTAAATTCAAATTGAAATTTGAGATCGATGTTTTGTTGAAACTTTTTGATATATTAGCCTAAGAGGAAATTAAAAATGATAAGGTGCAGTGAAAATTTTTATGCAAAAACCCTCCTTACTAGGTGAAAAGTCCCTCCCCGGAATGAACTTCTGGTTGCAGAGCTATGTACCTTTCAGCTAGTAAGGAGGGTTTTTACATACAAATTTTCACGTTACCATTTTTAATTTCCATAGCCAGCTCTCCGTCTATATGTTTCCAGACCTTAAGAACAATCCAAAAATACTCTTGACGGCATTTTCTGTCGTAAGTTTCGGAGCTGGGCCTTTTCAATTTAACGAAATTTGGAATATGTCTTAATCGCGGTTCGTTTAATGCTAGGGCGGCGCCAATATTCTTGACTTTGATGGCGGTCTCGGATGATTAGGGGTCGAGCTTTGAGCTCTTTGCCCCAAATATGCTAGGGCGTTATTTCCGGCATTTTTTTTGTATCACCGAAAGGGTTAATATGCAAAAAATGGTTTTGCAACTGGCACATATTTTTGCATATTAACCCTTCTAAAATTTTGAAATAAAAATTTTAAAAAATACCCAGTAGTATCTCTAATAAAAATTACTTCCCTCGCATACCGAAGGGAAGTATTGAGAAAAAATCGCCCTCCGAGATTTTTTCGGATTTTCACGTTTCACATCATGTAGATTACGAAAATATAGATTTTTCAATACCGTCAGTCTCTCTGTCTGTTGGTGCATTAACTAAAAAACTACTTTACGGGGAACAGTCAAATTGGGTAGGTAGCTGACGCTACTGTCAGCGAAGAAATGGTTAAACTTTCACTGGAAAGTATACAGGGTGGACCGTCTAAAGGGAATAAATAATGGACAAAAAATATTTTTGCTCAAATTTAAAATGTCCGCGTTTCATGGCATTCTAAACCTATTAAAAAAAATTAAAATAATTTTTTTTAACCTCTCCTATACTTAAACTCCACTGCGTGAATGTGGAACTGAAAATGTGACAGATGGCAATAATATTTGGTATATGCACCTACGAATGCACCTATTATTATTGAAAAATGTACAGTGTGGTCATCCCAAGAAATAATTCAACCATGACATGGTGGGCATTTGTAAAGATATTTAGGCAAGCCTTCAAAATATTTGGCATCTGTTATTTAGTATTGAATGATGACCACTCTGTATATTTTTTTGATCAAAAGTTATCAGGTTCTCTTTGTAATAATTTTTTTACTTCCCTCGCATACCGAAGGGAAGTATTGTATTCGAGAAAAAATCACCCTCCGAGATTTTTTCGGATTCTGACGTTTCAGAACACGTAGATTACGAAAATATAGGTTTTTCAATTCCGTCAGTCTGTCTGTCTGTCTGTCTGTCTGTCTGTTGGTGCATTTACTAAAAAATTACTTGACGGAGAGCAGTCAAATTTGGTAGGTAGTTGACGCTACTGTCAGCGAAGAAATGGTAGAAGCTTCACTGGAAAATATACAGGGTGGACCGTCTAAACGGAATAAATAATGAAAAAATTTTTGTTTGCTCAAATTTAAAATTTCTACGTTTCATGACACGCTTAACCTATTTCAGGAAAAAAAATTTGAAAATTTTTTTCACCAATATTTTTGAAAAAATTTTTACTACTAAAATGAAATATTTTTTTTTCTTTCTTTAAATTTAACATTTCCACGTTTCATGGCATTCTAAGCCTGATTCAAAAAAAAAAAATTTTTGAAATTTTTTTTACCATTTTTGAAAATTTGTGTACCACTAAAATAGATGAAATTTTTTTTATTTCTTCAAATTTCAAATTTCCACGTTTTAATAGCGTTCTAAATCTATTTAAAAGAAAAATTAGAATTTTTTTTCTATTTTTAAAAAATTTTGCCACTAAGATAGAATTTTTTTTCTTTGTTCAGATTTTAACTATCCACGTTTCCATGGCATCCTAAAACTATTCAAACAAATTTAAAAATGTTTTTGAAAATTTTTTTAAAAAATTTGAACATTTTTAATCCATTTATGTATCACTACTATAGAACAGACGAAAAATTTTTTTTTGCGGAAATTTAAAATTTCCACGTTTCATGATATTCCAAACCAATTTCGGAAAAAAAAAATTGCAACATTTTGTTACCAGTTTGGAAAAAAATTTAACACTAGAATGCTCAAATTTAAAAGTTCCACGTTTCATGACATTCTAAACCTAGGTATTTCAGAAAAATAAAAATTGAAATTTTTTTTCACCAACATTTTTCAAAAAGTTTTTACCACTAAAATAGATCGATTTTTTTTTATTTACTCAAATTTAAAATTTTCACGTTTCATAGCATTCTAAACCTATTTTAAAAAATATGTAATTTTTAATTTTTAAACTTTTTTTAGCACTACTATAGAATAGAAGGAAACTTTCCTTTTTGCTCAAATTTAAAATTTCTACGTTTGACATTTTAAACCTATTTCAGAAGAGAAAAATTTTGGAAATTATTTTACCAACATCTTTTGAAAAATTTTAAAAAAATGAAATTTTTTAACCACCACTATACTTCCACTCCATTACGTGAATATTGGATTGAAAATGTGACAGATGGCAATAATATCTGGCATATGCACCTATTATACTTTTATTGAAAAATATACAGGGTGGTCATCCCAAGAAATATTTCAGTCATGGTGGATATTTGTAAAGGTATTTGCGCAAGCCTGCCATATGTGGCACCTGCTATTTAGTATTGAGCTTTTGCTGTTGGATGAGCAATCTATATATTTTTTTGACCAAAACTTATCAAGTTTTCTTTGTAATAATAGCAATAACTATATTCCGATTATTATTCTCAATGCCATTTCGTAATTATTATTTTTTTAGAGTGACTGCCATGCACAAATAACGAGGGAAGTTCTGTGTAAATACCTTTACCGATTTTTTTCCTAAGATGTATTTACCGATTTTTTTTATCGGAAAGGAACAGCAAAATCACATTTTTTCCTAAGCTGTATTTAAATCACATCTACAGTTTCTTTCATAATAATTAGCGCACAACTTGCAGAGATAAAAAATGAAAACGAAAAATTGTATTTATTAGAGTACAGGGATTCCTAATGAAGACAGGGGGTAAAAACTTGTGGAAAACATTTCTTTTCCCATTGGCGATCTACTAACACCGAATTAGGTTCAAAATCTTGCGGGGCCCATTTTGATTTACTTATTCTACTACACCGTTTGGTACGTGGAGATATCAGGATTCTTTGATAAAGGGCCTGATGTCAAAGTTTAGAAATTCAAAATTTATGTTTTCTTTTATTATACAGTATGTCCCGCTTTTCACGACTCCCATATCACAACGGCCTTATTAACAAAGCGATTTTTTAAAATTTGGGTGGAAATTGCTTACTCATCAGGAGATTGTGTCACGGTAAAATATTTAAAAATCCACCAGTGGCGTTAGCCCTTATGGAGAAAAATCAACCCAATTTTCCAAGAAAATATATTAGGCAAAGTTTTAACTGTAAAACAATCTCATAATCTTATTCGTCGTTGTCAAAAACTCTCTAATACCGAATTTCAATAAAACAGTGTACTTAGTATTCACGTAATAAGAAAATAAAATTTTCCGTTTTAAAGTACCAATTATTAGTTGTAACTTTATTTTCGGACAGGTTTTCCATTTGTAATTAATCACGTGACGTCAGTCGGTTTACTTAACAGTCTAAATAAAGAACTAGTTAACCGTTATACTCTTCGCCGATTTACTGCATTTTTTATATAATTGTTGCACATTCTGTAGAATAATCTTCGCAGTTTTTTTGTAAATAATATTAGTTTTAGACACGTTTAATTAAATTACAAAATTTTAAAAAAAGTTATTTAAAAAAATTCTTAATTTAGAAATGTGTAACTTTTTTATTTATTGATCGATTTTGTTAAAAAACAATAGGGTTCGTCCTCTAACTTACTGTTCAAATTTCAATACAATCGAACTTTTCGTTCTTAAGTTACCGTGCTTAGAAGAAACGTGACGGACGGACAGACAGGCGGACAGATAGACGGACATTTTGAAAGTTGTTCAGAATTCGATCACCAACCCAGTGATATGTAATTTCTTTATCTACGGGCAATATTACCGGTTTTAGAAATGTGCCGATCGAATGCAATATACTCTTCGTTTTGTATTTGCGAAGACTATAATAATTGGCTTGGAAATAAAAATAGGTTAAATTTAAAACAAATTTAACATTCTTAATGTAATAATAAGCGCCATAAATGCAACTTTAACGAGATTTGATCGATATCTAATTTGTTACATGTTCTAAAATCATACTGATAATAGCAACGCACATTTCAGTGGGATTAAATTTCTATAACATCTACGTTTTAAAAGTTTTAAACACAAGTTGGTCCTGACAATTATTGAGCAAGCTGTAAGTTATAATGATAGTAATAATAATAAATCCTTGTATTTCCAATAATATTTTACATAAGTGAATGATAACATTTGCAAAACATTTTTTTTTTGAATCTCAAGCGGAAGTTCGCAACAAGTGTATCTATGTAAGGGTTATTATTGATTGAATTGTCCCTGAATTAAATTCGTTTAAAATTGAACTTTTTTGTTTCCAAGTCAATTAATGATTGATTTAGGCTATTAAGTAAATTGACTGAAGGAAAACCTGTCTTGCTCCTAGCTTAATTAACTCTTCATTACGTCCCAACATAAAGTTATGAGTCTAATAATTGGTGCTTTAAAAATGGAGATTTCATTATATTATTTTATTGAAATTCGGTATTAGTGAGTTTCTGATAACAACAAATAATATTATGAGATTGTTTCACAGTTAAAACTTTGCATAATATCTTTTTTGGAAAATTCAGTTTTCTTCATAAGGACGAACGCTACTGGTGGATCTTAAAATATTTTGCCGTGGAACAATCTCCTGATGAGTAAGTATCTTCCACCCATGTTTTTTAAATCGCATTGTTAATAAAGCAGCTGGGATATGGAAGTTATGAAAAGTGAGACATGCTGTATAGAAACTAGATAAGAGGCTACTAAAAAGGGCGATTTTTTTTTAAATCGCACTAAAAATTATGAAATAAAATATTGTTGCATGTTTCCGCCCCTGGGAAACACCCTGTATGAATCCGTGGGTTTCAAATAATTTTAACAAGGGTTAACTACTAACACTTTATTTAATAATTTACTGATTACACAATACTTCTAAACTAACTTTTACAATGTTTATATTTACACTTCGGAATTATAACCTCACTTATCGCTGCCAAACTTCACTTTAAAAAACTCCTCCCCCGCCGTCGATTTCGCCTTGTATATCCTAAAATGGCCTCTAGATCCATCTAGAGATTTCCAATTCCAAAACATTATAAATCTAGAGCCATTTACAGGCTTCGAGAAGAGATGATGATGGCGTGTATTACTGGTTGCCTAACTATTGGTATTTAATTTCAGCTATTAGTTTCATGGGCGTATCATAGGGTGTGTAATGCATAACAATATCGTCGCCCAGTTAATTGAACTTTATTACCTAGTAAGTACCGATATTGAGGTCGGTGTAAAAATAAACAAATAACAGAAAATCCAACGTATTTTGAACGGATCTTAATAAAATTAACCAGGAGGCGGTGACATTTTTTCAAGGCGGTTCAATTTTCTTTAAAATAAATGTCTTTTATTTTAATACTCTGAAGTTTCCTTTGCGTGCATTGATTACACAGCCACACAAAAAAAATGTCTGACCTGGGGGGTCTGACCGTATTTTCTATATTATTTTGGGGTCGCTAAATCCGAATCCGAGGTCTATTTACCCCAGCACATCAGAATTTTGCCGTAATCTCAAATAACCCGTAATTTAAGCGAATTCGACATCTTCATATAATTCGCTGTAACTTTTTCTAGACAAAAATGAATAGGCTTTTTTGTATTAAATCGATTGCAAATTAAATTTCCAATCCAATGATGTGGGTCACGATATTTTTTGTGAAAGATCCGAGGATTTCGCTTCGAGCGCCATTTCTGCCAAACAAAAGCTAACAAAAATCTTAAAAGTGGTACCGACGTAGAAAGACGTGAGAAATCGATTGGTGCAAATTGGAGGTCGGTGCGTACCTTGGTTTTCGAGATATGGCCCCTCGAAATCGCCGGGAGGTAAAAATCGATTTTTTTTTACCACCTCCCGAGATCATATCTTGAAAACGAAACGAGATACAGAGCTACGGTTTGCACCATTCGATTTCTGTCGCCTTTCTACATACCTCTAAATTTAGATGTTTTAGGTACCTTAGAAATTTTGCAAAAACTATGAAAGTGCCGGCAAAAATCTCTATCTTGTTTCGTTTTCGAGATATAGCCTCGGGAAGCGGTAAAAAATTCGATTTTCACCTTCCGGTGACTTCGAGCGTCCATATATATTTTTTTTTTTTTTTTGCAGAAACTGTATATTATTTAATTTTTTTTTATACTTGTATTGGAAATAAAGACCTTTTATTATTATTATTATTATTATATCTCGAAGACCAAGGCACGCACCGACCTCCGATTTGCACCAGTTGATTTCTCACGTCTTTCGACGTACCCATAATTTCAGAATTTTGTTAGCTTTTATTTGCCACAAATGGCCCTCGAACCTGGGTCGTGTCGCTCGAGATGCGAAATTCTCGGACCTCTCAATTTGGCGGCCGATATCTCATTTAAAAAGCGCCGAAAAAATATCGTGCCCACATCATCGGACTGGAAATTTAATTTGCAATCGATCCGGTACAAAAAAGACTACTCATTTTTGTCTAGAGAAAGTTACAGCAATTTATGTGAAGAGATGTCGAAATCGCTTAAATTATGAGTTTTTGAGGTTATGGCAAAATCCTGATGTGATGGGGATAAATAGACCTCGGATTCGGATTCAGCGACCCCAAAAACATAGAAAACACGGTCAGAACTCCAGGTCAGAGAGAAATATTCTTTTTGTGTGGCTGTGTTATTATACTCTTCACAAATACGGGTACGAAGCTGGCGTTAGAGGAAAACCCCTATTGTTTTTATGCAAAATCGATGAGATAATAAAAAAGTTCTTATTTAAATTTTATAAAATTGTCGCCTGACAATGTTTCCTTTCATATATTTATACATTTTACTAATATATATTTCATAATAATGTAATATCTAAACATTAAGGCGTTTTAATATGGTGGGTGATGGTCTAGCAGACAAAAGACACGAAATTCAAGAGCCGCGGATTCGAACGAGATAAGTTGGCCTTTTTAAAATTCAATTTTACACAAGCTGTGAAAAGTATACCTAAGTTTCTAGTTTCATTTTATATTAGGAATCTGTATCTGCATTTTTTTAATAGAATGCAAGCCAATACAACAACGGCGCGTTATAGTTTGGGAATTTTTCTGAATTAGGTACCGGTACATCGAATATTACCGGTGGTAGAAAGCAAATGTATTAAAATGCATTTATTGTTCTCAGGGACATTTAACTTTCTTAACTCTAGAGGGTTAGGAAGATTTGGACTCTCAAAACCCAGTTTCGTCGATACGCCACTGCTGCCAGTTTGTTTAGAAAATTGAACACTGCAGAACAAGTAATACCTCAATCGGTATCAATAATTTAAGAGGTGATTGCTCGACTTCTTTCATGTAAAATAGTTCACCTTAGTATCTATCCCAAAATGAATTACCGAGATACAGGGTGTTAAATGTATCTCGATTCAACAGCAGTTATTGAGTTTTAAATTAAATTAATTTTTATTTTATAATTAATTTGGACTAATATTACAATGGCGTAGGCAATTTTTGTATCGTAATTAATAATATAATAATAACTTACTCTTCGAAATACGCTATGATTTAACACACATGCCTTATACAATTTTTTTTTTTCAGGAGTAAAAAGTGAAACACGAAGCCCTGGATTAGCTGATTCCGAAAGTGCAACAGTTTCACAAGATACCTCATCCTTCTATGGAACACCAATTGATTTAGGCAATTTATATGATAAGGATTATCCACAATCGTACACATCAGCTCATTCGTATTATAACAGGTAACAATATACATACATTAGAACTGTTTAAAATGAAATTTTTAACGCAGTAATATCTTGGAATATAAATAAAAGTGATGTAGAGACACGAGTGGTTTCAGCTAGTAACAAAATCGTTTTGTTGGATTAGATGCAAAATGTGACTTTTATAAACATATGTTTTGAAGTTGACAATTCTATTTTTTTTTTTCACAGTGACCATAGGAACAAACAACAGTGATTCTTGCGTATCGTTCACAAGGATCAATCAACTGTTCTAATAGAGATAAAATCAAAAGACATTTTAAACACCTGGAATTCGATATTTTAAAAACTGTCGACCATGTGAATTCGTTTACGATAATTCAAATTGTGTATCAAAAGTCCCATCTCACGCATTTCTGTCATTTCCGCCTTTCCATCATTAGTTCATTTTCGGTGATTTGTGGGACATAGAAATAATTGATTCCGATTTCCAAGAAAAATATATGAAACATCCACTTCCGTGATTTAAATGATCTAACATTTTTTAAAGATTTAAGTTATAGTATAAACACAAACATCACCTGATATCGATTAAAGATGGTTTAGAATAACCAAATCCAGTTAAGTTCAATGGGAAAACAGTTTTGCACATACATACCAACTACAATCAAAACCTGTTTCTACCAAGGACGGAGTAGTAAATGTTGTTAATTCGTCTGATTATTGTTAGAGCGAAATATTCTGGGACAAATGTCTAAATGTATACCTACTTTTAAATTGGGTTTTTCAGAGTTTCGGTTATTACGAGACGATTGCTTACATTTTCTCTAGTTTTATTTTGTTACAAGTTTCGCAGTTTTCAATTTGTTTATTGAGTGTGTTTTTGTATTATACGGTGGGTCGTTTCATTTGTATCTCGATGTACATTTGCTTCTTGTAAATGATACTGGTTATTTGTAATCGGTTTTGTTCTTTTGCTAGAATTGTTCTTTTTGCTTGTGATGAACTCAATTTCTCCGTCTGAAAATTGAAATGGAAAAACTAAACGTGGTTTGAATGATAAGTGGATATTGGTACGTTGATAGTTAATTCGATATGAATCTTAAGTGACGGCAGGACAATAAAACCAATTTGACTTTCCCTTCCATAGAATCTTGAATAAATTTTTCAGCCACCGCTGAACTTTTCCATCCACCATGTCGTTTTGAAATGGACAGATCGACACGTGCACTTGCAGGGAACATCATAGATGTACGACGAAAGCAATGACCCATATACTGAGGAGGGTTTTCAAATAAAAAAGATAATTTTTTCGACATTCTTCCAGTCCACCGATCCCATCGTGGCTAAGATCTGTTAAGAATGCGCCAGCACATCCCCTTCTCTCGAGGGTAACGCGACAGTTGGCAAAGAACTAAATGGTCGAATTGAGATAAACGAATCAGCTGATTTTGGAATTTTTGAAGTAATTGCAGTCTTTAGTGGCTAGTGCATTGAGAGGCACAGCTTTTAAAATCCATTTTTTATTAAGAAAGACATGTATAATATATACAAGCTTATTTTAACGTCATCACTATCAATTGAGGCCTCTAGATGCAAAATCAGATATATCCGTTAAACATGAAACTGAGAAAAAAGCAAAAAACTGTCGGTTTTCCAATGATCAATATTTATCTGCAATTTCAATGGCAATGTAAAAAAGATATGGTTTTATAAAGTCATTTTCCTAAAAAAATTGAATTTTTTCCTTCATATTGAAAAAATATTACAAAAAAATAAAATTGATATATCTGGTTTTGAAGGTAATGACGCAATATATCTGGTTTTGTATATAATTTGCTAAGCAATATCCCTATTATTTCCTTTTCTTACCTTTACTTGTGTAGCTGGCCGATGGAAATTTTTCGTGGCCGCTGGTTTTTAAGTTTGTGAGTATATACCATTCGGGAATAAAAATAAATATATTAATAAACACTTTTATTCAGTTGCATAACAAGAGGTTAAACTAAAAATTTAAACAAATCTGTTATCATCCTCTTGGGGTTCACAGAGGCTTTCATCTTCCTGTGTTTCGCCTACTATTTCCTCATTGCTTAAAACATCTCGGTAGTACTGTAGCCCTAAATTGTCTGCTTCTTCTTTCCAGTTGGAACCAAAATGGCCAGTCAACAACTCATCAACATTTCGAAGTTTTTCTGGTTTAACGAAATGATGACCAATATTGATTTCATCAGGATTAACATTAAAAATAGTTTTGCCCTTCTTACAAATACCTTCAGGGTTGCCAATTATATGTCTGTAAAAGGGTTCTCCTTGGACAACAACATTGGTAAAGTTGTTCCGTGTAATAATTATACGCTTGCACGAATTAATTTTAAAATGCAACGATGAAGTTGCCCTTATGTGTTCTTTAATTTCGTCTTGCCAGTCATACCTTCCAATCGACACCAAGCACTTGAACAGTTCCAAATTCGCTAAATATTTCTTGGTATTCTAGAGGGTTTATTATGGTGTGTTTTTGCGTAGTCTCTTTTCTATATTTCCAAAAACCCTGTCAGGTGGAATATATGAGTGGCCTGTAACAGGAAATACTAATTCAACTGATTTTATGTGTTTTGGTGCACGCTGCAACCAAGTACATGCCATGGAGATCACAGCAAGATTCTTATTTTGTCCACCGCATCCATCGGAACAAAGCCTTATATCTGTTTTATCATCTAAGTTCAATTTTTGAAATCTATCAAAAACTGCAGAAGCAATTTCATTCCACCCTTTGAACTTATCAGTTTCCTTCCATGTATAACAAAAACGTTATCTTTAGTTAATGATGAAGGAGTAGTTCAATAACGATAGTGAAGTTATATACGTAGAGTTGGCGTTTATAATAGGCCTGTTGGTCTGGAATCTTTGGAAGAACTATATTCTTTTGACAATCATATGATAGTATGTGCAAACCAGGCTTTTTATTTTTCAATAACCCGTAAAAGGCGTTTGCTTTTAAATTGTGAATTCTACTTTCCGTTATCAAGGTCTGTTTCTCACTCTGATCTCTTGTGTTGGCAATTTTTGATTTCAACACTAAACATCGGGAACACACGTCAGTTTGTGGAGCATTAAAGCCCAAATTAAATTTTGTATTAAACAATATTCTAAAAAGCTTTCTTTAACCGTAAATTCAGAAAAGTTTGCATTATAAATTCTCCATATGTTTTTAATGCTTAGGTCACTCGAAAGATACTCTCTGGAACTTTTGCCTCGACAGTACTGGCTTTCAATGACAAAAAAGACTTGATAAAATTAATAATTTTACGTTTCTTAACCAAATTTTTGCCCACCTCGGCTCTCCACAGGCATTGCCCCTGTCTCTTGAAAACGTTTAATTACCCCATTAACTCTATTATGGCTTTAATTTAGTGCTCTTAAAAAAGTGTTTTTACACACAGGAACTAAATCTTTCGAAACCTTTTTTGGAATGAAGTAGTGGATAGATGCACTCCTATTTCGTTTTTTTTTGCGATTGACGTCGCCTTTGCACAGTCTGTAGAGTGCAGTATTTAATGATGTATGCATCTTGAACTGTTTTTTGATGATATTTGTAAAAGTTTGTGTGAAAATGTGCAACATCAAAATTAGATAATAGGGAACATTTATATGAAGGTGTGTTATGATGGGCATGCAGGAAAATTCGATTGTCCTTTAGCTGAATATCTAAAACAATATTATTTTTTAAAGTGAGTAAATAGGTAACCAAATATTTATATTTTTTACCTTTTTACTGTAGCAGCATTTCGTTTCCAATTTATCAGATTTCTTTCCCTTTTTCGGGCTGATTCCGAAGTCCTTTCTGTCGGTCCACTCATTTGTAAATTAATTTTTTCAACAATATCAAACACAAAACACTTAAGCGATGTGATCCGTTAAAGTTTTCATAACAAACTAAATAGAAATCAGCAGATTTAAAACGTTATTGTAAGTAAGTGGATATAACTTGTTTTGACTAGTAATGCGCACTGATCTTATGGTCTTATGGAATATATCTGATTTTGCTTAGCACTGTATATATCTTAGCTTGAACATCACCTGTCAACGGATATAACTGATTATGCATTTCGTCACAAAATTCAATGCAGGTTTAACATAGGAAATGACTGTTTTTGACACCTTTAGCAAGTGCGCCATGCGGCAAAGTACTCAATGATAATTTTACCGCGAAATTTAAAAAAATGGGATATATCTGGTTTTGCATCTAGGAGCCTCAATTTAACATGTAAACAACTGTCATATTAGCTTCTAGTCACTAGAGTCTAGACCCCGAGCCGCAACAAATAATCCCGCATGAAATTGAAATATTTTGCGTTATTTTGTCTGCGACGCTTACTGCATGCGGCGCTAATAATTAACAATTAGATAGCAAAATAAAAATTAACCTAACTAACCTTTACTTAAAGAAATCACATGAAGGAATGAAATCATTATAGGAAAATATTATTTCTGCCGTCAAATCAAACCTGAATTTGTGAAAAAATACATTAATCGTTACAAAATAATTAAAAAAAGTTCGGCGTATGCAAAAATTGAACCCGGGGCCTTTCGCACCCTAAGCGAGAACATTTTTACCCATATGCCAACCATGCACCTAACAATCAGCGCTATAGCATGGAATAAATGGGTTGAAGAGCGGTACAATAACATGAACAGTATTTTCTCTCTCAGATTTTTAAATTTATTCCTTGGACCTCATTGATGAATTCTCTTTTAATGTTTGTTTTTGTATTAGGAATTGTAGTTACTATTTTTTTTTTTTAATTCTTTGGGACTTCCTGCCACATGTATTTTTTCTTTTTAAGCGGTGCTCAGGGAATCTACAAAATATCACAATTAACCAGTATATTACTGGTAAATAACCTCTACGCCCGTGACTTTTACGTCAAAGTATCAGTTAGAGATTGCTTTTTTTAAACAAATAACACAAATATTAAAAAACTTGAAATTGAAATTAAATATTTCGCCGACGTTTCGGAAAACTAATCTGTTTCCCTTTTCAAGGCTTTTTTGATGAATCTTTTTTGCTGTGTATGATAAATACACAGCTCTAAGAATGTTTGTTATGTTCAGTATCCATAGATACTTACTACTTACATAGAACTATCGATAGAGTTAACAGTTTTTTTAATTTTTATACAATGTTAATTTTATGAAGTTCTTCTTTTAACATTGGCAACCAGATTGTACAGACATCTACGGAACAATTCGACACCCATCTATCCTCATTCAATAATATTATCGCTGATTCTTTAATTTTTCTTTTTTTGCTATCTGCCTATTTTGTTAAAAATTTGTTAACTGTATCAATAGTTCTATGTAAATAGTAAGCATCTATGGATATTGAACATAACAAACATTCTTAGAGCTGTGTATTTATCATATACAGCAAAAAAATGTTTTCAAAAAAAGCCTTGAAAAAGGAAATAGATTAAATTTCCGAAACGTCGGCGAAATATTTAATTTCATGTTTTTATACTTATTTGTGTTATTTATTTTAAAAAAGCAACCTCTAACTGACCCTTTGACGTAAAAGTCACGGGTAGAGGTTATTTACCAGTAACATACTGGTTAATTGTGATATTTTGTAGATTTCCGAGTACCGCTTTAAAAGAAAAAAATACAAGTGGCAGGAAGTTCCAAAGAATTAGAAAAAAAAATGAAGATGCTGTAGCATTTGAAAAAGCTACATTAATAATTTCAGTTTGAATACTGTAAATTAACCTTGATTAATTCATTTTTTTGAGTATGCAACCCACGATCTAGAATCCGATAGTGGATGGTTGCCTATCTTGATGAGAAATTGTGGGTAGTAAACATGTTTTCTTTAAGCATAATTTTGATAGAGGTGTTACTCACATATTCTTGTAGTGGAAATATTACATAATCGTGTATTCAGTCTTTAAATTGCAAAGTCCTTTGTTGGCGCATTTTTATTGGCTAGAGAAAGAGTTCTCTAGATGCTCAAGTTGGTAACACTGAGAACAGGAGAACTGTAGAGTACATTTCCAGCTGGGGGTTCGTTCTTCGACAGCGACGAGATTAGCGGAATGGCGGCGGTCCCGGTTTTGTAGTGAAGAATTTGGGTTTTACATCGCTGACACTGAAAAGGGATTTGATTTGATGTACCCAGTGTTTCTTTACCGTCCTGCCAGAAGCATTTTGTAAATTCCAGGAAGGAATTATGTTGCTTGTCGTAATCTGATCGCCACGTGTCTCGTCAGGTTATACTTAGTTTGGTGTTTTATTTAGTTCTTATTTATTGTAATTATTACAGAGTGTTTTGGAGAGGCTTATGTTTGGTATAAGTATATGTTTGGAGGAGCATATATACTTTGGAGAGGTTTAAGTTCTGAATGAATGGTGCTGCCATTTATGGTTATGTAAGGGGGCCCAGTAGTTAGAGGAGTAATAGGAGGAAGTCTATTACTCAGATGTTTGGTTTTATGTGGGTTCCGCTGATACTTTGAGAAGTTAGGACTGGCAGAGTCGTTCGTAGCAGTCTCCCGGAGATTCGGGTAGAAATTTGATGCAGCACGGAGTTGCAGTTACCGCCAACGTCGAGAACGTCCATGAAATGGTGACAAGTCACACTGCAGTCGTCACAGAAAATGCCAAGGCCTTAACCAGGTTTTTTTGTTCATTTTAGTCAAATATTTTAAAGAAAATATTATAGTTTAATTCAGTGGTTTTAGTTCATATGTTGAAGTAAGTTATAACACAATCTTGCAACTATAAATCAAGCTCTAAGTTTGAATGATGATATATTTAAGAGTTTTACTGTTAAACACCCATGGTACCGTGAGATGTTAATTCACCTACTATTATGTCACACATATATTCAATTCATGGTAAATCTTTAATTCGTGGTTGTAAGTTATAACTCATAGTTGCATATTGGCAAACTCGTAGTTGCAAGAAAATCTCAGTCAAAGATCTAAGTTTGAATTCAAATCAAGTTTTTTATCAACGGTATAGAATTTCTTTAATACGCATAAACCACAATTAGGTAAAGTTTTTTTATTTATTCTTTTTATTGTTGTATATCTCACGTGTGTTGTAATAAATGTCTAATGTCTACATGTTCTTGTTATTTGCACTTGTACTCCTGATATTTGTTTAAATTTTGAGATTTCATAGAGTAAGGTAGAGTTTTGATATTACTGAGATATTTTGAGTATTCCATCGCATGGTTGCTAGTAACTTAATTTTGTTCCGAGCTGGCAAAATTATTTAAATCATATTACGTAACATACAGCCGGTGGCGCCCTTTTGAGTGTCCACACACAATCCTAACCCACGACCTTGTGCTCTCCACCAAAAATCGGCTGCCGTTCGCAACGGAATAACATGTTTTAATATTTAGGTATCAAAATCTGTTACACCAAAAGCCACAAATAAAATTTAGACAATATTGTAATTACTAACTGTGGTCCTGTATATTGTACATTATCAAGTGCCATAATATGTACTATACAACTCTTCTCTACGACAGTCATCAGCGAGGCCTAAACTATAGCAAAATATTTTAATAAAATCATATTGCTTAAATGACTTATCTAATTATCTTTACTAAAGTGTATGCCTCACTAGGTGTCTCTTTAATAAAACGGCTTACTTTTTCTTTGATGAGACTTTTTGACTGATTAGGTTGATATTACAGTCCCACAAAAAAAAAGTTCAGACCAGCGAACCAGACTCATGTATCCCTATGTATTTTCGGTCGCAGAATCCGAATCCGAGGTCAACAAAAATGGTAATCCCCCAAAATCATTAGCTAAAGCCAAAAAACACCCTAGAATGGGGTAAAGAGAAGATTAAGCTACGAGAATAGTTGCTACATCGAATTATGCTAATTTAGGTTATACGGCAGCATACATTCAATAGATATGAAACACACCCCCAAGGAGGAGTGAAAACTATCCCCAATAAATCGATCCCAAAGAGCAATGACTGCTGAAAAAGCTCGAAATGTCTAAGTTTTGTTAAAGTGCTAAGAAACTGCATCAGGTCCAAACGTAATCCTCATAAACTACCCCTATAGGGTTGAGAACAACCACCCCTAAGTTTAAACAACATGAGAAAAAGAATAAAATCATGAAATCCA
This sequence comes from Stenurella melanura, assembly GCA_963583905.1. Lineage (NCBI taxonomy): Eukaryota > Metazoa > Arthropoda > Insecta > Coleoptera > Cerambycidae > Stenurella > Stenurella melanura. The sequence goes on along the minus strand of OY757310.1, from coordinate 94,496,644 downwards.
ATAGGATTTCTATTTTCATGGATGCTATGATTGGCTGAAATTGCATAGAACTCTAAAATAGAATTAGAAACTTACGTACCATCAATGTCCTACAGTGTCAACCCTCAGAGGGTGTGAAAACTACCCCCATTCAAGATTCAACTCGAAAAAAGCTGCAGTGACCCTCACCCTTTATCTTAAATGACACAGAAAGAAAAGGAAAAAAACATTGATCTAAAAGTATTTCCATTTTTAAGGATGCTATGATTGGTTAAAATTGCGTAGTACTCAGAGTTAGACTTAGAAAGTCACGTACCACTGTTATTATTCAATATCACTCCCCTAGGGGGTGAAAACTACCTCCTGTGTAAGAAAAAACTATAAGAAGTTACAGTGACTTCTGAAAAAACTCGAAACTTCTGCGTAAATCCGGTTAGTTTCTCTCTTTTTTCCAGCATCTTACGGATATAGGGGTGGTACCTCGTAACTGCGTGGGGGGTGGTTTTCAAGCACAGCGTCGAACGTAGTCTAGTTTCTTCTTGCTTCCACACAACGCGGGTGTTCCGAATTTTTATAGAAGTCACTGTAACTTTTTATAGTTATATCTTACATAGGAGGTAGATTTCACACCCTCTGATTGATACCGTAGGAGGTTGAAGGTACGTAAGTTTCTAGTTCTATTTTAGAGTACTACGCAATTTCAACCAATCATAGCATCCATGAAAATAGAAATCCTGCTGGATTTTACATTTCTTCTTATTTTTCTCGTGTCCTTTAAACTTAGGGGTGGTTGTTTTCAACCCTACAGGGGCAGTTTATAAAGATTACGTCGGATCTGATGCAGCTTCTTATCACTTTAACAAAAGTTAGACATTTCGAGCTTTCTCAGCAGTCATTGCTGCTTGGATCGATTTTTTTATATATTGGAGGTAGTTTTCGCCCCTCCCTGGGGGGTGTGCTTCATATCTATTGTATGTACGTCGCTGTTTAACCTTAATTTGTATAATTTGATTGATTAAGATGCAACAACTATTCTTGTATCTTAATCTTTTTTTTGTCCTATTCCAGGATTATTTTTTTGCTATAGCTAATGATTTTGGGGGTGTACGATTTTTTTATCTCGGATTCGGATTCAGCGATAGAAAATACATAGGAATACCCCATGTTCGCTGGTCTGAAATTATTATTTTTTTTTTGTGGGGCTGTGTATTTATTCAATTGACTGCTTCTTCAAATATGCTATCTACTATGTGGGAAAATGTGAAAAATTATTCTTGTAAATCAGTAACATCGATTTCACCATTGAGTATTTTGCCCACAATGGACGCACTATTCACTTTTTTGGGCTAAAAAACATCATTTAGTCAGTAAAATAAGACAAGAAACGGGCGTAACTTCGGAATTCCGTGTAACAGGTCATATCGTCTCCATCTGTTTTTAAATTGTTATAAATGCTCTACGTATAAAAGTCCACCCATTCCATTAAAAAATGCCGCTTTTTACTTGGAGACGGTTCCCACCCCATCTAGAGGGGTGGGCAAAAAAGTAAAATAATAATCACCGAATCTGATATAGAATCATATTGTAAGAGAAAAAGGTACTTTATAATTTTTCATGAAAATTTATATTTTCAAAGTTGTAACGATTTGAAGATTACGATTTTAGCTTTTAGTGTAGTAAAATAAGGTTTCGGAATCCTTTGTAACAGCGGATATTTTCCATTCTCTTCTAAATTGTATCAATAGTATATTATAAAAAGTCCGCTTCCTAAATTTAACTCAAGCTCAACCATCTCTACAATTTTTAAGATAAAAACCTGTAACTTTCAGATATTACTCTTGAAGTAATGTATATAAAGATCCGAAGGATAGGTGTGCTAAATAATTTTTTTAATAAAAGTTATTAACGTTTATGTTACCCCTAGTTTCACGAATTTTGGAGCAAAGAAAAATTTTCGTTTTATTTTCGTAAAATAACGAGGATTAATGTAATTATTAAGGTAAATCCCCTTAAAGCATCATCTTAAGGTTATAGTCGATGATAAGTACCAGTAATTATTGTCATCAAGGCATAAAAAATAATTTATTATTATTAATTAATTATTTAAGTATATTTAATTATTTTACTTAATGATCTAATTTTTGGATGTTTTGTCCAAACTTACTGATTGATTGATTTGCCGGCGTAAGGTGGGCATTGCTGCCGCTTCCGGGCATCCATGGGGGTTCGTTCCAACACGCAGCTTGGTCGTCCGTCGAACCTGCCCAACGGACGGCCAAACCGCGTGCCATAACCAAATCTCGGATGTTTTATATACCTCCGGACCGGCTGCATACGCCGGGTACAAACGTTTAATTTTTTTTTTTTTTTTCATTATTAAAAATCTCCTAATTGGAAACAATATTAAAATATGTTCAAAATTTTGAAACTTTAGAAGTGCACATCTTCAAAAATAAATTTTTGAGATGTTTTACACTCATCAGATCCTTTTATACATCACTTCAAGAGTAATATGTGAAGGTTCCAGGTTACTATCTTAAAAGTTGTAGATATGGTAGAGCTTTTACCAATTTCATCGGAAATCTCTTTATGTTCCGACTTCATATATATGCTATTTCTACATACATTCATTTTTATATTTGAAAATATAATAATCCAATAGCCACATGTTTCTTCTTTCATTTAAGCTTTGTTGAGCTCAATTTCATTACTTAGTTCACAAGTTTTAACAAATTTAGTATAGCGCGTCCGAGATCGCGCACGCTTCGCGCGCCGTACTTATGGTGACCAGGGCCGCGTCTACCGAGGGGCCATTTCGTGCCACGCACGAAGGCGCACTAGGCTATGGGGCGCCAAAAAGCCAATTTTATAGTATTTCGACAGCGGTGCCGCGGCGCCCTCTTTGATCTACTAGTTTAATCCTTATACCTTATTATTAGAGTAGCCTTTGATTACCAAAGTGTATGCAGGAATCTATAGGTTTGTTTTGGTTATAAATTTTCGGAGTTCTAGAACCGTTCCCGTCTTGCGCAGTTTAAGAAATTATGAATTTTAGTGTACTGCTCATGACTGTTTCTTTACTGCGCACCATGAGAACTGTTCTAGAACCGTTCTTGTTAGAACCAAAACAAAGCTTATTATTTGCTAACTGCGATACGCAGAGAGCATTATTATCATCACACCTTACAGTCTCAGAACTAGTAGTGTGTAGTGTATAGTGTTATCTCTGTTCTGCTTAGTGCTTAGTTGAAAGGTAGGAAAAACCACAACATTGCAAATATTGCAATGCAATGAAAGTAAAATAAGTACCTAATTTAATTATTCTGTAGATTCGATTCGGTTTGGTTTTGGCAGACTTAAAGTACCTACCTAGACCAAGGAATATTTCATAAATAAACGAAAAAATTCTGACGAAGGCGAAAGGAAAAAAACCGTTCGGACATGACTATAGAACGAAAAGAATTTTACGCGAAACTGAGCGAGAAAAAATAAAAGGTGCTTTGGATTTATTTTTTAAATCCACCATAGAGAGTATGCCGTCAACGTCAACTTCTATATCAGTGTCGGCAACAGACACTTCAATTTCAGACGATGTAGATATAGTTGAAGAGTCAATGTCAATAGACCCTGACAAGGACATTATCCACGTTCCCTCGAACGATCCAGGGACATCATTTTCTCTTGAATTACCAGGAATTGCGCCGCCTCCTGGAGATGATGACGCCAGTGCCAGTTCTCATTCTGAACAACATCCTGATACTCCTAGATGTTGTGATGTAATTCCATTAACTCAACAATGTACTGATAGCAATTGCGATTTTCTCGATGAACCTTTCAAGTAGCCTTTTCCATTGACACAAGAGATATTGAATATTTGGTATTGCATTATGCGGTTCCTAGTTAAGTTGCCTCTAGAGAGCGTAGCTTTTCAAAGCTCAAAATTATAAAAAAAACTCTGCGGTCAAGTATGAAGCAAAACCGTTTATCTGAACTTGCACTCATTGCCATAGAGCATGTTGTCGTGGAAAAAATTAATTATAGTGACATTATTTCCGAATTTGCATGGAAAAGAGTCCGTAGAGTGCGCCTTTAATATTTGCTAGTTATTTTCTTTTTTTTTATTGTTATTCGTTATATTTTCAAATATTATATTATCCATATATACAGTAAATTTGTTGATTTTTCTACATCATTATTATTATTTTCTTTTGTTTCAGTTTATTTATCTTATGTTACCATAATATATCATAATATTTACTTTTGTCTTTTGTTAAGAATCGTTGGTTGTTACGTTTGTTAATTTTTTTATAATAATGAAATAGACACGTCTTATACTGACATTTTTTTAAAAAACCTCGTACACTTTGCCTCCCCCCAAAAAAATGGGCGCCAAAAATGCTCTCGCACGAAGGCGTCTCATGACCTAGACGCGGCACTGATGGTGACTGCTTCCCATTTTCGTGCATTATGATCTGGATCCTACATTTTTGATCATACAAAAAAACTTCATATTATACGTTTTTGATGTGAAATTTCCCGTACTTTCGATTGGCGGAAGCAGTTTTTTTGATAAAATTAAATTTTAAAAGTTATTCGCGACAAAACGTAATATTACACCTATTTTGTTTATAATTATTATGTACAGCGGCACTTTTTAGGAAAACGACTTTTTAACAGATATTAGGGATACAATTTAGAAGAGAATGGAAAAAAGTCCGCCCTGTTACAAAGGATCCCGAAGCCGATTCTTTATTTTATTGCACTAAAATGGAAGGATTGAAACTAAGAAAAAATCACCGCCTAAGGAATCACTACTTCCACATTCAGATTTCCCTGTCAAGTCTCTTTAAAGGAACACATCTCGATTATATCTGCATGTGGAAATAATTGGTCATCGAATTTTAATAAAAGGGCGTTGCCGAATGCCGGCCAAACCTCCAGAACTTCCGGGCTCTGCCGAGTACCGAGGCAATTTCCGGGCGTTCCGAATCCATATTAGGACGGTACCGAATCCATATCCGGGCGCTGCCAAATCCCAAGGTATCTTCTCGGCGCTGCCGAATCCAAATTAGGGCTCTGCCGAATCCAAATTGAGGAGCTGCCGAATCTATTTTTGGGCGTTGCATAATCCATATTCGGGTGCTGCCGAACACCAAGGTGACTTCCGAGCGCTGTCGAATACGAAACGAGTTTCCGGAGGTTACCGAATCCATATTAGGACGCTGCTGAATCCATATTCGGGCAGTGCCGAATTCCAAGGTAACTTCCGGGCGCTGCCGAATCCAAATCAGGGCTCTGTCGTGTGGTGGGGGGGTTGAAAAATATTATAAAAAAATCTAAGGCCTTGGCTTATAGTATATACTGTTGTAGTGTAATTAATTTCTTTTTTCATTTCTTCTGCAAAATAGATTGAATTTAAATCATTTTAGTTTTCGTATGAGAAAAAACCGCTGTCTAAAGAATCGCTACCACATCCAGATTTTCCATCCAAGTCTCTTTAAAGAAAAACATCTTGACTATATTTCCAGTCTAGCATGTGGAAATATTTGATCAAAGGCAATTTCCGGACGTTTCCGAATCCATATTAGCAGGTTGACTGCGACACCGGTCCTCCAGAACCGGGGTTGATAAAATAAAATTGAGATATACACTTGAAATTTGGTACACGTATATATATTGTAATGACATCTGATTGAGATAATTCCGTTGAAGGGGTGAGAGGGGGAATAAGTAGAGCAAGCTAATAAGAGTCTAGAAATTTCATTTTTGGCGTATATGCTAGAAATCTACGCCTCCATGTTTTTTATGAGATCTGCTTCAATTATTATTAAAATTCTATGACCAGTATTTTCACATACTGGAGTGCACATATAGTCAAGATGTTTTCCTTTAAACAGACTAGGATGGAAAATCTGGATGTGGAGGCGGCGGTTTTTTAATATTAAAAGAAGATGTGTGTTTTATATCTGTAGATACTATTATGGATTTGTAGCCAAAGTTACGTATTTATACCTAGGAATAAATCTTATTTCGTAAGACACAGACAAGATTATTCTCAATGAACCGTGAAACAATTATATAAAAATTGCAGTAGATTGGCGAAGAATATAGTGTGTACTCCAGTTTGCTGTGAATTCTAAAATATAATTAACTGATAATGTAAAATAATAGTTATTAATATTGTAAAGTTGTGTCCAAAATATAACATTCAAAGCGGCATCCCTTAAGAATTACATCGCAGAGAGCCGCACGCTTGCAAACGAACACCTGCTTAATGCGTTCAGAACCGGATTCAAGATTTTCATGACTACATTCGTATTTTACTTGTCGTATGACAACTCTCCATTTAAATATTTATTATCACAAAAAACACTACTGGCAAATTTTCCAACTTAATCTCATTAAAATACTAGCACTACACTACAATTTTTTTTTCTTATTATCTGCAGTTTCAACAGAAAGAGCACGCACCACAAAAATAACAGAACATTAGGTTCATATTTATTCAACGAATAAAAAATTGCCGTCAAAGGAGTCATCGTATGTGCTTTATAAATATGAACTCAGCTTTTTAGCATTTCTTTTATTACTGTCAAATATGTTTGTTTTTAAATGTTTTACTTCCCTCGCATACCAAAGGGAAGTATTGTATTCGAGAAAAAATCACCCTCCGAGGTTTTTTCGGATTTTCACGTTTCAGATCACGTAGATTACGAAAACAGGTTTTTCAATTCCGTCAGTCTGTCTGCCTGTCTGTTGGTGTATTATCTAAAAAAACTACTTGACATAGAGCAGTCAAATTTGGTAGGTAGCTGACGCTGCTGTCAGCGATGAAATGGTTACACTTTCACTTGAAAATATACAGGGTGGACCGTCTAAATGGAGTAAATAATGGGAAATTTTTTTCTTACTCAAATTTAAAATTTCCACGTTTCATGGCATTCTAAACCTATTTCAGAAAAAAAAATTCAAAACTTTTTTTGGTCGGATGACACTTTAAAATGTTCTCCAAATGTACCTTCCTCGAGAGGTAAACGTATAATAATAGTACACACGGGTAATGAAGATGGATTTGTAAAAGGGTGTTTAATGCTTTCCGCAAAAAACATAGCAAAGTCATCGGCCGATTACCACCAAGATATGAACGCCACTTTGAAAAACGGTTTGCAGAAAAACTGTTGCGTAACATAAAGCCAAATTCGGTCATAGTGTTCGATAATGCCTCTTACCATTCGCGACAAGCTGAGAAAATACCAACTACTTCGACGCGAAAGTTTGAATTAATTTAATTTAAAAAAAAAAAGCGAAAAATGCAAACATTAAAAAAACATTTGTAATAGACGAATTTGCAGAACAATATGGTCATACAGTTTTAAGACTGCGAGTTAAATCCTATTGAAAAAATTTGGAGTGCATTAAAAAATTACGTTAGAAACACAAGCCCCCGACTTAGTCATAATGTGATACAACTTATTAGACAGTGGGAAGCTCATAGAAAAGCATTGGACGGGATGCGTGAACCATATTAAACAAAATTGAAAATCAATATTTTGCCACAGTTCCTCAACAACAACCAATTATAATAAATCCCAATGATTCCTCATCATCGTCATCTTCCGGGGAAGAAGAATAATTTAATTATTGGCGCATGCATTGCAGTAAGTAGGTTTAATGTAGATACCAATAATAATGTTGTCTTATACAATATACAAAAAGAAAGATTTTTTTGTCACATATACCAAAAAAAGAAACAACAATGTATTTTAGCTACACGTGCTTTGGCAATACACATGTATATATTAGAATTATACAACCATTGTTAGGTAGGTTCAATATAATGCTAGAATTAAATCCTAAATAAAACGAATGTAGGGTTGTTGTATTTTTATTTAATAATAGGTAGAACTGTGAAATCCAACATTTATGAAAGCAGGGAATATTTTACTTTCATTGTTTCATTACTTGCCAAACTCTGAAATTCTAACTCCGGCTCTGCAAGTCAACGTGGACTCTACATACTAGACTAATACGCATAATAAAATTCGACCAATCAGTAGATCTGTAGCAGAATTTGCCATCAATCAGATTTAGTGGGCGTAACTTATTTACTTCCCTCAGCGGCAGTTTATACAAAAAACTACTTAATTTAATTTGTGGTCATTTTTTGTCACACCTCCAGACAATAGTAAAAAAAGAATAAAGGAAGCCGCAAATGCTGCTTATATTTTGGATTTGAGTTTTTTTTTTAACTGAAACTTTAAATATAATATAGTATAATACTTTGAACCTGGTCACATCTGCATTTCGTTTTAAGTGAGTCATTTGTTTTCATTTTCAGTTATCACTAACATAAAAAGTTAATGATTTATAGTTTTATTTTGAATGACTGATAGAACGCCAACTAAAGGCCACGTATTATTCACAACGGGATTTATCGTCCAAAACTTTCATCTTAGAAAAAATTGTATATTGTGTAGGTACACATTTTAATCAAACTTGAAGATTTGACTTAAGAAGGTTGCAACGGGATTGGAAAGTTTTTATAAAAAGGGGAGTTGTAACGAAATTTCAAACTACATAGTTTTACTTCTACATCCACAGTGGAGTGGAATTAATCGTAAAAAAAAGTTCTTTTTTTTGTTGAAATAGATTTAAAATGTCTTGAAACATGGGAATTTTAAATGTGGGCGAAACAAAGCTTTCAGTATATCGATCTGTTCGTCTGTAACTTATTATTATTAAAGTATTAAAGGGATTAACAATATCATATTAAGATGCTGAGTTGAAATTTGGTACGCGTGTGTATTGTAACGAAATCTATATATTTTGAGCTTAGTGCGGTGAAGGATTGTGGAGTAAATAGTGCCAAATAAGTAAAGCAAGCTCTAGTAAGTGTCCAGTAACTTGGGATTTGGTGTTTATACTAGAAGCCAAGATCTCAAATTTTTTATATCTGCCACTCCCACCAACACCCCCACTCCATTATTAAAGTGATTAGTAACATAATAATATCAAGATATTGATTTGAAAATTGGTGCACACATAGATTGTGTCCCACTTCTCATGAAGCCACTCACATATCTCGCTCATCTGATATCGTAAACAATTTGAAATTTTGGTGATGAATATACATTAGGATGACCCAACCAAAAACTAAATCTCGAATATTATCTTGCACATATGACGGACGATTAGTTTCTATTTTGGGCCCACATGAAGTCCTGAAAATTTCTTTTAAAAATATTAAGATTTAGAAGTCGCTAGTGTGAGATTTTTAAACTCGTCCAGTCACTTTAATTTTCAGTGTTTGAATTCATTCGAATATGAAATTTTCGAATAAAGTATATGATCCAGACATGAGTCCTTATGTTTTTGGGACCGCTGAACACGATGGTCATGGTTAATTATCTATACAGATGCTGCATCTTTTCGTATGTAATCAAAATGTGTTGGAAAATAGCAGAAACCGGGCAGTAGTTTAAGCTTAAGTGAGTTAAACTTTGAGAAATATTTTTTTTCTCAAGCTTAAAGTAAACGACATTGTAGTGGGAAAATATACCGAGAAATTCCGGAGAGGCACGATGATTCAGGATTTTTTTCAGAAGAAATGAGCGAGGGAACAATGAAAAATTCCTAAAAACGGGCAAATGTTTAGACTTGAATGAGTAGAACTTCGAGCATCCATTTTTTTTTCTTAAACTGGAATATATTATATATTCCATCATCTAGCATCATTTGTGGTAAGATTATTTATTTGCCCGATTCCAAGCACTACATGAATGAGATTGAATCCTGAAAATTATACCCCAAAAGTGTCCACTACATACTACAACGTAGATTAGTAGTTTGAGTTTGAGAAACAAAATGGATGCTCGAAGTTCTACTCACTCAAGCCTAGATGTTTGCCCGTTTTCAGGAGTTTTTCATTTTTCTTCTGCTCATTTCTTCTGAAAAAAAATCCTGAATCATCGTGCCTGTCCGGAATTTCTCGGTATGTTTTTCCACTACAATTTTGTTTACTTTAAGCTTGAGAAAAAAATGGTTTCTCAAAATTTACCTCAATTAAGCTTAACAATTGCCCATTTTTTGCTATTTCCCAACACATCTTGTCTAATACGATGAGATGCAGCATCTGTATAGGGAATTAACCATGACAATCGCGTTCAGTGGCCCCAAAAACCTAAAGACTCATATCTGGAGCGTGTACTTTATTCGAAAATTTCATATCCGAATAAATTCAAACCGTGAGAATCAAAATGACTGAGAGTTTTAAAAAACTTGCACTAGCGACTTCTAAATCTTAATAATTTTTTATGAAATTTTCAGGACTTCATGTGGACCCAAAATAGAAAATAATCGTTATATGTGCAAGATAAAATTCGAGATTTCGTTTTTGGTTGGGACACCCTAATATTCATACCTATAAAGTAAGTCTTTGGACGTACCTAATCAAATTGCATTTTAGTCAGAGGCCTCCGTCTTTAGGATGAAAGAAGTGGGTCGATTTTCAAAAAAAAAAAGGTATTAGCGAAAATCTGATAAGATATTCTTAATCAGCACCTTTAGGAACCCCCTTGTACACGCAGTGGGTTCAAAGGTGTTTGAGATAAGGGCTGTCCAAAAAACAATGTTTTCAACTAAAAATAATTTTTATCTATAAAGCGGATTCTCAAATGAAAAAAGAATCCTCATTTTTGTTCAGAATAATGTATTGTACTAGTTTCATTTGATTTTACGACAAACTATTTATTTAGTAAAGCAAAAATTCTAAAATGTCCCTAACAAATAATCTTCAATAATGTCCGAAATAAGCAATGAAAACAAACTTTAATCAATCAAGAACTTAAAATCAATTCAAATCAGTACTACACATTATTCCGAACAAAAAATACAGATTACATTTTTTCTATTTGAAAAATCCGTTTTACAGATAAAAATGATTTTAGTTGAAAAACTTTTTTTTTTTTTTTAATGACCACTATCTCAAACACCTTTGAACCTACTATGATATAATCTTGTACAAAAGGGTTTCTGAAGGTGCTAATTAAGAATATCTTACTAGTTATTTTTTAAATCGCTAATACTTTTTTTGAAAATCAACCCCTTTTTTTCCATCCTTCGTCGGACGCCTCTAATTAAAATCAAATCTGGTTGTATCTAAAGACTCTCGTTATAGGTATATATTCACCACCAAAATTTCAAAATATTCGGATATCAGATGATGATATGTGGGGGTTGCTCCATGAAAATCGGGACGCACTGTATATTTTATTTCTTCAATTCTTTGGGACTTCCTGCCATATACATTTTTTCTTTTTAAGCAGTGCTCGGGGAATCTACAAAATATCACAATTAACCAATGTGTTACTGGTAAATAACCTTTACGCCTGTGACTTTTACGTCAAAGGATCAGTTAGAGGTTGCTTTTTTAAAATAAATGATACAAATAAGTATAAACACTTGAAATTAAATATTTCGCCGGCGTTTCGGAAATCTAATCTGTTTCCTTTTTCAAGTCTTTTTTGAAAAATTTTTTTTGCTGTGTATCATAAATACACAGCTCTAAGAATGTTTGTTATATTCAATATCCATAGATACTTACTATTTACATAGAACTGTTGATACAGTTAAGAGTTTTTTTAGTTTTTATACAATGTTAAATTTGTGAAGTTCTTCTTTTAACATTGGCAACCAAGTTGTACAGACATCTACGGAATAATTCGAAACACATCTATCCTCATTCAATAATATTATCGCGGATTTTTTAATTTTTCTTTTTTTGCTATCTGCCTCTTTTGTTAAAATTTTTGCCGACTCCCAGTTTATTCTATGTCCGTTCTCCCAAGCGTGTTCACAGATCTTGGACCTCTGAATTTCAGTTTTATGATATAATTTTAATGTTCGCCCAATCTTACACTAAATGGTCTGGATGACTCACCCACGTAATGTTTGTTGAACTCACACGGAATACTATAAATGCAGTTTTTTGAATTTTGCTCGTGGATCTTCGTTTTCGTCTTTTGTCAGAATAGATAGTGTTGTTTGTTTGAAATACCTTCCTAATATCAAATCTATCACCAATGCGGCGCAACTTTTCGGATAATCCGCATACATAAGGAATTAACGCTGTGTAACGTTTTTCAGGGTTTTGTACCCGATTGTTATTTTTAATATTTATGAAGGTTTTATCGACAAAACCCCCAGGGTATTGGTTATTTATAAGAACTTCTTTTATAAACCGCTTCTCATTGTTAGTATTTCATCATTAGAAGAAATAATTTTGGCCCTATCATCCAAACATTTTACAACACCCCTCTTAACGTGCATCGACTGATTTGAGTTGAAATTTAAATATCTGTTGGTATGTGTTGGTTTTCTATAAACACTTGTTTCAATTGTACCATTTACTCTTTTAATTAAAACATCTAAAAATGGTAATTCATTTCTAGTTTCCTTTTCTAACGTGAATTTAATAGAACGTTCTTTATTATTTAAATGTTCCAAAAAAACTATCTAGTAAGTCAATACCGTGAGGCCAGATTGCAAATATATCATCTACTTATCTCCACCAGATAACCGGTTTGTATGCACAATTTTGGACATGTCTAGTCTCAAAATCCTCCATAAATATATTGTTTAAAATCGGTGACAATGGAGAACCCATTGCCATACATGTTCAAAATTGTGCATACAAATCGTTTATCTGGTGGAGATACCTAGATAATATAGTTACTAGATAATTTTTTGGAACATTTAAATAATAAAGAACTTTCTATTAAATTCACTTTAGAAAAGGAAACTAGAAATGAATTACCATTTTTAGATGTTTTAATTAAAAGAGCGAAATCAGGTACGACAAAACCCTGAAAAACGTTACACAACGTTAATTCCTTATGTATGCGGATTATCCGAAAAGTTGCGCCGCATAGGTGAGAGATTTGATATTTTAGGACGGTATTTCAAACAAACAACACTTTAAGATGTATTCTGACAAAGACGAAACCGAAGAACCACGAGCAAAATTTAAAAAACTGCATTTATAGTATTGCGTCTGAGTGCAACAAACATTACGTGGGTGAGTCATCCAGACCATTTAGCGTAAGATTGGGCGAACAACATAATTATATCAGAAAAAATGAAACTCAGAGGTCCAAGATCTGCGAACACGCTTGGGAGAACGGACATAGAATAAACTGGGACTAGGCAAAAATTTTAACAAAAGAGGCAGATAGCAAAAAAAGACAAATTAAAGAATGCGAGATAATATTATTGAATGAGGGTAGTTGCGTGTCGAATTGTTTTGCAGATGTCTGTACAACTTTGTTGCCAATGTTAAAAGAACTTCACAAACTTAACATTGTATACAAACTAAAAAAAACTGTATCAACAGTTCTATGTAAATAGTAAATATCCATGAATATTGAATATAACAAACATTCTTAGATCTGTGTATTTATCATACACAGCAAAAAAGATCATTCAAAAAAGCCTTGAAAAAGGAAACAGGTTAGATTTTCGAGACGTCGGCGAAATATTTAATTTCAAGTTTTTATACTTATTTGTGTTATTTATTTTAAAAAAGCAACCACTAACTGATCCTTTGACGTAAAAGTCACTGGCGTAGAGGTTATTTACCAGTAACATACTGGTTAATTGTGATATTTTATAGATTCCCCGAGCACCGCTTAAAAAGAAAAAATACATGTGCCAGGAAGTCCCAAAGAATTGAAGAAAAAAAAAAGATAATGCCACAGATATAACATTTAGACAACACTGTATATTATAGTGAAATCTGGAACTAAATTATATTTTGAGCTTTATATCCTTGAAGGGTCGGGGGATAAATAGGGGTTAAACTTTTTTTTTTGTTGGAATATGCTTAAAATGTCATAAACCGTCGAGATTTTAAATTTGAGCCAAAAAATATTTCTGTCTGTCTATCTGTTGGTCTGTAACTTTTTCTCTTTGTGAGCACGGTTTTTCAGCAGCGACTTAAGAGGAAGCAATGCGGCAAGGTCGGCGGGGAACAAGGGGTAACGCATCAAGTGAAGAGAGATCTCCCTTATAAGCCAATTTTAGCAAAAATTCTTCAACAATTCTGTAGTATATATTCATGTACAACTTACATCTATTTTCAGTTAAATAGCATCACCCAATTTGCCAAAAACAGCTTACTGTTTTAGTTGACGGAACCACTTCTATACAATTTAAAATACAAGATGATGAGGCGACGAAGAGCTGAAAACACAAATTTTTTAATCGACCGGATCTTTCTGAATACGCGACCTGGAAGGCGTAGATTTTTTCAGTATGACGCGTGTCTTCGAAATGCCGCCCCTTATGTGAAAAGTAAAAAAAAGTAACCTTAAATTGTGATTTAAAAAACTATATTACAAAATATCCGGGTACTTTTATTTTCGAAAATAATCATTTAAAAATAATTAACATCAGCAAGTTACAACTCACATTTACTACAGTTTTAGTCTTCTAACTTTAAGTTTGGCTTATTCTTCAATTAAGGATGTGTAATTTACAGTGGCAGTCAATTTGGGTTAAAATGATATCAGTGATAAATCTTTAACTTTTGTTTGGCTCAATGAATTTCTTTGATAATTTTTTATTAACTTTAATTTAGAAAAAGCTTCTTTTCCCGCGGGCTACAGAGACAGGGAGTGTTAATAAAATCCTTTAAATCCTCAGCGTTATAATTCTATTCGGATACAAGATAGTTAAGTAATTTTCGCACAAATAATTTAAAACATCAAAAGACTTCATAGGCGATGGTAGCGTCCAGGATACATATGTAATTCTTCTTGAAAATCAATTGCATTTACCTCTGAATCATTTTCGACAGAAAGTATTGACTGGAGATTCGCACAATAACTTTCTAATATTTTGTCATCTATATTTTTTAGTTTTGAAATGTCATATAAAGCTGAAATTTGTTGCTATGGGTTTCCAGAAGCGAGAACCGTTCATTCAGAGAATTAGTGGTACCTAATGTCAAAAACATAATTATAAAAATTTATTTTAAATCTTTCTCCTCGACAGCTTCGTAATCAAATTGACGCGTTTTCCTTCTAGCTCTAACTTCTGTTTCGGTCGAAAATTCTGTGATGCATTCAAGATCCTCTGCAATCCCATTAGCAGCAATTTCCATCTGTTCATATCCAGATTGTCTAAAAGTTTTCAGTTTTTGTATGGTTTCTGATAGCATCCGCGCCAAATCTGTCAAATTTATAGTTACAAATTGCTTCGAGACTGCATTTATTTCAAATGAAATATAATAACATTGAAAGTATCAACTTTACGAATAAAAGTTACAAGAAACATTTCTAATTGGAAATCGGTCAGAAAATATTTTTTTAAATTGTTTGATTGAAAAAATTTAATATTTTCTTTTGTTACAAACAAAATTGTTTTAAACAATATCAAATCAGGTTACCGCCTGGTAACATAGATTTTCATAATAGGAAGTGTCTCCTGAAATGATTCCAGCAAAGAAACTGCGTCCGAAATGTATTCGATACTCATGCGCCCATATAGGCCGGTCTAATGGCAATTTAAAAAAATATCGCATAAAGATTTTTCAGTATTGTAAAAATTGTAATTCACTGCTTGGAATGCCGCCCACTGATGGTGCCGCCTAATGCGATCGCCTATTCGCGTCATAGCACGACACAGCCCTGCTCACAATGCTCACTCTTAAGATATTGACTTGAAATTTATTACACATAATAAGTATCACGGCGAGATCTGGAACTATTTTGCGCTAATTCCGGTAAAGGGTTGGGAGGTAAATAAGGGAAAATAAGTTGGTAAAAGTACAGTAGCTTGGAATTTGGTATATATACTAGAAGCCAAGACCTCAGATTTTTATAATATTTTCAATCCTTCCCCACCCCCCCACCACCCCCTCTCCATTATTAAAGGGTTTAATAAAATAAAATTGAAACATTAACTTGAAATTTGGTACACGTTTGTATTACAACGACATCTGGAACTAGATTATAATTTGAGATGATTCCGTTGAAGGGTTGGGGTTAAATAAGGGTAAATAGGGGAAAATAAGTAAAGCAAGCTGGTAAGAGCACAGGAATTTGGGACTTGGTGTATATGCTAAAAGCCAAGGCCACAGATTTTTTAATAATATTTTTCAATCCCCCATCACCCCCCACTCCATTATTAAAGGAGCTGATAAAATTAAATTGAGATGTTGACTTGAAATTTGGTACAGTCATATATTATAACGACTTTTGGAACTTGATTATATTTTGAGACGATTCGGTTGAAGGGGTGGGGGGTAAGTAGGGGTAAATGGGGAAAATAAGTAAAGCAAACTACTAAAAATACAGCAACTTGAGATTTGGTGTATATATTTGATGCCAAAGCCTCATATTTCTTTAAAATATTTTACCGACAGACTGCGTTTGTCCTCGTCTAAAATAACAGCATAAGTATAACAAATAGGTATTCATTTTTTGTAGACCCTTAGTCATCCTGTTAGTTCGGCCTGGATAAACTGGACCGCGGCCACCTTAATGAAAAAATGCTCTACTTTACGTTACACGATCGAGTCGATATTTGAGAATTTGATACTGTTATAAGTAATTCTTGAATTATTAATTTTAAAGTTGATAATAATTGGATATGGCATGCTTGAGGTTCGTTGAGTTTTCTAAAAACTCTGTGTTGCTTTGGGTTAAGTTTTATTGCTGCATATATATTTTTTTGATTGCTAAAAATTTATCTGAACATGTGAATATGAAAATATTGGAAAGTTTGTGTCTATAATTTCATTCAGTTAGGTTACGAATGTGCATTTATTTCGTGTGTCACAGTACTCACTGAATGTGTACCTGTTCGTTAATTTTTTAATTTAAGTGTTCTATAAGCGACAACTGTGACAAATCTTTGCATTTTACTTCCATACCGTAGCAGGGATTCGAACCAGAAATCCCTTTATCTCAAACGTAACACGTAAGCATTGAGTAACTGAGTAGGCCATTTTTAATTTAATTGACATATTCAGTAATTCAACATGTCAACGTAAAGTTGCAAGTTGCAAAATACCTCAAACTTTTCAAATTCCGAAATGCATCACGAAAATTGTACGGTGGACGTTTTTATCGTCTTCAGTATTAATTTCAGGTGGATTAAAGACCTCCTTTAATAACTCCTACTAACATGGCTTACGGAATTGTCAATATCCAGAAAACTAAATTCATTAATCTACTTGAAATTAATACTGAAGACGATAAAAACGTTCACCGTACAATTTTCGTGATGCATTTCGGAATTTGAAAAGTTTGAGGTATTTTGCAACTTGCAACTTTACGTTGACATGTTTCAGGTAGATTAATGAATTTAGTTTTCTGGACATTGACAATTCCGTTAGCCATGTTAGTAGGAGTTATTAAAGGAGGTCTTGTTTGTTGTCGTTGTATGGTAAATTAATACATTTGGGCTTAATTCTTGATTTGCAACAGTTTCTTTGCTCCCAAGCATTTGCTTTTGTAGACTGAGAGCTGATCTGATCTAACCAGAGAGATCTAATTCTATTTAATATTATAGTTTCGAGTATTGTCTGCATGAAATGGAAATCCGACGATCTGGCACTCCAAAACGGTCGCATATTAAAATGGCGACCCATCTGATTTCGGAAAAAATACTTCAATTATAACCGGGAAGATCTATTTTTGTTTCAGAGTTTACTTGATAGATACTACTATACCCTAAATTAATTTTAACTGATCTGCCAATCGAAATCGGCCGTAAAATGGCGGCCAGATCAACTTACCCTTTAAAAAAATTGATGTCAATTTAACCGAAAGTATCTAGTTTTAATTTTTCAACCAAATTACATGTCAGTGCGTGGCTTTTACGAATTGTTCGGCCTGGCAGTAAAAAACAGCTGGATCCAAGATGTCAGATCGGTTTTTGTAAGGTAGCAAAGCTTGTTAATCGTCGATTACGAGTGAGCTACATTATTTTTCGCTTGATGGTATATTAAAAAATTGATGGAAATGTAATTTTATTGTATGAAAAGAATTATAAGTTTTTCGTCAACATTAGTTTTGACATTTAATGAAAATATAGATTGAATCTCGCACTCATGGATTTGTCAGTGATGATATAAAATCCAATTATTTTTGTAATATTTTGTGTTCTCTACCACGTCACGAGTATTTTCGTTATTCATCGTCCTCGTCCCCGTCATCTTCCGAAGGGAAATCAGAATCCGTATCTTCGTAGTCTAAAAAGAGTTAAAAATTAGGTAATTATTACTATATTGTATTCAACATACCTGAAGCCTCCGAAATTGCGTCAATAACAACAGGTGGAGCAACGTCTCCATCAAACCACACAGGTTCGTATATCCCAGAAGGACCTAACTTCCAGCCATAGTCTTCGGGATTTAATGGCTGCATCGGATCCTGTTTGTCGGCGTTTATCCATATACATGTTTGAAATATACTTCTTTTCACATGCAGCAGCAGTGATGATTGGCACAGGGAAATTGGTAGGGAATCAAATGTGGCGAAGCTCTTAATAAGAGGCTCATTCATTTTTCTGGGCTTGTAAGCCATCTCAAATTTTCTGTACCATGCCTCATTAGCTGTTGGACACCTAGGGAGATTGT
The DNA here is from genome assembly GCA_963583905.1 of Stenurella melanura. Lineage (NCBI taxonomy): Eukaryota > Metazoa > Arthropoda > Insecta > Coleoptera > Cerambycidae > Stenurella > Stenurella melanura. The sequence continues at coordinate 94,478,022 of OY757310.1, read as the reverse complement.
ACATGAAACAAACAAATTTCTCCGCCGTAGTTATGAGAACAGAATCTGGTTCCGGATCTTGGTAGAATGTTTGAAAATATGTTTGAAATTCGGAGCTCTTTTCCATTTGTTTAAAAGGAGTAACTTTACCCTTTTCATAGAAGCAAGATGTTGTGTCACATCCTGTGAAGGCTTGCAGACCAGGCAAGGCAATACATACATCAGGACCGAGTTCGACGAACAATTTCCCTACGTCTAAATAACGAAGTGAGTTGTTATAAAATTCAACCTCGATCAAAATTTTGGATTCAGCGTTAATTTTATGGAAATTACCCAATAAAATAACAAGTACATCGGTGTCATTGCATCGTACTACAATATTTTTGGAGACTGGAATTTAGATATTACATATAATATTCTCGTGTCCGCTTCTTTCTTGATTGCAAGAATAGTTATCGGAAATGGCTCTGATGATCGTATTATTTGAACTGGTGAATTGGTAGCATGTGTTTTTGTCATTGACATAGACAGTCTTGTTTCTAAAAAATTCAGATATAGAATCGTCCTCCAGTTTATAACATTTGTGGGTTTGATCTGATCGGCCCCGCGTATTGCATAAACTTGTTGTTCTAGATGTTGCACTCTCCTTTGCCTTTCTGCGTCTTTAATACTTGGATTAAAATATTGGTCGAATAACACATGAATATGTTTCGCTTTATATTTCGTGACCATCTGAAGAAATTTACGAGATATTAGACCCAAAGTTCGAGGCACCTCGCCAATAGTCTGAAGTAAGAAGAATCCGTCGATTATGGCCACATCAATAGACCCAGGATTTTCTGCTTCGATCTTTTTTTCTAAATGTTTCATCAGTGCCGGCTGCTTTTGATTATCATACTTAACAATTCATGAAAGCCATTCAGTGAGCTGTAATTTGGTTCAAAAATAAACATTAGATACTTTCGGTTAAATTGACTACAATTTTGTTTAACTTTGGATTGGTCTGGCGGCGATTTTGCGATCGATTTCGAATGGCAGGCCAGCTCGAATTTATTCAGGAGGTAGTAATCTAACAAGTAAACTCTGAAACAAAAATAGATCTTCCCGGTTAAATTGAAGTAAATTTTTTCGAAATTAGAAACGCCGCCAGTTTAACGTCCGGCCGCTTTGGAGTGCCAAACCGCCAGATTTCTATTTCATGCTAACTCCAGATTTGAGTAATATACGTAACTGTATTAGATCTTTCCGTTTATATCAAATGGGAGCTACCTCTTGGACTATTGGATTTAATACTGCTACGTGCCCGGTGTGTGGAAAGCATGTGCACGTTACATTTTTCCAAACCTGGATTTTTGTTTAACTAAATTTTACCATTTATATGGTTAGCTGTGTGTGAATTTCGGCAGTATGTGCAATTCAAACGACTTAGGCCAACCAATTTAGCCTCTAATTGATAAAAAATTGGAATTAATTACAAAACATTTCAAACTTGGATGAAAGTTTTATGTTCACACAAGAACGAAATATATAATTTTGTCTCCTCCCACGGAGCCGGCAAGATTGTTTAAATTGGAAAAAATAAATTCGATTTTTATCATCCGACCACTTTGACAGCCAATATCTAGGAAACGGGAGCTCGCACGAACTTGTGCATATCGCCCGTTCGATTTCTCGTCCGATGATCTACAATCAGAGGATTTCTCGAGTCTCGGCGGTAGTTCGTTTCCGAGCAACGGATCTCGAAGCAGGCCCGTGTCGTCGGATGACAAATTTAATTGGCAATCGATTTAGTCTAAGAAAGGGGAGTTATCTGAAAACTGCAGTGGTACGTAGGAAGGCGAGGCGCAAACCGCTGCTCGAGGTCTGCTTCTGTTCTCGAGATAGGACCTCCGGAAACGCGAAAGAATCCAATTTTTACCTTCCGGTGACTTCGAGGGGTCATATCTCGGAAACTACGGCACGTAACGACCCGCGGTTTGCGCTATTCGATTTCTCGTTCAATTTTTCACAAAAAAATTGAGCCTCTGAGAGCCTTAGTTTGGGCGATATGGACCTTGAAGCTGGGACGTGTTGCTCGAGAAGCGAAATCCTCGGACCTTTCATTGGCGGCCCACATCTAGCGTCCGGAGCAACGTGAGATATTGGCGCCCGACAACAATGGATTGGAAATTTAATTTGCAATCGATCTAGCCTAAAAAGAGGAGGATCAGTTTGTCTAGAAAAAGCTACAGCGGTTTATGTGGAGAGGCGTCGAACTATTTATTTTTTGCAATTTAAACGATCTTGCCGGCTTCGTAGGAGGGAGTAATGTTTTTTTCTTGCGTGAACATATAACTTTCGTCGAAGTTGGAAATGTTTTGTAATTAATTCCAGTTTGTTTAAAATGACTGGCCTAACTTCTGTCTTTTCTAGGCAGTACCGCATCAAGTTAGAAGGTGACACATTTTAAACATTTTGAACTGGAGGCAGTATGTTGTGGTTTGACTCCAGCCCTGACAGCGATGACATTGTATAATTTGCTCGTTGTTTACGTGTCTCTCCACCTAATGCGGGTTTATTCTACGTTGGTGCACTTGTCAGCACGAAGTAGAAGGGAAATTTGATCCCTCTTGTTCTTTAAACTGATTTTATTGTTGTAGTTCATTTAGCAGTGCATTTTTAATGACCTTCGGATTTGCTTCGTGGTACATATCGTAGAGAACAAAACCGTAAGTTTTATCTGCTTTCAGTTAGAAATATGAAATTATCTGACAAATCTGAAATTTGAATCTACAATTATATGAGTAAGAAAATGTCTTATTTCGTTACGAGATTTTTCAGCAATACCTAATAATATTTTCCGTATAATTTCAGTCCACGGAATTGGAAGATGGTTGATTTTAGTTTTTAAATTCCTATGTTCAATGATATTTTTGTTCTGATGATATAGTAGAACCGCATAGGGTGAAAAGTCCATTTTTTCTTTTTATCATTTAATTCTCTATCAGATGCATCAGTTACATTTTTCCACCCCTATAAGTAAAAAGCCGACGTTGGAAGTTTTTAACATTAAATGACAGTCTTTGAAAGAAATTACAGAAGGAATCATGAAAATTCAATCACTCCTCGAGATTTCCGAGGTTTTGTCGTTTTTGCGGCTTCACTGACTCCACTAGTTTCCCTGTGACATAAACAAACTTAATCTATGCACATTACCTGATTTCTCGACCTATAATAGAAGCGGTACGCAAATGTATACTGTCTCTTTTAAACACGGATTGCCGCTTTGCGCAGTTGTAGATGTTTGCCTTAGGGTCCATGACGGTGGCTATGTTTCCAAATGGTGCCCCGAGGCCAAAAATCCTCTCAAATTGTCAAATCATATCGTGTCGTGTTTGGTATCATTCTTGACTCTAGTAGCATGTATCGAATGTCAATATGAACAGGAGATATCAAAATGAAGCAAAATAATATCATTTTATTATATAAACCAAAATTAGTTCATTTTACTGTTCTTCTTATTCACAACGTCTTGGTAAATGTTTTGGTATTAATGCAGTGTTCCAGTTGGCCTCCTTTGTTGCATAATATGTCCTTCAGGGTCACGACATCTGTCGCGGTTGCCTGTTAGGCGCACTACCTCACCAAAACTTTTTCTAAAGAAGTCTGGTGATATTAGACCAAAGTTTCAAGATCGTCCTCTTCGCCTCTTGCCATCTGGTTTTCGTTGAACTATTAACCGTTCTATATTGTCCCTTTTCTGGTCGCTGTGGCGAAAAATTCTCAAAAGTTGTCAAGTCATATTAGTCCATTGAAATGTTACAAAATTTTGGCCGAACCTTGCATTTTGGGTAGGACCAGATTTTTTCTTTTGATATTTAAGGAGGGTGATTGTGATTATAAAACTCGGTTTTCTGGATTGAAAGCTCTCCATTTGACCGCCATCTTGAAAAATGGGTGGTAAACAGTTCTTCCGCGATATCTTGAGAACCGTAAGTCCCACAAAAAAAAAAAAAAACTTTTTTAACAGAATTGAATTCTCTGCAATCTTGGTCTAGATACTTCTTACCGTAAAATTAAAAATGAAAAAGTTATAATTTAAAATAGACTAATATTTTTAAGAAAAATATCATTTGAGGGTTATAACTTTTTTTCTATTGATTTTATTGAAAATACACATCAGATGTTTCTTGTACATCATTTTATTGCGAACAATTGTCTCTACTCATTTTTTAAATTTCTCTTCTTTCGAGAAGTGTTAGGACGCTGCAAATGGATCAAGTGCATCGAAAAGGGCATTGGACAATTCTGAAAAAAATTCTGAACATTTCTGGGATAATTCCATACTCTTTTTGCCTCCTGCAATTTTGGTTCAAATCTCTTCTTTTTCGAGTAAAAAATCGCAAAGTTCTAAAATTTAGATTTTTCCTCGCCGGATAACTTAAAAAAAATTATAATTTCAGAAAAAATGTTTCGAACAAAAGTAGTCTATTTTTAATCAGACAATCCGAATTTTCAATACAATATATGAGTTCTCTTTTTCATTTTCAATTTTACGCTAAGAAGCATCTAGACCAGGATTGTAGAGAATTCAATTCTCTAGAAAAAAAGTTTAAGGATTTTTTTTGTGAGGCGGTTCTCAGGACATCGCGGAGAAACTGTTTACACCCCCTATTTCAATATGGCGGCCAAATGGCGTGCTTTTATCTCCGAAAATCGAGTTTTATACTCACACCATTGGTCATTGCCAAATCTTCCTCCTTCTTAAACCATTGTTTAACTTTGTCCACCAACAACTCTGCGTGTTACGTTTACAATCTGAATTTCAAATGCTACACCAATTAAACATAAAAAATACCTTGCCAATTTTAATCATTTATTTCTGATGAAAATTCCTATACGCTTCCTATCATATTAGCAATAGTCATCCTAGACAGAGCCATAGGTATGAAATTATACATATATTTCTTAAGAATAACAACTGTTCCGACACATATATGCCATTGTGAAGTAGTAGACAAGGTGGTATACCTTGGAGCCATTATCAATAACTGCCGCTATAAGACTCGACAAAGAACACATATAGGCAATTTGCTAGTTGAACATAATTTGGTGTGATAGAAATATCACGAAACGTACAAAGATCAACCTTACTAACGTCCTAATTTCCTCCACCTTTCGTTGTACCTCTGAGACTTGAACCATTTGGGAGGCAGAAGATGGTGTTGATGCTTTCGAGGCGTGGGTCTGGCAACATTCGTTATAAATTCCATGGACAACCAGAACTGAGGAGAATATAAAACGATTCATGGTTCAGAGTAAACCAGATGATAAGCGGCGAAGAGGATGCCCTACAAAATATTGAACTATCATTAAGGAACTGATCGAAAAGAGCAAATAGCCGCGACAAAAATGACGTTATGCTGTGAGACGTATCATACAGCAAATGAATGCCAATCAGAATAATGCATAAGTTACAAATCGTGTTTTAAGACTTTGTGAATAAGAAGAATATACAAGTCTTTCGAAGAAATTTAAAATTAGAGAAACACATTTTTACGATTGTACAGAAAATTTAGTTTTTTACTATTTTTCATACATAAAACATATTTATGGTAATAGTGAAACTAGTATAATGCGTGAAAAAAGTGCCATTCACTGGAGTATATCCGAATCATGTAAGAGTTTACTGAAAACAATTGGGAAAATATGGGATTACCAAACTCGCATTCCTGAAAGAAAGTACAACTTTATTTACTTGTTGCACAAATGACAATTATTTTATGGACTTTCAATTGCAATGTTCAATTGATATTTTTATTTCAGTAACAATAATTAATGATCACATGAAACATAATGGAAACAAGTTATACATTTGAGCTAGAAAAAATACTAAGAATCACTCTTTGGTGTATCACAGTTTTATGCTGACCACATTCACTTTATTTCTTGGAGGCAGCTAATTTCTCCCTCTTTATTATTTTTATTTCAACCTTTTTAGATCCTTATTTCTTTAGGGTTTAAGTAGCTGGAATCCAGTGAAGGATAATATTGTGAGGAATCTGTAGAAACACTTGTCTTTGCATGAAATGAGAAAGGTAAACAATCCCATCATTCAATGAATGTTTACATAATGACTGGCAATTTTTCTTGTCTCCGCATTGGCTTCTCATGGAATTAGCAAGAAATTTGATTTTGCTGAAAAATTCACTTAGGTGATTTAAGTTCAAAATAGCAGCTTAATTGCTAATTTGTTTTTTATTATCAATAAAGCCACTATCTATCAATAAAATGATATTATGAATTTATCTCAATTAGAAGAAGTTGAAGTGGCCACAATTTTTTAAAGCTAATGACATAATAATGCATGTTTAGTTTGGAAGAAAAAATGATTATATTTTGTGTATTTAAATGTGGCGCGAATATTAAGGACGTAGTGTAGTGGAGTCAGTCAAGCTTTTTATCTCGAAATTTTCGAGGCGAGAATGAATTTTCATGATTCCTTCTGTAATGTCTTTTTGATACTACCTATGTAAAATAAATGTGAACAAACTCCCAATGTCGGATTTTTATTTGGGGGTGGTTCCCACCTCTTCTAAGAGGTGGACAAAGTATATAAAACACTAATTAATTAATCTGATGAAGAATTAAATTGTAAGAAAAAAAGGTAACATTCAGTTTTTTAGTCATAACGATTTGAAAATAGCTTCTAGTATTGGAAAAAAATTGTTACTTCCAGATTATTCTTCGGTAAATAACTGAAAAAGTGTTACATATAATGAGACAAATTAAACATCGTTTCAAAAACTTTATTTTATATTGTCATTTTTTCACTTAATACAGCAGTATTTCCGTTATTTGCAGAGAAAAGTACTTTTTTAGGTGAGCGGTATACTCTCAAAAAGACGCTCGGAAAAGTGACCTCGAAGTTTCGATAAGTTGAAACCGTTTGGAATAGACTTGTTATTTTATTGTCAACAAAAAACCTTAAGTTTTTTTATTTCGATGGCAGGTAATTTGTTATTATCAAAATAAAAAAAGAATAAATCGTTTTCCAAACACATTTTTCAGATTAATTGGGCCAAAATAAACACTTTTTGTCTCTCGATATTTGTTTCTGAAACGCGCCATTTTTGAACTACAGACGATTAAAAAATGTATTTCTTGGCTTTTATTCCAAAGCTTTTTAAACGATTTTTTATGGAAAATGGTCGTCAAGACTCATATTTTAAGACCATATTTTTATATAGTTCACCTTTTTTGGCACTCGTTGTATCTGAAACCAAAGTTGTATGAAATATTTCATTTTTGTATGACGGAATGAAATATGAAGGTGACAGAAAATCGATCCGCAAATATTTTTTAATTATTATACTTGGATGCACTTTTAACGCCTTTTAACTCTCGTTACTTTTTTGAAAACGCACCTTTTTTAAACTATGGCAATTTCAAATTCAAAAAATTTGCACAAATAAAACATACACTTGTTTTATGATTTTCACAAAAAAATTTTATTTTATATAATTTTTCAAATATATAAACACATAACAATTGTTTCGCCAGCACAGTGGCTTCTTCAGATGTGAGTATAAAACTAAATTTACAATGCAAATTAAGGTATATATATATGTTAGGTATATATATATGTTTTATTTGTGCAACGTTAACATGGATTTTCATCAAGTAAAGGTCGAATCAATCAATTATTCAAAAAATTTAAAATAATTTTCGTTTTTAACGTTTTTTTTTTTTGCTTTAACGAAACTTTTCAAACGGTTCTTAGAAAACAATTGTCAAAATCTATGATATGTAACATCTTTTTTATTGTAGCAATTCATATTTGTAATTATTGTGCACGTCAAAGCTACGATTAATAAAATTAACATGTTTCACTTAAATGTAAAAGATTGAAAGTATAAGTAATAATTTACCAAATAATTTTTGAAATTAATTAGATGAAAATTAATTTGGACTCTTGTACTTTACCAACGATCTTATGTATTCCAGCAAAAAGCCCGACAGGAAATCGATATATCAATTATTATTGATGAGTATTTTTTTCAAAATAATAAATAGCAAACTACAATAACATATTTATATTGTCAACAAAATATATTATAACCCATATATTTATATTTACATTTTTAACTACATTATTATTATGTCGTTATTTGATAAACGATATATTGTATATTAATATAAAATTATGTTTCATTATTTGAATTGAAATTGCCATAGTTTAAAAATGGCGCGTTTTCAAAAAACTAACGAGAGTTATAGTGTTGAAAAGTGCATCCAACAAATAAAAAAAGATTTGAGGATCGATTTCCTGTCACCTTCATATTTCATTCCGTAATGCAAAAATGAAATATTTGATACAAATTTGGTTTCAAATACCACGAGTACCAAAAAAGATGAACTATGTAAAAAAATATGGTCTTAAAACATTTTAACGATCATTTTCCATAAAAAAATCGTTTAGCTTTGGTAGAAGCTGAAAAATACATGTTTAAAGATGGCCACTTTTCACCATTTTTCGTCTTTTAATCTTCTGTACTTAGTTCAAAAATGGTGCGGTTCAGTAAAAAATGTCAAAAGACAGAAAGTGTTTATCTTGTTCCAATTAACCAAAATAATATATTTAAAAAACGATTTATTTCTTTCTTTATTTTGCAACTTTTTTGTTAATAACAAATTACCTGCCGTCCGAATCACAAAGTTTAATAAGGTTTTTTGTTGACAATAATATAACAAATCGATTCCAAAAGGTTTCAACCTATCGAAACTTCGAGTTCACTTAGGTTGCTTTTCTGAACGTCTTTTTGAGGGTATACCGCCCACCTATTGCAGTAAAATCGCGAACACTTTCTATAATTTAAAATGTAATGATTTCTAAAATGAGCCCTTCAAAATTACGAAAAACTAGAACATATTAGTGATATTGTGTATTAACAAAAACTAAGGATTTTTAAGAAATTGATTGAGGAAGCCGTTACTCTGTGGTAATCCATAACAATAACGAAATTGAGTAAAACACTACTATGTTTTTTACCACTATATTAATATATTAATATAGTGGTAAAAAACATAGTAGTGTTTTACTCAATTTCGTTAAGGATTTTTAACATTTTTATTCTACGGACAATAGCAACGCAAAATCACAAAACACTCGTTGTTTCTCACATAACTTCGTATTTTTAAAGCTGTACAGATATAAAAAAAAAAACACACTTGAAAGAGAGACCTTTCATTTTCATAATATGTATTTGTAGCGTCTGAATCAGATTTAAATATTATATCTCGACTTATGAACGCTCTAACGCCATTTTTAATCTACCATTTTAGAACAATTCACCATTCAAAAATAAAGAAAACTCAAAGAATTTGTCATTTTATAGTATTCCCTTTTTTTTGTTCTATACCTCTTTGTTATTATATGTGCAACAATTTTTAGTTATTTACGAAAAACGTCTCGAGGTACCAATTTTTTAACGGTAAAATTGCAATGTTCAAATCGTTAGCTTGGAAATTTAAACTCTCATGAAAAAATGTACACACTCTTTTTTCTTATAAGTCCTCTATTAGATTAATCAGTGTTTATTTTTTACCACCCCCCTAAAAGGGGTGGGAAGCAACCCCTAAATAAAAGGCTGACGTTGAAAGTTTTTAACATTAATTTACATAGTCTTAGAAAGATTATAGGCTGGAAGTCCATCCTATAGCCGTCTGTTTTTAATAATCAACAATATTAAAACATTTATACCATTTGAAAGAATTTTAGAATATTACCCTGGTTCCAATCTAAAAACGCAAATTAACACGTTGAAAATGAGAATAATTTACAAAAACAATCTATATGATGCACCTGCCCCATAGAATACTAATTACTAAAATGCTCGTCATTAACCATAGCTGAAAAAGTGGAACTTATTCGACTTGTTAAAAGTAACACTGGCAGTGTCAGTTGTTTTTCCATAGCTAACTTTTTTTAATCGGAGAATAAGTCCTCGAAGAGATCGGAATTTTTGGTCTGCTGCTGATAAGATAGTTCGCGCAAATATAACAACATTTTTTAGCGATACACTCGAATGTTAAACTGGAAGCGCCTTTCGCCAACTATATTAACATCGTCTGGAAATGGTTAATACTAATATAAATCAATATATAGGTACTGAACTAATGACAACGAACAGTGATCGAATTCGATGAACTCGGTTATCCGAGTTTAAGTGCTACTACTCAATATATAAAATACACAAGATGAAAGTTCAAAATCATCGGTATTATAGAAAAATTACGAAAGTTCTATTTCATTAATTCCAGGAAATTGGAAGAATTTTTAAAACGTACTTTTGTAGTAACAACGGATACAACAAATATATTATATTATACAGTGCGTGTAGCGGAGAATTAGACATGGACATTTATTTAGTGCGAGAGATATGACAACCCGGCAGCGGCAAATTCACCCAATGCGACGGTACAAGGCCACGCCGGCCACTGAAGATCACCAGCTGTAGTTATTCATTGCCGACTGGCACAAGCGATGTTGCAATTCTTACTTCCCATGTCTAGCTTGCCATTACACGCACTGTATTATGTTATATTATATTATTATTATTATCTGTACAGTATTTTTTATGACTCAGTGGCCTAAAACCTTATTTTCTATTTAATGAACAGTATGCAACAAGCCTATGGATCATCATCTTCCGCCGCTTCATATATAAATACTGCATCTTCGTTTTACAATGCTTCAACTTATCCTTATTCATCATTAAATTCATCTAGAGGGTTGAATCCAGCTTGTAAAGCAAGTGCAGGATACATAACTTCATCATACTCATCTCCAGCTTCTCCTTTTAATGCTTCTGGTCAGTCTAATCAGTATCCTTCCTATGCCGCATATACTGCTCCAGGAGCTTCGACGTTTGCACAGGGGTTTTCAGCTCAGGTATATATTTTTTGTGTTCTGAGTGAGATATTACATTTAATAATATGTATTTTTCTAGGCTGTGGAATATAGCGCATATGGTGCAACCTTCAGTGACGCACAACCTGCTCAGTATTCATCAAGCTATTATGCCCAAAATTATTCCCCATACGTCAGTTCTTCAAGTTCTACTGGAAGCATAGGAACTGGGTCATATCAGTTAACTACTACATCAGTACTTGGTAAGTTTTATGTAGTAGTAGTAGTAGCGGTGGCGTTTATTGATGTTTTTGATAATTTAACATCATTACATAAGTCAAGTGTACGATACATAAATATTATTGTTAGAAATTAAAACAGTACAAACAGAAACAAAAGACAAGGTATACACATAAAAAACCGACCAAGCGCGGCTTCATCATATTTGGTGGCTCCAATATTAAGAGCTATTTCACATTGACAAATTAGCAGCTATTTCAAAAATAGTACTTGGCAGTAACTTATAGCAGGTCTTATAGTACTTTCAAGACTTTATGAGCCGCGAGATGCGCAAAAGGCGGAGTTTATTCCGCATAAATACATTTTGAAAACATTGACTCAGCTACCACATAAATGTAATAGAATGATTACTTACATTGTTGGGATTAGATGTATAACCCCGCGCAAGATTCGCTATTTTCGAAATTAATCTCAAAGGGCCGTTGGAACGGAGATTTGTACACAACGGCAGCTTGGGATAAAGTGCAAACAATAAATCTGAGGTTTTTAGAAAGTTGTGTATTCGAGACGATCGCCGAAATTATGTATCTGCGCATACCAAGGTCAAAGCTCATGAGGTTTTTTGTTGCATTTTTTTCTGCCTTCGTTTAGGCAGCAGTTTTGTTTACTGATACAACTGTGGCACACATTTTTGAGCAAATGGAATAAAATTACAAATCTATCATGCCCAGTCATGCCCATCTTACAGATTAACAGTTTCTGCGTCTGGAAAGGCACCAACCGATATATATTCCAGTCGTATTTTCGTAATAACTAAGTGGTAATTAATCCATAAAGAAAAAATCAGCTTGTAACAAATCTGACATCAACAGTGAAATATCTCGCAGGTTAACAGTTTATGTCTCTGGAAACCAACCAACCGATATGCATGCCAATCATATTTTTCTACTCAGCTTTATACAAATATTTCCACCAACCATGAAAAACATATGTCGACTTTCAAAATCATCCAGTGAAATTTCCATCACCAACAAAATTTCTCATATCACTTTTTTGTCTGCCAAGCTCTAAGTAACAGGATTACTAATGTCTCTAGCTTTTACAAATGTGTCAGGTGATTGCACGCTGGCTCCTGTACAATTTTATTTAACTTGATTTGTATGTATGTTAGTGTGTATTTCTAGGTCAAATGTTGCAATCAAGATTTCAACTAGTTCTAATAAAGCTAGAGTTTTGAAATTTTACACACGGGCATAAATCCGATGACAACGCAATATAGTATATCTAATATCGTTCTAAATCCAATATGGCGAACGTCCCAAGATGGCAAACCACCTTTTTCCTCACAACCCCCTTGATATGGGTATCAAATGAAAGTATTTGACGAGTAAAGTACGATAAATGATGTCATGTTATTCTTAATCCAATACGGCGGACGCCATAGAATGACGGATTACATTTTCTTTCACAACCCTGTTGTCATGGGTATCAAATGAAAGGGTTTTGTCTGTCGGTCTGTAAAATAAGTAACGACTAAAAAGTAAAAAATAAAATTATGTAAAGAAAATATTTGAAAAACAAAAGTACTGTATTCAAACAAACGTAACAAGGGGGTTTATCTGGAACTCATGCCCGATGCCGGCCAGACTTCAACGGCATGCAGCGCCGTGGTAAATGAAAGACAACGGAATGACCAAATCCACTAAAAATAAAAATGAGACAGACGATGACCTGACTTCTATCGCCCAAGGCGAATTAAAATGGTAGTAAACAGGTGAACTCCCAAAGGGGGATATTAAAACTACGATAGCGTAATACTGGTGGAACATTTTTTAGTTGTTACAACATGAATATGCGACAAATGAAAAACCTGTTTAGAGTATATTCTTTATAGGATTTTGCAAACAGCAGAAAAAAACTATCTATGAGAACTAAAATAAAATAGTTTTTATTTTAGTTCTCATAGATAGTTTTTTTCTGCTGTTTGAAAAATCCTATAAAGAATATGTTTCATTACAAGTATAAGCAAACAAAAATAAGTCACTTTTAAACCTGTTTAGAGTAATTCACAAGGATGGAAGCGACGAAGCTGGTCGCTTAAACTCGAGTTTAAAATGTTGGGAGAAAAATAATTTACAATAACAAACACAAGGAACAAAAAAAAAATAAAAAGTAAGCAAGAAATGAGAAGAAACGGAGGTAATTAAAATTAAGGTTATAGTACTCGGACTCGAAGATTTGTAAGTAGTTTTGGCTAAAGAGGATGCCGGAAAATCGAAATGGTGCGTTATGGTCTCTTATTTGTGTTATGTTGCTTGAGCCAACTTATGCCCAATTTGAACTGGTAAAATGTCTTTGAAGTTGCGCGGACATAGTCCACTAATGTCGTAATGTCGTTGCAGCGTGAGTATATATTCTCTTAAGGAGGTGTTCCTTGAGGAACCGGTAATAAGACGAGGTTTATTCTCAAGATCTGTGAGTTGCCTTAATGTCGTGGCCGACACGCCGCCCCACGCTGGCGCCGCATATGCCACCCCGGTCTCACTACAGTGGTATAAACCAATTTTTTATTGTCTATTTAAGTCTGCTATTCTTAGCCACGAGGAGGTACAGACCCGTGGATATAGAATAAACTGTCCACACAGTTTCATTCACATGCATATTAAACTTCTTTTCTCAAGGTGTAACTCCCAAGTTCTTCACACAGTCTCTCGGCGGGATATGGTTCCCCGATCAAAATTGGCTTTCTTGGTGAAAGTTCCACTCCACTACGTGGATGTTAGAAGTAAAACACAAATACATCTTTCATATATAAAAGTCATTCAACAAAGAAAGGATAAATAAACATAAAAACAAATATTTTGATTAAGTAGGTACAATAGAACAAAAATAAAAATAATAAAGTTGCAAGTCGCCTATTTCCTATGTTATTAAATTTTATGGAATTTTATTATTTTATTTAAGCGTCCATGTCGATTTTATGTGTACATCCTTCTTAAACGCCAGCAGGATTAAATATGCTATTCTCTAATAGCACATGCCCACTCTGTGAGGTCGATTTATTTGATGAGTCATCGTTGAAAAATTGGCTTCACAAACTAGTGATGCAAGCAAAAGTCCTTACCTACTGTAACCAAGATATCATAAGTATTCTCATAGGCAGCTCGCTATTTATATATTCTTGGAACACTACTGGTTGACATTTTTCTTCTCCTTTGTCGGCATCGAGTGCGCTCAACTTTTCCCAGGAGGTGCCGGGCATCTCTAGCTCATTAACTTACCGGGAAGTAATTGCTAGCTTATCGAAGTAGGTTAAAATTGATTTCAAGATTTGATCCTAACAAACAAAACTGAAGTTGAATAGAAGCTTTTAAAATTATCAATGGCATACATGTTTCTTTCTGTTTCTAATAGCTGAAGTTTTGGGCATCAATAACGAATGTAAGTCAACTTGAAAGTCATCTTCAGAAATATACATACTGCAAACCTAGTATGTGACTTCCATTCGTCATTTTTCGACAAGTATTGATACAAATCTTGTGTTTTTTGGGAATCGGCGAAAGAGAACTTCAAGTCATGTTTTTCAGGCTTTCCTCATGTATTTCTTCATACAGCAACGGCACAACGCATTCCAGACGTCCTATTCATATAAATAACAAATAAACGTAACTAAACTCACTAAAATAAATTCAACAACAGAAATAAAATAGTTTAACAATGATAATATGTAACTGAATAAGGGAAAACACAGAATGTATGCAATTACGTCATCGTTAAGTATTTATTCTACTGAATGGATTTGCACATGCGCATTTAGTTCAATATCTGACAATTCTAAAACATTCTAACCTGAAAACCAATGTGATTGATTGATATGTTCGTTTTTAATTTGTGATTTACGTTAAATATATTATTGCCAATAATGAATAATAATAGTATTCTGGATATGAGTGATTATGACGATGATATACAATTTATAAAGTATGAAAGAAGACCCTGTACTATAAGGGAACGAGAAAATAATTTTGAGAATTATGATGATAAAGATTTTTTAATAAGATTTCGACTGTGTAAAGAAACTGTTTTACATATCCTTGAGATGATGGAGGAAGTTGCCGGAATAATTCTGTTTCTCCAATCGCTTAAAGTGTAGTTAGCACCTTTTATGTTGCATTCGATCGGGACATTTCTAAAACCGGTAATATTGCTCGTAGAGAAAAAAATTTCATATCACTGTGTTGGTGATCGAATTCTGAACAACTTTCAAAATGTCCGTCCGTCTGTCTACCTGTCTTCTGTTTGTCCGTCCGTCCGTCCGTCTGTCCGCCCGTCACGTTTTCTTCTAAGCACGATAACTTAAGAACGAAAAGTCCGATGGTATTGAAATTTGGACAGTAGCTAGAGGAAGAACCCTATTTTTGAACAAAATCGACCAATAAATAAAGAAGTTTTTCATTTTTTAAATTAAAAAAAAAATTGTTTTGTAATGAAACAAAAAATGTTTGAAACTAATATCATTTACAAAAAAAAAACTGCGAAGAGTATCCTATAGAATGTGCAACAATTATATAACAAGTGTAGTAAATCGGCGAAGAGTATAATGGTTAGCTTGTTTTATTATTCACTTAGGAAGTCTAAAAAAATAGTGAGCTGACATGTACATAAACAATCGATTTAAGTAAATAATAATAAACACGAATCATGCCCATTTGGGCTAGTCACCAATAGTGACAAATTGTAATTAAAAGGTGAGGGTATTAGTAACTCTTCGGTATTAGTTAATTAGGTTAAGTTGTCAGCTTTTAAAATCCCCTCTTCCTTGATTTGTTAATATTATAAAAAATATTGTAGAATTTATATACTATATTCAGGATATTATAAAATGTTCACACAACTAAGGAAATAGAAAACAGGAGACGTAATGATTGCAGCAATTTCATCATTTTCGCCGTGTATATGTTTTGAATTTACTGGCGCCAGCTGTGGGTTGTGATTTCCTCGAATATGTACAGTTTTCCATGTTTTTTGTTATGTTACATATGTAAACAGGTAACATTCAATTTATATGTTAGTAAGTACTGCTTTTCACCACCAGTTATCTCAAACAATCGACGAGCAAACGTATAGATGGCGCATGATGCAATGTCTGAAACTGAAAAATATTAATTGATGGTTATGTTGTGAAGTTGTACCCTGTGGAATTAGGTATGTAATATGAGTCGAGGGGTAAAATAATTCTATTTCAATTGCATGGGGGAAAAATCGATATACCTTAAGTGCACGTCAGAGTTGGTAAATAGAAGAGCACATGTGTAAAACCACGACAACCGTGTCACATAAGCATACCTGTTATAAAATATCAGAGAACGGTAATAATAGCAGCATTTTGAATCGTTAGCAATTAAAACTCATCAGAATACTAAGAGGTGTCTACAACAGTTGAGATTCCATCTCGTGAGATGTGTGAGTGGTTGTGCCCTTATTGTACATATTTAATTTCTAACCATCAACATACTATTATATGGTCCCAATATACATAGTGTATAATAGTGTTTGTATTAGTGGAACATTTCTTTTTGAAAAAAATTCGACCTCCTTTAAAAAAATAGGTAAATGTGTTTACACAGTATGTATTTGTCACTTGGACACTTTAAAAAATTATGAATTAGGAAACGACATAGGAGAATAATATTCGGAATGTAGTTATCACTGTTCCTACAAAGAAAACCTGATAACTTTTGATTAAGAAATAGTCATCCTACAGAAAAAATAAATAATAAATAAAAAGTGCCAAATGTGGAAGGGTTGCGTAAATACTTGTACAAAATTCCACCATAGTTAAATTATATCTTAGGATGACCATCCTGTATATTTTTCATTAAAAGTATAATAGGTGTCTTTCTTGTCAATTATGTTAACTATATGCCAAATATTATTGCCATTTGTCACATTTTTTTCATTATTTATTCTCTTTAGGCGGTTGACCCTGTATATTTTCCAGAGAAAGTTTACCCATTTCTTCGCTGGCAGTAGCGTCAACTAACGTACCTACCAAATTTAATTGTTCTCCGTCAAATAGTTTTTTAGACAGCTCCAACAGACCGACAGACAGATAGACAGACTGCCTAACTAGCAATTTAGAATTTTATATGAGCTGTAGAAATATTTCTGTCACAAATTTTAGGAAACAACATTACACTCAGGAACACTTTCAAAGCGTTTTTATAGCAGCTATAAATGCATAATTGGCACCATGTTAGAGGTGTTTCAGAATTTCATGAGCCGCGAAATGCGCAAAAGGCAAAGTTTAATCTGTGTTATAAGTATGTTTTTGAAGACACTGGAGGCTGCCTTGCTGTATACATAAACAAAGCTCGGGATAAATTGTAAACAATAAATATAATATTTTTAAGAAGTGTAACTGAGTCAACAGGACAGATTATGTCTCTGCGCATATGAAGGTCACGGCTCATGAGGTTTTAAAACACCTCTATAAAATATTTCAATCCTTCTTGAAATTTTGTAAAGCACATTGGAACTATTATAAAATAATTAGATACATATTTTCGCAGGTCTTAAGAAAATTCAGTATCGTCACTATATAACATTCTTAATTCTTATTAAAGTTTCATTTAATTGCGCGATAAAATTACACTTCACTGTTTGTTACATTATTGCTATAAAACAACTAGACAACTGTTTCATAAAGGATTTTAAGTAGCCACTCTTAAAAAAATGCTGCGCTAAACATGCTAATAAAATAGAATAATTAATTAAATATATCCTAAAAGCTGCAAGAGGTTTTTTTTTACCTTTTTGATGCAAAGAAAATTATACTGTGAACTATGGCGATATTATTAACTTTAATTATGCACTAAATTTTGTTAACTGAATTAAAAAAATTAAAGTCAAAAATTTTAAACTGATTTTTTGCGTGCCCCACGTTTACCGATGATTTCTGATATTTTTTTAAATTTTATAAAAATCGATTTTAGGAATTTAAGCTTGTTTGCTATGAAACTTACACTAATTTATTTTAGTAGTCATAACTGTATAATTAGCACCTTTGTAACTCCATAAATTCTAATAAACATTTCATTTTTTAACTTTTCATATCTTGTCATATTTACCTTGGTTGGCCTTTTAAAATGGCTTTCCTCTATAAAATACTTTCGTATTAATGCAAGCATTTTAAGATGAATAAACTATTGGGCGATTCCTATGAAACACATCTATAAAATAATGCACTTTATAGTTACTTTTACGTGAATCTTATAAAAAATAGATCAATCACTTTCGCGATACTTTTGGCAGATTTTATAATAAAACTTTTAGACCTAGTTATAAATGCAACTGCGGAAGCAGTATTGGTTCGATTTGCATAAGTATAACCTAGTACTAGTTGAAGGGTAATGAGTATTTTGGCATATGATTCTTGACCTGACATTAGTAATGCAATGAGTTGCATGCATCGTTTAATTTTATCGCTGTCTTTTTGCTAAAATCACTATACTGTCAATACATGTAATATTTTTATAACCATTTCTTAAAATCTTTTTCCATTGCCCTAAATCTGATGTTTTTAATTTCTCGTTTACATGATGTAGCAAGATCTGCACCATTTTGTTAATATTGGTAACAAACATTTTGGGGGAATGATTTACTATTTTTTATGATATAATAATGACAAATTTTCATTGAAAAACAGAGTTTATCTTAGATATATTTTATTGTATTGTTAGCCACACCAGTTTTATGTTTAAATAAACAATTTTGTTTTTTTGTAATGACTTTGTTGCTGTTGTCATATTGTAACAAATACAACGTTATATAATAATTATATACCAGGCTATGGAACAACAATTTATTCTTAAAAGTAAAATTGTCACAGAGCATTAATATAAGATGATAAGAAATAACTATAGAATAATTCTAATGTAGTACAGTGCTAAAAATGCTGCTGAACGTTACTAAAAACGCGTTGTAAAACAATTTACTTTTATAAGCTGAATTTTTTTATAACTTAGTCACGGAGGCATATATAGAACAATTTCTTAAACTGCGTTATAAGCTATTTTATAATTTTGCTGTAGAAACGTTTTAATGATAAAGTTATAAAACAGTTCAGTTGCAGACAACAAAATAATATTTTCTGGAACTCTGATATAATCAATTAGCATTTAAAAACATTAATAAAGTAACAACAAAACAAAATAATTGTGGAACGTTTAAATTATAAAACCTATTTGCTGATTGAGTGACGGAATTTAAAGATCTTCATTTTTGTAATTTACATGATCTAAAACGTAAAGAATCTCTGAGAGTGATTTTTTCGTGAATACAATACCCCCCTTAGGTAAGCGAGGGAAGCAAAAACAGTTACAAAAATGTATGAAATAAAATTTCACCACCGTTCGGAATTGAACGTTATTAGCTAATATCGATTTTGAGGTCATGTAGAAATTTGATCAATTTTGTTATTTGTGCATTTATACACCAGCCTCGAAATCGAAATTTTATTTCATATTTTTTAGTTAGAGTTTTTCTTTAAGACTGTTTAATTTTATTTAAAAAAAAATGTTCACGCATTTTAGAGGCCCAGATTCAGTATCAGCTTCTCTGAAAATATCAAATTACTAATTGTTAGACATTCGTCGGTGATTGGCGACTCCTCCAAAACTCGAAAATTTTCAATAAGAAAATTTTATTTTTCGCCTTTTATTCACCTTATACTAGACATAGCATCATGAAATCAAAATGGGACTACCTCTTACGGTGTACAAATAATTTCTATAGAAATCGCTTACGTCATTTCAGAGAAATGCTTGAGCATTCATGAAAAAAACACATGCGGGTCGAATTGAAAACCTGCCCCCTTTAAAAAATGTTGAAATTCGGGCTTCGGCCAACATTTAAATGTTATTTCTCAAATGTATATAAGTAGATACTTACGTTTTTGTGACAAAAAAAATGTGCATTTTGTTCTGCGAAGATAATCAAAATCCGTGTAAAAAATGCAAGTTTTCTGCATAAAATCATGCTCTTTGAAATAAATATGTATAGCAATCAATTTAGAAATGAAATTGTGTACCCACTACCAGGTACCTAACTTTAATGTCTAATTACTAATCATGTTCCTTAGAGTTTGACAGACAAAAAATGCGTTATGGGAATTTTTTTAAGGATGGAAACTTCACTAGATGACTTTTGAAAGCCGACATGTTTTTCATGGTTGGTGGAAGTATTTGTATAAAGCTGATATTTCTTTTATCGATTACTTATCACTTATCACACAGTAAGTACAAAAATACGATTGGCATACCTATCGGTTGGTAGGTTTCCAGAGGCAGAAACCGTTAACCTGTGAAATATTTCACTTTGGATGACAGATTTGTAACCAGTTCATTTTTTCATCGATTAATTACCACTTGGTAATTACGAAATTACGATTGGCATATATATCAGTTGGTATCTTTCCAAAGGCAGAAACTGTTAACCTGCAAGATACTACACTAGGCATGGCAAATTTGTAATGTTATGCTATTTGCTTAAAAATGTATGCCACAATTGCATTAATGATGTAATTGTATTGACAGACAAAAATGGTAGTACCTAAACGAAGGCAGAAAAAAACATTCTTAGGACTATTATTAGATCTGCTCTAGATTCACCATTTGAGGTCTCCAGGCAATAAACCTTGTGCAATTCTGTTTTATGGAATTTTAGCTCATTTTAAGATGAAAGTACTCTTACACATTTGCTTTTCAAATACTTCCTAAATATATTATCAATTATTCTAATTAAAAAAAATATATTCGACATTGTCTGATTTTTTGAAGGTTCAACTTTTCTCATTCAACCTATTTCCGTTTATATAATTTAAGTATGAGGAATTACATCATGGTCGCGTTTTTAATGTGAATCTTTATAGTTAAGAAAGTTAGTTTTCAATAAATTAATTAGACGAAAAAGCCAATAACGTATTTTCGCAAGCCTGTTTCTGAATAGATATCCAGGTCACGAATAGCGTTTTACACAGTTTTCATATCCTGCATTATCCCATTTTCTAGGCATCAGTAAGCTCTATCGACGGAATCGGGACAAAATTATACAGCGTTTTTCCCCCGAAGGGCAAAAAACGACTTATTTCAGGTCTTGCCTAGGCTTGACCCCCTTTGAGATTACACTGTTCCGCCTCTGTATAAGCACGCTTTTTTCTCTCTATTATAGACGTCGTCAGGAGCAAGCGCCCGTCTGCCAGGTCTCGCAGACTTGCACACAATTTTACTTCAGTACCTTCTCCCTGTAAGTCGTCAAGAACTTACTGGGTCAAGCCTAGGCAAGACCTGAAATAAGTCGTTTTTTGCCCTTCGGGGGAAAAACACTATATTTCATGTCTGTGCCGTCGGCTTGACCCCCTTTGAGAAGTGATTGGATTCTGACGACGTAAATAGCGTACTGTGATTCATGTAAGTTTATTAAGCACAATGATATATAAAGCAACATAAACACCCATATTGTAATTTTTTTTATGGAATCAAAAAGAGGATATACAAGTATTTATACCAAACAGAACGAAGTAATTTGCAAAATAACTAAATTGAGATATTGTCAAGAGCAAGGCAACATAAATATCTATACCTTAGTAACTATATTGGCATATAAGTTTTTTCAGTAAACTCCCTTCCAGGGCTGTCAGAAGTCTCTTTTTCCACTTTTTTGTAATAAAATTTTAAAAAAATATTTTCCTTTCCAATTACCGTTGGCATACCTATATTGGCGAGAATAATGTTTAATGGCATTGCATGATCGAATCTTGAAGAGGCCATCGCTGATTGGATGCTATCTGGTGGGAAATCAATATTTGCTGCCTTAAAAGCCGTCTTAATCCATCCTGCTATAACTGCCCGGGATGCAGTTTCTACTTTTCCCCGTGTACTTATGAAAAGATGATTTAAGTTGTCCTTGGCTTGTCTTCGTTTAGCGCTAACAGAGAGTAAATGATTTAACCAGAACAGAGAATCAAAGGTTTCGTCTGAATGTTCCAGAAGTTTCCAACCAGACTGATGATAAGAACTTCTATCCGTCTTCGACGCAAAAACCGGCCACAATGAGGCTGAGTCACCGTCCAGTACTATGCTATCCTGATCATTTCTTAGCAACGTCAGGTAGTGGATCCCACGACCAGAGGCCAATAAAAGAATAAGTGCCAGATGACGAGAGACTTGAAACAGGCTGGTACTATCCACAATCTCGTGTTTCATCCATTCAAGTAGTTAATTCACTTCCCAAATGAATCTTTTACGAGAGGGTGGTCTACTGATATCTATTGCTCGTATCATACACTGTACCAGATGATGCTCTGTAATGAAAATCGTTTTAGCTGGGTTTACCATAGTTGCTATTACAGATTTGTGTACTTTAATCGTGCCTGGCGCATACTTCTTTACTCGATGTAGGTAGGCCAGATATTGAGCGACCTCACTTGGAAGGGGATCCTGTGGTGCAACCTTCCTCTCCTTTGTCCAAGCTAGTCAACTATTCCATGGGGCCGAATATGTTTTAAGGGAGGACTTTCGCCACGAGATTTCTAAGAGGTTTATATCTTCTGAAGACCAGGTTTGGGTATAAGAGGACCACCCCGTATTTTCCAGGCCTCCAAACAGAACGCTCCTGCTTGTGGAAGGGGCAGGCCTGTTTGAGCATCTATCAGGTGATGATGCAGGTTCCGCAACTGGAACGGGGAGCCACGGCCCAAGCTTCAAAGCCGATATCAATATCGGCTCTCCAAAATACCTTTTCCCATTTTGAAACTATTAGAATGTAGAATCCTTGAGCTGTGTTCAGATAGTTGAGAACTCGAGGGATAAGTGATGGGGGAGGAAATACCCATGCCAGCGTATATCTCCATTGTCTCTGAAAGCATTAGTGAAAAGTGCCTGATGGACTCATAAGTTGGAGCCACCTTTGACAAGTTTGTCGCAAAAAGATCTATTTGAGGACTTCCCCATTTTTGAAGGATGCGAGAGGCTGCTCTGTCTGATAGATGCCAATCTGCCAAGGCTTTGTTCCGTGACAGGCTGTCCGCGATGTCGTTGTACAGTCCAGGAATGTATTGAGCTGACAGTGTTATTTCCCATTTGTGAGCCAGCATCAATAGTTTGGTCGCAAGGGCCAGCAAGGCCCGAGATCTTGTACCCCCTGATTTCTGATATAAGCAATCACTGTCTTGTTGTACGACTGCACTAAGCTGGTTTTTCCTTTCAACTGACCACAATGCTGAATTTCCGCGAACACCGCATATAACTCTTTCTGGTATTCTGGAGTCGCTGGAGCGGAGTCCATTTTCGTTCTATCATATTCCTCAGTTTGTGCCCCCCATCCCAGGGATGATGCATCTGTTGTCAGAAAAATATTCGGATTTTTAGCCATAAAGGAGATGTTGCTTCTAGGTGTTGAAGCCACCATTGGCATTCTCTGAAAACAATCAATGGTACGGGAAATGTCTTTCTCCGCAACGTCTCTGGTAAGAGGCGGCTCGCTCACTGTAGTTATCTGCAATATAACCTTCCTAAGGGGATCACGAAACAGGCAAAACTCATTCTTCCGAGAAGTTTCTTTGAAGCTAGCCAATTCCATCGTTGAGTTCTTATTATTGACATCAAAGCTGTTTTCAAGAGTATTATCTTCCTTACGCGAAGGCTCCCTGTCTTTCCGTGTATCCCATATAATACCCAGGTATTCCAGGGTTATCTGAAGAAGAGTTATCGACTTCTCCATATTTATCCGCCAGCCCAAAGTTGTTAAGAATTTTATCGTTTCGGCTGTGTGATGACGAAGTTGTTCTGGATTCTGATTCGCTAGAAGGAAGTCGTCTAGATAAACTATAATTCTTATCCCTCTGCTTATCAGCTGACTTGCAAGCCAGTTGGAGATTCTTGCGAAAGTCAGTGGAGCGCTTGAAAGCCCAAATGGAAGACATGTCATGTGATATACAGTTTTCGTGAACCAGAGATAGAAATCTGCGATGTTGCTCCTTGACTGATATATGAAAGTACGCCTGAGATATCGATCTTGGTCATAAAGTCTCCGTTTTGCAAGAAGGTTGGCACCCTTAGATGGTTCAGTAATCTGAATTTTCTTGGGTGAAGGTATCTGTTCAAACCTTTCAGATTGAAAATGGGTCTTATACCTCCTTCGGGTTTGGCAATCTAAAACATTTTGGAGAGAAATCCCGTTCTGAAAGTTGATTCTTCCAGTACTCCCTCTATTAGCAGTTGTTTTATCTCTTGGTTCATGCCAGGCGTGACGAAGTTTGATAAGTTGCTCCCTGAGAGGGGGGTTAGGGGACTTCCTGCCACATGTATGTTTTCTTTTCAAGCGGTGCTCGGGGAATATACAAAATATCACAATTAACCAGTATGTTACTGGTAAATAACATCTACGCCTGTGACTTGAAATATTTAATTTCAAGTTTTTATACTTATTTGTGTTGTTTATTTAAAAAAAAGAAACCTCTAACTTATCCTTTGACGTAAAAGTCACAGGCGTAGAGGTTATTTACTAGTAACATACTGGTTAATTGTGATATTTTGTAGATTTCCCGAGCACCGCTTAAAAAGAAAACATACATGTGGCAGGAAGTCCCAAAGAATTGAAGAAGGAAAAAAAAAATAAGATAATGCCACAAATAACATTTAGACAAAATTTGCTAATCGTCCGCCTCTGAAGGGGGCCGCTAGTCGGTCATTGTCGTTTTGATTTTGCTGCGGTAGAAGTCCTCTGATACGACTTGTCGCCTGACTTTGAATAGTGCCTTATACGGGTATTCTTTGCGGAGTGTCTCCAAGTATCTCCAGCCGGGGATGCTCTGATTATAATCTTGGATCTAGATGGTCCAGGCCTGGAAGATCTCGGGACTGGTCGTTTGGAATTACTTGGATGGCTGATTGATTCAGCTTGCGTTTTAGAGTGATGGAAGGCACGAAATACCTCCCATGCTGTTTGTGAAACTCCTCAAATGGTTCTTCGTCAAAGAGATAGGTTGCTGAGGGAGGGATAGCCTCCAAAAGCGTGTTCACATATTCGCTATTAGGTTTTAAATTTTTCCGTCTCTGCTCAATTATCTCAGCTCGACGCCCACAAGTATATTGAAGATCATCTGATAGCGAGCGAAATGGCGAATCTGAACTTAGAAATGTTTCCTGAACAGATCCCATAATCATCGGATGTTCCGTAGTTACTGCCTTAATCGCTTCCGAAAAAGCTTCCCGTTGGAGAAGCAATCCATGCAGGATTGTTCCAAGGCTGGTATCCATACTAGCCATATGGTCATGAAATGGGACTCCCCCAGCTAAATGTGAGAGCTGAGGATTAACCCGAAGGGCAGTAAATACTGGGGCTGCTTGAAATTTTTTTCTGTACATCTGTGTATCTAATTTTATTACAGGACTGCGTGCCTAATCGTTGGCATTCGATGCCTTGCATTTGAATATGAGGCTTAATTGGCCATTGGCACCAGAGCCTCTTGCTCTTTAGTCTTAGAAGAAAAGTCTATCATTTGCTCTGGAAGAAAACTCACCACGCCTGGGTATCTTCTTCCTCATTGTTCCAATCCGCCTGCAAGGAGGTTGATTCAAGATTATCCTCCTAATAATCAGAAGAAGTATCAGAAGCTGCAGGTGGATGATCTGGCAGATGTTCGGCCCTTTTAAGAAATCCCTCCAATAATTCTTTCAGCCCTGTGTGACTTTTCTCAAGATGTGTTAAACGATCTATTTTCATGGAACTTCGAGAAGATGTAGACTGACCCTCGCAATCTGATATTTCAGACAATAATTGTTGACAAGCCTCCTTTCTGGACAGTAATAACGGTTGTAGGTCAACTAGATTCGTAAGAATTTGTTCGTTCTGAGCTGCTGAACCTCTAATACGTGCTGCCAATATAGAAGAGCCTATTATCAGCCCCACACAGAAGGGCCAACTTAACGTCTTCACTTTAATGTCCCGGTAAATCCTTTCTGGAAGGCTAGTAGTATTAGGATTGAAAGCTTGTGCAAGGCCAATAGTTGGTAATGCGATCTTATTTTGTTTAAAATCTGGGGATCCAATTCCGGGCGTAGGAGAGCTTCCTTACTGAGATTCAGCGCCTTCCATTCCTGCCAACCCTGAGGAAGGTGAAGAGCTGCTAATTGTCTGATCCTTTCAAGAATCAAAGCGTCGTGTGGGTCCTCTGGTTCAATCTTTGCTAGGTTCAAAAGTGTAGTTTGGGTACCAATCTATAAGAAAAAGATGACACTGAAGAGTTGTCAGAACTGAAGCATCCCTATAAAAATCGGAAACGAGCTTAGACTCGGTTTCCTTGTTACAGACGGCCCAATAGGGCGTCTAGAGGCTCAAGCAAACGCTTGAAGGCTCATATGGGCTCTTGAAGGCTCAAATGGACGCTTGAAGGCTCAAATAGACGTTTGAAGGCTCGATCAGGCGCTTGAAGGCTCGAGCAGGAGCCTGAAGGCTTAGGGGCCCGTCAAGGCTCCAGGAGGCGCTAGCTGAGGCTGGAAGAGTGAGCCTGAAGGCGGTACACACCGTTGTACACTAAAATAACGTGCATACACAAAACAAGCGTACTGAAGCAAAACTGCGCGCAAGTCTGTGAAACCTGGCAGACGAGAGCTTGCTCCTGATGACGTCTATAATAGAGAGGAAGAAGCGTGCTTATACAGAGGCGGAACATAGTATAATCTCAAAGGGGGTCAAGCCGACGGCACACGGCACAGGCATGAAATATACTTTGCTTAAGCTGTATTTCGTTAATTAACAGTTTCTGCCTCTGGAAAGGCACCAACTGATACGTATGCCAGTTGTATTTTTTTATTCGCTGTGTGATAAGTAATCGATAAAACAAATATCAGCTTTATACGAATACTCCCACCTCCATAAACCATGAAAAACATGTCGACTTTCAAGAGTCATCCAGTGAAGTTTCCACCGCTAAGAAAATGCCTCATATCACTTTTTTTGTCAGAGGAGTGAAAGGTGAGGGTAGCCGAGTTACCCTCGCTCTCGCTACTCTCACTCTTCGCCCTTTCCACAGCGCTGAAATTAACTGTTTTCGATCGCGTTTTTCGCATGCTTCCATTCGACTTCCAATCTCCTTTTCATTGTATGTATCCATTTCTTTAATTATATTGCTCTTTTTGAGTAATATGTAAAATTATTGTAAATATCTGACATTTAAATCGCACAAATTTTGACGTTTCAATTCAATAATAAAATTGCGCTTTGACTAATTCGATACCACTGTGTTTTGTAAACAGGGCGCGAGCATTGTAGGACTAACATAACCTCAAATTTTACGTTTTTGTAAATTTATACTCATTTTTAATGTTTTTATTCACATTTTTAGATTGGTACATGTGTGTAACATTAATGAACTCTCTCGTATAGGATGCATATAATTTTTTTTAAATCATTGATTTTTTAAAATATACTGAAATCTACAGGTTAGAAATCCAACCTATAATTAGCGGTCTATTAACCTCCCAAAAAAAAAATGTGGAGGTTGGGTACTAAAATTGGTCCAAAATCGAAAATTGAGAACATCAAATCTTTACGTTTTGATGTCTCAGGATTGATTGATTGATTGATTGATTGATTGATTGATTTGCCAGCGTAAGGTGGGCATTGCTGCCAATTCCGGTACAGGGAGATTTGTTCCACCACGCAGCCCGATCGCCCACCGATCATCCCACCGTGTGCCAGAACAAACCCCCAGTGCTTTTATATACCGCCGGACCAGCTGCATACGCTGGATTGGACATTGGACATGCTTGTTGTCAGCAGCGAGAGCCGCATGACGCATGGGGTAGGAGTATAGGATGGAGCGTGTAGGTGTTTGTGAGATGTTTCTTCTTGTTTTCCTTCTGTCTTCATCGGATGGAAAGTGTAGGCGTTTGTGAGATGCTTCTTTTTAGTTTCTGTCTGTGATCATCTTCTCTCCTATTCTACTTCTGAGTTTTCTGTTTCTTCTGTTTCTGAGTCTGGCAGTGTGTATATCCTTGATATTTCTTTATTGTATTCCATTTTTTTGTTGTGCCAGCTTTTCCCAGTGTGTATAATCCTTTCCTAGCTTATTCATAATCCTCTCGATTGTTGTTATCCATGTGTAGCATGGCCTCCCTATTTTCAGTTTGTTGCTGTTCATTCGCAGCGCTTTCTTTAGTAGGTGTGTCGAGTCCCGTCTTTGGACGTGTCCCCAGTATTTCATTGCGTATGATTCTATTCTTTTGATTACTGTTCTTCCCTCTAGTAATGTTGACGTTTTCTGTCGTTTTTGTGGTTTTCCTGTTTTTGCTAGCAGTTGGATAATGTCCCTTTCAGCTCTTCTCAGGCTTCTTCTGTTGGCCTTTGTCGTTGCTGCGTTTTTGACTCCATATATCATCGTAGGCATTATGATGGTCGTGTATATCTTTTTGGTTAGGCACCATGGTGGTTTGTTGTCCTCAATGAAGGGTAGTAGAGCTCTTGTGACTCTGTAGGCTGTTTTGATTCTTTCCCTTACTGTTTCCCTCCTTTTTAGTTGATTCGTTAGGTATGTTCCTAGGTATTTCATTCTATTCGTGGTTCTCAGGGTGTAGTCTTCTATTTTGTATTCTTCCCCACTTGCTGGACTTGTTTTTGTCAATGGGTCTCGGACCATTATAAGGCTTTTCTTGAAGTTTATTTTCATTCCAGAGGAATCCAGATGTGGTGTCATGTTTCTTAGAAATTTAACGATGTCTTGTTCTTCCTCGGTGATGATGAGTATATCGTCGGCGTATGCAAGTACGATGGGGGGCTTTATCGTTCCATCGTTTCCATTGAAATTCTGATTCTCCTTTATTGTGCTTTCTATCACTTGGTCCAGGACTGTGGTGAATAGTCGGGGGGATAGGGGACATCCTAGTTTGACTCCTATATTCTTCATTTTTGATTCCGTCGTCTGTCCAAACCATTGTATTGCAGTGTTTTCGTGTAGGCATGCTTTTATTATTCTGTTTATTAAGTAGTGCGGTACTCCCCTGTTGAGCAAAGTGTTGACTATAGCCTCATGCCTTATGGTATCAAATGCCTTTTGGAGGTCAATTGAGACTATATATAGTTTTGTTCCTTCTTTCCACTTTTCTTCCAGGATCCGTCTGGTGGTGTACATATGGTCGTCTGTTGATCTGCCCTTGATAAATGCCGTTTGATAATCTGGTAGTTCGCCGATGTATTTTTCCATTTCTCTGAGGAGGAATTGTGCGTAGTATTTGTACCCTACACTGCAGAGTGTTATTCTTCTGTAATCGTCCACGTTTTGTGGTGATTTGGTTTTAGGGAGCGGTATCTGTATGGTTGTGTTCCACTCCTCAGGCAGGGGTGTGGTTTCCGTCCATGCGTTGGTGATGATTTCTAGGGTTAGCTGTTTTATGTTGTCCGGTCCATAGTATACTAGTTCGTTATTTATTTTATCTATTCCCGGGGCCGTGTTTCTTTTAGCTCTGGCCATTATTTCTAGTAGTTCGTCTTTTGACGGTGGCTTTCCCAGTGGCCAGTGGTCCATTTCTTGTATTGGTTCTATTTGACTTCTCTCCGCGTTTCCTTCTTCTAGTTTCCTGACCCAATGCTGCAGTGGTATGTATTTTCTTGGCTGCGCATTGTTGTTTCTCCTGTATGTTTTAAGGTGTCTAAAAGTTTGGTTTAATCTCTGTCCTGTTGGAGTGGATTCTATGTTTTCGAAGAATTCCCTGCATTTTTTCTGTTCGTGCCTCCTCTCTGCGTTTCTTTTTTCTTTCCCCGCTTCTATTATCTTTTTGTCTATGTTCGGTGTATATTGTTTTCCTGTGGCCTTTATTTTCTTTAGTTTTTCGTAATTTCTTTTCATGTCTTTTCTTGTTGGGCTCATAGGGGATTTGTTCCTTTTCAACGTTTTCCTCGCCGCTATTTTCATTTTTAAACCCATTGTTGACCAATTTAGTTCTTTTCCTGTTAACTGTTTTTCTATCTCCTCCTGGTATTTCTTTTTTATTTCTTCGTTCTGTAGTAGTGAGATGTTCCATGTGTCATTTGATGTTTCGTTGTATCTTTTTTTTGCTTCTTGTTTCTTTATTACTAGTGTTCCATATAATATTTTGTGATCTGTTTTGACGTTTGTTGCTTGTTTTGCCTTAATATTTTTGACCCTGTCCCTTATTTTTCTATCCACTAGGATATGGTCTATTTGAGAGTTGATGTTTCCTTTACTCCAGGTATTAAGGCAGGTTAGGTTCTTGCTCCATGTGTTTCTAACTGTTAGATCGAACAGATGTGCCAAGTTTTTTAGCGAGCTTCCATTATCGTTTGTCCATGTGTGAAGTAAGGTTTTTCCTATGATATTCTTGTCTTCGTGTGTTTGGTCGTCCTTTCCTATATGCGCGTTGAAGTCTCCTAGTATTATTATGTTCATTTTTCTATTCCTATTTCTTCTAGTCTCTTGGGTGATCTGTCTGAATACTCGTCCTGCCCGTTTGTCGGAGGGCACATGTACTCCTAATATGCATATGTTTTCCTTTCCAATTTGTAAGTCTGCCATGGTTATGTTTTCGTTTACTTTTCTTGTCTTTATCTGGATAGGGGTGTTCCGTCTTATTGCCCATGCGACTCCTCTGCTGGTTTTTTCTTTGTCCCCTCCACTTAGATGCCATTTGTAGTTTTGAGTAACTGCAGTTCCGTCTATCATGTGTGTCTCTTGTATGCATGCAACGTGTATGTGTTCCATCATAAGTTACGTTTTGACGTCTCAGGAACCCAAAAAGTGGTTTTTGAAAAATGTATTTGTGTGTGTATGTGTGTTAGCAGTATAGCGGCGAACCTACTGAACAGATTTGCATGAAACTTTGCATGATGGTTTCTTTATTGTTCCAGAAGATCTGAAAAGGTCTTGGGTGAGATCGGATTACGTTTTGTGCCGTTTTGGCATAACAAGTTGTTTATTTTATAACAATTACGTACAACTGTAATCGAACCATTAAAAAACAGTTAAAATTCCGATTTCATAGATATATCACACGTGCACCCTTTTGATTTGGTTTCCGCGAAAAAATTTAAAAACAAAGCAAATGTGAAGCATAAGATCGCTTTTCGTCACGTCACATGCACTCCTATCAACAACTATTGCGTTCAGGATTTACCACCTGGTATATTAAAAATAGACCGCGAATTATTGGATTTCCAACCTGTAGATTTCATATATTTAAAAAAATCAATGATTTAAAAAAAATTATATGCATCCTATACGAGAGAGTTCATAATGTTACACAAGTACCAATCTAAAAATGTGAATAAAAACATTTAAAATGAATATAAACTTACAAAAATGTAATGTTTGAGGTTCTGTTTGTCATACAATGTTCGCGCCCTGTTTACAAAACATAGTGTTAGTCGAAGCATAATTTTGTTATTGATTTGAAACGTCAAAATTTGTGCAATTTAAATGTAAGATATTTACAATGATTTTACATATTACTCAAAAAAGAGCGATATAATTAAACAAATGGATACTGACAATGAAACGAGATTCCTTTGACACCGCCAGAGGTAAGGCAGCTACAGAAATCGCCTAATGAGGCGTTGTTGCCCGAAAAATCGAGAAAATTATATATGATGGCGTATGAGTCTTTCTTAAATTAGAGAAATCAAATGAAAATGAATTCAATAAATATTAATTATTTAACAGTCGTGGACAAAGTATAGTATTCTACTCGCTTCATTATACGGGCAGTGCAATCCTGTCCTGAAACATAAGAGAAGAACATCAAATAATAAATTTCAATATATTGGTATTATGTGGTGCAAGTGAGAAAAAAGTGCAGAAGATCTGAAAAGGTTTTCCGCTTCAGAGATCCACCGTGGGGAGCCGCTTCCAGAAGCTGCCGATTTTTTTCTCAAAATTTATTTTTAATGTACCAAAATGTGATATGTGAAATGTGATACATCCTGAACTCAATAGTTGTTGATAAGGAAGTCTAAAATTTCTATTTTTCCTCGCCAGATAACTAAAAAAATGACAATTTCGGAAAAAGGTTTCGAATAAAAGTAGTCTATTTTTAGTCAGACAATCTGAATTTACAATAAAATATAGGGATTCCCATTTAAAATACCGAATTTGACCTTGAATGACATTAACCCTTCCACCCAAAGTCAAAGTGACATATCGCAGAACTGCCCCGATCTAATTCTACAACTTTTGTTCGAAACATTTTTTCGTAGAGTGCTTATTACTCAAGAAAATCACCCGGGTGATATTTTTAACCTTTAACTTTCAAATATCTCGAGTGATAAGCACTCTACGAAAAAATGTTTCAAACAAAAGTTGTAGAATTGGATGGGGGCAGTTCTGCGGTATATAATATATGTTACTTTGACTTTGGGTGGAAGGGTTAGGGCCATTCAAGGTCAAATTCTGTTTTTAAACGGGAACCCCTATATTTTATTGCAAATTCGGATTGTCTCACTAGAAATAGTACTTTTGTTCAAAGCATTTTTTCTGAAATTGTCATTTTTTTAAGTTGCGAGGAAAAATGAAAATTTTAGAACTTCGCATTTTTTTTACTCGAAAAAGAAGAGATTTGGTCAAGAATTGCGGGAGGCAAAAAGAGTTTGGAATCATCCCAGAAATATTCTTAAATTTTTTCAGAACTGTCCAATGCCCTTTTTGATGCACTTGATCCATTTACAGCGTCCTAACACCTCTCCAAAGAAGAGAACTTTAAAAAATTAGTAGAGAAAATTGTTCGCAATAAAATTATGTACAAGAAATGTCTGGTGTGTATTTTCAATAAAATCAATAGAAAAAAAGTTATAACCCTTAAATAATATTTTTCTTGAGAATTTCAGTCTATTTTTAATCAAAATTTTTTCATTCTCAATTTTACGGTAAGAAGTATCTAGATCAATATTACGGAGAAATCAATTGTCTACAAGAAAAGTGTTAGCACTTTTTTTGTGAGACTTAAGGTTCTCAAGATTTCGCGGACAAACTATTTACCTACACCCCCTTTTTCAAGATGGCGGCCAAATGCCTTTCAACCCCGAAAATCGAGTTTTATATTCACACTGACCCTCCCCCCCCCCCCCCTAGTCATCAAAACAAAAAATCTTGTCCTGCCCAAAATGCAAGGCCAATGTAACATTTCAATGGACTATTTCTCTACGACAACATATTAATTAATATAGATTTTTGGGAAACAACTACGAAATTATTCGTTACCTACAAAAATATTGACAGAATCAAACACATTGACATTTATCGTCGAGGAAAGAGGCTAAATGTTCAAATTTTAAAACTCTTCTATCTTAAAAACTATCTGGGGCATCGGAAAATCCTTTTACATTTACGTTAATTTTCTTCTAAACTCTAAATTTTCATCGTCTAGTTCTGCCAAAAGAAAATTGTTTATAATTTCCGTACCTATACGCATTTTGATTAAGATTCTCTCCCAAAAAGTAAGTACCATTAATTTTATGATACATTATATCACACCATACCTACATTCATTTTTTTTATGTTGACTATTACTTAGTTATTATCCGAAAATTTGGATTCTCTTTAGCCCAGTATCTACAATTTTGCGAGGAAACCACCTCATTAGTTGAGAATGTTGCCTCATCACTAAATAGAATATTTCGATGAAGAAATCTGATTTCAACAGTTCTCCAACCCATTAGTAAACAAAACTACAAACGACGACCATCATCTCCGTCAAGCAATTTATGATTAAATATTGGTTTGAATGGATGGAAGTTGTTGCTTACTAAAATTCTCTAAATATGAGATCTGCTAACACCTATGTTCTATGATCTTTTCCTAAGCAAAATTCTTGAATTCTCTTGTACAGAGTTCATAACTACAAGAGCAGCTGCATCGTTATCATTGTATTCCTTCTTTAACTTCTGTATATTATTAACATTACCAGTGGTATCGAATGTTTTTATTATTTTGCGAACTGCTCTGCGAGTTAGTCACATTTGGATATTTTTCATTAAAAATTTGAACTGCATGTCTATACGAAACATTACCGATTCCATAGCAGCATAGTTAATAAAAATACGTCTAACATGGTCCTAAAAAAAATTTGTTGGCTCTAACAAATGTAATAACTGACCTACCTCGCATATTATTGTATAATTTTAATAAAAAAGAACCGCTGCCTAAGGAATCACTACTTCCACATCCAGATTCTTCATCCAAGTCACTTTAAAGGAAACATCTTGACTATATTTGTACTCTAGTATGTGGAAATTATTGGTCATAGAATTTTAATAATATTTGGGGCAGATGAATTAGAAAAGTTTGAGGAGTTGGTTTCTACCATATACGCTAAAAATGAAGTTTCTAGTTTACCCTACTTATTTTCCACTATTCACAACCTACCACCTCCGATTCCTTCAATGGAGTCATCTCAATCAGACGTCACTACAATACATACGTGTACTAACTTTCAAGGGAATATCTCAATTTGATGTTATCAATCCCATTAATAATGAAGCGGAGGTGGTGGAGTTTAAAAAATATTAGAAAGAAATCTGAGGCCTTGGTTTCTAGTATATACACCGAATCCCAAATTTCTGTACTCTTACCAGCTTGATTTACTTATTCCCTTCTACGGAATCATCCCAAAATATAATCTAGTTCCAGATGTCGTTATAATACATACATACGTCTACCAAATTACAAGTGAATATCTCAATATTCAATAAACCCCTTTAATAATGTAGTAAGGATAGTGGAAGGGTTGAAAAATATTATTAAAAAATCTGAGGCCTTGGCTTCTAGGACATACACCGAATTTCAAGTTGCAGTACTCTTACCAGCTTGCTTTACTTATTTTTCCCTATTTACCTCTACTTACCCCCACTCCTTCAACGCAATCATGTCAAAATATAATCTAGTTTCAGATATAGTTATAATACATAAATGTACCAAATTTCAAGTGAAAATTTAAATTTAATTTTATCACCTCTTTTAATAAGGGAGTGGGGGTGGTGGGGAGAAGGAAAATACTAATAAAAAAACCTGAGACCTCCGCTTCTAGTATATACACCAAATCCCAAATTTCTGTACTTTTACCAACTTGCTTTACTTATTTTCCTCTGTATACCCCTATTTAACCCCCAACCCTTCAACGGAATCATCTCAAAATATAATCTAGTTCTAGATGTCGTTATAATACATATGCGTACTAAATTTCATGTGAATATCTCAATTTTATTTTATCAACCCTTTTCATATTGGAGTAGGGGTGGTGGGGGTTGAAAAATATTATAAAAAATCTGACACTTTGGTTTCTAGTACATACATCGAATTTCAAGTTTCTGTAGTCTCACCAACTTATTTTACTTATATTCCCCTATTTACCCCAAATTAACCCCCAACCCTTCAACGGAATCATCTCAAAATATAATCTAATTCCAGACGTCGTTATAATACATACGTGTACGAAATTTCAAATGAATATCTCAACTTTATTTTATCAACCCCATTAATGGGGTAGGGGAGGTGGGAGGGTTGAAAAATATTATAAAAAAATCTGAGGCCTTAATTTCTAGTACATACACCGAATTTCAAGTTTCTGTACTCTTACAAGCTTGCTTTACTTATTTTCCCCTATTTACCCCTATTTAACCCCCAACCCTTCACGGGATATCCTCAAAAAACAATCCAGTTCCAGATCTAGTTATAATATATATGTGTACAAAATTTTAAGTCAATATCTTAAACCGTTCCGGAGAAAAACGTGCGGACAAAAAAAAGTTACAGACCGACAGACAGAAATTTTTTTTTTCGCTCAAATTTAAAATCTCGACGTTTCATGACATTCTAAACCTATTTCACGAATAAAAATTTTTGAATTTTTTTTTGCGATTACTATACTTCCAATCCATGTGGGATGTGGATGTGGAAGTAATTATTCGGTCGACAATTGATGAAAATAAATATTTTGATTACTTTAATACAGACAGAGAATATCATAGTAATATTTAATTTAGCTTACGCATTCTTGAAAATTATAGAATAATTCTAGTTTTACTTTATATAATTTTTTACTTCTTAATGTGTATTTTCTCTGTGAGAAAACAGAAAACCATATTATGTTAACTACTTCACTTAATGTAATAGTTGAATCGTTTTTTATAACTTTTGTCTTCATAAGATAAAATAGGTACAAAATCGCGGCGTCAATTTTCTGTGAAATGTGATTATTCCCCTTGTATGACTAAACTTTGTATTCAAGTACTCCTTTAATTTTTAACAATTATGTTAAATAAAATTTTCAAAAAAAAATTAAAAATAAAGGCACTTTGCTTATGAAGAATTTTTGAACATCCTGTGTGTTCTATTACAAATTTGCCCATGGCTTGCTAAAACAAGCAAAACTTTTTATAAACAATGTTTTGTTGAAAAACCAACAATAAGAAACCTTGTAAGAGTCCAGAGTGCGGTACCCCATCTGGAGATACACTGAAGAGATATAAGTAATTGATCAATAAAAAAACCGTTTATAGTTATGAATAATAAATTTGAATCTAAAAAGTTGCTATACTACTAAACTGAAATAAATCAGTAATAGTCCAGTCGATAAAGTAAGAAATACACCAGAAGCTCGCAAAAAATGTTATCTGAGATTTTCCTTCCGTAACTGTTAGTGCGAGGATTAAACATCACAAAATCAACCACTCCTTCGATGAAAAAAGCCTTATTTTACTGATAACTCGTTAACCGTTGAAGATATAAAAAAATTGCTCATTATAAGAAAGAAAGCTTGACTAATTGCCTAAATAAAAGTCCTCTTGTAATTTTCTTGTATATGCCATGGTTTTCGAGAAAATAGTTATTGAAAAAAACTTGCAATATTTGTATTTTTAATGCGCGCGAATTTTCGTTTATTTGAAATTTGTTGCGTGCGGCCTATAGAAAAAATAGAATTGCTCGAAAACCAAACAAGCTAGGAAGAAAAATCAAATTGGGTTTTAAAGGGGGTATAAAATACTGTCTTGTGTTGCCATTTTGAGGGCTATTGATATTTATTAGTATATAAAAATAACAATGTAATATAGTTATCTCTTGATTTTTTGTGCATTTAACTATTCACAGGGTCATAAAAAATAACTGACTATAATATACGTTGTAAATGCATTATCTTTTAGTTCAAGGTAGTACTTCAATGCAAAAAAAGTTACAAATAAAAACATTCACATTTACAAATTTAGCAGCATGTTAAAGTTAGCCAAAAAAAGAATCCAAAAAGGCTGCATATTCAATTTTTTTATGATATTTTTACTTCCCTCGCATACCGAAGGGAAGTATTGTATTCGAGAAAAAATCACCCTCCGAGATTTTTACGGATTCTGACGTTTCAGAACACGTAGATTACGAAAATATAGGTTTTTCAATTCCGTCAGTCTGTCTGTCGGTGCATTTACTAAAAAACTACTTGACGGAGAGCAGTGAAATTTGGCAGGTAGTTGACGCTACTATCAGCGCAGAAATGGTAGAAATTTCACTGGAAAATATACAGGGTGGACCGTCTAAACGGAATAAATAGTGAAAAAAATTTTTTTTCGCTCAAATTTAAAATGTCCACGTTTCATGACGCGCTAATCCTATTTCGCGAAAAAAAGTTTTTGAAAAAATTTTTACCAAGATAAAAAAAAATTTTTTTGTTCAAATTTAAAATTTCCACGTTTCATGACACGCTAAACCTATTTCTGAAAAAAAAAAATTTTGAAAATTTTTTTACTAAGATGAAAAAATTTTTTTTTGCTCAAATTTAAAATTTCTACGTTTCATGGCATTCTAAAACTATTAAAAAAAAAATTAAATTTTTTTTGCCATTTTTGAAAATTTTTTTTCTACTAAAATGATAATTTTCTTGTCTTCAAATTTAAAATTTCCACGTTTCCAAATTTCAAATTCCAAATTTCCACATTTAAGGCTGATTCAGAAAAAAAAAATTTGAAAATTTTTTGAAATTTTTTTTACCACTAAAATAGACGGATTTTTTTTTTATTTCTTCAAATTTAAAATTTCCACGTTTCATAGCGTTCTAAATCTATTTAAAAGAAAAATTAGAAATTTTGTTTACTATTTTTAAAAAAATTTACCACTAAGATAGAATTTTTTTTCTTTGTTCAGATTTAAACTATCCACGTTTCCATGGCATTCTAAAACTATTCAAACAAATTTAAAAATGTTTTTGAAAAATTTTTAAAAAAATTTGAAAACATTTTTAATCTATTTATCACTACTATAGAATAGACGAAAAATTTGGTTTGCTCAAATTTAAAATTTCCACGTTTCATGACATTCCAAACCAATTTCGGAAAAAAAAATTTTGCAACATTTTGTTACCAGTTTGGAAAAAAAATTAACACTAGAATAGATGGAAACTTTTTTTACTCAAATTTAAATGTTTCACGTTTCATGGCATTCTAAACCTATTTAAAAAAAATACGTAATTTTTAAATCTTAAACTTCTTATAGAATAGACGGAAACTTTCCTTTTTGCTTAAATTAAAAATTTCTACGTTTGACATTTTAAACCTATTTCAGAAGAAAAAATTTTTTTTTTGACATTTTTGAAAAATTAAAATAAAAATGAAATTTTTTAACCACCACTATACTTCCACTCCAATGCGCGAATGTTGGATTGATGTGACGGATGGCAATAATATCTGACATATACACCTATTATACTTTTATTGAAAAATGTACAGGGTGGTCATCCCAAGAAATAATTCAGTCATGGTGGACATTTGTAAAGGTATTTGCGCAAGCCTGCCATATGTGGCACCTGTTATTTAGTATTGAGCTTTTGCTGTTGGATGAGCAATCTGTATATTTTTTTGACCTAAACTTAGCCAGTTTTCTTTGTAATAATAGCAATAACTATATTCCGATTATTATTCTCAATGTCATTTCGTAATTATTAATTTTTTAGAGTGACCGCCATGCACAAATAACGAGGGAAGTTCTGTGTAAAGACCTTTACCGATTTTTTTAATACAATTTTTTAACTATTAAATGATTAGAAACATAGCTACATTACATAAACTAAAAAAAAAATGTTTGAGCTTAATTTTGAAGATGTTTGGGTCTTTTTTTAGGAAACAATAAAAAATTGGCCAAAATTTGGCTAACTTCAACATGCTAGTTTTGAAAATGTGATTATTTTTATTCCTAACTTTTTCTGCATTGAAGTACTAGATGTGTTTTAAAATCTCATGAGCTGTGACCTTCATATGCGCACAGACATAAACCCTCCCATGGACTCTGTTACACTTCTTAAAAATATTATGTTTATTGTTTACAATTTATCCCGAGCTCTTGTTTATGTATACAGCAAGGCAGCCGCCAGTGTCTTCAACAAAATACTTATAACGCAGAATAAACTTTGCCTTTTGCACATTTCGCGGCTCATGAGATTCTGAAACACCTCTACCTTGAACTGAAAGATAGTGATAACTTATATCAAAGTCAGTTATTTTTTATGGGCCTGTGAAAAGTGCAAAAAATCAAGAGTAACTATATTATATTGTTATTTTTATATACTAATAGATATCAATAGCCATCGAAAATGGAAACACAAAAGAGTATTTTATATCCCCTTTAAAACCCACTTTGATTTTTCTTCCTAGCATGGTTGGTTTTCGAGTAATTCAATTTTTTCTATAGGCCGCGCACAAAAATTTTAAAATAAACGAAAATTCGTGCGCATTAAAAATACAAATTTTGCAATTTTTTCAATATCGATTTTCTCAAACACCATGACGTATACAAGAAAATTACAATAGAACTTTTTTTAGACAATTAGTGAAGCTTTCTTTCTTTTTATGATGAGTAATTTTTTTATGTCTTCAAGGGTTAACGAGTTATCAATAAAATAAGGCTTTTTTCACCGAAGGGTTGCGCTGTACCCCCAGAACCGATTTTTGTGGTTTTGTGATGTATAATCCCTGCATTAACAGTTACTGAAGGAAAATCTCAGATAACGTTTTTTTGTTATGGAAATCTTTATAATTATTGGATTATAAACTGAATTTGAATATGATAGGACTGCACTAATATTTTATATTTTAAACTTAGTAGTAAAAGTATAAAAAGCTGATAGCAAGCAGGCTTTAAAGTAAAGTGGAATTGCTAAAAAAACACACTGAATATAAAATAGTCCGGATGGTAACCTGCACCTTTCATTTTATGCTCAAGCGTTGAAATTTGGTACACTTGTTTGTTAGACCCTACCGTTTGATACAAGAAATGTTGCCACTGTCGGGGCCCCCGCGGAGGACCAGTTATATCATTATTACCTACTTTTAAGGGCATATCCGCATTTTCGCTTGTTTTGGAGCTAAAAAGTGTCGTAGAGGGCTGAAATTTGATTTAGAAAAACAAGCGAAGATGCGGATTAGCCCCTGAAAGTAGGCAACCATGCTATAACAGGGCCCGGTCCCCGCGTGGGCCCGACCGTGGCAACATTTCTTATATCAAAGGGTAGGGTCTGATTCACGAGTATACCAAATTTCAATGCTTGAGCATAAAATGCAAGGTGAATTCTCTTACTCTCCGGACTAAAACTAGTAAGGCGTCCAAAGCATTAAAAATTGAAATGACCCATTCCAACAAGGTAAATAAGTTTTGAGCTGGCATATCGAAAGAGGGTCCTAATGGGCATCAGAAATGGCTTGTTGGACTTTTGTTGAGGATTGCACAACTTCTCCACAAGAAAAAAAGATGGCGGAATGTTATTTCAAGAATTCGTGTTTTTAAACGTATACCTCTCGGTAGAAAATTAACTACATGCGATATTGATCTGATTTTTTTTTCTTTACATACTACTGACATGAGCGCATATGTCTGTACTAGTAGAGTTTCAAAATCACTTACGGTTTTTTTCTAATTAAATCCTAAATCACAGGAACGAAATTTGTGTGTTTGAAATTTCGACGTGCGGACAACTACATTAAATGTTTAATTTTCTTATATATTATATGTGAATGAAATATGGTCTAAAGATCAACAAAGTTTTTGCAAAAAAAATTAACTCGATATCTCATACAGTTTTCGAGTTACAGATTTTTTAATTCGATCGTAATAATATCTTGTTATGATAACGCGCAACGTGACAGTTGCGGCAGGATTCGGCCTGTGTAATTGTGGATAGACATTAGTCTAATAACTAATTTGATTAAGGTATTATATTACTATTAATCAGTAGGTCACCAATTGTCTGAAAATTAGACAATCATTTATGTGTTATGTTACAACTACGTGATTTTAAAATAGTCTTAAAATATAGATGCAGAAATAATGGTTTAATGATTACTGAAAAAAGGAAACTTTAAAGTACGTCCAATTTGCTTAGAAAATTTTCAGTTACGTCTTTTTGGCTTAGAAGGACTGTATATATCGAAAGGTGCAAATACAGTATGAAATCGTCAATAAATTATACAAATTTGAGATTAAAAAATAAAAATTGTCCGAAATTTCATATTTAAGAAAATGTATGGTATGACTTAAAAACCCATCAGAATTATATGAATTCGCCATAACAGACACAATTCTTATTCTAAACTGGAATTACTTTATAAATAGTAACAAATAGAAAGCGAATAATCTAAAATACATTTTAGAATATTGGTGTAAATAATGACATACCTACGTTGCCCAATAATGTGAACTTGCAATCATGAAGAAGGGAACACAATAATATTTGCGCAAGGTATGTTTAATTTTTGCAAAATAGAAAACCTACAAAAATTGTGTGGGTATATGACAACAAAGGGTATCTTAGGATACTCACGAAATCAGTAAATAATTAAGTGAAAAATATGAAGAAGAAAATATTGTAAAAACGTTATTGGCAGTCGGTGTGTTGTGTGACCTGTCAGTTATCCTTTCCGAAGAGGATAAATGAGCAGTTATTGTTGCCTTAAAATGAACACGCCAACCATATATTTTGATTAATTTTGGAGATAACTGCGATGCAATTGATGATCGTGTAATTTAAGATGGTAAGTCCTATGTGAATCTATCCATACAGATTCACATAGGACTTACGGATTAAGGATTTAAATTCACTACGGCCATCTGTAGTGAATTTAAATCTTTAGATTTGCTAAGGCAGTATTTATTTTTCCTTAAGGTTATTAGACTTACGTTAGCTACGTCCGCGTCCTACATAAGACACTTCCTTACTGCACTTAAAACGAGCATTACAGGGGACGGTAGTCCAGTGGTTTAGTGTACTTAGCTTAGCTAGCAACTGAAGAACCTAGCGAAGTAGGTTAAAACCCTGCTCACTGTGAAAACTTTTAATTGTAAAAATTATCCACAAAAAGTGGTTTTGACCCTTACCTAACACAAAATCCTGGATTTATAACAAATGTTTTCGACTTGAAAAGCAGTTAACAAAGCACGTGAAATTTTAGTGTCCAAGCGATTTTCCGATCTCCTTCCCAATTTACCCTTTCCCAGAAAATTTGGATATCTGATAGAGAATAACCAAATAAAATCACAAATGATGACAAAAAGTCACAACTGGTTCTAAAGAAAACAAATAGTGGAATTGTAAAGTAAACTGTGATTAAAAATGTGCGTCCACTTGGTGTTCTGTTGCATGTGCACCCTTTCCTAACAATTGTTTTAAGGGCAGAAATAATACAGAGCAGTTTTTAGCAGACAGTACTTCTTAATAGTAATGCCTATGTAGTGGTTTGTCAATGCTTACTGAGCTGTGTATACTTATTATGCATTATTATTATTATTATTAATAATACTTATGTATAAATTACAAGTTTTGTGTACGTTTTTGTATTTTCATATTTGTAAAATGCTATGTCATTTGTACCACAATAATGATATACTTAATAAATAATATCTCTATACAACACCTTCATAATTAATAGATCGAGTAAATCATCTGCCAAATGAGTTTCTTTTTACCTGTTAATATTTTTGCAAAATTGTAAAAATGTAAATAATAGCACAATTTCAAAAATGTATATCTTACTTACTATCTTAATGCATTACACTTAGCCAGAAAACAGCCGCATGCTAACAGGAATACCACGAATCTAATTATGGTTTATTTTAAAAAGTCGTTAACTCAAAAACTGTATAAGATATCGAGCTAATTTTTTTTGAAAAAACTCTGTTGATCTTTAGACCATATTTCATTCGTATACAGTATATAAAAAAATTGAATATTTAATATAGTTGCCCGCACGTCGACATTTCAAACACACCAATTTCGCTACTGTGATTTAGGATTTATTTAGAAAAAAACCGAGTTTGAAATTTAATTAGTACAGATAGATGCGCTCGTGTCAGTAGTATATAAATTTAAAAAATCAAATCAATATCGCATGTGGTTCACTCTCTAGCGAGAGGTATACGTTTAAAAACACGAATTCTTGAAATAACATTTCGCCATCTTTTTTTCTTGTGGAGAAGTTGTGCAATCGTCAACAAAAGTTCAACAAGCCATTTCTGATGCCCATTAGGACCCTCTTTCGATATCCGAGCTCAAAAATTATTTACCTTGCTGGAATGGGTTACTTGGCGATTTAGACGGCTTTCGAAGGCGTTTACCCTCTACTAAACGGGCGATTCATCGTACTACAGATCGTACAACACCAAGTTAATTCGACCGTTGAAACAACGGTTGCATAGTTAATGGCGTTGTAGCACACTTGCGGTAAGACGCGTTCGTATCGTACGGAAGTATAATATGCAGATAATCTGTAGTACAACGCAGTAGAGATGGGCGGTCCGGTTCCTTTAGTGGATTCGGTCCGTTTGGATCCGTTCCGCTAGTGGACCCGTTCAACTGGATTCGTTCGATTGGATCCACTTCAAAATTTCCTCATAGTGATGTGTGACTGTAATGTGAGTGTGACTCACCGAATATTCTTATTAATTATTGTATAATTATACTACACCTCGATAAATCATATAATAAAATAATTTTGCAGTAATACTAATGGGTTTGGATA
This sequence comes from Stenurella melanura, assembly GCA_963583905.1. NCBI lineage: Eukaryota > Metazoa > Arthropoda > Insecta > Coleoptera > Cerambycidae > Stenurella > Stenurella melanura. Next base: position 94,433,861 of record OY757310.1, on the reverse strand, counting down.
AACAGTAAATAAAATCCTGAAATCACGACGCGGGCACTTCCTAAGTATTAAGTGTGCACGTGGGGTATTTACTATTTATGGAGCGATGACAATCAACTCAAACTTCATCAAATCTATCCAAGCAGTCAGTCAGAGTCCAGGGTCCGGAGTTCAGGAGCTCAGCTCAGAACAGTACCAGGACTTACATACCATAACGGATCAATGGACCGGACCGCGGACCCGGTTCGATCGACATCGTGGATTCGGTCCGACCCGTTCCACCTTCGGATTCGTTCACTTGGAACGGGTCTGCTCGGACCGCCCATCTCTACAACGCAGTAATACTTCGGACTAATTCTATAGCGGCTTGGAATTGTTTTTTCTTTGCGGATTCTTAAACTTTAGGGTATCAACTTCATACATTAAAAAATAAAAGATATGCTTTTACCCCTAAGAGAGTGAAAACTACCTCTAAATTTCAAAATCTAATACTGACTCGAGTATGAAGAGTTAGTTATTAAAAAAATGTATGTGTATGTTTTTGAGGTCGCTGATTGCGAACCAGAAGTTAGAGATTTAAAATTTGCAATCGCACCCCAAAAATGGCCGATATGGTACAATGGAAAAACTAGCAATATTTTGTTTGTATTGAGCAAGTAGAACATTTTTCGCAAGTTCTTATATTTTAGGACATAAAACATATCTTAATAAGAAATTTTATTGCTCTTACCCCTAAGAGTTCACCCCCTAGAGGTAAGAACAATCATTTTTTTATTAGGACCACCCAATAAGTCAAAAAATCAATAAACAACGAAGTAGGCACTGAGAATAAATCAATGAAACTTATTTATGTTCTTGAGGTCGCTGATCACGAATGTGAAATTATGGAATTTTATGGTGACTCTCAATATGGAGAAATTAGGACTTTTTTAGCAGATTGTTAAATTTTGAGACATAAAGCTCATCCCCTAATAAGAAATTAATTAGTGGAAAAAAATAAGTATAAAGGAATATTACTGGAATTTATTAATGAAACTAACATTATTTGTTTTTGGCGTTGCTCTTTACGAATTTTCGGGTTTTTGTGTTATGGTGTAACAAATTAATATTTTCCAATTTAGTACAGATGACAGGGCTCGGAACAGAGTTACTTTTTAGTAAATAGTTACTTTTTTTTGTAAAAGTTACTAAAGGTTACTTTTTACGTATTTGGTTACTAGAGTTACTTTTTTCACTAGATTATAAAATATTTTCCTTACTTGGTAACCCTGCAGGACTTGCTGTTTTGAGCAAGTTCACTTCTGGTTGGATGTTAGGGTATGAATATAATAACGCTGGCTTGTAATAGTTTCATGTTTGCAGTTTTAGTTGATTTCATGTAATAATTATTATGGAACGTGAAGTGTATGAAACTTGTCTCAACTGTGAAGTATGAAGTTCTGTCACAGCAGTGTGGTTCTGTCATCTCCGAGATTTTTGTTTTTGGCCTCTGATTTATTTGAAATTACGGACCAATATTCTTCAGGTAATTTGCAACAAATTTGAAAGTTTTTTGTATTTGTTTTCATTATTTCCATTAATTAATTTATTGCAGTCTTATGGGGAAAGTATCTGTCAGAGACGAATGGCTTACTAAGACTAATTGTAAAGGACACAGACTGTGTACCTGGGCACAAAAAATGACGTATATAGTTTATTTTGCATTGTTTGTAATAAAATTATACGGATAACAAAAGGATAGTTTGGAACAACATTTTTCATGTAAAAAGCACATAACTGCGAATTCAAACTAAATAAGAACCAGTTAAAATTAACAATTACTAAAAATGCCAATGAATCTGCAGGTACTAGTTCAGTTGGCTTTAATTAAGGGTCGGTAAAAGAGAGTACTCTCAAAGCTGAAATGCTTTGGTGTATAAACATGGTATCTTGTGATTTTTCTGCAAATTCGTCGTGTTCTAACATTGGGGTTTTATTTAATACAAAGGAGGAAGCGTTTCAAAGTGAACAATAAAATATTGCAGTTCTAGAGAAGAAATATAAGGAAAAACGAGATGAGATAACTTTGCATAGGAAAATTATCGAGAAACTGTTTTCTGAAGGAAACCAAAGACTAACTAAGACAATTGAAAAGAACATTTTTGAAGATATAGCTGTCGCACAATCATTGTTAGAGTCAGCTCAAAAAGAAAGACAGAAAGAAACAAGACATATTAAAGAAGTAGAGAATTTAAATTCAAAGATTGAAAAGAAGAGAAAACTACTCTATGATAAAGAAAGCATCAAGTTAAGTCAGAAAAAAATCGTCCGTGCAGTAGTAGAAAATGAAGTAAAATGATTTAAGTTACTTATGTTGTTTAAATGTTTAGGCAAATGTTTTTATGTTGTGCCGAAAATAGAGTCAATTTTTATTTTATATTTTTAAAACTGAAAATAAAATATTTTTCCAAATAAAATCTGAGTTACTTTTTGGTTACTTTTTTTGGTTTTTGGGCTATTTTTGTTACTTTTTTTTCATTTAAATATATTCCGAGCCCTGAGATGATTTTATAAGTACGTTTGTGCGTTATATTTAATCTTGTACATCACCTGTAATACATTGTAAGTGTAATATAAGCTTGTAATATACATATTTACACAAACACATACTATCAAGCACTGTCAAACGACTTAGGAAATACGCAGGAATATCGAAACAGTATAAGAATTATATTATTCCTTTGCAATTTTATTGAAGATATTGTGAGATTTTACCGCCAAACGAGCAATTTGTTAATTTACTAAAATAAGGCGCGCTCCTTATTATACTCTTCGCAAATACAAAACGAAGAGTATATTGCATTCGATCGACACATTTCTAAAACCGGTAATATTGTTCGTAGAGAAAAAAAAAATCATATCTCTGTGTTGGTGATCGCATTCTGAACAACTTTCAAAATGTCCGTCCGTCTGTCTGTCCGTCCGTCTGTCCGTCCATCTGTCTGTCTGTCTGTCCGTCCGTCACGTTTCTTGTAAGCACGATAACTTAAGAACGAAAAGTCCGATTGTATTGAAATTTGTATAGTAAATCAGTGTTATCTAGATGAAGAACCCTATTGTTTTTGAACAAGGTCTATCAATGAATAAAAAAGTTATTAGTTTTTGAAATGAAAAAAAAAAAAATTTGTAATTAAACGAAAAATGTCTAAAACTAATATCATTTACAAAAAATACTGCGAAGAGTATCCTATAGAATGTGCAACAATTATATAACAAATGTAGTAAATCGGCAAAGAGTATAATGGTTAGCTTGTTTCAGTCATATCTCCTTTGCAATTAACTCAAAACGTCATCCAAAAAAAGCATATTGAAGATCTTTTAATTCTCTTTAAGGCAAGGTAGGTCAAAGCAGTATACATGTTGTCAGTTTTTCTACATTCATCTTAAGTGCGTCAATTTATTGAAAAAAAAAAACATTAAGAGTTAACTTCAGACACTTCAATCTCCTAACCTAAGCTATTGTTTTTATCAGAATAATAAAAAAAGCAGCATTTTCCCCAGGTTATTGTTATCATTTTTATCTCTAGTAACATTGAGCTAAGATATGCTTCCCTGCTAAGTTATTTAACCTTAAAACCAAAAAAAGATAATATTTTTTTTCAATTTGGAATTTATTGTTTGTGTACAAACCAAAGTTTTGCCTTTATTTTCCTTGTATCATGTTTAATTTTGCAGATATCATCATTTTCCAAAAGGCAGTTTTAAGCTACTGTAATAAGCTTTGATTTGGTTCAAGGTACACGTTAAAAGGTTTTTTAATCCAGAGTTATGACATGACTGTTAGTACGGCAGCCCGTTACCAAATTTTTCTGTCATAGCGCCCGAATCGAGTAAACTATGAATCGCTAGTTTTTTTTAAACTAAGAAAGTTTTTCCTGATCGAAAAAGTCGTACAACGTTGCCGTAACCCGTCAGAGTAATTTCAGTAGGTAAAAAAGTCAACGGTAATTTTGTTACTCCGCCTGCTCCGTTCTTCATGTAATCTTATTAAAAATGTACAAAAAAACATGAATCCATAGAGAACGGAAGTTTTTGATATTGAAATATTTCCATTGTTTAAAAAAAACATGTATAGAAAAATGGTCTGACAAAGTTACAGCGCCCGGTTCAAAATTCATTTTAAATTATTGATAGGACATCCAAAAACGGTAAGTAGAGTCGAACGGACCTTTTCCGTGCTGCAATGCTCCAATGCTCACGTGATCATCACGTGATCTGCGATGTGATTGTGATGTGACATGATCACGTGATCTTTTTCAAGAGAGTACTTTATGCCCTTCTTTAAAAAAATTGGTGGCCTTAGACTCACTGAAAGGTTTCGTTTCTGTTTGATTCTAGATTTCGATGAAAATGACGATGATATCGAGGAGTCTACGGATTCAGAGAGTGATGATACTTATGAGAGCAGTTCAGAAGACGACGATTGAATTAATAGTTTTATTTTGTATTGATGAAGTTTAATAAATAAGCGGGACAAAATTTCGCAAACAAAATAAAAAAATTCAAAAATAAAAATTTTTCTGTCACTGAAAATGACTTTACACAACAATGCACGTATAACAATGTCCGTTCATATTTTTTCCCCACTTTTCAAGGCACAAGAAATGATTTGTACCAGGAAACGGAGCAGGCGGGATAACTCGATCAGCCTTAAAAAAAACACACACCTGAAATTCAACCCTTCATTTGCGCAACAATGAAAACGTCCGTTCTTATTTTTTTCTGATAACAAAACATTCAAAATTATCTATGATCAGGAAAACGGAGCGGGCGCGAAAAGTTGAATTCCGAACTGTCACAAAATTTAGATTTTTAACGAACCAAAACCACTCACAGCTCGGAAAATGTCAGTAACTATTTCTATCCTATTGAAATGATCATTCTTGGTAAAAATAACACAAAAACGGACCGGGCGCGATAACTAATTTGTTCACTTCCTCTTTACATATATATAGGTGTTTTTCAACCACTTCGCAACCTTGCCTGAGTCAGTACCCCTGAACTTTTCTTCTCAAAACTTCATGAATCAACCGAAAAAACCAAAAAAATTGCGGGCGGGATCAGGCGAAAATCTTGGTAACGGGCTGCCGTACTATGTTTGAAGATTGTGACCTTTCTGGGACTACATTCAAATGCACTTAACATTAACCATATCTTGGCAACGATGAGCCTAAACAAATGTTTATTTCTTGAACTATTTTTGTCATTTCATAAGCAAACTTTTTTGTCATGACAAACTTTTTTGAAAATGTGATCCTCTGAGTAATTTTCTTAAAATCTTTCAAAAATCAGTGTTTTTTGTTTAAAAATCAACGTTTTCAACCCCCTGTAACTCGGCGAGTATTAAATAAAATGTAACGTTTAGGGTTAATTTTTGAGGTAGATTTCAACGATCTACATGTTCCAATAGTCACTCTTTTTAAACCCCTGAGTTGGGGTGAAACTCACCCCCAGCGAAAAATCACCCTTATTCCTTTTTAATATTTCGTATTTGATCCAGTTTGAATCAAGCTATCCAAAAATATTTGAATTTAAAACGGTTATAGTCGAAGAGAGATCACCAAGTAACTGTAATATTTATAATAGTGTATATTGTGATAGATTTGATAATTTGTGTGCAAGTGCGACTTGTTGAAACCAATTCGCTCTCATTGTTTGCTGAAAATATAAACAATTTATAAAAATGGATAATAATGAAAAGTGTTGGTCAGAATGTATAGAAATATATCGTCATCATACATGTTTGTGAGATGTAAAAAGTAAGGAATACTGAAATAAACATAAAAGAAATGCAAGTCATGAGATTCTCTTGGAAAAATTAAGGGAAATAAAAGCAGATGTTACTTTGGAATTCTTGAAAATAAAAATAAATAACATGAGAATTGCATTGGACCACCCTTTCTCACAAACTCCAACCAACCTCTGTCTGATCCATTTGGCACAGAGGGTTTTCATTAAAATTTTTAAATATTTTTCAGTGGCAAAATACCTAATAGAAAGTAAGAAATTCTACCCTCTATATCCTGGCTATCAGTTTTTTTATCCAATAAAGACTATTTATATTTACATTTTGTGTAATCCTACGTGTATTGTAATATTACAGTCATATATAGTATGCAGAATTACAGTCCCCTGATATTTTCTATTTTGCTCCATGGTTACGGAACACGTTATTATACTCTTCGCAAATACAAAATGAAGAGTATATTGCATTCGATCGGCACATTTCTAAAACTGGTAATATTGTTCGTAGAGAAAAAATTTTCATATCACTGTGTTGGTGTTCGAATTCTGAACAACTTTCAATATGTCCGTCCGTCTGCCTGTCCGTCCGTCCGTCTGTCTGCCTGTCTGTCCGTCCGTCACGTTTCTTGTAAGCACAATAACTTAAGAACGAAGAGTCCGATTGTATTGAAATTTGGGCGTAAGTTGGTGTTAGCTAGAGGAATAACCCTTTTGTTATTTAACAATATCGATCAATAAATAAAAAAGTTATTAATTATTTAAATTGAAAAAAAAATGAATATTTTGTAATTAAATAAAAAATGTCTAAAACTAATATTATTTGCAAAAAAGCTGCGACGAGTATCCTATAGAATGTGCAACAATTATATAACACAGTGCAGTAAATCGGTTAAGACTATAATGGTTAGCTTGTTGTTTTCTTTTTTATGTATTGCTTTACAAATTTTATTATGTATTGACTTATTCTGTATTGCGTAACCACAATCGACTGAATTAATAATTGATTATTATTATTATTTGTGGGTATTCGGACTGCTGTATAGAAGAAACGAGATCAGAGTTGACCCGTCGAAACAGTTATCTGATTCACGTCACAGAATTGCACATCAGTTGTTATTCTTAAATTTAAATCAAATATAAAAAAAATCGGTAAAGGTGTTTACACAGAACTTCCCTCGTTATTTGTGCATGACGGTCACTCTAAAAAATTATTAATTAAGAAATGACAAGAATAATAATCGGAATATAGTTATTGCTATTATTACAAAGAAAACCTGATAACTTTGGGTCAAGAAAATATAGAGAGTTCTCATCCAACAGCAAAAGTTCAATACTAAATAACAGGTGCCAAAAATGGAATTCTTTCGCAAATACCTTTACAAATGTCCACCATGACTGAATTATTTCTTGGGCTGACCACACCACCCTGTACATTTTTCAATAATAGGTGCCTATGCTAAATATTATTGCCATCTGTCACATTTTCAATCCCACATTCGCGTAATGGAGTGGAAGTATAGTGGTGGTAAAAAAATTTCCTTTTTTTTGAAATTCTTCAAAAATGTTGGTAAAAAAATTTTCAATTTTTTTTTTCTGAAATAGTAGAATGTCATGAAACGTGGAAATTTTAAGTTCGAGCAAAAGCAAAGTTTCCTTCTATTCTACAGTAGTGGTAAAAAAATTTTACAAATTTAAAAATTATGTATTTTTTAAGTAGGTTTAGAATGCCATGAAACGTGAAAATTTTAAATTTGAGCAAATGGAAAAAAAATTCCATCTGTTTTAGTGGTAAAAAATTTTTTAAAAATGTTGGTGAAAAAATTTTCAATTTTTTTTTTCTGAAATAGGTTTAGAATGTCATGAAACGTGAAAATTTTAAATTTGAGCAAAAAAAATGTTTCCATCTATTCTAGTGTTAAATTTTTTTCCAAAATGGTAAAAAATGTTGCAAATTTTTTTTCCGAAATAGGTTTGGAATGTCATGAAACGTGAAAATTTTAAATTTGAGCAAAAACAATTTTTCGTCTATTCTGTAGTAGTGATAAATAGATTAAAAATGTTTTCAAAATTTTTTAAAAATTTTTCAAAAACATTTTAAAATTTGTTTGAATAGTTTTAGAATGCCATGGAAACATGGAAATTTAAAATCTGAACAAAGAAAAAAAAAATCCATCTATTTTAGTGGTAAAATTTTTTCAAAAATGGTAAAAAAATGTCTAATTTTTTTTTTTTAATAAATTTAGAAAGCTATGAAACGCGGAAATTTTAAACTTGAAGAAAGAAAAAAAAATTCCATCTATTTTGGTGGTAGAAAATTTTTCAAAAATGTTGGTTAAAGGAATTTTCAAATTTTTTTGAAATAGGTTTGGAATGCCATGAAACGTAGAAATTTTAAATTTGAAAAAAAAATATTTTTTTTCATCTGTTTTAGTGGTAAAATTTTTTTCAAAGATGGTGAAAAGAATTTTCTTTTTTTTTTTTCTGAAATAGGTTTAGCGTGTCATGAAACGTGGAAATTTTAAATCTGAGCAAAACAAAATTTTTTTTCACTATTTATTCCGTTTAGGCGGTCCACCCTGTATATTTTCCAGTGAAAGTTTTACCATTTCTTCGCTGACAGTAGGGTCAACTACCTACCAAATTTGACTGCTCTCCGTCAAGTTGTTTTTTAGTACATGCACCAACAGACAGACAGACAGACTGACGGAATTGAAAAACCTATATTTTCGTAATCTACGTGATCTGAAACGTCAAAATCCGAAAAAATCTCGGAGGGTGATTTTTTCTCGAATACAATATTTCCCTTCGGTATGCGAGGGAAGTAAAATATAAATACTCAATATTTAACTATACTGAACTAATTATGAATGTTGTCATTCACGTCATCAATTTATGTTTTTTCCAAAGTCATGATATTTTTCTCTCAGCTTAAAAGTAACGTCTGATGGGGCTACGACAGAAGTTTCAAGTGTAACGATGCGTTTTAGAGATGAATAATACGAAATTCGGAAATTAGAAGATGATGACGCCACGAACAATATTCGTTATTAGTATTATGGTTGCATATAAGTCAGCTCGTCAGGGAGCTCCACCCTTGGCAGGGTGTACGTCCCAAAGGATCGCACCTCATACAGAGGTGAGGGTTTAGGTAACAATCGTCTGTACAAAAAGATTCAGACTCCCAGTCAATTATGATGGTAAAATGTATGTCAAACTTTTTGAAAATTATTCACTTTTAATTTTGCCCTGAAATTTTCAAGCTTGGGATCTTATCAGGATGCCTCGAGAGCATGTATATGTGAGTTCAATGGTTTTCAATCTAAAAAAACATACTACTGGCATTAAACCCAAAGATATCTTTTTTCCTCCGACTCATATTCAAGCGACCCTTATGGCGATGCCTGCGTAGGCCTTTTTATGAGATACTTTGGGCCCGTCGTAGTCGATTCCTCGACTTTGAATTTTTTTACAATTTGTGATGGATGTTCTTATGGCTCGAACATGGAGTATTCTCCACCACTTTAAATAAATAAATGTGAATTTTGGTTTTTATTGGAAAAACCGTCCCATTGATTTTTGCTTAAATTTTGCCTTTTCAAATAGCTACTCTCTACATCCTGACTGAGATTTCCGCCCTGTGCAATTCTTTTCGTGGTACTTTTGAAAAATTAATTTGGTTGTACTTTCGAAAAAATGATTTCATGGTACTTTCGAAAAAATCGACGGGCAGAGCGGTTTTCCGCCCTTCGCCATCTGAATTTTTTTTTTTTGGCACTTTCGAAAAATAATTAATTTACGAACGACGCATTTTTAGTGAAATAATTTTTTTCATGAGATTTCAACGAAAGACAATGCCGAAGGCTTTTATCGGTCTTTCTCGAAGTGACGATGATACAAAGTCGATTTTATTTTATATTTTAACATGGATCATTTTACAGGGTTCGTGCATACCCGAGGAAGACCCAGTGAATGAATTTTTTAATATTTAATTATTTATTTATTTATTTCATTTATTTTCATAGACTTTACAAAAGTAGGTATAGAGTCAACACACAATCTTAGAACTAAGCCTTAATAACAATCATGAAACATATTAAAAGAAAAAAAATGTATGTTATAGATTAAAATGCGAATAGTTTAAAAAAAATGTATATGTATATAAGGAAAATAAAGAATTAAAAATGAGAGCTCATGTACTCATTAACGGAATAAAACCTTTTTTCAATCAAAATAGATCTTACTTTTTGCTTAAGAGATTTGATATTGCTTATTGCCTTTACTTCTATGGGAAGTTTATTGAATAGTTTGATAGTCATAATATTGGGTCCTTTAGCTGCTGTGGTTAGCCTATGTTGGGGAATCACGAAGTTATGATTTGCCCTTAACTGATGTACGGAATTTCCATCTCTCGGAATATATTTGTCTATATGGGATTTTACATAAGATATAGATAAAAAAATGTATAATGATAGAACAGTTAAATCATCAAGTTCTTTAAATCAGTTTCTACAGGATTCATGTGGAGATTTGAAAGTGATAGTACGAATTATTTTTTTTTGCATCGTAAGGATTTCTCCTATTCTAGAACAGTTCCCCCAGCAAATTATGAGGTAATCAAGACAAGACTGTATATGTGCATAGTAATATATTTTTAATATGTTTAGACACACATGCTGTCGCATTTGCCACAGTGTAAAGCACTGAGTAGACAATTTTCCCAGGAGTACATCTATTTGGTTACTCCATGAGAGACTGGAATCTCTCTGGAACCCAAGGTATTTTACATTGTTATGTTGGACAATAGATTTGTTCCCCATTTTTATCAGTAGACTAAGTTCGAGAGGCTTAGTGAAAAATGTTAGTGCATTGGTTTTATGATGATTGATGTTTAGTCCATTACGAGAACAATATTGATGCATTAAGGATAGTGTATTATTTGTTTTGGATACCAACACGTGTAAGTCATTATCTGAATCAGCGGTCACTGTGTCATCAGCAAAAATTGATGTAAAACATCGTCTCATGTGAACCTCAATATCATTAATGAAAATAATAAACAACAATGGTCCCAGCACACTTCCCTGAGGAACTCTTGTAGACACCTCTTTAGATTCAGAATTGTAAATTATATTATTATAGGCTAAGGATACTTTTTGGCTCCTGTTTGATATGTATGTTTTTATCCAACTTAAAGCGGATCCCATAATACCATAATTTTTCAACTTGTCAAGTAATAGGTTATGATCAACAGTTTCAAATGCACGTGTCGGATCAAAGAATATACATGCAACAGGCGCTCGAGAAAACCGTTGTTTTCAAAGCTTCTGAGTATAAAGTTGTATAGGGATAAGATAGCATCTTGTCATCAGCAAAAATTGATGTAAAACTGTATTATTTGTTTTGGATACCAGAACGTGTAAGTCGTTGTCTGAATCAGCGGTCACTGTGTCATCAGCAAAAATTGATGTAAAACATCGTCTCATGTGAACCTCAATATCATTAATGAAAATAATAAACAACAATGGTCCCAGCACACTTCCCTGAGGAACTCCTGTAGACACCTCTTTAGATTCAGAATTGTAAATTATATTATTATAGGTTAAGGATACTTTTTGGCTCCTGTTTGATAAGTATGTTTTTATCCAACTTAAAGCGGGTCCCCTAATACCATAATTTTCCAACTTGTCAAGTAATAGGTTATGATCAACAGTTTCAAATGCACGTGTCAGATCAAAGAATATACATGGACATTTTTCTTTGTTTTCAAAGCTTCTGAGTATAAAGTTGTATAGGGATAAGATAGCATCCTGTGTAGAGTAATTACTACGAAAACCAAACTGGTTGTTCTTTAATATTTTTTTCTTTATTTAAATATTCTTTTTTAATAAATGCATACTGTCCAATGTTCCCTCGTTCCCCTTTGGGTATTGATTGTACTTATAAAAATAGTAAGAAAACTTCATATATGTAACCGGAAATCCTTCCTGAGAAAGCTACTTCCCTCTGAGGAAGGCGCCTGAATATAGATTTTTAATGATTATCATGAACATACTTTGCACAAATATAATAAGAAAAATTCCTGTAAATATGTATCCGGAAATGCTTTCTAATGAAATGCTTTTTATGACCAAACCCACTGACTCAATGCCAATCAGACGTGACTTTGACTGACCATTTGATGTGCTAATTGAGAGCCGTCAGACGATAAGTGATAGTTTCAAATGCCGCCACTATGCCTGCTCTCATGTTGTAGTAAGCAACTAAAAATGTAAACTAGAAATAAAAATATAAATACAAAGGGTAACTATCACTCGTTTCTCTGCCTTTGGTTAGTACTGTACAAAAATAAGCCTTAATATGCAGAATTGGACCGAGTCTCATAAAGTTGTCCCAAGTATTTCCGAAATAATCGATAAAAATTTATATTTCGGCGCCATTCTCAACGGGCCATAGCTCCCTCAAGAAGCATTTCCGCATACATGTTTATAGGAAGTTTTCTTACTATTTTTGCACGTAGAATCACCACCTAATAAAGGAAAATATGTGACTTTCGGGACATCCTGTACATGTAATTTATATTTTCTATTCTACTAGTATAGACTGTCGCAAATAAAATAAGAAAAACTCTAGAACGTATACCTATCTAATTCACTGCTTTCAAATTTTGGTTTTTTACTGTGTTCTTTGGCTTTGGAATGGGCCAGATTTTTCATTTCTCACATTAGATGAATCATTACAGCCCAACAAGATGTCATAAATTCAACTGTTCGAGACCTAAAATAATTTTTTTGCTAATTTATATCTGTTTTAAAATGACCACTCATTATTGAATAAAATATATCATGCATTGTATGTTATTCTAGAGAATTCCTCAAATGGCATTGCATTAGCAGATGGATCTGCTTCACCACTCAAATCAGATAGTGCAAGAAGATCAAGAGATTCTGCAGGCAGCATCGGATCTGAAGCTCGGGGAACACGAGGTCGTGGCAGAAGAACAAATACCATGTCACCTACAACTCCTGAGTCGACAACTGATAGAGTTTTTATTTGGGACCTGGATGAAACTATTATAATATTTCATAGTTTGTTAACGGGGAGTTATGCAACTAAATATCAAAAAGTAAGTAGCGCTCTCTCAAATAAGCAATTTTTATTAATGCACTCGCACAGTGGAAACGGCACATAATACGTACAATGGGCTTGTTCCATGATATTCTTTTTGTATGGTTTTAATACTTTTTCATATAGTACTCGATATTCTCATTATGCACTTAAAATTTCGTAATATTAACTTTTTCCGTTCTCAAGATATAAGGAGTTGGAATTAGTAATAGTTGCAAAAACCAAGCGCACATTTGTGACATCACTATACGTAAGTGACGTAAGAAAAGTGGCTTTCTGCGACTTTTTAAATTTAACCTGGAAAGTCGAAAAACATTGAATTTTCAAACGCTGGTAACTAAATAAATACGTCGAGTGAATATTCGTTCTATGTCTCTACGGAAAGGAGAAGGTCGGCGATGAATCCTAATCGTAAATTGCAGGGTCAAAATCGAAAATTCGTCCCGACAGTAGCGAGAGAAAATTTTAATTTTTTGTCATTTCACCAAATTGTATTTCCCTACTGTCAAGAAGTAAGCAAAACAAACAGTACTTCGAAAACAATTATAATTATAACAACTAAGGAGCATCAAGTCTATTGAGATCGCCGAGTCTATGCATATAGTAACATAGCGCCTGGCCATGCCCCATTTTCGCGAAGTGGAGATTTGTAACAGTTTTTAAGATACTAAACGTGGGAATAAGATTCTGATTTTTTGCACATCCATTATTTTATACTTACACTTTCGATTTATGAAATAAAAAAAATGCCGAACAAGCCCATTGGTGACAAAAAGATAGTAATTCACTGAGCACTATATTACATAAGCCTTTATTTGCTTACATATTCAATTTGTTGATTTCATTCAAACAAATGAAGTATATCTTTAGGTCATTTTCAATCACTTGGTTAGGTACATAGTGTGGTTCGTTGACTATGGTTCTCAGGATAGTGTTTTAGAGTACAGGTCCCGCAACATAGCTTGATACCCGAAATGCGCAGTAAAGGACATGAGACTTCCGATGTGGAACAGAGATGGAGAGCGCTGTGTGCCAAAGAAGTATACTCAGTGCTACAAACTTTTGAAAGTAGAATTTTTAAACTTTATTCTCTGTAGTATAATATAATAAGAATTTTGTAGAAGCAAAATAAACTGCAGAAGCAAAATAAACTGTAAAACCCATTTGCAATAAATATTAAGTAAATTATATTAGGGATTGTAAATTATGAGATTGGTATTTACTAAATATGCTTTGTAGATGGTTAACACTTTAAAATGCATAGAGAGAGAATATCTAAGTATCCATTTATTATTTGAATAAAATATTTTATAAGTTTATGATCTCCAAATGTTCATTTAATTCTTATTAGGGTAAGGTTGTTGTAAATTTAAATAGATTTAACTGTATTATCATGATATACCTGAAGAGAAATAGAGTCAGAAAGATGAGATTTCTCATCGACTATAAAGAAAATATAAAAAGATAACAGTTTTTATTAGTACAAACCAACTTCCAAGAAAAACATTTAAAAAACTAATTTTTATAAATATAATCTACAAATATGTCATTATTTCTTGCACGGGGAGAATTATTGGCTTCGTCTAGCTCTTCTATGAGTTTATACCTGAGATATCATCAGATGTCACTCGATGCATGATCACTTACGTCTTACGTCGGAATTTTCACTTTCATTAGATTATCATCACTATTCACCCTTATAATTAATTCGTCTACTACAATATCCATCATTGGTTCTCTTTTCATAAATTCTACTTTTTTTGCGTATTCACATACTGAGCGCCATTGGTCCACTGTAAATTGTTCAAAAAAGTCATCAATTAGTTTCCTTATTTCTGTTAAATTAAATTTAACATTTCTTGATCCTATAATATATTCTTTCATTGCTGCCCATACATTTTCTATTGGATTTAAATCCGGATGGTAGGGCGGCAACCTTAACAACTCATGTCCCATGCTGTTTATAATTTCATCTATTTTAAACACTTCGTATTTGGGTTTATATTCTTTAACTATATTGTAGATTTCCGGATTTAACATTTTGTCTGAGAAGGGTATATTTTTCGATCTTAGCGAATTTTTCATTTCTTCCTTTATCTACCTGTTTGTTGTGATAGGGAGCGTTATCTATTACTAACACTTCTTGGGGATAGATTACATAATAATTGAGTTCTTACCCACTTTTCATAATTTTCGAAATTCATTTCTTTATGGTACTTAGTCAGCAGAACTAATAATTTCTTGGTCGCCCAAAACTTTATGTTGAACTCTGCTTTTAAAAACCATTGTATTTTCCAATTAAGCACCAGAAAATGAAACGAAACAAGAGAATGGAAGAACTTAAATCACATAAAACACAACAAGAAAACACTTTTTTATGGACTGTACTACTGATGTAACCACGGCGGCAGAGCTATGTGAACTACTCTGTTCCCACTATTTCACCTAAAGTCTACTGCACATTCATCTCTCAAGTATCAAGCTACGTTGCGAGACCTGTACCTATCTGCGATATTTCCAGATTCCTATGAATACTGTACGTCCATAGGATTGCTTCATAAATTGGGATTTTGTTCTCTAGTGTCAGTTGTGACTGCTGTTCTTGCATTCAACATATTTGTCTAGATTCTAAATCTGGTCAAAAATGTGACGCGCAGTAATATTTGACATAACACATCTCTAAAAGAAACGTATGTTGGGTGTCACCCTAAAAAATAAAAAATTTAGAAATGATGGAGGAAAATAATATTTGAAATATAGTTAACACTATTACCGAGGAGGAATCCTGATATACTTTCAGTGAAAATATGCAGGGTGGTCATACAACAGAAAAAATAATTAATAAAATAGACAAGAAGGTTTTGTGTAACTACCTTTAAAAAATTTTACAATTTGATCTGTGAGTCCTTGGACGCTGATATTGAGTTGATAGACATAAGTGTCTGGTAAAATTTAAATATTTGGTTCAAATGGGGTGGAAGGTATTTAATTAAGGTCAAATATGTAAATAGATTTTTGTTTTGTTTTGGTGCCTTTCATTGGTTTGTGACATCATTGATGTATGAAACTATGCCATCTACATTTTTTTCAATGAAGTGGAATCTGTTTTCGTTTTTTATAGTGTCTTTCCTAAAGCAATTATATGTTTGTATACAGAATATTCCAAAGGACTCAGTAACCCGAATATTTCCGAAATAGGTAAAAATTGTAACAGGTCACTTTTTGTTTACTTGATAATAAGAGTAATTTACCTAAAATACTGCTTTTATTTAATACCTTGTTCTAAAATTACCTTAAGCCTATCCTGCTAGTACGCTAGAAATCTATACAAATGACTAAATAGATCCATTGCGCGGTAGATCATTTGTCACTTTATAAACAACCAATCAAAATAATCCCTCCAAAAAAGGCATTGAGAGTAGCGTCACGTCGAAATATATTATTACTCGGCAGACCCTTGCCGGGTCGGTTGTGGAGAATTGTTCTACATTTTAAAAAGTTTATAATATTGGTCATCCAGTCTACCTGCTTTGGTAAATTGATACCTAGAATTAATGTTATCAATATATCATAAATAGTATAGTAAAGTAGGGTAGTGCCAAATTACAGAAGAAGTAACTGTAAGTATGCCGTACCCTTTCTATCTTCTTCGTTGTCTACATTTTAAATAGCCGACACCCTAAACAACGTTTGTTAACGTATTTAGTTAGTCATGACCCTATAGTCCCTGGTTGTACGGGAACCAGAATTATAATTTCCGGACACTGTATTCTGTTATAAACGTTTATTTTTCATCAATGATTTCTCTGAAAAACTAATTAGTGAAAACGTCGCGGGTGTCGAATTTACATTTCGGCGTGACCTCAAGTTACTCTCTTTCATGGTGTACGAAAATCTATGTTAGTTCGACAACTAACACATCGAATATTAACTTGTAGGTTTCATTGTTTAACTTGTAACGTGTAATTCTAAGCAAAATTCATATATATTTAGGGGGAGGTTTTCCGATTGGTTGAGGCGAAAAATTCGTCAGAACATACGAATACACTGCCCTTTTTTTTCCAGTGATAAAAATAGTTCTAGTAGTAAGAGAGATATTGAAGTTACGTAAAAACAATAGTCTGGCTAATCTGTGAGTATGGATCATATGTCTGGCAGGTGAAGAACTGAAAAGTTTTCTTCAAAAACATTTCCCTCATTTTCGCAGTCATGAAAATTTATCAGATGATGGTCTATATTATATTAACAGCTTAAAATACAATCTGGCTAATGTGGAATACCCCCAAAGTCTTGCCAGACTCGTCTAATGACCGTCAGGCGCCCTAAATTCGGCACGTTCAATTATACATGTGATTAGTGTCATATGTACATGTTCTTTTTTTTGAGAGCAGTAAACAATGAAATACAAAAAAGCACATGCTGTTATTCCGCTCCTCGTTCAACTATGTATGTAAATGTCAGCCAGACGTGTATTTTCTATGAAAATATAGTGTAGTCTATCATGTGACAAATTTTCAAACAAATAAGAGCAAAAATTTTCTATTTTTCCTATTTTCAAGATGCTGCCAGACTCATTTGCCAATTTCTTAAATAAGCCAAACTTGTTTTTAATTACAGTTTATGATTATAACAATTTATATGGTAAATTTCAAGCCTGGAAAAATAAGGGTTACGGGTCCGCAAAATCGGTCAAATTTTTGAACCCGCAAATTTTCAGCCGCTATCTGAAATAAGCCAGACTGCTATTTTCATAAACTTTATGTTCCACTTTAGTAAATGTAAAATATTTATGATTGGGAAAATAAGTGGACTTGTATTTTATTTTTTGAATACATCCAAAAATTTTAGCCAGACTCAAAAATTCTTGTTTTTTTGTCACTAAGAGAACAGATTAAAACATATACACCGACTGGGAAAATATAAGTACTAAAAAAATTCATTACCTCCTGGACTATTTATAGATTTTGATATTGTTGTAAAAATTGTTATCATTTAACTTTTGTTGCTGTAACAGTAAAACATTTATTTTACGCGGAACTGGCCAGATGCGAATATTTGATTTTATATTTTGCATTTCCAAATAATAATTTTTTATATATGTCTTTATTGTTTATGCAATATTGTTTTTGTATATTTAATGAAAGTGTTGTTATTCACTCACCCCTGAAGTCTCATGCTCATTTAATAAATAGAGTTCTTTGTAGTTTGTTTCATTTTTTTAGAGCCATAATAAAATGAATTAAAGAACTACATTATTTTATAAACTGTGCCCATTTTGCGTATATAAGCATTGTATAAACGTTTTGAAAATGTTTATATTAACAATCTTGTTTTACAAAAAATGTTCTGTAAACATTCTTTCAGCTTCTACAAAACATCAAATTGCTAGTTGGGTAAGCATCTGTCTTGGCATAATCATACTCATAGTATAATAAAAAAATTAGCTAGTAAAAATTTTGCAATTTTACAAATAAAGGACTCAGTCGACAGTAATATGCTAAAGATATTCTGCTATGGTTGTATAAACATTTGGTTTACTTTGTTGAGGTAATTGTGCAAATTTACAAAAAGCCTTCATCATGCGGAAGAGAATTGTACGAAGCATGTTTAACTTCGGTTATACTACATCTTATAGACCTTATTTTAGGCAGCATAGCATACTTACCATTTCACACTCCTCTTTGGGGAGGAAATTTTACTGATCCATTGGTGTTCCACCAAGGCATGCAGCTCTGTTAGAACCTGTTCCAGGTTTTTGAGACCTTTTAGTCACGTTGGTCATGTCTCCTCCAACAGATCAGAATCCAGATTTCAACAAAGGATCACAGAGGCTCTTACTCCGGGATTTTCCTTAGAATGGATGCTGTTCCCAATAGTGCGACTTTCTGCACTTCTTGTGCACTCGGTTAACCAAGCAGTTGTTGTAGACTCCGGTCATAGCCATTCTTAACTGTTCCAAGGGCTCTTACTGTGATCTTTGCATATCACACTCTAATTACTTGTATCTGGAGGTCTTCGTACTTGCTTAACTTCTTAGCTTCCTTAAGGATCACATTAACGTCATTTGAAATGGACACAATGATCAACAAACAGGATTTCTCCTTTTCATTATTTACGATGATATCTGATTGATTCGCACGAATTTCACTCAGTTAATAGGCACTTTTTCAGGGGTATACTCGTAATATTTTTCTGGCATTGGTATGTTGTGCTGCTTGCACATGACTCAGTGGCTTAATGGTTCTTACAACTCTTAGGACTTCCCAAAGACGAGTATGGAAAAGTTTACTTACTGTGATTGCTACACTTGTGCTCAGATCATCGTCTTATAAATTTTTAGACTATACTAACCATTGATAGACTCTGTGGGTAATCGAAATACTGTTATAAACCTGAGAATTCAGTTATTTGATTCACGCAGGTTGTCAGTCTTAGATCTAGTGGAAAAGAGTCGAATTCAAAATATAGTTTTGTTTATTGATTGTAAAAATGCAGTAAGTATAAAAGTAGAAATATTCAAGCCTGGCTTGCTAATTGTATATAAAACAACGTAGTTCAGAAAGCACCACTCATAGCAAAGTGTCACGTGTCGAGGACATTGGACTCGAAGAATCGTAACTCATACAATGACGAGAGTAATGTAACAACCAACTGGCACAAAGAAGTTTAAATTCCCAGTTAAGTATGATTATGAAATTAATGTTGGACATTTTGAAAATTATTGACTGGATGTTAATGCACTTTAAATTTCGGATCGCTTTGGTTTGTTAATATTCCTTATACTTGTACTTTGTACATATTTCAGGTAGTACTTACACTTGTTTCTCGAATATATTTTCCTGTACTCGGCAGCTAACACTACTAACTGATGGTAATACGGGCACATACTAATTGGCTTCCGGTCGCTATAAAACCCCTTTAATCCTATAGTAGCCCTCTCCCAACCTTCGCTAGTTGGTTCTCGCTCATGAAGTCCGCTTGTAATTCCAGGAAGATAAATCTTTAAAATTTCAAAGTCTATAAACATTAGATTACCCTAGCAAGTAAATATATGTGTATGGATCTAAAGTTGAATAAGTTAACGTATACATTACCTTATTCAGCATACTGCAATTTTAAGGCATTTATTTTCTGACAATTAGCTCAAAACATGGTACGCACAACAGTGGATAGAAATATGTATATATTTAAGTGTATATTACAGTTGGGCCACAAAAAAGTAAATTGTACTGAGATATTTACACACAACCATACTCCAGTAAAATACCTCGTTGGGCTAATAGTCACTTTTACTCCTAAGAAATGGTCAATTCAATACACAGACATCCACAAAGTCAATGCCTGTGGTTATAACGAGAATTCTCGTTAAATACTTACATGTTTTAAATTGGGAATTTCCCAACTCATGAAATAAATGGTCAACTAAAACTTCCTTTGATTGTCTCGACAACTGTCGATTTGCGAAGATGTTGGATACAAGATCTGCCTCGAACGTAAGAACAAACTGAAACACGTTTGTTTTTGTTGAGTGTCGGTTCTGCCTTGAACATAAGCACAAAACCGAAGATTTTTCGTTTATATTGTTGTAGTAGAAAGTTGTGAAGACAATTAAAAAGAGTATTTCAGTTCACCCGCTTCTGTAATTGACATCTAAAGAGAGCAATCAGATTTTACCATATTTTACAATAATATCTTTTCTCTATTGTGGCTGTCTGAGGAACACACTTATAGGCCACTCCTGCAGTTTGATCAGAGATGACCTAAATTGTGCACCACAGGCAGTTCGAACACAAGCTTCCAAAAGTTGCCAGAGGTGTTAAAAAGTCAATGAACTAATTGTACTGACCATTTACCCAGATATTCAATACCTCATCATAAAACTAAAAGCTATTCCAACTCAGTATAATTCTGAAGCAATTAAAATTTAAATGAAAAACAATTAATTAATGATTATAAATTTACCAGAAAATGATTACAGTTTTTTTAGGTAATTTCTTATACATTCTCCTACCCATTATATACGTCTAGGTACCACAGAATAATTGCGTTTATCAAAGTTCCCGTGTATTATACTTGAAATATAGATTCATGTAGGTGTGAATTTTATCATTGACATTTAATTTAGAGGATTTGCAAAACAGCCCGTTACTTTACGTTATGCCTTATTCATAAGAATCGCAAATAAAAATTATTTCAAATGATTACATAATTTTTACCTGTATTTCGATATAAGATGAGTTATTTAATTATCCTCCACCAGCTGCAGAGATTACCTCGTATATCTCCTGCATTTTGTTTAGCGCAAATGTTAGGTTGGACAGTAACCAAATGTACTGCTAAACGTATCATTAAAATTTAAATATACAGGAAAATTATGCTTTTTAATGTTTCAAAAAGTTTTATTAAAACTCTACACGTGTTTCGGCTTATTAGGCCTTTATCAAGAGTACAAGATCATACTGTACTCTTGATAAAGGCCTAATAAGCCGAAACATGTGTAGAGTTTTAATAAAACTTTTTGAAACATTAAAAAGCATAATTTTCCTGTATATTTAAATTATTGAAGAATGTTTCACAAGGAACCAACCGTAGAATCAACCCAATGTAGTATCATTAAAATACTAGTCTTAATAAACCCTAGTTATGACTCGCGGATTGATTGGAAAACGCATCTATTATACGATAGATGGTGATGTCTGTGATAATAATCTAATTTTAAATTTGTAATAAATTATATTTATTTCAGGATCCTCAAAGTGTTGTCCAATTGGGATTTAAAATGGAAGAAATGGTTTTCAATTTAGCAGACACGCATTTCTTTTTTAATGATATTGAGGTAAGTGTTATCTTTTGGTGTCTATTTTCTAAACTGCTCTTGATCATGATCATATTTTATAAGTATGTACACTGGTAGCATGGATCATTTATGCTAGAAAAAAATAGTAAAATATATTTAAAAAATCACTTTTAGTAAAACTGCACTAAAAAGAAAAAAAAATGTTTCTGCTAAAAATAAAAGTGTGGCCACTCATTAAAAGTTGGAATGTATGTTGTATATACTTTTGATGAGGCCCCCTCCCATCACTTATTTTTAGTCATGTACCTTGTAGTATAGGAACCAGCCTAATTACCTAACACAATGGTCTCAGCTACAGACATGAATAATCCTTTGTATTAGAGCATAGTAGACAACAAAAGTGAGAATTTTTCTTAATAATAATAATAATAATTTATTGGTGTCAAAATACATAATACACACCTCAAAACATGGGACAATATAGTAGTTGTAAAAAAATATTAAAAATTGATAAGTCACAAAATTACTTAAGACAAAGAGTGACAAACAAGATTAACAGCTGGTTTTACAATCGCAAGTTAACTTTCATGTTAGTTGACTCTTACTTGCAGGTTAACTACAACTTTACCGACACTTGCGTTTTTCAATATAAAGTTAAGTGATGATTTGTAAACGAGAGATTATGAATAAAATTTATAATGTTGGTACTGGAAAAATGGGTAATATACATAAAATGCATGAATTTTTGTCAAAGTCACGTCACCTGCTATCAAATATAAATGTCAGAAGCAATTTATGAGTTAGTGGTCTATTATTAAGTAAGTAGGTAGTATTTAATCTCGATATATTTAAAAAATCTCTTCCATCGTATTCTTCGAAAAAGTTAGGTCTATACCGGATTACCTTGGCTCCTCATCACTGCTATATGCATTTACTTCCCACATATCCATTTTTAAGCGAAATATCAAAAAATCATTTTCTGACAGTTATTTCATAGGTTATAAATTGCCAGTAAACTGCCAACTTCTAGTTAACCCACACCTCATCTGCTAGTAAAGTTAACTACTAGATAACTTTAACATTGAAAATGACCAGCTATTGTAAAACCCAATTTCTATAATAACCTGAAAGTTAACTCTGACTGGAAGTTAACCAGCGATTGTAAAACCGGCTGTAAAAGTAATATAAAATTATATAAACCAATTAACAAATTAAGTACGGGTAATAATATGACGTCATGAATATACAGTGCCTGTTAAATTAAATCTGAGAAATCATTCTCAATAAATTTTTCAAACCTATAGAAGGCCTTAGTTTTTAGATAACCTTTCATTTTATTTTTAAATTGCAAAAAGTTCAAGTTTTTTACTGAATGAGGAAGGGTATTATAAAATTTGGCAGAATAATAACCTGTTCCATTTCTAGATCTCATAAGTCGAAGAAAATTGACATTAATATTATTGCTATTTCTTGTGGTATATTCATAGATTTGGCTGTGCGTTACATATTGATGTTCATTTTATTTAAGATAAAGTAAACACTCGAGGATATAAGCACAAATCATAGTTAATATCTAGAGATTAATGAATTGGCCTTTGCAATCATCTCGTATCTAAGATGAAATAGTATGCGAATGCATCTACGTTGTAAGCAAAAAATGTTGTAAGCATGTGCTGAGTGTCCCCAGTTTATAATTCCATACAACATATTAGCATGAAAAGAACCATAGTAAGCGGTCAGTAGCTAGTTCAGGGATACTGTGTTGACAAGGTTGCGAAGGAAATAGATATTTTTGGAAAGTTTTTTGTGATATGTTCTTCCCAGGTTAATAGTGAATCTAAGTACACCCTAGAAATTTTACGGATGCATCAGTTTGTTCTTCTGGATCCCTGTTTCGCAATGTAAATGTTAATGATTGTGTCTTGTCATCGTTTAGTTTTAATCTATTGGTTTTTGTGACAGTCTGTTTTAGATCATCAGGTGTGAGGTTAGTGTTTAGTGCAGTAGTATCATCTGCAAACAGTATAAAGTTCGTATTATCATTAGAATTGACAAGGTCATTGATGAATATCGTAAATAGTATGGGACTCAACACAGAACCTTGAGGAACACCATGAGTAACTCTACGTTTTTGGGAAGTGCATAGGTTATAGTTAACATATTCAAATCTATTGGATAAGTCAGAATTAATAAGTGCCACACTGTCAGGATGGAAATTATAACCTAATAATTTGTCTGTAAGAATTTCATGTGAGACATAATCAAAGGCCTTAGATAAGTCAAAAAAACTGGCAGTTGTATATTTCTTGTTTTCAAATGTATCAAGGACAATTTGAACAACATTATTAATTGCGAGAGTTGTGGATCGCTTATTCCTGAAACCATACTGACAGCAGTGAAGTAGGTTGTTATGTTCGAAGTATTCATTAATTTGATTTTTAATGCTGTTTCAAAAAATTTTGCTAATATTGGTACCAATGAAATTGGCCTATAGTTGTAAACATATTTGTATGAACCCATCTTATGAATGGGAATTACCTTTGCAAGGTTTAAAACGTTGGGAAATACTCATTGATGCACATGTTTATCAAGTTTGTTAAGGGGTTTATAATTAAGTTTTTAATACTTTTGATAAGTTTTACATTGATGTCATAAGCGTCCCAACTTTTGCTGTTTTTAAGGTTATCGATTATGTCACGAACTTCATTGTAGGTAATTTCCCTAAATTTAAAATTTGAAGCATCATTTGTCTTTTAAAATATTTCAGGTGATTTTGATTTGTCTCTGGGAGTTCGCTAATAATGTTACCTGCAATATCAGTAAAATAAATGTTGAACTCGTTTGCTGTCAGAGACTACTATGATGATGTTTTTTATTTCTTTTTATGAGGTCCCAAAAGGCTGCCTGAGAAAGATTTTTTATATAGTTGTCATGGGCATTTTTTTTTAGCTTTACTGAGTTCCATAAGATAGTGTGCTTTATACGAGTTAAGATATTCCTTTGTAATAAAATCAGGATCACTTAAGTGTGATCTTCTGAGAAAGTTCAGATAACCTCTCATAGCTCTAAGATCATCATTAAACCAGTTCAGCTTAGACTCGTTACAAGAGGGATCCACAAGTTTTGATTTTAATGGAAAGGGAGATTTCAATAGCGTTTCTTATGCAATCCAAAAACCGTTCGAATTTATTTTCAGTTTGTAAATTAGCCTCATTTATAAAATCAAAGTTTGTGTGTTCAATTAAGTTATAAAACTGCAAAAGTCCATGATCGATAATCGGCCTATAATTAATTCTAGTTTTACTAAGTTATTTTTTTGTCTAATCTGTATAGAAATACCGAGATGGTCGGAAAGATCTGGATCACAAGTTTCAGCCAGTATCGTATTTAATTCACAATTTGTGAAAACATTGTATACGCAAGAATTTTGTCTTGTATTCATAAAAACAGTTTGTTTCAATCCATAAGACTGAAAAATAATACTGATTTGCTGTGCCTGTGGGTCCCGAGTGTTGAACTTAAGAGGGAACAACGTGATCTAAGGTTAGTGGGGAACAGGGGGTAACACACCAAGTGAAGAGAGATCTCCCTAATAAGCCAATTTTAACAAAAAATATTCTTCAACAATCCTGTAGGATATATTTATGTACAACTTACACCTATTTTCAGTTTAATAACATCGCCCAATTTGCCAAAAACAGTTTATTGTTAAATAATATTTTTTAGTACAGTGCTGTTTTAGTAGATGGAACCACTGCGATAGAATTTAATATGACCCTGACGATGCGACACATGCATTTATTTAATACATTCGTACTATCTTTATCCATACATAATACAAGATTTCGAGTTGATGTTATTGTCTTTATTGAATATATAAGTTAAATGCTGCCGTTTATCACATAGTTCTATTAGCTACATGAATTCGACATACCGTTGTCATTCTAATATTTGTAAAGATCAGGGGGTTGGAGTTTGTGGGAGGGCAGTCACATTTAGGTGACGGCAGCACCTAGGCCCCATTGGGCCCCTTGTACATCCTCCCGAGGGATACAAGATTCCACCTAGACCTCCAACCATCCTAATCTTGTGAAGAAGGTGGTGATGCTGCCTAGGGGAATATCCCTCAAGTCGGCCAAAGTAGGCCAACTTTCTCCCAAAATGGATTCTCTGCTAGAGGAGACTGCCGGGCACTCACAGAGTACGTGTTGGACAGTCTCGTCTTCTTGTTCACAACCTCTGCATAGGGGTGTGTCATTTAACTTCATGTTATGAAGGTGTTTCCTCAGCTGGCAATGACCAGTAAGAATTCCTGTCGCGAAGCGCAGGTTCTTCCTGGACATTCCCAGGTAGATCATCGTTGTATCCTTGTCAGGGTATCTAAGCAGATCCCTGGCCAACTGACAACTATGAGTTTCATCCCACAGTTTTTTAAATTTTCTGTGGGTGTTTCCTTTAATCATTAGCATTATTGCTGAGGTCGGCAGTATGTTGGAAGGGCCAGGTCCAAGTATACTTAGACTGGCTGCCTTCTTAGCCAGACTGTCAGCTTTCCTGTTGCCTCTGCACTGTGCATGCCCTTTGACCCAGCATAAAGATCAGGGGGTTCGAATCACAACGTTTTTACTTTTTTTTTTCCTTTCGTTTGAATACTTTTCAAAGACAAGTAATAAGAATAATTACAATAATTTAAAATTAAATACAAACCTAAATAATTCTGTATTTATATATGTATATATTATGGCCACTTCGACATTTTGTTTTTTGGACAATGAAATAAATACAAGGTGCATGTTCATTATTATGTTCATTGTTGTTATTAGGAATAAATAGTTAGTTACCTTGTACAATTCCCGAAGACGAGTAATAAATAATTTACTGATAACTACCTTTGTTTAGTGTCAAGTAAAAAAAAAATTAAAGAAAAGTTTGAAAAGATGTAAGAATTATACCTACGCATAATTCTTTTTTCCCAATGGTAAACGCTCTTCTATTGTTCTTATATATCGTCTGGATTGTATTTATATATTACTTCCACATCCACGTAGTAGAGGGGAACTATAGTAGGTAATTGTAAAAAAAAATTAAAAATTTTTCTTGTTGAAATAGGTTTAGAATGTCATGAAACGTCGAGATTTTAAATCTGAGAGGAGAAAAAATCTGTCTGTCGGTCTGTCTGTCGATTTGTCTGGCTATAACTTCTTTTGTGCACACGTTTTCTCTGGAACGGTTTGAGATATTGATTTTCGAACTTCTCCGGTGAAGGGTTAGGGGGAA
This sequence comes from Stenurella melanura, assembly GCA_963583905.1. Lineage (NCBI taxonomy): Eukaryota > Metazoa > Arthropoda > Insecta > Coleoptera > Cerambycidae > Stenurella > Stenurella melanura. Next base: position 94,406,899 of record OY757310.1, on the reverse strand, counting down.
ATAGGGGAAAATAAGTAAAGCAAGGTGGTAAGAGTACAAAAATTTAGGACTTGGTGTATATACTAGAAGCCAAGGCCTTAGATTTTTTTTATAATATTTTCCATCCCCCCACCACTCCATTACTAAAGGGGTTGATAAAATAAAATTGAGATATTCATTTTTTTGGTACACGTGTATATTATAACGACACCTGGAACTAGATTATATTTTGAGATGATTCCGTTGAAGGGTTGGGGGTTAAATAGGGGAAAATAAATAAAGCAAGTTGGTAAGAGTAAGGCCTCAAATTTTTTTATAACATTTTTCAACCCCTCCACCACCCCACTACATTATTAAAAGGATTGATAAAATAAAATTGAGATTTTCACATGAAATTTGGTACATGTATGTATTGTAACGACATCTGCAATTAAATGATATTTTGAGATGATCCCGTTGAAGGGTTGGGGGTTAAATAGGTATGAATAGGGGAAAATAAATAAAGCAAGCTGGAGTACAGTGTTTTTACTAGTTTCCAAGCTCTCAGATTTTTTAATAAAACTTTTCAAACCCCTCTAATAATGGAGTGGGGGGGATGGAAAATATTATCAAAAAATCTAAGGCCTTGACTTCTAATATACTAACAATTTTTGTGTGTGTGTGTGCGCCTGTGTAATTAGTTTCAATATGAATTTAATTGCTTTAATCAAGAACTGTGCGTCTGACGAGAAAAATGCAAGAGACCATTTTCATGTAGAATAGATCAGGCTAATCAGGAAAAATATCCATATGGAAAAATGTCAGTGGCGTACGACTTTTTTGGTAAAAAATATCAGAGGACATGCTCGCATGGACGCCACTGGTGGAGCGATCAAATAATTTTTCTAATTGAAATATGTGGTTCTATATCCTATTAACACATACCAAAATTGAAAATAATGTCTAAAATACTTTCTGAGATATTAAAAAATAACGATTAGAAAAAAAAATTTCAACACCCTGTAGAAATAAATTTAAGCCGTTGTGGACATATGTTCATATGCACTTTTCTTCATAAAAATGACCTAAGGAATGACACCCTGAAATATTAACACGTCATTAAGGAACACCCTGTATACACCAAATCCCAAATTTTGTTACTCATAATAATAATAATAATAATATAATAATAATAATAAGTTTATTAACCACAAATTAACATAACATAAGTTACAAAGGCAAGTCATAAAATAACGGTACAAAAAAATTTACAGGAAAAGAATATATGTATATAAACAGCAATAAATAACAGTTACATTAAAATAATCAGTAATAAAAATCAGTTATATTATAAAATAAAATATGCTACAAGTGATGAAACATATAAACCCAAGCTGCAGGCCTTAATTCCCTACTGGAAACAAGAATTCTTTAACGGAGTAGAAAGCGTTTACTTCTAAAAAAGATTTAACACCTTTTTTGAAAGTAGCATAGTTCCCTAATAATTTAATGTCATCAGGTAATGCATTATAGAGGATGATACAGTTGTAGCGTGGAGATTTACGAAACATAGTTGTTTTATTGTAAGTAGGCAATCGCAGGTTTATATTTCTTGTGTTGTAGCTGTGAATATCGGGTTGGTGTATAAAGTCCATTAGGTGTCTCTTGGTAAACAAAACACATTTCAGAATGTATATAGATGGCACGGTTAAAATTGCATATTCTTTAAAAACTTGACGACAACTTGCCCGGTAGTCCAAATTAAACATTAATCTTAATATTCTTTTTTGTGAAATCAAAACTCTACTGAGATCAGACGCAGAACCCCAAGACATGATATTATAGGAGAGATGGCAGTAAGCAAAAGCATAATAAAGATTTATTGTACACTTTACAGTTAAGAACGACTTCATCTGTAGAATCGCGTAAAAGGCCTTATTCAGCCTTCCGCATACATGTGTGATTTGGTTGCGGAAACTCATATCAGAGTCAAGCCAGGTGCCTAGTAGTTTAGTATGAGTTACAAAGGTATAAGGGGACTCCTTTATAAGAATGTCAGGAATAGTCTTTTGAAGATGAAAATTTATACATACTGTTTTTTGCTTATTCAGAATTAAAGAATTATTATGTGTCCACAATTTTCATTTGAATTTCCTCAAGGGATTTGCCGGCTACCGTTATTGTGGTATCGTCTGCAAACATAGTGACTCTACCTTTACTAATAAAGTGAGGTAAATCGTTAACAAAAAGTAGAAAAATCAATGGACCCAAGACCGATCCTTGAGGAACCCCTAGAGTAACAGGGAATCTGTCTGACAATTCATTATTTATTTTTACTAATAATTCGCGGTTTTCTAGGTAAGATTCGATCCAGTATAGTAAATTTCCCCTAATGCCTAAGGTGTATAACTTTTTTAAGACAAAATGCCTATTTAGACTATCAAAGGCTTTGGATAAGTCAAACATGAGTGATACAACGTAATTGCCTTTGTCAAGTTCCCCATAAACATAATTTAATAGCTGATTTGTTGCAGTTTCCGTGGATTTCTCTTTACAGAATCCATGCTGGCTAATTGTTAAAATGTTGTATTTATCATTGAAATCAGTTATTATGTTATACACACACCTTTCAAGTATTTTTGAAAATTCAGATAGCAAAGATATTTGTCTGTAGTTATCAATATTTGTGACTTCACCCTTTTTGTATAGCGGAAACACCATGGCTAATTTAAGTAAATCAGGAAATTTACCCTTTTCCAATGAAAGGTTTATTAAGTGTGCTAAAGGAGGTATAATAAATTTTGAGACAGACTTCAACAGTTTGGGAGAAAATTCATCAAAACCTGACGACTTTTTGTTTTTAATATTAATTATTATATTGGCAACATCAGTTTCAGTTATGTAAGGAACAAAAATAGTATTTTGGATATGTCTTGCAACAGTACAGGAAGTTGATAAGTTAGTGTGAAAGTGACTTGCAACCATATTGTTGCATGCGGTTGAAAAATGATCTGCAAAAACATTACTGATCTCCTTATTATTGGTAATATGCACACCGTTCACGTTAAGTGAAAAATCCGTTCTACGCTTTTGGTTTCTGCCCAAGTTTTCATTAATAATTCTCCACGATTCTTTAATTTTGTTGTCAGAACATTCCAGTCTGCTATTATAATATGCCTTTTTAGATTTTTTAATCTCTGATTTTAGATGTTTTTTGCAAAGAGTATATTGAGCTTTAATTGCAAGTGAGTTGGAAGTTAGCATGAAATGATGCAAATTTTTAAGGTGGTCTTGAAGTAAGGCGATTTCTGTAGTATACCATTTATTAGGTTTATTATTAGTTAATCTTATGTCTCTCAAGGGACAGCTAACATCGAGACACCAACGAATAGTATTTAAGAAGACCTCACAAGCTTTGTTTACATCACCATATGCGAAAACGTCTGACCAATCAGTTTTGCTTAAGTGCCAAGATAGAGTATTTAAATTATTATGATTTAAAACACGCATTTTTATAGAAGAGGGTAGAGGTTTGACTTTTATAGGCGTAGTTACTTTTAAGAACAATCTGTGTCCACTGTGATCGCTTAAGTTTGGGTTAACAATTGAGCAGTCATAGTGGTCCGGAGGAACATTTGTAATCATGTAATCAATTGTACTAATAGATTTTGCACCATTTTTGTTAATAAAGATACGAGTTGGCTGATTGCAAGTTATATTCAAGTGAAAGGAATCAATTATGTCACTAAGAATTTTGGTGTTAGCTTCTTCTGGTTTGTTAAAGTGAATATTAAATAAGTCTCCCGTTAAAACAACAATGCTGAATTTATTAATGGCATAAGTAAGTACAGATGTAAGGCGTTCCTCAAAAATGGTAATATTTGTGTCTCCCGGTCTATATATACAAATTACAAGAATTTCCAACTCACCGATTACGTACTTGGCACTACATATCTCAAAGTGACATTCGATTGAAAAACTATTTAAAAAAGGTATATCCTTGCAAATAATATCGTTTTTGGCAAAAATAGCCGAACCACCATGGATATGGTGTTTTCTTGAAAAGTGTGAAATAAGCCTGTAACCCGGGATTGCTATACATTTCAGATCACAATTTACGAACCAATGTTCAGTTATACAGACAATATGCATTTTATCATTGTGAAGAAACAATTCTAGTTCGTCTAATTTATTCGAAAGACCCTGAATATTGATATGAAATATTGATGAAAAAACTACTTGATCCTGAAGGTCATCAGAAGTGATTTTAGTTGTAGATTCCTGTGAATTCACGTAAAAACCGAGTTTTCAGCGTTGAAAGAGCTGCTGTCCAGGCCTGTAGTCCTTTGTCGAGGGTTGTCTAGAAAATGTTGGCCCTTCTTAAAATTGAATCTTTGGAAAGCTACACCACGAGGCCAAAAATTTTGTTGGTACACCAATTCTTGAAAAGTAGGATCAACTCCAATCAAAAAGCAATTGTTGTCTTCCTTTTGGTAATATGTTTTAAGAAGTTTAACCGAAATGTCTGTAATGTCAGCCTTAGTCTTCACGTGAATGTATTTTTTTACTTTTTCTTCTGTGACATTTCCTTTTGCCCGAGAAACAAAAAGCCATATTTTCTTTTTTTGGTTTTCACTGGAAGTTTGAGCAGGTTCCTTTCCCACAAAACTGCTTACATTTGTATCAGAAGATGTATTGGTGCCAAGTTGGTATTTTTTCTGACGATGTCGTTGGAATCTTACTTCGGTAAAATCATCAGGGACATTATCCTGGTTTTTTTGATAGCTGTTGTGGGAAGTTTTGTCAGGTATGTGCAAATCGTTAGAACCAGCCGAAGTACTGTTATGTTGCATCGGCTTTTGCTTGGATTTTTGAGTGTTAGGTTTTCCTGTCGTCCCAACAAATGCTTTATTAGGTGGGGGAGAATTGGTATATTTCTTTTGAGAAGTAGCATGACTTACTACCTCACTATATGGTTTTGGTGCAGGTACTGGATTAGAAAGTAATCTAATCATATCTTTATTTGTCTCTTTTATAATCATAACCTCTTGTTTCGTTTTTTCAATATTTTGTTGTAAGTCATCTTTTAGTTGCTGAAATACTTCTTGAATTGAGTTAAATAATTTAACACTGTTACTGTTGTTTTCATTTACTTTTTCTAACAGCTGCGAGGTAATTATTGAAAAATCAGTAAATTTTTTATTCAATATAATTAGGTCATTTTGTATTTCTTGGAGTTTTACATTATCAGATTGATTTAGATCCACAGATGGTCTGCAGTCAAGACATAAATACAGTAGTGTTCTTCCTGATTTTAAACTAACAGCTCTATATTCAGTACTAGAGAGTTTTGCACAAGTTTGGCAAAGTTTCCTCTTACATTTATCACAGGATATCAGAGGTTCTTCCTTTGAATCTGGAGACTTGCACTTGGAACAAGACATTGTCACAAACTTTAGAAAAGTTTAAAGAAGTTTAAAGTCGGCCCTGTACGGTAGTCATAATGCTTGATTTAAATTTTGCTTATTAGTTAGAAATGATGAAGTCCTGGCCTGGTATGAGAAGTTTGAAGAGTAGTTTTTATTTAAGACTAGATAAGATAAGTTTTTCTTACTCTTTTATATTTGCAAGTCCTTGTTTTTATCCAACAATTTATATGAGTAAATCAGCAGACAATGGACTATTTCTTTAGTTGGTAATCCTAATGGTTGTGTAATTGGATAGAAATTATGTTCTAAATATAGCCAAAAACTATAGCTTTAACACTGTATATAAGTTGTACTATAAAAACACTTAGGTATGGCAGTCATTCCACCAGATTTCAGAGACACTTATGATACACATAGAATAAATACTAAAATACCACCTTGTTTTCATTATTTCCCCCTATTTACCCCCCAACACTTCACCGGATAAATTCAAAAAACAATCCAGTTAAAAATCTCTTTATACCTAATACATGTGTATAAAATTTCAAGTCAATATCTTAAATGTAACATCCAGAGGTGGACCGGGTATAGAGAACTCCAGCGATTTTCTTTTAAGCCTTTATTAACAATATCACAGATCAATTATTATCACATTTATATATTATACAAGGTTAAGACGATAGAGACTAGAGACGCTGCGTGTAGCCGGTAGGCCGGTCGATCATCAACTGCCATGGCTTCTGTCGGGGTGGCCGTCTGTTTCCGCTTCTGCGTATTATCTGGGCAGTTTGTACTTCCGGATTGCTCGCGCATATAACACCCCTCTTTCGAGCTTCTTTATTTCTGTAAACTCAACAAACATATAAGTTTCCTAGAATTGATCAAAGTTCCTACACAAATCAACAAAGGTGATATTACCTAAGCGTACAAGTTTTTGACATGACATATTTAGTCTCCAACCTACAATAAATTTTCCTTATGTAAGATATTGAGGATTATTTTGACCATCATAACAAATGTACATGTACATATATTTTTATCAATTAAAATACATTTAAATTTAAGTTTATGTAAATCTCTTCCAAATACTTTTAATCAAAATCTACAATAAAATCTCTATACCTAGTGTTAGGCTTTTTAGTTCTCTTTGGTCTCCTCATCGACTCTACCTTACTTAACCTAGAATTACATTTATTAGTCAACAATTTATCACTAAAATTTTCAGTTAAAATATTAACATCATCACGGTTACATACATTATGTACAACAATATCACTAACAATATTTTCTGATTCGTCTAAAATATTTTCTGGTTCCCTAATATTTTCTAATGTACAGGACGTAACATCGTCAGAATTACATACATTATGTACAACAATATCGCTAACAATATTTTCTGGTTCCCTAATATTTTCTAATGGACAAGGCTCCTGTACAGCGTTACTACTATTTTGCGAAGACTCGTTAGGATCTTCCAAAGAAAGATTACCAACATTCTCAGGTACATAAGCTATTTTAGGCACTACAAAACGCACCGTTGTTCGCGTTTCATCCTCATTTTCTTTTCTCCTAGTCCTCTCCCCCTTTTGGCTTTCTTGACGCTTTATCATCTGATTTTTATGTCGTTTCCATTCTTGACCTTCCGCGGTCTTACATAGAAATGTTGCTCGGCCTGTTTTCTTGACCACTGTTGCTTCTATCCATTTTTTTCTATTTATCGTCCTATAATCTCTGGCCATTACGCTTTCGCCTACAGCAAATTTCCTTTTAACTCCACTATAATATCGTTTTTGACGTTCCTGTGCTTTCCTAATATTCTCTTGAATCTCGGTATTTACATTACGTTTACCGTTTTCACAACGCCTGGGCTTTTCTTTAAGTTGCGTGAGCCTGGACCTTAATTCTCTGTTAAACATGACTTCTGCTGGGCTCTTTTTTGTCGAAGAATGCTCTGTCGTCCTATACTGAAACAAAAATCTTGAAATTAACGTGTTTAAGTGTTGACCTCTGTTTCTTTCGTCAACAAGTAGGGTCTTCAATTTGTTTTTAAAGATTTTTACGGCACTCTCTGCTTTCCCATTGCTTTGACTATTCCATGGTGGTGACGTCACATGCTTGATACCATTTCCTTTCAAGAATGCTGACATTTGGTGTGATACAAGCTGTCTTCCATTGTCACTGCACAGCGTACGAGGTAGTCCAAACCTAGCAAAGGTTTCTCTTAACTTTTCGATTGTCTCTTCTGTAGTGGTCGTGCGCATTTCGAACACTTCTATCCATTTCGAATACGCATCCACCACTATCAAAAACATCTTACCATTTACAGGACCTAGAAAGTCCACATGGATTCTCTGCCAACACTGATCTTCTATTGGCCATGGGGTTAGTTCAGATCTGGGAGGCGATTGTTTATTTAGGAGACAAGGAACACAACTTCCTACCACATTTTCAATATCCTTGTCTATGTCGGGCCAATATACCAGTGACCTAGCCTTCATTTTCATTTTTACTACTCCAAAATGTCCTGAGTGAAGTTCATCTAGAATCTTTTGTCGCAATTTCTTTGGAATAATAATACGTAATCCCCACATTAAAATTCCATCGTCTATAAAAAGTTCTTCTCTTCTACTCGCATAATGTTTTAGTTCTGGACGTATTTCTTTAGGCCATTTACCTTCCCTTACATAACTTATGACTTCCCTTATCTCCTCGTCGGACTCTGATAGATTTCTTACTGTGTCGTTATTTACGGGCCATTCATCTAACGTGCTGGTGAAGTGAATAAAACTTGTTTTTCCTTCCCGATCTTGTTCTGTTGCCTTTAAAGGAGCTCGGCTTAAGTAATCGGCAATACCATTATCCTTACCTTTTATGTATTCAATGGTATAGTTAAATCCTGAAAGGAATGCGGCCCACCTTTGTAAACGATTTTCGTACATCTTCGGGATACCTTTATGCTCTCCGAAGATTGCGATCAAGGGTTTCTGATCCGTTCGTAACGTAAACTTCCTTGAACAAAGGTACTGAAAAAATTTTGTTACCCCAAAGTATATCGCAAGCCCTTCTTTATGGATCGTTGAATATTTTTCCTCGGCCGGTAACAGTGTTCTTGATGCAAAACATATGGGTCGTTCGTCTCCGTTTGGCATCTTATGTGCCAGGACAGCTGATATTCCTCTGTTGGATGCATCTGTGGTCAAAAGTATAGGTAAATCAGGGTTATAATGAGTAAGAATTTCATCAGACGCAATTGCGTCTTTAATTTTTTTAAACGATCTTTCACATTCCTGTGTCCAGTTAAAAGTTACATCATTTTTTAAGAGATTATATATAGGTTTCATGATCTGTGAGAAATTCTTACAAAATTTTGAATAAAAATTTACTATACCTATCAGTCTTCGTACTCCTGACACATCAGTGGGTCTAGGCGCATTCACAATGGCTTTTATTTTATCCTCCGTGTTTGCTAATCCTTCTTTACTTATTTTATGGCCCAGGTATTCTACTGATTCTTGGAAAAACTGGCATTTTTCAGTTTTTACTGTTAATCCTGCCTCCTTAAGCTTCATTAGGACTTTTTCTAGAGTATCCATATGATTTTGATGATTTGATCCTGTAACTAATATATCGTCTAAGTAAATTATCACATTGTCGATGCCCATGAACAACTGTTCTAAATATTTTTGAAATTTCCCGCTTGCTGGAGTGATACCAAATGGCATTCTATTCATAGTAAACAAACCTTTGTGAGTACTCCATACTAATAATTTTTTTGCTTCATCGTCCAACAAAAATTGGTTATATGCCTGACATAGGTCTAATTTTGTAAAACGTTGTCCGTTATGCAATTTTGAGAACATTTCTTCGATACGAGGCAAGCTGTAAAATTCTTCTTTCAATTGACTGTTCACCGTAGACTTATAGTCCCCACAAAGACGCAGTTTCCCATCGCTTTTGATAATCGGGACCAACGGTGTGGCCCACTCTGACGTTTCGGTCGGTGTAAGGATACCGTTCTTCACCATGGTCTCCAGCTGTTCGTCCATTTCCTTGCGGTATGCCAGGGGAATAGGCCTAGGTTTAAGAAAAATCGGTTTAGCATTATCTTTCAAACTTAAAGAAATTTTGGCATGTTTGAAGGTACCTAATTTGCTTGAAAATACCTCAGGATATTTTTTTTACTAATGTTTTTATGTCAGAATTAACTGTACTATCAATAATATTATGAACCATTTGAAATCTTAAATTAAATTTTTCTACAAAATTTCTTCCTACTATACAGGGCCCTCCATCAGAAATTACATATATTTGAAGAGGTTTAATAACATTTAAATATTTGACATTTACTACAAAATACCCCAATGGAGTAAACATATTCCCATTATAACTTTTTAAAATAATGTTATCTTTCTTTAATTCATAACAATTAAAATGCTTTTCATAGATAGCACTGCTGACACAATTTACAGACGAACCACTGTCCAACGTAAATTCAAAATTTTTATTATTTACTTCAAGGTGAATTAAAAACTGATTTTTTTTACTGAAATTGTCTGAAATACTGAACAACGATACTACTTCATTTGAGCTAGAAGCCTCTTCATTTAATAAAGTGTCTGTTACATACCCGTTTATGTCCTCATGTATGTAATTTACTTGATTTCTCTGGCACACTTTTGCTAGATGTCCTTTGCCTCCACATTTCTTGCACGTGTAACCCTTATATCTGCAGCTTCCTTTATGTGGGGCACCACAAACCTTGCATTTTCCATCGAAATTTACATGTTTGGCTCCTTCACCTTGTCTTGGATTTGACCTTGACCTACCTCGTGACTGCTGTCGTCGGCTGTCATTTTCCTGTCGGTAATGCAGGATGCCTCTTTGCCGGCTACGCTGACGTATCGGCCATCTTCTTCCTCTTCCTTTTTCCAAAAAATGAACATTTTCTACATCTCTGCGGCCATTATTTACTTCAAAATTTTCTCGTTGCACGGCTACATTTTTCAATTTTTCCAAAGTTACCTTTTCACTTTCTTCACATATTTTATCAAATATTGTTCCCTTTCTTAATCCCGTTGCAAATTTGTCCCTTAAAATATCTGTCAAACTGGTACCAAAGTCGCAATTAATTGCTAAACTACAGATTTTTGCATACCAATCTCCAATTGTCTCGCCGTCTTCTTGCCTGGCATCATAAAAAACTTTTCGTTCCCTCCACACATTTACTTGAGGGCAAAAATGTTGCTTGAGCATTTTGCTCAATTCGTCGTACTTCTTATCTTTGGGTAAATCGGGAAAACATAAATTCCTCAATAATTTATAAGGTTGGACACCAATTACACTCAACAAATTTGCAACTTTTGAAACATCGTCTTTAATATTATTTGCCGTGAAAAATTGCTCTAGTCTTTCCGAATATATCTGATAGTCGTCCACCGCTTGATTGAACTCCTTGAATTTGTTCACTGCCATCGCGATTCTCAAATCCCGCGTCTTCTGCACGTGGATAGTGTAAGTGCAAATCTTCTTTTATTTCGTCGCCAGTGTAACATCCAGAGGTGGACCGGGTATAGAGAACTCCAGCGATTTTCTTTTAAGCCTTTATTAACAATATCACAGATCAATTATTATCACATTTATATATTATACAAGGTTAAGACGATAGAGACTAGAGACGCTGCCTGTAGCCGGTAGGCCGGTCGATCATCAACTGCCATGGCTTCTGTCGGGGTGGCCGTCTGTTTCCGCTTCTGCGTATTATCTGGGCAGTTTGTACTTCCGGATTGCTCGCGCATATAACATTAAACTTAAATAATGTGCTTATTTCATGCAAACCGCATACAGTAATTCAAAATAGTCTGTACATATTTTTTTATTATTTGCATGTAACATTAGGTGGACCATTTTCTAAAATATAAAAGAAAGTAGTTAGATACGAGAATTTGAAGGAATAATTATATAGGTAGGTATTTAGGCAATATAAATACATACAAAATGCAAATAATACAAGTATAATACACATTTAAAGATAATATAAAAAATAGAATATAAGCACATAAAATAGCAAAATCCTTAGAAATTTTTAAAAGTACACATATACAATGAAAATCAGTTATTATAGGTATCAATCGGATTGCACCCATCTCTCGGGTCTCGATTATGCTTGACCTTTCATAATATGTGTACGTATTCTTCAATTGCAATTTTATGTAAAATTGTCATTCTATATTTCATGGTAACTTGCTCCAGGGAAGTCACACAATAGACACACTTCATATCAACCTAGAAGTGAGGTTCGTCAGCCTATTTCCACTACAAGGCCTATTTTTTATATCGAGATATGAGTTTAGTCAAGATGGATCTACACTCGCCTCCCTTTTTTGTTATTATTAACATAAAGAAAAGAGGTTGCTGTATTGAAATCTAGTAGGGAAATAATGATAACAGAATTTGAATCTTTATTAACGTTTTCTATCGTCAGGTATATAAATTATTACAAGAAACATGTTCTATTAGGAATTTGTGTTCATCATGTTTGAGTAGTGCCAGCTAGGCAGGGATTGACAACAAAAAACTTTCAGCCGTTTTCTCCCTGAAAATAATATAAAGAACAAAACAAAAGTAAGAACAAAATAATAAGAACATAATTACACTGGGAACAAATTTCATGATTCACAAAGAGCGATAAAGCAGGAATAAAATTGGGAACAGAACCAATCCAGAATATAATGTCGAAGAACTAAATGGGAACAAAATATCAGCAAATTAAAAAAGAAAAATAGTCCTCCAAAGCTACCTGAAGCTATAATTACAGCTTACTTTTATTTGTAACAGTCAAGGCGAAGTTTTTGAGATCGCTTCGCCACTTCTCATCTAAAATATGGATTTACTGACTAGCACAGATTAGGTTTAAGACAAGGGGTCCCTTCTTCGAATCCTGGCCAGAGTATGGTTATTGTGGGCATTTTTAATGTATTACTGAAATGGTAGAAGTGGGATGTGAGACTATGGTTGGGTGAGATATGAGATATGACCAGTCCCTATAATATCTCCTGAATTCAAGTCTCAACTGTGCCAGAAGGGCAATGCTGCAGTAAACGGTTGTTATCTGTTATATGAGTGTGTCCTAGTTGAATGGTGAAATAGCTATGGCTAAACTCCACCAAGATAAAGAAACCATTAAAAAAAGGGATACAATTTAATTTTATATATATTTGGACTTATAAGTCATTATAAGATTGACAATTAACGATTGCTAAATCGCACATACTTTTCTCTAACCCACCATTTTTTTCTGCAACACCAATAACTACAGCACTCCTATTGCACATACTTTTCTAATAATAAATAAAAACATGATATATATAAAACAAAATTAATATGTAATATTAATTCATATTTATGTGCCTTGATATCATATACTTCGCCTAAAGCAAAACACTAATTATTTTTTATGTATTCCACTAATGGTAGTGGAATCAACAGGCATTGGATTATTAAATTGTGCTTTACTGAGCCCTTCATTAATAAACATTAACTAGCAATCACTTGTAAAATGATAAAACTGTTAAAAAACATAAGACAACAGCAACGAAATTCACAATCACAGCACATACTTGTAATGACAAGGATAGACATGCTAAATGATGTCCCCCCGTGTGAAAACTAAATAGAACTGATAAATATAGATCTGTAGCCAGAAACAAATTTGTAGATGGTGCTCATCGAATTTCAAAGAAAACCAATTTTGCCTATTATAATTCATGAAAATATACAAAAGAGTTCTCTCCAGGGTATTGTTGGAATTTCTTCAGGGTCTGCTCAAATGTTCACAAGGGGCATCCTGGACACCCCTTAGCTACAGGCCTGGATAAATACCTAATTTTGAATTAAATATTTCAACATGTGTAAAGGATACGACTATGGCATAGAACAAGAAATAATTTAAATGAGATTGTGCGTCTACATAACATTAAGTGATACATATTGACTCCACTGTGTGTGTTTCTCCTTGAAGTCAAGGCTATAACAGCTTATTGACAAATTGTAATAAAGATTTTTAAATATTCTTATTCTACTATTCACCCATTCTTATTCTTTTAATGTACGAATTTTTTTAATTTGTAAGTGAAACATAACAAAAATCTTATAAAAGCCGTTCAGAATGATTTCCGTCTTCTTGTACATATTTTGTTTATTTATTTATTTATAATCACTTACAGCCGATTTTACAATAGCAAGTTAACTTTCATGTTAGTTGACTCTTACTTGCAGGTTAACTACAACTTTACCGACACTTGAGTTTTTCAATATAAAGTTAAGTCATGATTTGTAAACGAGAGGTTGTGAATAAAATTTATAATGTTGGTACTAGAAAAATGATTAATATACATAAAATGCATGAATTTTTGTCAAAGTCACGTCACATACTAACAAATATAAATATCAGAAGCAATTTATCAGTTAGTGGTTTATTATTATTTATTAAGTAAGTACCTATGTAGTATTTAATGTTTGCAATTTTGTATAAATAATATCTTTATATAATTTATTCTACATTTTATGAAACATAGAACGTTTCTTTTAACAATAAAAACGTGTTTTATTTTTTAAGTACTACATCATGGATAATAAAAGGTGTGCAAATTTTTCTGCCGAGGAGGAGGATATTCTTGTAAATTTAATCGAAAAATATAAATGTATTATAGAAAATAAAAAAAGTGGAGCAACCAACTGGGCATTCACTTCATATATGTCCATTTTTGAAGGAAGTATCAAAATATTATTTTGTGACAGTTATTTTGTAGGTTATAAATTGCTGGTAAACTACCAACTTCCAGTTTACTCACACCTCATCTGCCAGTAAAGTTAACTTCCAGATAACCACCACTTTGAAAATAACCAGCTATTGTAAAACCCAATTTCTATAGTAACCTGAAAGTTAACTCTGACTGGAAGTTAACTAGCGATTGTAAAACCGGCTGTTAGGCTGTTACAATACAGCTGTAAACTTCAATAGGAAGAAAGAAATACATAATTCAGTATACAATACATAGTAAATATAAAACACACTAAACAATAAATATTACACAAATACAGATTAAAATTCATTGTACGAATATATACATTTCTCAAGTAAAAGTTGTTTGAGACTAGATTTATATTTGTTAAAATTGTTGACCTCCTTAATCACACTTGCTTCTATTAACACGTCGAAGGACACTAACGCCTTATGACGTTCTATCTGGCGTGCTCATTGTGACAGAACGCCGCTCGGCATCTAAACTCATACTGTTAGTAGAAGGCAGAACTTTTACCGGCATCTCATTTGCCATATAAAATATTAAAAATTGATGGTTACTGCCACAACTAGCATGGTTCTTATCGGAATAGTGTCGTTTTTTACGAGTTGTATTGGTGTATACCTCCAAATTTTGGATTTTTACTGTTCTCGTCAAATTTTCAGAGAACGCCGATAGGCGTCTAACATTCCATGCAAATCTAATTAGTTGTTGTTTTGGTGTCGAAGTGGACATATTTTTCTCATGTCACCACCCTATTTTTACGCAGAAAACCACCTGTTACCTAGTTTATTGGTGTAGTGCAGTTTTTATAGAAATGTAAGTACCTTTTTATTTAATTTTAGTAAGTACTCCTAGTTGATTCTAAGTAGATACAAATTAGTTGCCAGTTTTAGTATTTTTTTATTTTATAAAAATTTATTTCAGATGATGTCAATGATGCTTATGAACAGGAGCAAAGTAGGTTGAGAAAATTGTATGACGAGGTGTCTAACGATGATGATGAAGTGAATCCATACCATGACAGAGATGGTGGATCAGTTCCAAACTATGTGCCAAGCGAATCTTCAGGCTCTGATTTGGATAATGAAAACCGAGTGAAAATCCAATACAAGCATTTTTATACAACAGCTCATCGTCAGAAGAAGTGAAGTGACAACGGATCTGTGTTTGAAGAATCTGAATCATCATGGGAAACCACAACAGTACTCATTCCCGTTTTAGATTTTGATGATGGCAGTTTTGGACTAAATTCTACACCGACTAATGCTTTTGAATCTCTGTTTATGCCGCAAATATTAGAACATATAGTGAAGTGCTCAAACGATTATTTACAGTTACTAACAAGTACAAATCGGCCAAACACGAGATTCAGCAGATCAGCAAGTTTCCGATCAATTACAACAGAAGAAATGAAAGCCTTTATCGGTCTATGTCTGCTCCAAGGACAAGTTTCGACAACCAATGTGCATCAATTTTTTCTTTGTACAAAGACATACTTTATTACCATCCGATATTCCCTTTCGTTATGTCTGCAAGAAGGTTTCAGCTGATACTTAGGGTTTTGTGCTGTTCAGCGCCAAAATCAAAAGGAACAGAAACAATTCAGATACTTTTAGATATGCCAGATATTAAGCTTATGAACCTACTAAAGAGGCTTGCATTTAGAGTATACATTAAGAACAACAAAAACCGCTATGAAATAAAGTTTTTTTAATTAACCACATCAGATGGGTACGTATCGAATGTATAAATGTACAGTGGATCCACCGAATATACCGAAGACCGAAGACTGGCATGATATTACAAACCCTATTAGAGACGTTGATACAAAATTTAGCATATTTAACAACATACTTCTATATTACTATGATCTCAGTTTTAAACTTATTACAAAAACAAAACATAATTTTTGCAAAACAAAAAATTGGATAACACCAGGTTTAAAAGTATCGGCATCAAATCTTAAAGATTATTATTATTAAGAAAAATCAGGGGTTAATTACGCTAAACTATTATAACACATACAAAAAAATTTATCGACGTACTATCAGACAGGCTAAGCAAATGTATTACAACAATCAAATACTGCACTCTGACAATAGATCAAAAATCGTATGGAATATTATAAGTTCATCACTAAAAAACTTTAAATCGCAAATAAATGAAAATAGAGTTGTAAATGAAGTTGAAATAGTAGATAAGAAAGAAATAGCCAATGCATATAACAATTTCTTTGTAAATTTGCCAAAAAATATAAAAAATAATAAACAAAATGATACCAATATTGAAAACTATACATTTTGTATTGTTATTCCTCTCTATGGTTCTGTATGATTAATTAATTTTGTTGGGCGCCATATGATAAGAAATTACCGAATTTGAATGTGAGGAAAATAACAGTACAAGATTTAGTTTGCTTGAGCATGAGCCTGTAAAAAAAACAGGAAGACTCCACAGGGTCAAAAAGTCGGTTCTATGGTCTTTTTGTTGAACATTTGCTACCTTATCTTTCCAGCACAGATTCCAAACAAAAAACCCTTTTAAAAGAATATTTAAATTTTATTTTATAAGGTAAATCTGGTATGGATTCTTTTCTTTTTAAATAAAAATTTTAAACATAAACATACAACAAAACTTAAAAACTAAATCAATTTTTAAATTGGAAAATATATGGCCTTTTAATTTAATTCAAATAGGTTTACCTAGGATTTTTTTTCTATACGTAGTTAAATTCGGAGCGGAGGTCTTGTTGGTTTCGAAAATATGGGAAAGGTCATTCAAAAAATTCTTCTCTTCAACAAACGACGTAAGAGATTTTCAATCACCTACTGGTATCATCGGATCCACTAATAATATCTTCACAGAAACTAACCAAAGGAGGGTCAGTACTAAGCACGTCAGATGCTGATTTTGTCTATTGCGAATATTTTTCAATTATATCTCACGCTTCTTAAAAATCAAATTCTTCCTTTCAAAATTTTGACTTTTCTCCTTCATTAATTATCAAAAACTGCTCCTGTCATCATCTTTCAAAAATTTATTCTCGACATTTTTTTTATATCCCATACATAGGGCTTCTTTGATTTTAAAATATTTTCCAATTACCATAAGTTTTTACAAATTCTTATCTTAATACAATATTAACACAAGTAAATCACATACCAGATTAAGTAGAGACTTCTACTCTTATTTCAATATGTAAAAAAACCATTTCACAACCAAAAACAAATTTTTTTGTTTTTCTTTGTTGGTTCACCGACAAGGATCCGCAACAAAGTCAATAAATTCAACAAATACAAATTGCTTATAATAAATAATAAAATACAACAACAACAGGATTGTACTCCTTCAATATAACAAAAACTAAATCTAAAACACCTTTTCTCTGTCTGTATTGAGTAATTATGCACCACGATATGCATTACATCTTCTTATTTTGGACCTAGCCATTTTATAAGTTCATGCACATGGAGATTTTCTTAAATTATGTTTTTATCAAAATTAATTATAATTACATTGTCAATGTACTGATCAATGTTAAATTAAAATTGTCTTTTATTTGGAATCATGTTGTTTAAGTGTTAAAATTTTCATCGTCCATGTTTAGTTACTATGTACCCATGCTCACATCTAACTTTTTAAAGTTTACAATTTGATGTTTAAGTTATTCATACACAATCGTATCTACTTGTACACTGTGTACAACTCTCTAAAAAGGTTTGTCATTGCAATTCCCCCTCAGGGTAATATAAAATTTTAAGTATGAAAATTTTCTTATTAGCTCACATATCGCTGTGACAAACCACAATCATGTCATTTTATTTATTCAATTTCTGTCTGTGCTTCGTAGGGATATAACATCTCAACATGAAACTTCCCTCTTATTAAATTACTATAACTATCTTTAAGTTCATAAGTATTATCATTTAGCACTTTTTCTATTACATAAGGACCTTCATAAGGTTTTTGCAGTTTTGCACATATATTATTCTTGTAATCAGATACTCTTAATCTTTTTACTATTACTTTATCCCCTAGGTTAAATGTTATCTTCTTTTTAATCTTCTTGTTCTCTCTATTTGTATACTTTCTTGCGTTACGTTCAATTCGTAACTTAACTAATCTATGCACATTTTCTAAGTTTAGTCCCTGATTATTAGTCCAAGGTCTGTCCGGAGATTGTCCTATCATTGTTAATATAGGTGAAATTTTTGTTACCGTATTGGGCACGTTATTAATATAGTTTTCTACGTCTAAAATATAAAATATCCATTCCCTATGATTATCTTGTACTATAATACGCATAAATCTTATGACCTCCTGAATGTACCTTTCAGCAGGATTGGCTTGCGGATGTCTAATTGTAGTAAATTTAAGTTTAATATCTCGTTTACTTAAGTATGCTTTTAAACGTTCATTATTGAAGTAAGTAGCATTGTCGACCAGCATGCATTCTGGTTTCCCTACTGTTTTACAGTACTGACTTAGCCTTTTCTGTACTGTTATGGTATTACAACGTTTGGTTGGGTACAATTTTATAAATTTTGAGAATACATCAACTATTACCAGAATATGTTTGTATCCATCTTCGCTTGGGATCAAATTACTCACGAAGTCCATCGCTAACAATTTTAAAGGTTTATCTGTAACTATACTTTGTACTGTGTTTTTATTTCGGTAGTTTTTTATTTTACCCAAAGAACAATCGCTACATTTTACAAGTAAATCTTTAGTGAGTGACAAATCTCTTTCACAGTAGTACGTTTCTCGAAATATCATCCACGTTTTTCTTATTCCCACGTGACCGTACCTATTATGCAAGTCTATTAAAATTTCGGCAGCTAAACTTTGGTCAATTACGAATTTTTCTTCTTCTAAAATCTTTTTTATTATAATATTGTTTTTTATTGCGTATCCTCTATGTGGATGTAAAAGTATTTTGTTTCGAAGATCATGTAGAAGTGTTTGGCTTTGTGTAACTTGTGAATATGAGTATAAGTCATCATTTTGTGATAGAGTGTTTAGTGCTACAGTGAAAGTATTGATAGGATCTGAGTCAACTTGTCGATTTCGTGTTAGTGCGTCAGCGACAATGTTGAGTTTTCCCGGCTTGTGTTTTATGGTAAAAGAAAATTCTTGTATAAGTAAAGACCATCGATATATACGATTATTAGCAAACCTATTTCTCATCAGGTAACAAAGAGCTGAATGGTCTGTTTCGATTATGAAATGATTGGCTATTAAATAATATGACCACTTGGATAGTGCAAACATAATACTACTCATTTCACGTTCTGATATAGAGTATCGTCTCTCATATGGTTTCAAAATCCTTGAGATAAAACTAATTGGAGTTTCTACCCCTCCTTGCATCTGAGTTAATTCTGCCGCGATGATATTGTCTGACGCGTCAGTTCTCACTGTAAAAGGTATATTGAAATCCGGACTATACAAAAGCAAATTATCGTGAAAATTTTCCTTGATACTTTGAAAAGCATCATCTCTTCTCACATCCCAGTCCCATTTTACATCTTTTCTTAACAATTCTATCAAAGGTATCTCTAATTCGGATAGTCTTGGAATGAATTTTTTATAATAATTTAACATACCCAATAAACCTCTCAACATTTTTAGATTTTTCGGTCTAGGATAGTCCTTAATTTCTTTAATTCTTTCACGACCAATGCTTATCCCCTCTTGTTTTATCTTATAGCCTAAATATTTAACGTACGTTCTAAAAAACTCGCATTTTTCTATGTTCAATTTTAGTCCCCCTTCATTTAATGCTGTTAAGATCGTATCTAGATGTTCTAAATGCTTATCTTCTGTTTCAGAATAAATAAGTATATCATCGATATAATGAATGCAAAAACTATCATACCTATCTAAAATACTTTGCATGGCTCTAACTAGTGCTGAAGATGCCGATTGCAGTCCGAATGGTACAACTTTAAATTGAAAAATGTGCCCATCAACGCTAAACCCTGTGAATTTATATGAATCTGGATCAAGAGGAATAAGCCAGAAAGAGTTTTTTAAATCTAGCTTAGAAAAAATAGTGTTTTTGCCAATTTTGGATAATAAAGAGTCAATTAATTGGGGCGCGTCAAATTGTGATTTGGTTATCTGGTTTAAATTTCTAGCATCTAGGCATAAACGTATTGTGTCATCCTTCTTTTTGACAATCACTATAGGATTTATATAATTCGTTTTGGCAGATTCTATTATATTCGCGTCGATCATGTTATTTAATTCCTTTTGCACCTGTTCCTTATACTTATATGGTATAGGGTAAGTTTTGCATTTAAATGGCTTATTCTCGTCTACTTCTAGCTTATGCATGTACCCTTTTGCAACTCTTGGTTCAAAGTTTATTAATGAGATATTTTTTTGTAACAGATTCTGAACTAACCTATCATACTTATTCGGGCAACTTATTATAACTTCATCAGGTTTTCGAAAATTTATATTCATAACATATGTGGAGTGTTCCACTGTGTGTTTATCACACTTATCATTTATACTTTTGACTTCCTCGTCAATTATATCATTTTTATTTTCGGCTACCATGCCATTTATATTATCAATATTAAATATAGGTACATTTTGACCTTCCAATATTAAAATTCTATCTGCTAGATTAATTTTCGCCCTGATCTCACTAAGTAAGTCTTCTCCGAGTATAATGTTATAATTCATATTTGCCACTATGACGAAATCTCCCTTAAATATTTGACTCTCAATTTCAAAGGTAGTATTGAGTACTTTATTGGCTTCGGCAAACTTTTTGCCATTGGCATTTATTAACCTGATGTTAGACACCCGAATACATCTATTATTATTGTTATTGAAATGCGTGTTATAAATTTTTTCATCTAGTAAACTTATCTCAGAACCGGTGTCAATTAAACCGTATAATTTAATGTTATTAATTTTTATTTTTACTAAAGGAAGTTTATTAACTTTAATGTTTTGCGATTCGTTACCATTTTCATATCCTATAAATTCCCGCATGTGTTCGTATTTGGTATCTATTGTTAAAACCTTTTTTATTAAAAATCCTGACCTCCCGTCCTAGTATTTATCTGGGCAGTCGTTTCTATTTTATCATAATTTGTTTGTGAATTATCATTTACCTGTTTTTCCCGATTGATATTAGTATTAGTTACATGAGCATACGTTCGATCGTCTACCTTTCCATTATCATAGGAATATCTCCTATCCCCCCATCTAACTTGTTTCTTCTCCGTACTATTTTGATTTAAACTATTTTCCCCTGATCTATAGTTAGTTTGATTTCTATAATTCTCTCCCCCTCTATATTTGTTACGTTCTTGGTTCTCATTAGATTGATTATGATATTCTTTATTATTATTCCCCTGGTAATCTCTATTATAATACTGCCTTTGATTACCTGTATTATTTCCATTGTTTCGATTCCCATAACTTTGATTATTGAATCTATTTTGGTTTTGATTAGTATCATTATAGTAATTTCTAGATTGGTTTCCCCCATTGCTATACCGGTTATTATAATTTGATTTACTCTCGTTATAATTAAAATTTTGCCTGAGGTCATCAATTTCCCTTAAATAGTCAATAAGATCATCAAGAGTACATATTCTTTGCGTGATAATCACGTTTTGAATGTCACTAGTAAAGTGTCGTGCTAAGAAACGTACTATTTCCCCCTCTGAAAACTTAGGTTCTAAATGCCTAACATTGTATATTTTCCTCATGATATATTGCTCCCTGCTAATTCCACCATTTTCATTATACTTACCATTAAAAAGGTTTTGTCTAATTTTTTGTTGTAAATACTCACTCCAGAACTGCTTAAGTAATAAAGCCTCAAATTCGTCTATCGTCTCGAATTTGTCAATCACTACTTGTAGCCAATAGTCCGCTTCGCCTTTTATCATATTCTGTATGTTCATCTTCAAGTCTGCATTGGGATGTAACGTAGCCATATGCTGTCTCAATCGTGTCATAAATACTTTTGGATGCGTCCTATTATCACCATAAAAATAAAATTGTGTTTTACCACATGCGTATGTCTGTATTTGGGGAATCACTCTCGTACTGTCCTTCAACAACCTCGTGTTCTCAGCAATCCTCCTATCCTGTTCTTTTAACTGCACGTTATAAGTTTCTCCTTGTTTCTTAAGCGTATTTCCCATTTCTATTATTCCTCCATCTACCATGTTCTCTATTTCTAGTCTAATTTCGGTTCTTATATTTTGTGTTACTTCTTGTACTTTTGTTGTAATCTCTTCGTTGGTTAATTCTCTGATATTCTCCCATTTCTTTTCTAAACAATCCATCTTATCTTGCAGTTCTTGATTACTATCTTGTATTTTCTTCATTTTTTCGTCAATTTTTTTGCTTATGTTTTGTTCCAAATTTAGCATATTTTCCTCTAATTGTACGTTATGCGTATTTAGATTATTCATTTGTACGTTGATATTTTCCAAATTTCCTTCCATTTGTTTGTTATTACTATCCATTTTTTCTTCGATCTGTTTATTATTACTATCCATTTTTGCGTTGATTCCAGATACCATCTCCATGAGTTTTTGGAGCATATTGTTCTCATTCTGAGTGCTGTCCCCACTTTGTTGTTCTGTAGATGTGCTAGACGTTGTTTGTTCTGATGCCATTTTCTTACCAGATCGTAGATTCATGAATTAAATAAACTTACCTGACCTATGGCTGTCAATATGTGCTTAGAAATATTTGAAATCAACACAGTGTACAAGATATACAATTATGCTGTCGAAATCGTGCTGTGAAATTTCGCTGACGTTACAAATGTCACAATACCATACGTTATGGTACCAATTTTATATTATTTTTGTCTAAAATGCAATGGTGTCCCACTTTATGGACGTCAATTATAAACTATAATTGGCACTATAACGCAAACTGTCCCACGTTGGCTGCGACAATTTTGTATTGTTATTCCTCTCTATGGTTCTGTATGATTAATTAATTTTGTTGGGCGCCATATGATAAGAAATTACCGAATTTGAATGTGAGGAAAATAACAGTACAAGATTTAGTTTGCTTGAGCATGAGCCTGTAAAAAAAACAGGAAGACTCCACAGGGTCAAAAAGTCGGTTCTATGGTCTTTTTGTTGAACATTTGCTACCTTATCTTTCCAGCACAGATTCCAAACAAAAAACCCTTTTAAAAGAATATTTAAATTTTATTTTATAAGGTAAATCTGGTATGGATTCTTTTCTTTTTAAATAAAAATTTTAAACATAAACATACAACAAAACTTAAAAACTAAATCAATTTTTAAATTGGAAAATATATGGCCTTTTAATTTAATTCAAATAGGTTTACCTAGGATTTTTTTTCTATACGTAGTTAAATTCGGAGCGGAGGTCTTGTTGGTTTCGAAAATATGGGAAAGGTCATTCAAAAAATTCTTCTCTTCAACAAACGACGTAAGAGATTTTCAATCACCTACTGGTATCATCGGATCCACTAATAATATCTTCACAGAAACTAACCAAAGGAGGGTCAGTACTAAGCACGTCAGATGCTGATTTTGTCTATTGCGAATATTTTTCAATTATATCTCACGCTTCTTAAAAATCAAATTCTTCCTTTCAAAATTTTGACTTTTCTCCTTCATTAATTATCAAAAACTGCTCCTGTCATCATCTTTCAAAAATTTATTCTCGACATTTTTTTTATATCCCATACATAGGGCTTCTTTGATTTTAAAATATTTTCCAATTACCATAAGTTTTTACAAATTCTTATCTTAATACAATATTAACACAAGTAAATCACATACCAGATTAAGTAGAGACTTCTACTCTTATTTCAATATGTAAAAAAACCATTTCACAACCAAAAACAAATTTTTTTGTTTTTCTTTGTTGGTTCACCGACAAGGATCCGCAACAAAGTCAATAAATTCAACAAATACAAATTGCTTATAATAAATAATAAAATACAACAACAACAGGATTGTACTCCTTCAATATAACAAAAACTAAATCTAAAACACCTTTTCTCTGTCTGTATTGAGTAATTATGCACCACGATATGCATTACATCTTCTTATTTTGGACCTAGCCATTTTATAAGTTCATGCACATGGAGATTTTCTTAAATTATGTTTTTATCAAAATTAATTATAATTACATTGTCAATGTACTGATCAATGTTAAATTAAAATTGTCTTTTATTTGGAATCATGTTGTTTAAGTGTTAAAATTTTCATCGTCCATGTTTAGTTACTATGTACCCATGCTCACATCTAACTTTTTAAAGTTTACAATTTGATGTTTAAGTTATTCATACACAATCGTATCTACTTGTACACTGTGTACAACTCTCTAAAAAGGTTTGTCATTGCAATATAGATCCAATTTCACAGAGAAAACAATTTTCCTAGAGGCAGTCACTGAATCTGAGGTTATTAGCATATTAAATGACTTAAAAAACACAAACTCTACTGGTCCAGATCAATTCTCTACCTCAATTATAAAAAAATGTGCAGTCCAGCTAGCTAAGCCGCTATGTCATATAGCCAATATTTGTATCTCCGAGGGTTGCTTTCCAAGCATGTTAAAAATCTCTAAAGTTATTACACTATATAAAAAGGGAGATCAAAAATTACTCGCCAACTATCGTCCAATTTCGCTCTTGTCAGTGTTTTCTAAGGTGATTGAAAAAATTCTAGCTAAAAGAATTACAAAATTTTTAGAAACCAATAATCTCTTAGCAAACACTCAACATGGATTTAGGCATAAAATGTGCAAAAAATGTGCAAGTACTTGTTTTGCATTAAAAAGGCTTTCCACCATTACTAATAAAAATATCACAAAGACCTTTTATTACTCTAATTTCGAATCTGTTATAAGATATGGAATTATCGCATACGGATGCTCATCAGCAGCAAATAGAATTTTCCTAATGCAAAAAAGAGCGATTCGCTGTATGTTTGGGTTGAAATATCGAGAGTCATGTAAACAAATTTTTATCAGAGAACAAATACTCACTTTCCCCTGTATATATATATTTGAAATTTTAAAATTTGTGAAACAGAATATATCGAGTTTTAACTTACAAAATAACTATCACAATTATAATACCAGACATGGTGAAAATTTGCAATATGATATACACAGATTACAACTATATAAGTCAAGTCCATACTATATTGGTGCCAAATTATATAACAAACTACCAATGAGTGTTAAAAATGTTAGTTTAAACAAATTTACTTCTTATGTCAGAAAACTACTATTATCCAATGCTTTTTACTCTGTCAACGAATATCTTTTTCATGTTTTTTAACTAATTATTTTACTGTAATCTTTTTCCTTTTAATTTTAAGTCAACTGAACAAGTGTTCATTAGACTTACCCTATATCGTGTACTATGATCTCTTGGGTTAATAAATGTATTATTATTATTATTATTATTATTATTATTATTATAATGGCGATAATACCAAGACTGAAAACTAATGGCTAATGAAACTTTATTTAATGAGAGGACAATTACTACAATAGTGTTTTATTATCTGAAAAGCTATTAAAATTAAAAACACATACAAATGGTACCCTCAGTTCTAACCGATAAGATAATCCGAAGTCCCTAATTCAGAAGAAATTATAGCGCGGTAAACAATTGGGGGTGCACAAGAAGCAATTATATGTATCCAAATGGAAGGATAAAAGAGAGGTTCTTGTGATTACCACCAGAAATCACCCCGTATGATCACAGTGAGGAATAGTTTCGGGAGAGAAAAAAATAAGCCCGAGGAAGTAGCCACGTCCAATGATCTCATGCCAGGTATTTATAGATATGATTAAATGACAGCAACATATGCCACTACAAGAAAAACAATTAGATGGTATAAGAAAGTTATGTTACATATGCTTAACGTGACCACATGGAATTATTTTTTTCTATATACAGTTTTAGATGCAAGGGCTGTGAAGAAAAACCACCTCTTTGTCCAGTTTGTGTTGAGGAATGGCATGCCCTAATGAATGACGAATGAAAATTTAAAGTTGTTTTATTTTTTCCTTATATATGATATTATATAAACTAATTTTTTTGTTCCTTTAGTTTTGTTACAAATCATAATATATGCTTAGGTTGTTTTGTATTAGTGTTATGTAGTCTTGATAATATTCATATAATTTTTTTTCTTAGAATAAAGTTATGTTATGTTCTTTGTTTCTCCATATATGTCATAGAAATTGCTTTTTTAAACTTTTGACGTCTATAGATGTCTGGGCGATATCTAACAAAAATTTTACTTAAAAAATGACAGGACGTCTATCGGCGTCAACTTTAAATCGCCCTAAAAACCCTTCAAATATTTTTTTTCATAATTATGAAGTACTTGGTATACTTACGAAATATCTCGTGACACAAATTATTAAAAAATACTAGTGCCATTTTTAACACCGAGTAGTCGACATTAGTGTCCTTCAACGTGTTAATAGAAAAAAATTTGTACTTTCAAAAACTCCAACAATCAGTTACACTGGGTCCTTTGTTGAAGTTAATCTATTTATACACTAAAATTCCATACACATATTTTATGCAATGAAAAAACAAAAACCAAGAAAAAATTCCTGGTTGCTGATCATGGTAGCTTCCAGTCTTTTAGGGAGTTAATTTCGATCGCATACACCAAACTTTTTAGGTAGCCCCAAAGATGTTAGTTAATTTAAATCTGGTAAATGGGCAGTCATCCAAATCAGTCCATTTCTACATATCCGTCTTTGAAAAAAATGCCATTAACAAATTTTATTACTAAAATGAGATGGAGAATTTTGCAAAAACAATTTAAATACCTGAGTTGATTTGGCAAACAGACCAATGAGATTATTTAAAATATCCGTGTATAAAGGGTATAGTCGGATAAGAATGGGCGATCTGCCCCCGATAGGAACTGCCTATAATATCTATGGTGTCATGTAGGCAAGTCAATGGGTAAAAGATGTATGTAGGTTCTTCAGTTCAACATTCAGTTGCTGCGGAGATATTTTTAAAAAATTGAAAAAAATAGGGACTTCAAAAATGTATTTCTCGTATACTACTTAACTGATTGAAAGCTAACATTGTGAAGAATATTATGCAACTGCTTAGTTGCTTAAACTCTTATATACAGCAATGATAATAATAGAAAACATAAAGAATTAGAAGCCTTATATCACATGGTTTCTACTGAGTGACCACTTTCTAAAAATTACCATAAATAGATCCTAATGCCTTTTTATACCACCAGTAGTTTCATTAAAATCGAAAAGGTAGAACACTTTCAAATATATATATATATATAATAATTGTGGAACCCATTTATAAATCGTCAAATCTGTATACTGTATATTAATTCGTATTTTCTGCCCCCAGTTTGTCAATCTTCGTCACTATCATCATTTATGACAACATTGGTATTGTTTGTATCAAATATTTTACAAAGTATTTCAGCCGGTCTAAATATTCTTGAAAGATATCTCTGACAGGTAATAGATGATAGCCGCTATATGAACGGGAGCTGACAGTTCCATTATCATTAGGACAATCACAACAATACCGATAAAATACTTTTGTAGTCTGAACCGAGAGGAACATATTCCAAGTAACACTGGTGGGTTTTACTGTTTACGTGACGAGATCTCATTTCCATCTTTAGTACATTTGGCATTTCTGTAACATATCTAACTTGAGGATTATTGTCGTCTCCAATTAATTCTGCTAAATACGCTACAGATTGTGACAATTGATATGAACCGGTAAAAAAAGCTGTTGCGTGTTTCCGCCTCTGTAAAAATCCGTAGGTGCTAAATAATTTTAACAACGGGTGACCACTAACACTTTATTTAATAACTTCTCAGAACTACACAATACTTTATCTTAACTAAATTATACTTCTACTGGACTAAAACAATCTTTAACAATGTTTATTAGTTCAAATTTACACTCTGTATTTACTTCCGATTTCTAACCTCACTTCTCACTTTTCAACTTCCTTTTACCGAACTTGCCGCCATGGATTTCGCCTTATATACTCTAAAGACGCTTCCAGAGTCATCTAGAACCAAATCGAGAATCTTCTACCACACTCCAGAAAACTCGGTCTCTTTCTATATATTTCTAGAAGGCATACTACTGTCTCAGAGATGGCGTGCATATGAATCAAGACTTTGTATTACTGGTTGCCTAACCATTGGTACTTAATACCAGCTAATACAGTCTCCACTTCGTAGGGGGTGTAATGCATAACAAAGTATTAAGTCACGTTTACTGAGTTGAGGAAAATCCATTACATCTGCAGCCACTAATTGTCTAAATGCCTTCTTCCGTCGATTCCAACGTTTTGCAGCGACTTCTTCACTAAGAGTGTTTGGCACATCCGTTCTGTTATTTATTCTGTCAATAATATCGTCACGTAATTCTCCATCTGAATAGTCTTTTTCCAAATGTGTTGTACAAAAAACCAACAATTCTGCAAAGGAGCTTAACATCCGGAAGCATCTTATTCTGCATAGTGTTGTGTAAAAGTTTATATTTTTGAGCTATTGCCCCATGGACAGCTTCGATAACCCACCATATTTTGGTAACCTTTCTAGAAGCATTAGCTTCCCCTGTTGTCAGTTGTGGTCGATCACCTTTGAAGGCTGGCATTATTGGAATAAAACCTCTATTGTTGATATCCTCCAGAGCATCCCTAAAACCTCGATCAAGAATGAATAAGTCATTAGGTTGTATTAACTGTTTCAAATCAGCAGATTCAGTCAATAATGTTTTCATTATCGTCACGTCATTTTGGGTGGCATAAAAAGGTCCAGCTATATCCACAATGTAACCATCTGTAGTACATATTGTAAATGGTTTACAAAGGGGTTGCTTTTTTTGACCGGAATACGACTTATGTTGATACTCATTGTTACTGCTTTTATCGTGGCGAATATAAGTGCCGTCAAAAATCAGAGCCAGTTGGTTGTGGTCGGTATTTAACAATTTGGTAGCTGTATAACTTGTATGGTTTTTAATTAGATCATCTCTAGTATTTGCACTAAATCCAAAATGCTGTTGTAAAATATCTACTTCAAAACCCTTTAATATTTGTTTATAAAACTCGGATAATTGTTGCTTTCGTTCTAGACCAAAAATAGATGATATTATTCGATTTGAATTTCCAGTTGTTAACTTAGATAGAAATACAACTAAAGCTTGCGTCACACCACGAGAATCTGTATCTCTCATTGAATAAATAATGTTCTCCGAAGTCAGTCCAGTGAATGTTTTTAGTTTCTCTTCGGTATGATGCAGATGGCTAAACTATTGAAAAGAGAATTATCACAGTAAATCGAAGTAATGTTTAGCAGGGCAGTTATTTCGTTAACATTGACACTACTGATGTTTGAATAAATACGGAGATTCGAGATATAACATGGATATTTACTTCTGATTGGCATATAATACAATACTTATGTGTAGAGACGACTCGCCTTATAGGTAACTCAACGTAATTATCACAATCTATATGAAAGACAATTTCGGAATCAGTTTCGTTTTCAACCTCGTCCTCACTGCTCAAGCTCTGTTCTTCTCTTCTTTCTATTTCTGTCAGATATTTACTAGAACTATGGAACTTCGATATGGTATTAATCGACATTTATTGCACAAAATATCGCCTATAGCAATGTCTTTCATTATAACAGCACTATATAAGTTTACCTTATTTTCATCTTTTATGACTTTGTTGCGTTGACTTTTAATCAAAGAGAAATTGCAAGATTTGCATTTAGACCTTTTTCAATAATTCAGGTAACACTCAATAAGTAAATAAAACCACAAACTTATCGCTCACTAGGTATACAGTATGTCTCACTTTTCATGACTCCCACATCTTAGCACTCTTATTTACAATGCGATTTTTTAAAATTTGGTTGGAAGGTACTTATCCATCAGGAGATTGTATAACGGTAAAATATTTTAAAATCCACCAGTGGCGTCCGTCGTTGTGAAGAAAAATGTACCTAATCTTATTCGTTGTTATCAAAAACTTACTGAAACCGAATATTAATAACATGGTGTACATGGTGTTCACGTAATAGGAAAATAAAACTTCCCTTTTTAAAATACCAATTATTAAAGTAATAACTTAATTTTCGGAAGTAATTAAGAGTTAATTAAGCTAGAGGAAGACAGGCTTTCCATTTAGAATTAATCACGTGACGTTAGTCAGTTTACTTAACGATCAAAATCAAACAATAATTGACTTGGAGATAAAAAGAAGTTCAATTTTAGATAAATTTGATTCACGAACAATTCAATTGATAATAAAATTTACATACATGATTAAATCACAGTTTGCTCAACATATCACATGATTAATTCTAAATGAAACGACTATCTTTCTTCAGCTTAAT
Source organism: Stenurella melanura (assembly GCA_963583905.1). Lineage (NCBI taxonomy): Eukaryota > Metazoa > Arthropoda > Insecta > Coleoptera > Cerambycidae > Stenurella > Stenurella melanura. The sequence continues at coordinate 94,376,283 of OY757310.1, read as the reverse complement.
TACGTCCGAATATAAAGTTATGACTAATAAATGCTGCTTTAAAAAGGATTTTTTTTTCCTCATATTATTGAAATTTAATATTAGTGAGTTTTTGTTAACAACGAATAAGATTGTGAGATTGTTGTAAAGTTAAAACTTTGCCTAATATCTTTTTTTGGAAAATTAGGTACATTTTTCTTCATAACGACGGACGCCACTGGTGGATTTTAAAATATTTTACCGTGACAGACATCCTGATGGATAAGTACCTTCCACCTAAATTTTAAAAAAAATCGCATTATAAATAAGAGAGCTGTGATATGGGAGTCATGAAAAGTGAGACATACTGTATATACGCTCTTTACTTTTGTGAATTACTAATACAACTGACACTAGTCGGCATAGACGTGAATCGCCAACATTAACTGTATAGACTAAAATAGACTTGTATAAACACACATTTCGCCAAATTTTGTACATCATATGAGGACGTTAACGTTATACTAACTTTTAAAAATATATGTTGTTACCCTACAAGCTGATAACTAGTATATTGAATCGTTATGACAATACTTTATAATAATTGCAGTATTTAAAGAAGGTATTATAATAATAATTTCAATATTATTAACTTGTAATAATTTATGTAAAGTTCGTCTTATGGAATTATTTGTTATATAAATAAGTGTATTATATGTTTTATTTGTAAGTGTTCTCTTTTATATTCATTCTAGTCCATTGGTATAATGTGGGCCAATTGTTTTAATTGATTTTTCAAGTTTTTTTACTATTTTACATTTGTATTTTGACTTGTGCAAAAATGTTATAATTTAAAGCATCAATAAACTATCTATCTATATAGAGTACATTTGAACAAATCAGGAGCTTGTTTTTCAAACCATGCAAATTGATTTCTTGATTTCCAATGTTCATATGATGTGAGTTCGCACGTCCGAATTTGTAATAAATAATAATTATAATAAACATAATTCGTGCGAAAACCGATTCTCATCGTTTGAAAATACAGCCCCTGTGGTTATATGTTTGAACTCTTCCGTATACGAAAAAATTTTTGCTTTTATCCTCGTCATTGTTTTATTGCATTTCTATCTCCTTTTTTCTATACAGTTGCTTTTCACAGGTAATCCTCTATTACCTGTTACACACGAGACAACTATTCTTTAACATCTACACAGGTCTAAATATTTTAAAAACAAATAGTTTCAGTGTTGTTATAAAAGATAGTGGCGAAGATGGACAAACTGGGGCAGAAAATACGAATTTATATACAGTATGCACAGATTTTACGATTCATAAATGAGTACCACAATTATTATATTATTTTTTTGAAAGTGCTCTACCTTTTCGATTTTAATGAAACTACTAAAAATTGCTGTTATCAATCCAATTTTCAAAAGCGGCGATAAAACGGATGTTTCTAATTATAGACCAATCTCAGTTATATCAAACATTGCAAAGATATTAGAAAAACTTATCAAGAATCGAATAAATAGCTATACAAAAAAATTCAAATTAATATCAGAACGTCAATTTGGTTTTCAACAGAACAAATCTACGCAAAACGCAATTGAACGTTTAACTTCAGAGATATATAGGTACATGGATAAAGGAACTCCTTGTATGTGCATATTTCTTGATCTTGCCAAAGCTTTTGATACTGTGAGTCACGCACAGCTATTGGAAGCATTGAGTGATATTGGGTTTCGCGGTCCTAGTATAAAGCTATTTAAAAGTTACTTGACAGACAGAAAGCAATTTGTGAAAGTAGGTAATGCAAATAGTGAACATCGCAGTGTTCAATTTGGCGTACCACAAGGTACCGTGTTAGGTCCGCTATTATTCACAATATATTTGAATAATCTATTGACAATAAAATTCATTGGAACGGTCATAAGTTTTGCTGACGATACTGCCATTTTATACAGTAACCAGACGTGGGAAAATTTGAAATTGCAAGCAGAATTTGACTTACAAAAAATAAAAGATTGGTTTGATCATAAATTATTAACTATAAATTTTAGTAAAACTAAATTTTTACCGTTTGCATGTTACAAAAATACGCTACCCAAATTTTCCTCACTCACAATTAATCCTTCAACTAAAATCGAAGGTGCAAAAACAGTGAAATATCTAGGTATTACTATAGATCGACATCTAAGGTGGGACCAACATATCATTAATGTGTGCAATACCCTAAGAAGCCTAATATATAGAATTAAGTGACTAAAAAATATACTAGATTCGTCGACTCTAAAAACAATATATTATGCATTGATTGACTCTCGGCTAAAGTACGGTATTATTGCGTGGGGAGGTGCTGTAAAAGAGCACCTGAAAAAATTAGAAATAATTCAAAAGATATTTTTAAAAATAATACTTAGTAAACCGAATACTTATCCCTCAGATGACCTATTCATAGATGCTAAAATACTAGATTTAAGACAATTATTATTCTACACTAGCGTTTTGTACCAGTTCAATAATAAGGACGCTTTAACTCAACCACAACATTTCTATGCAACCAGACAGAAATTAAAATACAAAACACCATTTTGTGGCAAATCCCTAGGACAAAGAAGTTTTATATTTCTCGCTCCCAAATTATTTAATGAACTTCCCGAAAAAATTAGAAATCTAACGAATTATCATTTATTTAAAAAACATTCCAAAGCTTTCATCTTGAATTTAAATAGAACAAGAATTCATGACTTAATTGCAATGAAAAATAAATAATACAATAAAATCATGAATCGTTACCACTAATATTCTTTTAAATTCAAAGTATCCGATGAATATGCATATATGGGTATATTTAATGTGCATATACACATCTAGTATATTTAGTTTAGTACAATATATTTTGGGCTTGTATATATTCAACGTCGAACTTATACTACCATACTTGTTATTATATTAGTTTTGAGATTATATCTGCTCCACCTAGATTTATTTTAGTATTAAAATTTTATTTTAATATCATCTTAATTTATCTTAGTAATAAATTAGTTATTTTATAATAGGTAGGTTTTGTTCCAGTAGGTTAATATAGTTATTTACATTATTGTTATTATATCATATTTATCAATAAATAAATAAATTACACCACGGACAGCCCTAGGCTTTGTGGTCTTCGTTTATTTGTGAATGAAAATTAATACTCATAACAAAATTGTAAATTGTAATACCTTAAGCAAATAAACATTATTAGTATTATTATTATTATTATTATTATTACTAGTGGTACAAGAAGGCATTAGGATCTATTTATGGTAATTTTTAGAAAGTGGTCACTCAGTAGAAACCACGTGATATAAGGCTTCAAATACGTTTTCTATTATTATTATTACTGTATATAAGAGCTTAACATAACTAAGTAGTTGCATAATATTGTTCACAATGTTAGCTTTCAATCAATTTTTTGTTCATCTCTCTAAGTTAAGTAGTATACGAGAAAGACATTTTTGAAAAATGTCCCCATTTTTTTCAATTTTTTTTTAAATATCTCCGCAGCAACTGAATGTTGGACCACAGTTTAATAATATACAGTTGGGTCACTTCTCCTTATTTTTGTCCATGACCGCCCACTCTTGCCATCGACACGTGGGCTACACTCAGTACGAAACAAGTTAGTTCTCGATTATAGCGCGAGAATAGGTCAATTGTTCAAAAGTTGCAAAATAAGATTACCCGTTGTGTGTTATTTGTTTTTGTATTCAAAAGTTCAAAACGATTGGAAAAATGAGTACTGCAAGTTATTTAAATCATTAAGAGGAATCCTCGCATGCGGAAATATATACATGAAATATAGCAAACGCGCTTAGCTCTAGCAACTTTATTTTTACAAGTATCACACTCATTTTTTTTTAGAAGAAGTTAGCTACTAGTTCTACAATGTGACCATTGCTTTTTCAAATCCGGTGAGCCAATCTTAAGAAAAAAATCACAAACTTTATCATTTGATTGTCAGATATTTATTTAATTTTCACATACTGTTAGATATCATTCTCAAAAAAGCATAACAGTCAGATAATTCGATCATCTTTTGTTAACACATTCGTTTAAACATAATTCAAAAATTTCAATTTTTTAATGAGTTATGCTTCAGGGCAATTACGCATGTAATTCAAAACACCTTTAAAATATTTAGGAATGTTTTCCATCTCCACCTAGCCAGAGAGGCAGATCATATACGCATTAGCTCTTTGTCTAACTTGAGACTTCTCATTTTCCAGGCTTTGACTGTTGCGTCGTACCTATTTTAATTCATTTGTTATGGGAATACATTTAATCGCGTAATGGGTATGAACAGTAGTTAAAGGCGCAAAGTGTACCATGATGGTACAAGAAAAAAAGGAGGAATTACTTCCACAACCACGTAGTGGATTGGAAGTATAGTAATCGTAAAAAAAATCTTTTTTTTTTCTTGAAATAGGTTTAGAACTTCATGAAACGTCGAGATTTTAAATTTGAGCGAAATTTTTTTTTTCTGTTTGTCGGCCTGTCTGTAACTTTTTTTTTGTCAGCACGTTTTCTCCGAAACGGTTTAAGATATTGACTTGAAATTTCGTACACGTATATATTATAACGAGATATGGAACTGGATTGTTTTTTAAACATATCCGATGAAGGGTTGGGGGTAAATAGGGATAAATGGGGGGGAAATAAGTAAAGGAAGCTGGCAAGAGTACAGAAACGTGAAATTTGATGTATGTACTAGCAGCCAAGGCCTTAAAACTTTATATTTACAAGCCGAGACCTCAGATTTTTTAATACTATTTTTCAACCACCCCTACTCCATTATTAAAGGGGTTGATAAAATAAAATTGAGATATTCACTTGAAATTTGGTACACGTATATATCATAATGACATCTGGAACTAAATTATATTTTTGCATTATTCCGTTGAAGGATTGGGGGTTAAATAGGGGTAGATAGGGGAAAATAAGTAAAGCAAGCTGATAAGAGTACAGAAACTTGAAGTACAGTGTATGTACTTGACGCCAAGGCCTGAGATTTTTTTTAAATATTTTTTAACCCCCCCACTGAGATATTCACTTGAAATTTGGTACACAAATGTATTATAACGATATTTGGAACTAAATTATATTTTGAGATGATTCCGTTGAAGGGGTGGCGATGTATAGGTAAATAGGGGAAAATGGGTAAAGCAAGCTGTGTAGAGTACAAATACTTGAGGTTTGGTGCGCACCTATACTGGAAGCCAAGCCCTCAGACTTCTTTATAATATTTTTCAACTTGTGTATTTGTTAAATTTTGATATCTAAATCTATGTTCTTGCATTTTTACGTCTCGACGCCGACCGACGCCTAGCGTCGTTTTTGTAAAACTCGTGTATTTGATAAATTTTAATTCCTAGATTCATATTTTTACGTGTCGACGCTGACCGATGCCTAAAGTCGTTTTTGTAAAACTTGTGTATCTTGTATCAAATTGTTCGTCTTGCATTTTTACGTCTTGACACCGACCGACGCCTAGCGTCGTTTTTGTAAAACTCGTGTATTTGATAAATTTCGATTCCTAGATTCATTTTCTTACATTTTTACCTCAACGCCGACCGACGACACCTAGCGTCTTTGTTGTAAAACTTCTGAATTTGATAAATTTTGATACCGAGAATCATATTCTTCCATTTTTTCGTTTCAACGGCGACCGACATCTAGCGCCGAACTAGAAATAACCTTAGAAAAATGCAATGGAATATAATTAGTCAACCGCACTAACACCACGACGCTGCGCGACGTGGTTGTGCAGTTGGCTCCGAATCTCGATCCGGGGAGGCAATGCTGTATATTTTAATTATTGAATAAAATTTGTTAAGAAGGCAGTATTTATTCGAGAGACATTTTTTAATATTTCCCACTAAATGCAAATGTGAGCTTTGGCAATTTAAATAATGTCCGGCGGCTTATTTGAAATATAAAAAGCATTTAAAAAAACAGTCATAAATTAATTAAATTGTGAAAACTGACATTTGTTTTTGGTAAAAAGAATTTAAAAATACATTTGGGATAAAAATACTGGGCATTTGCTAAGTACATATTACACTTTTTTTAATAAGATTACGAAAAAATTAATGTTTAAATCAAATACGTCCTGTACGTAATTTCTTAAAAAATAAATGCATAAGTGAGGACATCCCTGTTTTTGCTGCCACCTGTCCTGGTAGGTGTATAACTGTATAATATGTTGGTAGGAAAATGTTAACATTCTTTTTCAGCATAACTGTTAAAGCAAATTTCCGGGTCATTTGTAATAATTTTGATATTCATTAAAATATTTAAATGGGGGAATGCCACTCAATTCTGGTTATTGTTCAATAATATAAAACTAAAACAAATATTTATAGAATGATGTATTTCAGGATACTGAATAAAATACAAAAATTGTAATTTTTGTAAATAATAATTACGTCATTTATGAGACGTCTATCTGGCAATACTGTAAACTTTCGTCAAATTTCCTAAAAAAATTCTTTATGGTATTTTATATCTCACATAAATACCCATAATGTTTTTTATTTATAAATGACTATAACTTTTCTATGAAGAAATAAGAAAAAAAAACAAAAGGCACCAGGAGGTTTTGAACCCAGGACCCCGCGCATGAAAGTCTGATGCTACTACATCATACCCTCTACCTGTTTCTGTTGCGTAATTATCTGTTTACACTATTTTAACTTTGATTGTGATACGCATCATATAAATACTTGTAACAGGTTGTATCAGGTAATAATACTACCAAATAAATCTCTCGACTCTTCCCACTTCTCACTGCGGTTGAAACAGAAGACGCGTATCGTTCTCTCTTCAGTAGCGAATACAATGTAAAGTTATTTCTCCTACAATTGGTGTTGCCGGAGATAAATTAAACCATAAACCTTGAAACTTCGCAGGGGAACTACTAAGGGTATTCCTCTTAAGGAATTCATTTAATAACACCTCCAGCTGCTTCCATTGCAATTTTTTTAGAAATCGTACAAATCTAAATTTTGATTCATTATCATTACATTATTATTATGCGTGTAACACCATGACAATATCCTTTAATGTTTGAAACTGCTTCCTAATTATGTGAATTTTGTGCTATGATTATATTACAACATAGGACATAACCAACAAATTTGACATTTAGTTAGGTACGCCGTGTGCCGGTGTTCGATACTCAATTTAAAAACTGGCGCCATTTCCCTCTATGCGCATAGTCTTTGCGCGCTCGGTCTGGTCTAGAGCATAAAAAACGAAACCAAGTCTCATTTTTTTTACATAGAGTAGATAGCGAGTGAGTCTACTGTATATTTCTCTACTATGGTTGGACTGAAGAACCTACATACATCGTTTACCCATTGACTTGTCTACACGACACCATAGATATTATAGGCAGTTCCTATCGGGGGCAGATCACCCTTATCCAACTATGTTACTTTTAACAAGCTTTGTCATGGGAACTTTGTAAGGAAATAAAATTGTGTCCATAAAATGTTGACTTATTTCTGCAAGAGCTAATTAAATAATTTAACATGTTGAAAAAATCATAGATGTCGTCTAAAATATCACCTGTAGAAACTGGTACAAGTGGTACATATCTAGCATCTATCTAATGATTTCACAAATACTTAAGCTATTGTATTAGGGAATTCGGTTCCTCAAGTTTAAAGTATTCTTCTCAATATTTAAAACATGAAATCCTTTTGATCTGTGTAGAGATTGCAAATTCCCTGTCTCTAATACAACTACTCTAAATTATCAGTAGTTAGGATGGTGACTGGCTTTTCAGTTTTACACACTTATAGCAGGATTTACTTTTTACCTTTTTGAACTGCTACTAAACCAATTAAACATTATAATTCTTCCAGGAATGTGACCAAGTGCATATTGATGATGTTTCTTCTGACGATAATGGACAAGATTTATCTAACTACAACTTTAGTACAGATGGATTTCAGTCATCTGCAGCCGGAGGCGGAAATTTATGTTTAGCCACAGGAGTAAGAGGGGGAGTGGATTGGATGAGAAAATTAGCATTTAGATACAGGAAAATTAAGGAAACATATAATAACTATAGAAATAGGTAAATCTTTAACTTATTATTTTAATAGTTTGATATTTTCTATTTTTAACTATTTTTCAAATTAGAAATTAATTAATAACAAGCAATAACAAAAGAATGGACTGTACTGAGTATACAGAATAATTGACTTAACAATTCCAAACTGCAGCTGTGCACTAACACTATTGTTAGGTATAGTGGGGTAACGGAAGGAAAGATGGGAAGTTAATATCTAATAATATTTACCAAAGAATTATCAGTTTTTCAGTAATCTAAAATTTCGATATCTCGCAGTAACAGCCATATGTTACATATTACTATTACTGTCTATATAGGCTTTTCTCTTCAACATAAAAAAACTACCAAAAAACCAAAACTATATTTTACACTTTCTGTAAAAAAATTATTATTATTCAAATAAAATACACCTACTAGGGTCATCTATTGGTGACAAGAACAACTAGTGTAATAGGAATTGTAGATATTTTAAATTAAAATATAATTGATTTATGGACATCCAGTCCCAACCAAATACAGTACTTAATACATACATATATAATTCATATATTTTCAAAACAAATTTTGATTTACCAAAAGTTGAAAACGAGTCAAAATACTTTTTACATGACCATGAAATATAAAATAGAGTACAATAATTAATTAATATGTTATACTAAAATTAACATAACAACCTCTATAATGTGGACATCCCCTGACATCTAAATACTTGAATACTTTGTTCGATATTCTGCATATTACCATTTCACTAAGAAATATCAAACTATGCTATTTCAATTTATATATTTTGTTATAAAATCCAAGTAGCTGCACAGGGTAGTTGTACAAAAAAAAAGTTGATATATGATGTATGTGTTAAACAAGCGTTTCACAATCTTCTCCAGAGTAGAGAAGAACCCAACTTTTAAGCAAAAATGCCAATCAAATATTATTTTTGAGTGAAAATTTATGTTACAAAAATGTTTACCTCTTGTTTTGCACACTTTTTTGCATGTTTGCATTGCAGTTTGCACTTTTAGCAAGAATATGTATGGCAAACTTAAGAAAATACTTCATAATAGTTCGTGCATAAATGTGTGTGTTTGTGGTCGAAAATTAGAGACCTGAGTCAGACTACTACAACATAAATTTATGTATAAGTTTAATGTGTGAGTAACACCTTGAAAGTGGTGCATATGTATGACTTTACTTTAACAAATATGTTAATGCATGAGTGTGCGTGACCAAATCTTGAAAGTCATGGGCATGAATCAAAACTGACTCACCCGCCCATCCCTACTCTGTGATCTGCTTTGTGGAGATCGACTTACTTATACGCAACCTAATTATTAGTAAAATATTAATGCTTAGTTCAGACTAAAATAAACTGGATTCTAACGTTGAATCAACCCTAATTTGATTGACCAAGTTAATGCAAATATGGGTTGTAACACTGTCATGACGACGTCAGTACCGACGTTGGGTTGCCAATAGCAACGTCGGTAGAACATTAAATTGTTACTTGGGATGTACTTACATCTTTGCATTGTAATGTTAGCTGTACAAGGGAAATAATCACCATTTTGCAAAGAGCGATTTACTAAAAAAATAGTTCATATGAAATAGAACCATAAAGAATTACCAACAATGTGTTAACCCTTCACTATACTAACGATATATCTATTCTTAAAAACAGATATATGACTGCTAAATGACCCATTACAGGCATCTTCGATCTTTATTTTTTGGTGTGGGAATCTGTAATTTTATTCCATAGAACAACAAATACATTATTAGTAAACAACAAAACTTGGTAGGATAGGTTGCTTATGTGAATTAAAAAATTATTCATAAACATGATTTGTCGCTTGTTATTAGATAAGAATCTTAATTAATTTGGTTTTATGTTTACCATTTATAGCTTCTAATTATCATCTATGTGTTGGACAATAAAACTTTTAAGATATGAGAAAATTTTTTAAAAGTGCATACTGAGAATACACAATTTTATATGTAATATCTAAATTTGAATTTTTTTTTAGTGTTGGAGGACTCCTGGGAGCTAGTAAGAGAGAACAGTGGCTTCAGTTAAGGGCAGAAATAGAAACTGTAACTGATAATTGGCTCACACTAGCAAATAAATGCCTAACCTTAATAAATTCCAGAAACAATTGTGTGAATGTATTAGTTACAACTACCCAGTTGATACCAGCCCTTGCGAAGGTGTTATTATTTGGACTTGGTGGTGTGTTTCCTATTGACAATATATATTCAGCAACTAAAATTGGTAAGTTACTGGATTCTAATATTACATCAGATTCAAAGAGTTTAATAAATAGAGAAGACAAGCAAGCCGTTGATTTGCCAGGAGTCGCGGTTTGGTTGCCTTGGAGACGGTAGACTCTTCGTCCTTGTCGCACACCTCGTACCCTCTCTTTTCACTCTGTTTTACAAAGCAACACAGCCTTACCTGGCGCGCTATGATTTCAAACAAATAGCGTTAATTTTGAATCTGTTTTTAATAGCGTTCTGCTTTATTTATAATTTACATGTGTTTTCTCTAATTTTTCTTTTTTTTATCATGTTTAATCTGTTTATAACGTTTAATTTGTATATTAATAATTTTTTTTTTGACAATGGTTTATACTTGTATAGTTTGTAGAAAAACTAAGTCACCCAGGTTGGTATACACCTATTGTCATCTGTCATACTGTCATTGTATTGCAGTCGTTACCTCCCCTCATGTACTGTGCGACAAGGAGGGAACGAACTGTGTAAGAAGGTTGAAAAGTCTAAAGCCTCTCGCTGCTTATGCATTACGCTTATGGAGCTTGTCTCCTCTATTTGTTAAACTCTTTGATCAGATTCCTATAGGTTCTAAAATATCAAATTCCACCTACCAAATTCCACATTTATGTGAAGCCAACTATTTATTTTGTAAAGAATATTTTTCAAAAGTTATGCTCTCCTATACTGTACATCTACCTTGTAACAGCCTCATTCTATTACACCACAAATTTATTTTTATTTCATTTTTGAGGTTCTGTGTATAAATCAAATGTATATTTGAAATCACATGACAAATAACTTCACTTTTATTGGAGACAGCAATGGCACCATTAAAAACAAAAGTTGAATGTCTTGAAATGATGGCAAATCATATTCAATTTGTAATGAACTTAATTGCAATAATTTCTTCCATTATTCAAATGTGTTAGGAGATATAACCTGCCTTTTTGGCAGTTGTTTTGTGGCAGGAAAGCACCATTAGTTAAAGCCAGTGGAATGCCAGGTCACAATTCAGAAAGTATGTTAATAACTATTACCTAAACTAAACCTAACCTAAAGAAACGCACAAAATTCATGTCTATGGTATGTGCATTTGTTAAAAAAATCCTCGAACAGGTCGATTTTAGTTTTGTAAATGCTACATTTTGTCACTATAACAAAATTTATGACGTCATTGGTTTTTGAGTTATGACGCCATCATAAATTTTTTTTAATGGAAACAAACATTTTTGTTTACTGTTTTTGGTGGTATATTCCTTTAGCTTTCTGGTGATATGAAAAAAATTGATATTACCAAAGCCATTCTTTTGGAAAAAAATATTTTTATTGATTGATACCTTACATAAGTAATTGTGAGAAAAAATCATCTCCATTACTCAAATTGCGACCCTTCAACCATTTGGCATTGACCAAGACGGGTGTAGATACTGCAAGCTGTTCTGAATCACCTCATGGACAATTCGTCTCATTTCCAAGCCATTTCTGTCTTTCAATTCTTCTATGGTATCTGGTCTGTTAAAATACACCCTTTAAGTAACCCCAAAGAAAAAAGTCTAAGGAGGTTAAATCCGGAAAACGCGGGGCCCACTCAATCGGGCCTCGACGACCTATCCACCTTCCAGTAAAAGTGTCATCTAAAAACTGACGCACTGCTTTTCCAAAATGAGGTGGGGTCCCGTGTTGCTGAAACCATACGTTTTCAGCAGGAATATCTTCATCTTCATTGTTCGGAAACATAACTACTAAGGCTGACACTAACTCAACTCACAAAAACTGTGAATATCTCTAAATTTTCTTTAAAAAAAAGGTCCCAATAAACGATCACCAATCATACCTGTCCACACGTTTACTTTGTCTCGTCACTGTGTATGGGCTTCTTGAGTTCAATGAGGATTTTCGCGTGACCAATACCTAGTTAGAGTTATGTCAATGTACAGTCCCGTTTAAAGAAAATGTAGCTTCATCAGAAAAAACAATAATGTTCTTTAAAAAATTTTAGTTTTCATCGCACAAGGTCATCAACTGTTCACAAAACTGTAAGCGCCGATCTGGATCTTCCTCATTCAATTCGTGGATTAATTGCACTTTGTATGGATGGTATTTTTCTTTTTTCAATAGAAGTACATCAGAAGTTTGACTCATCCAGTGTATGCAGCCGGTCCAGCAGTATATAAAATCACCCGGGGTTTATTCCGGCACACGGTGGGATGATCCGTTGGTCGTTCGGGTGGAGCCGCATGAATATGTAATAGACGACTGGGCGTCTGCAGATGGACATTCGGCGGGCGATTGGGCTGCGTGGTGGAACAAATCTCCATGCACCGGAATCGGCAGTAATGCCCACCTTACGCTGGCAAATCAATCAAGAAGTACATCAGAAGTTTGACTAACGTTATGATTTAAAGCCAGCTGCCTTGTCGAAAGATGGTGGTTTTCCTCACTTTCTAGAAGAATATTTAATTTGGTTTTGTTGCTTGTGCTAGGGCGACCAGATCGAGGGAGGTCAGCTACACTGTCAGATTCAACATATCTAGCCACCAATCTACTTACAGTGGATCTAGAAATTTGCTTTTTGGGATACTTGGCATTGAAAACATCACGTGCTTCCTGATGAGTCCTCAGCATATCACCATATCCAACCATCATCAAAAGTTCTACGCTTTCTCTTTCACTTAAATGTGGCATTGCAATCACTAGTTTTACACTGTCTCAGAAGTGACAAAACTGAGGTTCCACACGTGCCAGGAATAAAAAAGTTATCGATACTTTGCACAAAAAGGCCTGTATCTCTGTTGTTAAGGTGATTATTTTTTTATTATTTTCTTTGTTTTGTTTTTATGTCAAATGTTTTTATGCTAGTTAAAACAAAAATGTAGGCAACAAGATTTATCAGTCCATAAGAAAGTGGAGCATTACTCGTGAATTTGCGAAAGATAAGCTATTTTTACATAAAATGTCATTTTTTCCAAAAGAATGGCCCAGGTAACATCTTTTTTTTTATATCACTAGAACGCTAAAGGAATATACCCCCAAAAACAGTAAACAAAAATGTCTGTTTCCATTACAAAAAATTTATGATGGCGTCATAACTCAAAAACCAATGACGTCGTAAATTTTGGTATAGTGACAAAATGTAGCAAAACTAAAATCGACCTGTTCAAGGATTTTTCTGACAAATGACACATACCAAAGATATGAATTTCGTGCGTTTCTTTAGATTCACACTGTATACATACGTATCACCAAAGAAACACCTGCCTTCTATGCTTGAGGTTACATATTCATTTGTAGAAAGAAGAACAGGGCACTGCTCCCAGAGAAAAAATAGCCACAAAAAGTAGGAAAAATAATCCTTGTAAGAACTTTAAATTTTTTGATAGGTTTTTGGTAGTATAAAAATATTTTAAAAAGCTATCGGGGTGACCGTGGGAGGAACATGAAACAAAATGGTGTGACACTTCGAAAGTTTTTTTTGGAAATAACTGTTAACATATGAAAAATACAAAACTGTCGTAGCCGTGAAAATTGAGAGGCAAAACATGCTTTTGCGAATAATTTTGTACAACCATTTTTATGTAAAATGTGAATCAAATTTATGGAACTGCAAACCAACAACACAAGAATACCAAAATTAACCTTTTTCTGTAAGTTTTGGTACAAAAACTTTAATAACTTTTAAAAAAATAATCGGTTCTCTGTAAGGAAAAAAATATTTTTAAGGGCAAAGTGCAGTTTTCATTGTCATATTATATATTTTTCACTATAACAATTACATTGAAAATCAAATGCAAACTTTTTTTGTCAGTTTTAGAGACTAATACTCTATTACGTTATTTATATCATGAAATATACTCGTTAATGTATTAAGTCCTGTTCGTTTTGGAACCTTTGTATGTCACATTTCCATATCATGGTAGTCAAAAATGTTCAAGTGCTCTATACATAAAGCGAGTTGGCTTTACTTTTTGCACAGTTTTCATGAATTTTATAGTTTAAACATTTTTTATTTTACATGCTCTCAAATGATCAAACATTAACTTTGACACATGAAGATAAAATGCAAATTAAAGCTGATGACATCTACTTTTAATTATCTATGCCCATTTCTTCATTATAATTAAAAAAAAATCCTATCTAGTGCTTGTATATTAAAATCGAAAATTGTTGTGTTTCTAGTCTTGAATACTCACATTCTTTTCAGTTGTGACCTACAGTGAACAAAAGATAAATATTCTCTTCTTCGATCGTATATAGTGAAATTTTGTGTAGCTGTCGAGACATAAAATGAACAGGTACAAAATAGAATAAGAACCTTGAGCCCCCAGACCTACATCATCTTAGCAAAGCTAAAATTTTGAGAATGCTAGCTTGAAATTGGGGCCCTTTTGCAGATAACAGGTAAAAAAGGCACATAAAAAAATCTAACTTGCATTAAAATATGATAGCTGGTTTTTATATGTTTGACAGAATACTGTTAAAAACCAACATTCATTATTGTCAGACACTTTCCGAGGGCCCTAACTTCCACCAAATGCATTAAAGCTAAAAAAAACAAGCTAAACTAACATAATAATTTTTTTATTTTGTTCTGTTTGAAAATAACTGTGGAATCATATCTACTATCAACTACGTAAAAAACGAAATTAAATAAGAAATTTATTATGTTAGATTGGGTTGGGTTTTTTTCGAGCTTTAAAGCGTCTGGCGGAAGTTAGGGCCCATGGAAAGTGTCTGGCAATAATGAATGTTGGTTTTTAACAGTATTCTGTCAAACATGTATAAAAATCAGCTATCATACTTTAACATAGGTTAGTAAGGTTTCTACTTTCAAGCTAGCAAGTATGCATATGTTCGTAACTACATATCACATTATTTATTGTTAAAATATTAGCTCTTGATAACTATGTTTATGCTTCTTTCTATTTACCGTTATTTTCTCTCTGAGGACTGGACTATAATGAGTACATTTCAAGATATAGATAATTTAATGGAAAAAAGTATTAAATTGTTTTTCAAAGAAAAAAACCCAACGGGATTTACGACCATCATTGGGATTCCCAGCCATAGAAACCAGTGTAAATAAAGTGTGATAAAATTGTAAAAGCTAACAAATAAATGTAAAGTATGATGATACAGCAAATTCAAATGTGTGCGATTATACAACGTGGGCACAGTGCTTCATGCTTGTATGTGAACGTGTGTGTGAGGGTGCTGGTATGTATTGCAGAACATAGACATAGTTAAAATATAAAAATAAACTATTTAAAAATGAAACGAGCAATCACAATGACTATTTCATGTGACATCTGTGAGTCGTCAATATCAAGAAGTATTTTTTGTGCTGGTGTATGCAAGAAGCTAAAGTGCCTGGACTCACGTGAAAATGTATTGAATGCATCCGAGACTACATCCTGATTAGTGAAGAGAGAATAAATAGCATGATAGAAAACAAATTAACCCATATACTGTCAACTTTAACATCACAATTTGAATCGTTTAAGGCAGAATTTTTAAATTTTACGTCACAGAAAGCCACTGCAAATAGTATCCCAAATAATACTGTGGAACCACCTAAATATGCAAATGTCCTAAAAAACAAAGCAATGCCAGCAATCATCATTAAACCGAAAAATCAGGAGCAAAATTACTCACAAACAAAACTGACATATTACAAAATATAAATCCCGCAGACACAAATATCCAAATTACTAAAATCAAAAATATTCATAATAGAGGCGTTCTAATCGGCTGTAACAGCAAGGACGAAAATAATAGAATCAAAAAGATGACAGAAGAAAAACTAAACAGTAATAAATATGAAGTAATGGATGCATGGAATTAATCCCAGAATTCGAGTTGTTGGTATGACAGAGACATTTGCCGAGGAAGAACTCATAAATTACATTAAGAAAATGAACAACCAACTTATAAACAATACATCTGAATGCAAGCCAATAAAGTTTTATCCTATGAAAAAGTAATAAAGGCAGGTCATTTATTTATTGGGTATGATAGCTGTACTGTATTCGACACAGTTGAAATTTTACGATGTTTTAAATGCAATGAGTTCAATCATTCGTCTAATCTCACGCATTGCCCCAGGTGTGGGAAAAATCATGTTGTTGAAGATTGTAAATTGGATAATTTTAGGTGTGTCAACTGTATTGAACTTAAAAGCAGGCAAAATTCTGATATCTCTGTTACTCATGCAGCATGGGATACAAACAACTGTACGGCGTATATTCTAGCGAGAGATAAATTACGGTCTGATCTTTTAAACCTTCAGTCTGTTCAATAGCAATCACCGCCAGCTCAGTCACTCTCTTCTAGCTTATTGTGCAACACTCTTGCTAATAGTTCTGAAAATTTAACCGTATGTTATCAAAATGTTAAAGGTCTTAAAACAAAGACAGTCGAGCTGTACAATACTGTGGCTAGTTGTAACTGGCCCAGCATTGCATTAACGGAAACCTGGCTAGACTCATCTGTTTTTGATACTGAATTAATTGATAACAATTATATTATTTATCGTAAAGACAGGGATTTTGCGGCTGTTAATCGTAGCCGAGGTGGAGGTGTATTACTAGCAGTACACGGAGATCTTAATTCTGTACAGATTGATTTGAGCCAGACAAATTTTCATACAATACCATGAGTTGATATTCTTGGGGTTAAACTTACAATTAAAAACGCCACTATATACATGTTCATCATATATGCGATTTAATGTTTGACATAATTGGGACTCTAAACTGCATCTATGATAGCGGTATATTAATAACAGGTGACTTTAATGTACCTTCATACTCATTATTTGTTTCGAATGGCTACTTTAGTGCAGAAGTTATAGCCCTCAATAATTCTCCAAATTTTTCAAATCTCACTCAATTCTAAATTCTAGTAAGTAAGAAATTCCCAGCTAATTAACCAGTTCATTTAATTTTCGTAAGTCAACTTTCCCCCATTATATCAGCAACTACTGGAGGTAGACTGGTCTTTTCTAAATGAATATGAAGATGTTAATACAGCGTGTCGACATTTTTATGAGAAACTATCTCAAACATTTACAATTAGTGTACCAAAATTTTCACTCCCTAAAAATAAAATAAAATTTCTGCCATAGTTTAACTCTGAAATTAGTAAGAACATAAGATCCAAAGAAAAATATCAAAATATCTACAAATATTTCTATAGATATGTATTACAATGACGAACATCTCGACAACCCAGAGGATATTGTTAATCCTTACGCTAAATTTCTTGAGAAATCGTTTTTAGCTAGTGAACCGGCAAACATAATTTCAGATGATAATAGTTTAAATAACAATAGCATCAGTTTAGTTTCTTTTTCTGAAAAAAAACGTTATAAAAGCATTTTAAAAAATTAAACCGAAGCTCACCGAATGGCATTTCTGCATTTTTATTGAAAGATTGTGCTAATATAATATTCGCCCATCCACTTAAAATCTCGTTTAATTTGGCTATAAAATGCTATTCTTTTCCTGATACCTGGAGGTATTCTAAAGTGTGTCCAGTTTATAAGAAGGGCAACAAAAATTATATAAAAAAATTTTCGACCAATCACTATCATCTGTAATTTTGAAATTTCGCTGCATAATTGCATATATCCGCATGTCAAAAACAGTATCTCCTCTCAACAGCATGGATTTATGAAAGACCGATCTACTACCACCAATTTAATATGTGCTACTCAATATATATCTGAATCCATTGAGATGCAAGTTCAAACAGAGGTAATATATTTTGATTTCACAAAATCTTTCGAAGGCTTAATCATAACATTCCTATTAAAAAACTGTCTAACTTTGGAATTTCACAGAATCTTACACACTTTTTAAAATTATGCTTGTCAGATAGAAGACAGTACATCGCGTATAATGAATTCAGGTTTACTGATTACTTATATTCTTCCGGTGTGCCTCAAGGGTCTGTTTTGGGACCACTTTTGTTTATATATTTATCAGTGATATAGTATATGAGCTAGACGTTCATTTTTTAATGTATGCAGATGACAGCAAACTACAACATAGAATCTCTAACATAAGTGACTGCATTAAATTACAAAATAATGTATCTAAACTCAGCGCTTGATGTGTCGAGAACAGTCTCTCATTAAACGTACAAAAATGTAACGTAATGACATTTTCCACGAAGGATATTAACTATACATTTAACTACTCTCTAGAAAGCGAACCTTTAACTCGACTGTCTTCGTTTAAAGACCTTCGAGTAATTTTTGACAAAAAACTCAGCTTTTTCAATCATATAGACGCGTTAATTAATTTGTGATGTAAATAGAACTATTGGTTTTATTATACGCAATGGGCGTGATTTCTCAAATATCTTGACGTTAAAACTATTATATTTTTCTTTTTTACGATCTAAACTAGAGTATGCATCTCTTGTTTGGCAGCCTTGCTATAACATTCGTAGTCCTCAATTAGAAAATGTGCAACGCCATTTTCTTAAATTTCTATATCTAAAATCCCATGGTATATATCCACCAATTGGTTTTCCACAAATGTTTTAATGTTTTCTATGAGTAACCTATCTGAAATACTCGTAATGACTTTGCCATAAATTTCTTAAAAAAGGTGATTCATTATGATATTGACTCCAGAGACTTAATTTCCATGTTCCACGAATAAATTCAAGAAAAAACCAAACTTTTTACCTTGCTATAGCCCGGACTAATATTTTAAAGGTCTCTCACCAATCTACAGCATGTGCTCTAGCTATAACCACAGCCAGCGTGATATTGACATCTTTCATAAATAGGAGATCTTGTCTAAAATCATATACAGTGTGACCCATTTGTTTTGGGGTCACCCTGTAAAGTCTTTATTTAGTGTGCGATTTTCACAGTTTTTTTTCAATTGTACTTGTGCTTGTTGAACTGCATTTTTGGAGCAAAAAGCGCCAGATTCCTACAAAGTTCAAGACCTACTACATCACCTTTTAGGAGTAAAATTTTAGTAATTCCTATTAGCGATTTTTCTAGAAAAAATATATGCACGCCACTGGATTCATCACCCCTTAAAATGGGCCTGTACGAAATTTTGGTCGAAAATTTTTAAAGAACGTTTTTGTAGACATTAAAAAGGCACAATAAAATTATTCTAAAAGTCAAGTTATCCATAAGAAAGAAATTAAATTAAATTGAACTCTAGCAACACGATATTATTATTATTATTCTTATGCCTAGTTTTAACAAATAAAAAAAAATAAATAGAAACAACAACACCGTTACAAAAACTATGTAAAAATTTTCAATAAAATTTTGTACAGGCCCGTCTTGAGGGGAGGTGAATCCACTGGCGTGCATAGATTTTTTCTAAAAAAGTCGCTAATATGAATTACTAAAATTTTACTCCTAAAAGGTGACGTAATAGGCCTTGGATTTTGTAGGAATCTGGCGCATTTTGCTCCAAGAACGCAGTTCAACAAGCTCCTATAGCTTAAAAAAAAACTGTGAAAATCGCACACTAAATAAAGCTTTTACACGATGACCCCAAAACAAATGGGTCACACTGTATGCATGTATTTTTTCTCTCTTTATTGTTAAGTTAATTCAACTATCTGTTCTCTCTAATATTTACATCGTTTTATTGTGCTATATCTTTATTGCAATGTATATTACTAAATTTAAGTAATTTTTGTATGATGTATGTGTTGTTTCCCATCTTGTAAATGGTCTTGTACTGTTAGATGATGTATGAATAAAATAAAATAAAAATAAATAAATAAAATAAATATGACGTGTCTAAAATAATTTATATTCAAAATAAAGAGAGAAAGAAAGGTGTGTATCATGTTTGTGCGACAACTGGTAAAAATATACCGGATATCAGAGATTAAAAAATAATAAATAATAAAGCTCAAATAAGAAATATGTTAGAAATACAAGAAATAAGACATAGACAATATATTTCCCCAGTGAAAAAATTTGCATTATTCAACATGAATTTTTTCATTGATCATTTCTATGGCAGCGAATTTAAACTATGCTAAAACTAAATTTTGTATGGATTTGGAATTCCTTAAAACTCATCCCGCATTAATCATAATGTAAAATTTATTTCAATTATGGCATGGGGCGGGATATGTTTAGGGGCATGCACAGAGTTGGTGGTGATTGATGGCGGCACTTTAACTGCAGATAGGTACATAAGGGATGTTCTGCAAGATCATGTGTTACCTTTCATCCCACATATCGGAGAAGATTTCCTATTAATTCAAGACAATTTATCATCGACATACCGCTCTTTGTGTAACTTACTATTTAAACGAAAATACAATTTGGCCTGCATGTTCCCCGGACTTGAATACAATTGAACATGTATGGTACATGCTAGGCAGACGACTTAGGTCAAATATTCTTAATATCCAAAACACAACAAGTGAGAGCTCCTCTAATTGAAATGCGGGAGAATTTGCCTCAAAAAATGATCGATAACTTCATAAGTATGGAATGAACGATGACTGCAGTCATAAGGGCTTGTGGGGGAGACACACGTTATTAAAAACAATAAGTCATTTTTTGCAAAAACGCTTTTTGTATTATATTTTTTAAACAGGCTTCAAAATGGCATGAGACTTTGCCAAAAGAAACTGTAATTAGCTAACTATTAGTTAACTTTTCCTTACAAATTTGTTAGGAGAAAAAAATTATCTAGAAAAAGGACCAATTAATCTCTGTTCCTTTAAAGGACCCCGTAGTTTTTTAGATGAGATAAAAGGCAGGAATAACATCTTCCATCTTTATTATACTCTTATATTATAATTAAAGCAATAGAGAACATCACGACGAGACGAGACGCATGCCGGAGATGGGAGGTCGGCTTAAACAATAATTCAGAGCTGTATTTCATGACATGTTTTCTTAAATGAGTGTGGAAGTATTTAATTCTATAATTATTTTTATGTGCTAATGTGTTTTTGAAAATAATTTCAATATTTAAATTTTGTTATCAATCCCTAGCAGTGCTTTGAGGGATATTGTAAGTGTAATATTTGAACTTATAACTATTTTATAACTGTTCATTTGCTGCTGTGTTTTTGAAAATAATTTAAGGTTTTCATATTTAATATAAAAATGTTTCGACCGTGGAAGGCCTCTATGTCTACATCCAAAAAAAACTTTTAAAAACGACTTCGTTAATGTTATTACACATAGCTTTTCTTTTAGTTCCTATAGATAGTTATTTTTTCTGATGTTTGCAAAATCCTATAAAAATATCTTTCAATTATGTCATGTTGACATAATACATCAGTAAGAATTAAAGAAACATTTCAGTGTTTTACTTGTTAAACTATAGTGTTGACATGAATTTTGACATGAAGTAAAGGTCGAATCTTTCAACTATTTAAATAAGTCTTTTTACAAAACCCAACTCATTTTTAAAACATTTTTTCGCAAATTTGGATGGTAATTTCCCCCTCCCGCAAAACTGCTTTATTTTATTTTACCATAATATGGTTTGGATCCTATGACTCAATACTAAGATATGACAAATTTAAATTTCATAAGCTGCCGCTAACAAATGCTTGCATTGAAAAAGTAAACGAGCAAACAATACAATTACACAGATACACAAAGTGTTTACACACATCAACTTACAATAACGTAGTTAAAAATATAAGGTATACCTACTTATTTATACCTTATACATTTGTATAAAACAGATATAAAGTATAAGACTAAGGGTACATAGTATACGAAAGACAAACTAAATAAAAAAAGAAACCATAAATATAAAATGTATAGGTATGGTATGGTAATTTATCACTGTTGGTTCTAGAATACTGCACGAGACACATACATTAGTTTGCAATCGAGGAAAAGTTACTATCTAAAAATTCGTTTGCACTATGAAAAGCATTGTTAAGTAAATATTTTTTATCCTGTTTTTGAACGGAGTTTCATTTAACAATTTTATATATTATAAAATTGAAAACCCAAGTATCCAATGCCATCCCTGGTTTTATTTAATGCATGGATATTAATGTATAGTTTATCGTTATTTCTGGTTTTATAAGAATGTATCTGGCTTCTGGTTTCGAATGATTCTTCCATTTTCTTTGTAAAGGTAAGACATTGGTAAATATAGATATAAGGCACACTCATAATTTTCAAGGTAATAAATTTTAGTCCATAAATGACTCGTATTGCTTTTCACTGAGCAGAAAATACAGATGGGGCTATAGTTAAATCTGGCTTTACCTTTTACCTCATCTTGCGTCTCACCCATCGAGCCTCTATAACGATTGCGTCTACTATACCATCTTATACTCAATTTCAACTCAACTTTAAACATAATACAGTAGTGTCGCGATAATCCGGATCAATTAAAACCAGGCTAATCCGGATTATCAAAACATTTTAAATTCAGCTTTTAAAATTGCAAAAAAATAAATAAAAGGCTGTATTTAACAAAAGTAAGCACTGTATTTTCATCACTTTCTTGTACATTAATTTCATCGGCTTCATTAGAATTGTGTGGTACCCTCTTTTACAGTTTTCGGCACCGACTAAAAAGAATGATTTTACTCTGATGACTTATATGCTGTTGTTTTTGTAGCATCATAATCTTTTAAAGGAATGTCATTTTCTGTAGCCCACTGTAAAGCAAGATTTAAGCTTTTGACAGCATCTTCATTTTTACTTATGACCAGAGTGGCTATTTCCATCACATCATCAGTCAGCACTATCATTTGCATGAATTAAATTTTCTTGTTCAATCAGTCCACATTAATTTCTTCTGCTAGTATCTTTTGTTGCATAGCACTTAAAGGGATCAAATCCTCGGGGTCATCGTCTAAGTCATTCTCATTTTTTGGTTTTAAAATCGTTTTCCAGCATTTTTCTAAGGAACTGGCTGGTACATTTTCCCGAGCATTGTGAAGCAAACATACAGCATGTTGTAAGTTCTTAAGACACTTTACAAGATCAAAGAAGAGTTACCTGAATGAATTCGTATTACAAAATCAAGTAAAATCCGGATTACAGAATACTTCAAGAGAACAAGAAGGCAATCCGGATTAGAGAAGCATCCGGATTAACGCGGGATCGGATTATTGCGACACTAGTGAGCCTCAAGAAGTAGAAAAGTGACAGAATGGTCTTGAATTAAATACAGACAAAACTAAGTTTAAGACAATTAGAAGTAAATACAGCCAATTAAACACAGTGAGTAACCAAGGAGTAACTACTAGTGGAACAAAAATTGAGGAAATGAATTCAAATATTTAGGTGTAATTATATTGATGTTCATTTAACATTCTCCGGACATGTTCTTTATATTTCCAAAAAAATAGCAAGAAAGTTAATTTGATGATGACAGAATGGTCTTGAATTAAATACAGACAAAACTAAGTTTAAGACAATTAAAAGTAAATACAGCCACGTAAACACAGCGAATAACCAAGGAGTAACCACTAATGGAACAAAAATTGAGGAAATGAATTCAAATATTTAGGTGTAATTATATTGATGTTCATTTAACATTCTCCGGACATGCTCTTTATATTTCAAAAAAAATAGCAAGAAAGTTAATTTGATGGGACATATAGGAAAAGATCGTAGTACATGAACGAAAATAACCGTATATAAAATTATTATCTTACCCCATTTCAACTTTTGCTGAGGCATACTTTTCTTACTCTGTAATTCTGAAATAAAAAATATGCTACAGAAGAAACAAAACCAAGCGTTACAGATTATCCTAAAATGTAATAAATATACTAACATAAAATTAATGTGTGAGGCTATGAAGCTACTAGAAGTGAAGCAAATTATAACTTCTAATATAATGACTTTTATATACAAAATGTTACATAAGTTAGTGCCAAACCATTTATCAAAATATTATACCTTCGTAAGGAAGATTCATGAACATGACACAATATCATGAGAAAGTTTATATATTCCAATAGTACATACAAGATATAACATTACCACAATGGACTTAAACAGTATGATATATTATTAATTTCTGTAAGAACTGAAAACCTCTTGTTACTTAAAGGTACTTGTTTTATCAAGTGTCACTATTTAATACTTAAGTTTGTACACATAATTTCATTGATATACAAACAATAAGTAAAAATGGGAGGCTTATGTCCAGCAGTGGACGCGGATGGGCTGATGAAGAAGAATGTAAAAATGTATTAATATAGCTTAAACTATTAATAATAGTATATTATTCAACGAGCATATAATGATGCCGCAGGCAAGTGTTGTAAATCACCAGAGTGAATAATAGCCATTATATGCGAGTTGAATACTATACTTTATCCACAACTATTAAATATTTTGTATTTATTTAATTCATCTTTATTTCTCCAATTTAAGATAGATTCAAATGTCATAATATATCATTTTTCGATATTTTGGGCAACAAGTTTAATGAAACGATTTCTACAGCTTCCGTTTTCTTTGGCGGTGCCAAAAAAGTCTCGTTTTCACTGTCAGTATTCATTTATTTAATTATAATACTCTTTTTGAGTACCTATAATATGTAAAATGATTGTAAATAACGTTGGCATTTACTGACTGTCCTCATTATTCACTGCAATCAGTGAGTAATGAAATCATTCACTGCAGGGAATAATGGATATTAATCCTTGAGGAAACACATACATAATGAGTACATTATTTAATAGTCGTGGACAAAGTATTATTATTTTGAAATTTCGCACTCCTCTTTGGGGAGGGAATTTATCTGATCCCCTGGCATTACACCTAGGAAAGACATTTTTATATAAGAATTAATTTAATAAATCCGGACACACAAGGTACAGAACATAATTATTCTTATAAATATTTTTAAAACATTCTTTCACAATACTGATATACTATAATTAAATTTATTTTTGTTTGAGTCCATTTCAGGTTCATTCGTGTCAAAAAATGCGATTTTTGTAATTTGCTTAAACTATTTTTTTTTTAACAAATTACAATTTCACCCGAATTAATTCATTTTAAACAAAAGGGTCTCCTGTAATATTTTTGTAAAGTTGGCCGTTTCCGACTTATAAACAATTGAAAGAGCGCGCCCCGGCTAAAACGTCTTATTTAACAATTAAAAATTTTAAGTTTTAGAATGAAAAAGTCGGCACTTACTCTTCAGAATTTTGTTATGGATGTTCAGAGATTGTATAGGAATTTTGGTGAACTTAAAAAAATCATTTTTTAATATTGTGTTTCAACCTTAAAAATGGCTGCTTTTGCGTTTTCTCTAACATTAAATTGTTTTATGTCAGAAACCGTCAACTTTACGAAAAGATGATAAGAGACCTTTTTTGTTTAAAATGACCGAGAAAACCTAAAAAAAATCATTCAGACCAAGAAAAGCGATTTTTGCGATTTGTTTAAAAAAAATTAGTTTAAACAAATTGGAACCAGATTTTCGTCCAACAAACTCTTGATCTTTATTCAGGGGCATATCTCGAATGTGAATACGCAAATATATTGTATGGGACATTTTTTTTCATACGAAAACAAAGTTTTCGCCTTGTCTAATTGTTTATGAGCATAATACTAATAGAATATTTTTATTGATCAACTTGAAATATATATAACGCAGCACACGTTTTTCCTCATTTTAACTTGCAAAAAATGTATGTATTATTTTCTGCATTCCTTTTTATGTTTTTAGGTAAAGAAAGTTGTTTTGAAAGAATAGTTACGAGATTTGGACGAAAATGCACATATGTAGTAATAGGAGATGGGCAAGATGAAGAGGCTGCCGCCAAATCATTAAATTTTCCTTTCTGGAGAATAACAAGTCATAATGAAATAGCAGCCTTATACAATGCTCTGGACATGGACTTTTTATGATTTCATAAATTTGGTTTTTCCTTTTTGTAAAAATTGTACATTTTATAAATACGAATATAAATATATTGATAAGAATGCCAACATTTTTTTTATATTGAATTATTTAACGTCGGCCTCATTCTGGTACTAAGGCCAATCATCGACACTAGGAGATGAGCTACCCCAGCTTAAAAACATGTCTATCATAAGTGCATTAAAATGAATATAAAATAATTTATTTAGCTATCAAACTTTCCTCAAACTTATATGACAGTATAAACTGAAATACTAGATGTAAGAAATGTATGTTGTTATTAAACATATTTGGAAGAAACTTCTGATTCAGTAACTTTTAACACTTGGATTACTTTTAAACTAATTCAAGCTGAGGTATAGGCATGGATTTGTCAGTGTACATTATTGCATGTGTATTTATAACAGAGACATATTTCAAAGCCATAATGATTGGTATTTGTATTAATGAGTCTCTCAAGTAAAAAGAACTTACAGTTTTTGCTCACCTTATACTGGGAAATAGACTGATGAAATTAATATAAGATACCACCGCCAAGTCATACTCGGTTTGCAAAAGTATTAAATAATTCCAAATCTGCCTACTTGACAAAACAGTCAATGCACTTTTGTCCTAAAGTATGCGGCCTGGCCTCTCTTGGTCTAATAATCAAATGTTCGGTCCACTCTAGTGCACTAAACAAAGTTTAAAATAGTGAAATAAAGCCACTTTAAAAAATTATTGTAAGCTCCCATAATACCCCTAAAATATTATTTAAAAATCTGAAATTTTTATGGAAGTCTTTGATTAATCATAGAACAAAATAAGATGGTGCCCCGGGTAAATTTTAAAAGTTAGTTTTTAAGGACCACTCTAATGTATATGCGCATAAATTTTCACATACCGTACGAATCCACAAGCGCCTCCCGCTGCCATACAGCGGCCGGTATGAAATAGTTAATAAGGAGAGAAAATGAAATAAGTATTAATCAATGTATTACTTTTACTTCCAGTTCTAACTAAAACTAATAATTAATTCATTTTGTTTTCAAAATGAGAACCTCCAATTCTAATGCATTTATGTGCCCACTTTCGTATTTGGGTATTTGGAGTAGTGACGCCTAATCTAATTTCTTCCCTTACTCTGACACCTGTTTTGTTAATTCTCCTTACAATGTGGTAACGGTCGGTTATTTCAACCTAAAACGCTAGTTTTTTCATTCGACCCAGACATGAAAATCAAGAGCATCAAGTCTGGGGAACTCACTGATTGTAATCAGCCAATATTGTAATATTGCCCCATTTCTTCTAATTCAATGATTAAAAGATGTTTCATCTAAAAATACCCTCACAGTAAATTGGTAAAGGGCAGAACGACCGTCGTTTTGAATTATTAGGCTGTCTCTTTCACTTAGAAGTATGTCATCTTAAGATATCTGGTAAATTATTCTACAAAAACTCTGAATAATTGTCCATTTAAATTGTTGGGAAGATAGTACGGACCAATGAAAGTTCAAAGCAAATTACCGCTGCCCATATATTCACACTGAACTTGTATTGAATAGCAATTTGTCTTTCTATATGTAGGTCTTCATCAGCATCAGCCCAGTAATGAAGACTATGAAAATTTGTTATTCCTTCTTCGAGTCCCTGAACAAACGTACTTTTAAAGTTGTTTAAAAAAATTTGCACTGAACTTTAATTCATCCAGTGTCACCATATTTTAAAGAATTATATTAGATTCCACTTGTTCAAGTATTTCTCGAAGCAGATTATCGAAAAAAAAAATTGAATCAATGATTGAAAACATTTTTAGTGATAAGAAAGTGAGCCAGTGGTGACTAGCTTATTTACTTTATAGGCCAGTGACAGATTTCTATAGTGAAAAGTTAGACAAAAATTGTTTTTAATCTTTGGGACAATATTGGAGGAGGTAAAAAAATAATAAATTTGATTTTTGCACCCTTTTCCACTCATCGGAACGTTGTTAAATTAACAAAAAAATGCAATAACTTTTTGAAAAATTCCGAAAATGCAAACCTTGTAGAACATTTTAATAATTATTATACATCTTCTATCAAGTTTGCATCCTGCTACGATGACCGGAACATTGCAAGTAGCTGTTTATTAACTTTATTGTGATATATTTTATCGAAAAAAATTGCAATGTTGTGCAAATGATTGCTTATACAACATAATAGGGTCACAAACCCACTTGTAATTTTGCATAACTTTTTTTTACCCCAGAACATGTTTCCACAAGTTTTTTGGCATGGAGATTGTAAAGTTTTAAAAAGTTGGGGGGGGGTTCTAAATAATTGCCAGTCTTAAAATCGGGGTAGCGAAAAGTTGTGACACAAATTAATGGCAATCTTAATTTGCAACTTTGTAAATGCCACGAAACTTAATTAAATTACCTATTATTTAAATGATGAAGTTATGCTCGACTAAAAAAAAAAAAAAAAAAATTGAAAATGGGTGCAAAAAAAAAAGCTTTTTTAAAATTTTCAAAGTGTCTGTCTTCGAAAAATTTCTTTGCAGCACAACTTCATCTACATCTTAACATGTTAAAAAACTGAGCCATTTTCATAAAAAAAAATCAGTTCACTTATTATGTGACATTAATCCATCATTCATTAAATTTTTAACGTATTAACTTATTGACTTTCAACAATACATTGACACTTGCAATAACTTTTGTTTTCATGGCTTACTTAGGTCTTTATTAAAGATTATTTGTTAGAAAAATGGTAGGTATGGTATGTACAAATTAGAATTTTTGCCTTATTAAAAAAATAGTAATTTTTTTGTGGAATCATTTCATACTAGTACAATACATTATTCTGAACAAAAAATAAAGAATACATTTTTTTCAAATGACAATCCGTTTCACAGATACAAATTATTTTAAGTTGAAAAAAATTGATTTTTAAAGGCCCATATCTCAAACGCCTTTGAACACACAACGATGTAATTTTGTACAACGGGGTTTCTAAAGGTGATGATTAGGAATATTTTACTAGTTTTTCTCTAAAAAAATCGCTAATACTTTTTATTCAAAAATCGACCCCCTTTTTCCATGATAGAATCGAACGCCACTGACTATAATCGAATGTGGTTACGTCTAAAGACTCACTTCATAGGTATATATTCACCACCAAAATTTAAAAAAATTTGGATATCAGGTGAGTGAGATATGAGGGTGGATCCATGAAAAGTTGGACACACTGTATACATATAATTTTTTTTTGCTGGAAATTCTGTTTCACTACTTTCAGTAATAATAATTTATATTGTTCTCATATTCAAAATTCTTTTTGGTCTGTCCTATTTCCCTTAAATTTAATAAGTCAACCATCTTCGGTAGAATTAATATGCATTTATTATTTTATATTTTAAATTAGCCATAGCAGTTTTGATATTTCATAATTTTCTGTACGAGTTAGGTTAGGTTAGGTTAATATGTGAGTGGTCTCTTATCAGACCATCCACTGCGACCATCAGGTCTATTGTAGCTCACTCCTAGTTATAGTTCACCCAACAGATTCATTTTTTTAATAAAGCTGATAATCTTATTGGGTGAACTATAACTAGGAGTGAGTTCTGGTCGTCTGGCTCCAGTCGCCCTTTGCCAAACAGTGAGAACCTAGTTCTTTCTGCAGCAGGACAGGTACACAAAACGTGATCTGCCGTTTCATGGTCCTCAAACACAGACGGGCCGACAGTGCCCAGTGTATAGGCCAATTAGAGTTCTTAGGCGTAGCCTATTTAACTCTAATAATTTCTTAGTTCTTGACTTCAAGGGATGTGTAATAAACTCCTTTGAGTGAACTAATCCTGGTAGTTCCTGCCAGTATTGGATTGTTTTCAATTCAGCCCAGGCTAGGATAGCAGCCTTGGCAGAGTTAGCAGATATGCCAAGTGCCAGTTCTGGACCTATAAATTTGGTTGCCGCGCTTCCTCTGGCCAGGGAATCAGCAACTTCGTTGCCATCCATGTCAGAGTGGCCAGGTATCCAGATCAGAGTCAGTTTGTTCTTTCTGCCCAGTCGGGCAAGAGCTTCCTAGCAATTCCAAACCACTGAAAATATTTTTATTAATCTGTGTCTAGGCTGCGTCTATTCGAGGAGCCTCCATACACACAGCGCAATGGCATGGATTTCTGCCTAAAATATAGTCACATTATCACCAAGGTTTGAAATTATCCTTACCTTTGGTTTGCGACTATATACACCAGCTCCAGTTCCCCCAGAAGTTTTGGAATCGTCTGTGAACCAATAACTGTCTACCCTTTGTAGGTCAGTTCTGTTCCGATCCCATTCGTCTCATACAGGACTTTAAAGAGCAGTTCATGATTGATCAAGTTAGGCATCACATCTGAAGGTATTCCCAGGATGCTGCGAGTTTAAGTCGTCCAACAGCCTGTTGTACTCCATGATGCGGCTTATTAGTTACCGCTTGATGGATTTTGTATGTTGCCCACCTGGCCTCTCTCTCCAGGTAAATATGGAGAGGAGGTAGTTCCAGGACTTCTAAAGCAGCTGACAGTGTGGTGTTTATTGCATCAGTTAGTGTCAAGCATGCTTGTCTCTGAAATTCAGAGAGTTTGGCTTTGGTCATTTGTTGCAGCAATTTCGACCATTGAGGCATATGCTATCATTGGTCTAATGACCATAACGTATATCCAATATACTTGTTGGGGATCAATGCCCCAAGATTTCCGCAAATTCTTCGACATGTCCACAGGGACAGTCTCGCTTTATGGATTACCTTTTCCAAGTGGGAAGATCCAGTCGAGTGACTTATCTAGGTTACACCTAGGTATTTCACTTCTTCCGCAAATTAAATGATTTCACCTAATATGGAAGGTGGTTTAAGGTTATCCAGCTTCCTTTTTCTAGTGAAGGGTATAATTCCCATTTTGTGGAGGTTGACAGACATCTGCTCCCTCTCACCCAATATGAATGGTATTTAGTACCTCTTGAAGGGTATTAGAAAGTACTTCTTTAAATTTTCTTCTAACCAGAAAATAAATTCCTCGTCCGATATGAATATAAAGATAAATTAAAAAAAAGCCCATAATTTACAACTCGACAAATATGAGTTATTTGGACAAGCATATGCCTGAATCTCGACATCCCACCGGGAGATTATGGCAAGCAGGTCTTCCACAAGGAGTAACCACAAAATAGGGGAGAGAACCCTGCCCTGTGGGCGCCCCCTAGAAATTAAGTAATTTTCCCAACTAGGTTGTTTAGTGCCAGTTCTGTTGATTTGGCTAGTTGATAGGCATATTGATGAACACTAAAAGGACGTATACTCAGGATGTTTCTTCTGATGTATTCATCCAGTACCTTCTTAGACTAGGAAAGATAGATGGTGAGGACTCGTAACAGCGCATAATCGCCACGCTAACAAGTTGTGCCTAAGACGCCATTGCGGTGGTGGCACACAAACGGTAGAGAGCAAAATGAAAATTTCCAATAGAAGTGATTTATAAGTGATTTAGTGCTAATTTATGTAATGTACCTACATGATGGTATCATATTCTATAAACTACTGTAAAAAACACAGCGGGAAAAAATTGAAAGGAGTGACGCTTTGCAGGTTAAAGTATATGCAGTTTTCACTTTACCTAGTTAAATTAACTGTAGGCCTATTATTTACTTAATTATGTCCGTGTGCATGCAATGATAATGAGAAGCATAGTATATCATTTTCTGGTATGCAATTTGCACGTTATTTGATTGAAATTTTCATTCATCTTTTTTTCATTGAATATAGAACAGTGCATCCGAAATGACACTTTTTCCATGGGCATAGGTATATCGATTATGGTGTTATATTATATAGAATGTAGAATAAATTCTGGTATGTAAGACATGAGTAAATATATTTATGATAGTGAATATTAATTGTATTATTATGAAGCTGTTTTTGGAAAAATACCAGTTTTGTATCATTTTATTCCTTTGATGTGATAAATTTGACACCTACATATTGTACATATGTTCCGCCACTCGCGCTTGCTCTCTGGTGGCAGGCGGCTTCACCATTGGCAGTAGCGTTACGACTCCTTACAATATATATCTTTCCTACTCTAAGAGTACCTTCTCCAGACCTTTCAACAGAAATTATGTCAGGCTAATTGGTCTAAGCGATTTTGGGTCAGGTTCTGTCAGACCCATTTTTTGTACATATACCACGTTAATCACCAACCAACTGGATGGAATATAATTCCATACCAAACTAGCTCTGTATAATCTAACAAGAACATAGATTAATTTTTGATACCAAAATAATTAGTATTAAAAATACAGCCATATATATAAAAGAATTGCGTTACCCTACCACCGATTCATGATTTGATATTGATTTAATTAATGTATGTCACGGTATCATCATTTAATTTCAAATTTACCTAACGAGACATATTGGTACAACAGTCCTCAATGAATTTTTAAAACTGTAGTAGTAGACAGTGGGAAACACTATGAAACTGGTGATGTTAATTTCCTGGAAAGTTTCATCTCGAGTCGATGGCAAAGTGTTACTCATCATCATTAACTATTTATAATTATTGGCAGCAAATAAAATACTTTTATTTTTTGCAAAAATCTATCAAAGCTCCCCATTTAGGTTGAGTTTTTGAAAGGTTTCTAATTCGTTAAAGGTATTTTATTATTTCATATGTTCAATTGTACTCGAAAGATGATAATTCCACAAAGTGCTGCTATTAAATTTAGGCTTAGATTTTTGAGTAAATTCATCCACTTTTTAGTTTTTTAACTATAACTCAAAAACTATAAATTTTTTAGTATATATACAGAATACGATTTTTTGTACAGAATTAAATTTCCTATCGAAATGGCACTTTATGGTGAAAACATTTTATTTAAACAAAATAAATGGGACTAAAAATTTCAATTTTTTGTTGTTTTTTTTTTAAATTTTTGTGTATAACTTTTTTCTGAGTGTTAGATATAGGCATTGGTTCACAAAAAAGAAAGCTGATGTAATCCCCATCAAAATGGTGACCGGTAAATGTATTTTTGACTAAAATTGGCTGAAATACAGTCGTTCAAAGTTACCTACTTTTTACCTTTATACCATGTTATTTTTAATTTTTACACGCAAGAATTATTTTTATTTAATGCAAAAATTATTTTCGGTTTATCAATGATAATGAAAGTATTTGTTTAAAATTTTGATATTCATATGATCTTAGACATAAAAAAATCTTAATGTTGTACTAATTTATAGCTGTTTTAAAGATGCTTTTTTTGAAAATTACATATCTATTATATTTATCCCATAATGTTTTTGAATTGAATATTTTCAACATCTTCTTTAACTTCTGGAACATCACCGTTTTCACAATTTAAGCCCATACATTTTTTACAGAACATGGAGCAGCTAATTCCTAATTTTCTGCAGCCGCAATTTCCGTGACAACCTTTTATGCACCCGCAAGCTATTTGCTCCAGTAAAGTCTGCGGTGCAGGAGGTTTGGTTGTGCTAATTGTTAGATTTTTTCCAATTCCACTCGAAAGAATTTAAATATTTCCTTTCCACTGTTGGTCTTAATGCCATACAGAGAAATTACGATGTGTTCAGATGTGAGACTGATAAATTTTATCATTCTTTTTCATATTAAACATCATTTAACTATCAAAACTTTCAATAAATAATTTTACTTTGAGAACTTGTTACTTACATGTGAATTAACAAATAATACATACGAACAAATAATACACAAGTAATTTTCAAAAAGAGTACGTTTAAAACAGCTATAAATTAGTACAGCATTAAATTTTTTTATGTCCAAGATCATATGAATATCAAAATTTTAAACAAATATCTGTAATTATTTTAAAACGTTCGAATATAAATTTAAAATCATTTTTAATATTTGGAATATTCATTAAATTCTATGCATGCTTAATCGCAGTAGCATCTTCATTTAAGGCGTCTACAACTTCCTTTAGTGACTTGAAGTTAACACTGTAGTAACATGATGCCATGTTTATCGATGTTCTCCAACGTGTGATCGTTGGTTTTGGAGGAAGCGGCAAATTGGGACATTTTTCTTGGAAATGTTTTATCCCACTAGGAGCTTTTAGAACAATTTTCTTTATATAAGCAATATTTGTGAAACAATCCTGTACTTTTCGAATAAGCGGCGTAACATATGCGCTAAACAGGTAACGTGTAACACTTGAGAGTACTTCTTTTCAATTTTTTTTTTCCAGCACTTAACATATACACTGAATCACTAGTAAAAACAACAAATTTCTTTAAATTTTGTTCAGCTAAGTCTTGCCAAAGCCATTTTAAAGCGTTTTCAAAAAAATTAAACACTGACTCACTATTAACTGTTTCTAAAACCTTGGAAGCTACTAAATGGCACTTGACAGGAACATTAACATGTAATTTTGTAACTAATAAATTGGCAATATTATTTACTAAAAAGTCTGCCGTTTCGTCTATTGTAACTCAAAACCAGTCATTTTGAAGATCACTCCGAATACCTTCCAGTTTTTCTTCATATAGCTCGCTGACTTTTTTTACGGAGCAAGCTTTCACTTAGAGCATGTTGCCCCTACGCAATATTTGTTTGGAAAATGTGTAAAATGAGCATTATTTAGTATACTCTATGGAAGATTTAAACATAACAAAAGAGCCAAATCGAAATAAAACTCGTCCTTCACAACTATCTTTTGTTTTTTTGTATTACACTTGTGTGTGTAGCTATTTACATGTTGTAAAACATTTTTCTGTGTACACCTTATTGTGACATCACAAATATTACAAACTATTTTTTCACCATCAAAATGTAGTTCTTTATAATCGTCTTATTTATATTAACGTCCTGGCGGAGTTTAGCTAATGCTATTCCACCACTCAACCAGGACACGTACACATAGACATCAACACAACGACCATTCCCTGCGATATTGCCATCTACCGCAGCTGAGACTCGAACTCAGGATAGATATCAGCGACTAGACATGTTGTGCCACCCAACAGCGGTCTAGTACACTGCTACCATCTCGGTAACACATGAAAAACGCCACTAAACATCCATACCCTGGCCAGGATTCGAACTCGGGACCCGTGGTCGCAAGCCAAACTCCTTAGCATTGCGCCACCGAGCCGGTGGCTTAACCCATTTTCCTACAGTACTCTTCCTCTGACTAAAACGAAGCATATTAACAATAAGTCGTTCTTTCAGAACAAGTATTAATTAATTAGGTCCTGTACCACATCCATTCAATTAAAAGTGAGTCAGTAGCAAATGTTTGGTATGTCGGCCACGTGTTGCAGATGTGCATTGTTTACGTGCTCTGTTTCTTTAACTTAAATAGAGTTTATATTACACGAAAAATAAATCAAAATTAACTTATTTTTTAGTGAGATAAACATCTGTGCTTATTTCAATAAATTCTTGTAACAACGTACCTGAAAATTAAACCCAAATTCCGATCACTGGTAATCAACAATATAACAAAACAAAAAATGGAATATTTTTGAAGACCTTTGATGTCGCAGAAATAGTATAGGAATATTGCGCTACTTCAGGAAACATATAAACATGCATGTGACACAATGCGAGAAACATACGAACAGCTGCACAGCGATACACTCTGAATCCGATGTTGCAATGAAAAGGTTAAGAATGCTTTCATATTGATATTTTTTAATGCTTCAAATGTTAGGGTGTATCAGTTTTCAATTTAGGTAATTTTGTTACGTGGTAAAAAACTGATAGCCATATTACTTGTTTTGAAGAATTGATTTGGGTGGTACAATTTTTTTGGACCTGAATGTATGTAATATAATTTTATGGTAAAAATTAAGGTAAACATTTCGTAACACTTTGTAAGATATAATACCATCTAATACAAAATAAAACGAAACATTGGAAGTGTTTATTAATAATTATTTATTAAACGAATAGTTAGTTAATACTTTCTCTATGTATATTATCTGCAAGATGATTTTATTTCCAGTCATCCTTTTCGTAGTCCCATTTTGATGATAAACCTTCAATTGGATTTACTTGCAAGTCAAGAATACGTCTTAGTTGAGCTTCCCTATATTCCTCGCCAAAAGTGTGTGGTAGAGGACTGTAAACTAATAAAAAACATTAATATACAGTATGTCACAATTTAAGATGAGGAATTTAAGAAAAATAACAAAAAGCAGATTGATTGCCTTTCGTTATTTTTAGAAGTGAAGATTTGAAATCTGGCACAATTGTAAAGTATACGGTATAAATCCAACCCACTGCAACCTCAGGAATAAAGGAGATTGCTTCATGTGAAAATATTGAAATAAGTTATATAATTCAGCATAAAATTCGAATTTGGTGATTTTTTTAGTACCTAATGTACTACTGTCAGTACACGCAGTCAGAGTTTCTATTTTTAGAGTAGAATGATATATAACAGTGATACTGGAAATGAAAGTTATTAAGTGTAGTTTCTTCCAACTACCCTGCCTTCAATTTTAAACATTACAATATAGGTCAGTCGTCTCATAACTTTTTTTTGGTCAGAAATTTAAAATAGCAATTTTGTTGACTATTCTTATAGGAAAAATGGACTCGATTAGTTGTGACGTCAGAAGTTAGGCAACCTCTATATACTACTGTCATGACACACGGGTTGCCTGCCAAGCACACTGGAACTTGGGCCTTAATGCATATGTTTATAAGGCGACATTTTCGAGGATAGAAACTTTATTTTATTTTTCCTGTGGAAGAAATATATAAGGACTTCGAACACCTATTTCACATTCAAAAAATACGTTAAAATGTATATATATATCCATTAGGGTGGCCCTTAATTTATAACTTTTGAAATTTTATCCTCTCACCTTATTAAAATGTTACTAATCACAAAAAAGAAAGGCCAGTTAAATTTTCACGAGATACGAATATATTTAAAGGTCGCGCAACGAGCACAAAGTTTAGACGCAACACCGATTTTCGATTATTTGCGCATGATTACCACTTCCACTCAATCAGCATACCTGCATTTATAGCAGTCAGTACTGGTCAGTACTAGTTGTAAATAGTTCAGTAAGGTGAGTGGTTATCTCGTATCGCGCTTTACAATGACGTTTTTTACAAGACATAGAACGACTTTGTATTGTATTGCCTTCTGCGAAACAAGTTCTACAAGTGTTTTTTATGATCACAAAACTTTGAAAAAAACTATTCGGGAGAGTGCACGAGCTGTAATAGCTGAGGTAAAAGTTTTTTGGGATAAAGCTAATATTCCTGTGCGATGTGATCAACATCTAACTTCTAAACTAAAAGGACTTTTCGACGAATGGGTCAAATTAAAAAAAAGTTCCAAAAGGAAATCCAAGACTCAAATGGAAAATGAACGAAAATTTATATCTAAGATCAACAATCTCTGGGATATTGCACATCAGGATGCATTAAAACTAATAAAAAACGAAGAGGACAAGCAGTCACGATCTGATTACCGCGAATTTTTGGAACTGGTTGTAATTTTTTTGGGAGAAGAGCTTCCTTGCTTCTCATTCAAGTTACCTGGACTAGTACATCATGCCAGGTGGATGGTAAAAGTCATTTATTCGTTAAAAATATTCATGTTTAAACAACAGTTTAAACTTAAAACGGCAGAGGAGAAAGGCCTTCGAGAGGTGTGTTCGTTTTTAATATGCGTGTATATTAGAGCATGGTTTTCAGCTCCTAAAGCTGCCTCAGCTCCTTCAACCGATTTGCAATTTATTGCAAGTTTAGAAAAATTAGAAAATAAATTTCCAGTTATTTCAAGAGCCGCCAAAAATAAGTTTTCGAACCATTTATGGTATCTATCAGAAGAACTCGTCGGCTTAGCTTTTTTTGACATTTCATTAGAGGTACAAAAGAGGATGGTTATGGCTCTTACAGAGACTCCTAGTGCCAGAGAGCCCGAAAAAAGGCGCAAAATTACCGAGAAATTTGAGAGATGGTCCAAAGTAACAATAGACCAATTGGTTACAAAAAATACTAAGTCATTTTTCTTCAAGCTAAATATTAATACGTCTTTTTTGGAAGACGACCCTAGTGGTTGGAAAGATAATCAAGACTATGCAAGAGGGATTGAAATAGTTAATAGCATCAAAGTAATTAACGATAGCGCAGAGAGAGGAGTAGCGCTTGTTGAGGAATTCAATAAGACCCTAACAAGAAAAGAGGAGCAATTTCAGTATCTCTTGCAAGTTGTTAGTGAAAACCGAAAGCGTTTTAAGATCTGTAATAAAGATATTCTTCAACAAGGGCTCTAATTTTGTGAGAATATAGTCTGCTGCTGTAGTTACAACCAAATATACAGATATAAAACTAAATCTATGATTTCATTATTTTATCCTCTTCTGCGCGACCTCTAAATGTTACATTAAATTATCCAGATTTGGTCGAAAATTTTCTTTTTCCCAATGTAACAAAATAAGATGGTGAGCAATTTAAGTTTTCAATTTTTTTTTTTTTTATTATAAGTAAGGGCCACCCTAATATCCATGTACGAGTTATAAAAACTTTATTTTAGTTTTTGTTTACAGTTTTTGTAATACTTTATACTTGTGTATATTTACAGATACCTTGTCCATGCGATAAATGATAACTGAAAGCTCTTAAAATAATATTTCTTACATGGGAGAAATAAAATAAAATTCTATGCTATGTTTCTATCCTCGAAAATGTCGCCTAATAAACATATGCATTAAAGGCCAAATTTCAGTATGGTTGGCAGGCAACCAGTGTGTCATGACAGTAGTACATAGAGGTTGCATAATTATGTGACGTCACACTAATTGAGTCCATTGCGCTGAACACGATGGTGACATTAAAAAAATTATAAAACCCAGGCTTCATTGTTAAAAACAATAGTTTTTAGAGAAAATTCTCATTTTTTGAATTTTTAACGTAAACAAAAAAAAGTCGAGATATAAAAAATAAAGATTTTATCAATACATGTCATTTAAGACTTGTAGTTACCTTTTATCGTTGACCATTCAATTGTTATAAACAAATTACTGGTCTTAAATTAACAATTGTGGTCAAAATGTTGCATTTTGTTCATAGATTTAGTTTTTTTTCGGTGTTGATATCTCGTATATTTTGCAATTGTTTAAACAAATAAGCTAATTTGTTTATTAAGGATTTGCGACTTTCCATGGCATTTTTTGCACTCTCCGCCCCCGACGATCGATAAATATTGATAAAATCTACGATTTCTATGTGATCCCCTTTTTTCTTACCTCCCATAAAACGCTTTTCAAAAAATTTCTTAGTAAACAAATGAAATATCTCAGCTCGCGAATGTCGTATTTCGTGAAATTATACGCAAATGAAAGACAATAAAAAAAGGAAAATTTTAAGCCTAGAGAGACCTCGATCAGTTAGCTAGAACCGGAGATATAGACCATTTTACGATTAC
The DNA here is from genome assembly GCA_963583905.1 of Stenurella melanura. NCBI lineage: Eukaryota > Metazoa > Arthropoda > Insecta > Coleoptera > Cerambycidae > Stenurella > Stenurella melanura. The sequence continues at coordinate 94,336,619 of OY757310.1, read as the reverse complement.
GACTGTCAATTGCTTATTAATTTTTTGAAAAAAATCTTGTGAAAAAAAAATAGCGTAGTGAGACAAAACTAACATCGGAATCGGATTCAGCAAGCCAAAATACACTGGAAATGATTGGTCTGGTGGGTGTAATCGACAACTTTTTTTTTCTGTGTGTCTGTGTAATTAGTTTCAATCTGAATTTAATTGTTTTAATCAAGAATTGTGCATCTGATGAGAAAAACGCAAGATACCGTTTTCATGTATAATTAATCAGGCTACTCAGGAAAAATATCCACATGGAAAATGTCAGTGGCCTACCACTTTCGTGGTAAAAAATATCAGAGGATATGTTCGCAGGGATGCGACTAAATAACTTTTCTAATTAAAATATGTGGTTTTATATCCTATTAACACATACCAAAATTTAAAATAATATCTAAAGTACTTTCTGAGATATTAAAAATTAACGATTAAAGAAAAAAATGTTCAACAGTAACAAAAAATTAAGGCCGTTGCGGACATATGTTTATATGAACTTTTTGTTATAAAATTACCTAAGGAATCACACCCTCAAATATTAGCACGTCATTAAGGAACACCCTATATAAAAAAATGTTAAAACTTAATATTAAAAAATAAAATTAAAATACCTTGAAATGACTCTTTAAACTACTTTGAACCACTTACAATGCATTTAAAACCGAGCGCGCTTTGAATTTTATATATACAAAGTCAGTACTACGCAAGTCACTCGGGGCGTAAACACTAAAAAACGTTGTACGGCGTTCATAAATTAATTGTTATAAAAGAAAAAAAATTATGAAAAAGCCAATGGATTTTGTGACAATTGAGAACTAGTTAGTTTAATATATTAACTTTATGTTGTCACAATTTTTTTTTTCTAAAAATTAATTAATAAACAATAGGGATGTTCATAAAAAAATTAAATCCAGTTTAAAAAAAGTTGTCGATTACACGCACCAGACCAATCATTTCCAGTGTATTTTGGCTTGCTGAATCCGATTCCGATGTCAGTTTTGCCCCACTACGCCATTTTTTTTCACAAGATTTTTTTCAAAAAATTAATTAATAAGCAATTGACAGTCGTAATTGTAAAATGGTCTAAAATGGTTAAAAATAGTCTTATACCAATATCCACAAAGTTTTACAAAAATCAACAAATCCGTTCTATGGGAAAACCCCTAAAGAAATACGAATATTCATTTGAATGCGCGAAACGCTCCTTGATTGGCATGACTTCGTGTTGCTCATAGCTAAACACGCACGAATATAGTGGCTAGGCTTTCATGCACATTTCATATGATAATTAGGGATGGCAAAAAAATTTAATATATCGATATATGAATCATTTGATGCATCACAAGACTCAGATCGACATAGTCGATATGTCAACAAAGAATTATGGATATTTCTATGTATGTCAAAAATTAATGAATATTGCTTAAAGTACGGGGGATGATATTCTCGCAATAAAATTTCTATCTATCTCAATTGAAATTTCAAAGAGCGGGGGGGGGGGGAGGGGTAATATGTTGCTCCTTTTCGATATATTTAGAAAAAATATGGATATTTCAACCCGATATATTGCAACAAAAAAACGATATGAATTTATTAATGGTTTACGATTAATATATCACTATTTATTTTATATCAATACATCTTTGCCATCTCTAATGAGAACTAGTCTGCATTTACTGACTTCTGCGAACTGTTGTGTCCGTGTAGTTCTTCGTTTAGCGACTTTTAATTCTTAGTAAGGCATACTTCTAAAATGGAGGAAAGTTTTCAAAAGGCGAACTCGCATAATCTGCTGTGGACGTTACAATGGTTTCAGAATTTTTGGCCATGGTGATAGACTTCAATCAGCTTCAATCTAGTGGTGTAAAAGCGAAACAGCAAGTACTGTTTTATATAAATAAGTAATAAGTACTATATAGTACCAAAACTTTAGTAGTACATTATACAGGATGTTCCATATTAAATGTGCTTTGCTACGTTGGAAACAGGGATGCTAAAACATTGTATAATTGGAGACCAAAGCTTCTTTCTTTTTACATTTTGTGGCACAGGCATAAAAACCTTTTCTGGGTTATTTACAGATGTATTTGTACATCCAGGAACAAAATAACACTTGTTTCTATTAACTTTCACACTTTTTGACTCTTCCATCATTACAAAATATGAATAAAATAATACTGAAACAAACAATCCATATCACGTTGGTATACGAGTTTCGCTATGAACGTTATGACATCATGCGTGCTACTCTCACTGCAGGGATCGTTTACTAGCCTCGTTAATTTCGGAGTTTTTATTTTTAGTTTATTTTCAAGAAAAAAAGTTCTTTGGCGTTTTAATGGTTATTACGTGTTTCGGTAGCCTTAGACCCATCATTTTTTATTACAATTAAAAAATAGAAAACATCCCTATTGACAGTCGTAAACACAAAATGGTCTATATCTCCAGTTCTAGTTAACAGATCGAGGTCTGTCTAAGCTCAAAATTTTTCTTCTTTTATTATCTTTCATTTTTCAACAATTTCATTGTGATACAACATTCCTAAACTGAGATACTTCAATTGTTTACTACGCAACCTTTTAAAAAACGTTGTGGAGGGGGGGGGGGGGTCAAAATAATAAAATAGGGGCAAGAAAATATAGAAACGGTAATTGTTATCAATATTTATCGATTGCCGGGGGTGGAGAGTGCAGAAAATGCCATGGAAAGTTGCAAATCCTTAATAAACAAATTAGTTTATGATATCGACACAAAAAAAATACCTGTGAATTCTATGAACAAAATGCAACATTTTGATCACAATAAAATATCCGTATGATGTTTTGTTGAACAGAAAAAAATTGTTATTTTAGGTCACTTAATTTGCTTATAACAATTGAACGGTCAAAGAAAGCAGATCGCTGCAAGTCTCAACCGACATGTATCGATAACATCTTCATTTTCTATATCTTGACTTTTTTGTGTCCAATGCACCGTTTTCGTTGAAAAATCAAAGAACATCAAATAATGAGAATTTTCGCTAAAAACCATTGTTTTTAACAATGAAGCCTGTGTTTTATAATTTTTTTAATGTCACCATCGTGTTCAGCGCAATTTGTCCCATAAGAATAGTCAATAAAATTGCTGTGTTAAATTTCTGATCAAAATCGATGATTTTCACTATGACGAATGGCCTAATATTTTTGTGGTTATGATTGGCTACTGTTTTGAGTTCTATTATACTCACTAGGGCTTGCACTTTACCCCATACATTTTATTTACTAGTAATTCGGTAGATAAAACATAAGATACCAGTAATTTTTTTGCGATATTGGTGCATTTAAATGTCGAGAATCATCAATATGTTCAAATTAGCAAACTTGTTTTAATGTTCGGAGTGGCTACAAAGACGCCGCGGCGGGCAGCTATCATTTTTTAGCGGTCCACCGTGGCAATTGGTTTGGTTAGATACTATTTATTCTGTGCTATAGCGGTGTTCTCTACGTGGATCGCTGGCCTATGCGTAACGTTGTCGCGTTGTGGAGCAACAGGTCCCGGGTTCAAATACTGCCCACTGGACTTTTTTTTTTTTTATATTTTGAAACGATTAATATCCTTTTTCACAAATTCTGGTTGGATTTCACGACAGAAATAATGTTTCTTTTTTTCATATAATAATTTATCTCTTTCATGTGATGGTAGTTGGGTTAGTTAGGTTGATTTTTATATTGCTAAATAATTGTTAATAAATTATCAGCGCCGCAGGCAGCATTAGCGTCGCAGACAAAAACGGGCGGTGCGGGGGGTGTCCCCCCGCCTTGTTTTTCAGAAAATTGCATAAAATATTCCAATTTCTCTGTGCGGCGGTTCAATAAGTCGTGCAAAAGCGAATGCGCATGCGCGGCGGGCAGCTAAAAATGATAGCTGCCCGCCGCGGCGTCCTTGTAGCAACTCCCTTTAATGTTTCCAGTGCCTGGAAAATGATGTAAAATATAGACGTAACAGCGTCTATCGACGTAAATACGGCATATACTGCTTTCGAAGGAAAATTACTTCAACTAATGAATAGTCTTTGCAATAAAAAGAACACAAAAAATTATAAGTAAAACGTGGATCACTAATGGAATAAAAATATCATGTAAAAAAAAAGAGATCTTTAAAAGACAAGGTTAGCCAGCAATTTTATAAAAAATACTCAAGTATCTTAAAAAAGTTATCAAATTGGCAAAGAATCACTCAAATAGAAATTATATTGCTAGAGCAGATAACAAAACGCGAGCCACCTGGTCACTAATTAAAAATAACACAAACAAGAAACCACAAAAAAATAACATTTTAGAAAATTTTACAAACACACAGTTAACCTCGGAAGAGATCCTAATCGTGCTAACAGCTACTTCATAATGCCGGTCCTGACAAATCCAAAAGTTAAGAAATCGATATATCACTAATAAATCAATGCAATGATTGCATTTTTTTATCAAGCACCAATCAAACAGAAGTGTATGAATGTATTAAAAGTTTGAAAAACAAAAAATCAGTGGGTAATGACGAAATACCAATATGTTTACAAAAGGAAGTGGCACATTTAATTTCTTTGCCTCTCTTTAGTCATCGATATCAGTTCATACCATCACCTTTCTATATGTTATATATTAGTATTATATAGTTCCATTTTAAATATAAAATACATGAATACATATCACACACTTATATATTTATCAAAATATACAAAACGATGGTGGCCGTCATGTGGAGCATTTGTTATTATAACTATTCTTTCAAATAAACTGTGTCTTTTAATGTTAAATTAAATTTTGTTCTAAAATTGTAAATAGATATTAAATACAAGCAGAAGAAAACAAGATTTATGAGTTTTGATTGATACCACAAATATTTCCAAAAATACCTTTTTTAAATATTTAAAAAAATCCAAAACACTGGACTATTTCAATAGGAATTTTTTATTACATAATTGGCAAGTACACATCGAGATAACATCACATTTAAAAAAAAATTCCAGCGATATATATTTTTGTTGCATGTGTGTAGAGTTGTATTATTATGAGAAGATGCTTGGGGCGGAGCCAACGTGCGCGAATATTTTTACCAGTGACAGCATCATCTGGGGTAGAAGGATTGTAATTGTAATCAAATTTTCGAGGTCGAGGAGCTGTGTAATGCAGTAGATTAAAACCTCGTCCCACTCTGGTGTTTACTATGAAGACATTTTTTACTGAAAATAAGGTTATTTCATTTAATTCAATCAGAAACGGCGAACACAACAAGTATACTGCAACACAGACCCTGTGACTGCGGGTTGACGGTGCCACTGGATTCGAGGTCAAATATGACGCAAATCGCTCTCATTGGTTTAGATCAATGAATGCACACAAACTCGTTTCTGCGCATCATTTTTTGCAAGCATCTTCTCATAATAATACTACTCTAATATGTACGTTTTGATTAACCTAATATCAATAATTATTTCTTACCAAATGTCTTCAAAAAGAAGAATACCCAGAATGCAGAAGAAAGTAATATTAATCCAATGCCAATTACAGACTTCCATTCCCCAGTGGGTGCCTTGAATTCTGCAAAAGTCTGGCAAAAGGAAGCTCTGTATAATGCTTTCTTTTCTGCAAGTGACAACTGATTCCAATCACCTTTTTCCTTTTCTCGAAGAGCCTACGAAAGATAGTTTAGAGTTGAGCTACATTTATTAAAATTAAATAAGAGATCAGTAATACACAATTTGGAAAATGCAACACCTAAGAATTGTTACAATATTTTAGCGATGTTTTCGAGGCGTAAACCACCTTTACCAGTCTCTGCAATTAAGTCAGCAGCCACGACAATCACAGTTAGTCAAGGATATGAAATAGGAAAAAGACCTAAACTCCAACATGAGACTCCGCCCCACCTGATTTTTATGTGAGACGGTGCAAAATGTTCCTAAAGATGTATAGAACAATATGGGTCATAGGAACTGGTGCTTTTTCAATTTCCGGTAGTAAACTGGTGCGAAGTCCAGTCACCAAAAATTTTCTCCAAGTTGAAAAAATATTTTGGACAATTCTAAGCATTTTTTGACTCTTGACATTTTTTAGGCTTTTTTTTGGAAAAACTAGTATTTACGATTATTTTTGGGCGTTTATTATGGATTAAAACATTAGAACTTTATAATTTATATAGTAAACGATCAAGAATACTAGTTTTTAGAAAATATAGAAATTAAACACTTTTTTTTCTTTTTAAAGCTTGTATCTCGAGAAGGGTGAGGTTAGTTAAAAAATGTCAAGAATCAAAAAATGCTTAGAATTGCTCAAAATATATAGTACATATGTTTTAATTCATACTAAATGATCAAGAATACTAGTTTTTAGAAAGTATCTAAATTAAATACGTTCTTTTTTCTTTTAAACGCTTATATATAGTTTTCAAGATGGCGCCAGACAGAGAGGATGGGTCATCTCAAGGCGAGTGTAAATATTGCAAAAAATGAGTTACTAGTAGTTTTAAATGCTGTGAATGTGGTGCAGAGTATCACCCATCATGTGCTGTAAGAATTAGTGGTTGTTCTTTTAAATGTTGTGTCCACGGAAGTAAGCCTTTTCTTGGTCGTACGGCTGTGATGCACTCCGTGCAGTAATGGGTGGCCGGCAGTTTTGTTGCTGCTGGGTAATGGAGGCTAAATTCGAAGTGGTCAGAGCCAGGAGTTGTGCTAATTGTTCGTAAGAGGGTAGTCCCAAGCTCGGTTGGGGTTGGTCCGTCATGGCGGCAGAGGGGACTGGGATCGTCCCGGGCGTTTGCCCTTGAAGCACTAATTGTCTTGTTGGTGTCGCACTAGGTATTGCCGTCTGGTACGGTGGGGTGACGTGGTAGGCACCGGCCGACGAGGTAGGCGTGACGAAGTACTGTGCGTTGGGTGGCGTGCTTGGGCTTGGGCTGGTTGCTGCTGGTGGTACCATGCAGTGAGGGGTGGCCAGCTGGCGGCGAGGTGTCAGCGAGGCGTCGCTGAAGAGTTGAGGCCAGTCGGGTGTGGCAGCAATGGTGTACTGACCGCTGGGTAGCCCTGAGCCAGAGAGGGAGGCTTCCCCATGTGTGGAAGCGAATCCAGCGAAGCGGCGATCTCCCAGCGTCAAGGAATCGTCGCTGGCCCGGGATGCTGTTGGGTCCACCATACAGCGAGGGGGCATCACCATATCATCATCACCATCCAATCTCCGTTCCATCGCCGAGTTTTCGTGCCACGATGCTGCGTTGCGCACCATGCAGTAAGGGGGCATCGCCTGGGAATCGTTGCTACTCCATCCCACATTTGTTGCCTGGGTTTCGTGCCAGGTTGCTGCGCTGCGTGCCATGCAGCGAGGGGGCACCGTCGTGATGACGTCGTGCGTGACCCCAGTGTCGTGTCCTATACTTGTGGCGAGTCCTGCCTCGCTATGCCTAGGTGCTGAGCCCGGCGACGCACAGTATTGGGGCGCCGTCGTCGCGACGCCGTTCGTAGCACTTGTGCCTGTGGAGAAATCAGAGGACATGCTTACCTCGCCGTGCCGGGTTGCTGTGTTGAGTTCCATACAGTGTGGGGCCACCGTCGTAGAGACGTCGGGCGTGACCCCCGTACCCCCTGTCAGGGCGTCGTGTTGGCGGAGCACTTCGTGGTCAGATGCTGTTAGTGGCGTCGTGCAGTGAGGGGGGGCCGACGTGGAGACGTCGCTCGCGACCCCAGTGCCTACTGCCTTGCCACTCCGGGTATGCATTGCCACTTGTCACTCAACAAATAAAACTCAAATAAAACACTATGTCACTTAACAACACAAGAGGAAGGGATAACCTCATCAGCTTTGGCGTTGGCTTCTGTGCTCGATGACTTCAGTTTCGGCAGAAGACTATTAGCGGCTGAAGGCTAGAACATTACTACTTGAAGGATCGATCACTACTTGCTCGCTGAGAATTTATCTTTTCTTATATAGACTTTTTTGAAAATCCCCGGCTTTTGATTGGCCAAAATATTTTACTATATAAGAGAAATTTTGGGCTGAGTTTATAAATATGAGCACAGCGCGCCAGACAAGTCATAACTTGTTCGCGACGCCGACGCCGATGACACCACCCCCCTTTTTTGTGACTTTATTGAACATTAATAAAGGCATACAGGTTATGTTTCAGTTCAATAATTTCAATTATATAAAGTAAGAGTAAGTAGGTAAAATATTTTCAAAACTATAAACTAAGAATAAGTGTGTAAGATATTTCAGTATATAGACTAAGATTAAGTGTGGTAAGATATTTTAACTAAGTAACTAATAATAGGTCCACTAAGATATTTTAGGTAAAACAGGATATTTAAAATTAAAGTACTTCATGTAACATTTCATAAAACTTAAGATAATTTGAACAAAATTCTGCCCTGTGGCGATAATTTATTTACATATGTACATTATTCGACAGTTTCGTTTTTCTGGACGTCGTCTCCGCGACGCCCGGGGCTGCCTGATCCTGTTGCGAATTGGGGGCTGCTAAGTCCTGCTGTGCTGCGTGCTACGGCAGCGGGATTCTGGAGCGAACCTGTGAGGCTGCAACGTCCTGCTGTGTTGCTTGCTAAGGGCTTTATTACACTAGGCCGCCAGGCTGCGCAACCGGCTACGACACCGGTGGCTCAGTTGGTGACTCGTGTCGGCAACTGGTGGCGCAGCCAACAACTCGTTGTTAGGTCCTACGGTAGTTCCCAGCGAGCAGACTGTTTTTTCTGTTTTCCTCGCACTCTGCACACTGTATTATTTACGCGAATTGTGTAAATCAGTATGTCTTGTAAAGTGCAAATTGTCACTGCAGGAAGCAGCGGAAGTGAAAGTGTAGACAAGACAAAAAAAGGGACAAGCAAGAACCATGAAGAAGCCCTGAAAGAGTGCCAGAAGTTATTGGACACAAAAGTGTATACCGAAGATCTCATTTGTGCAGTTGAACAATCCGCAATTTGGGACGCTAATTCTGAAGCTTACAGTAATAAGCAAGTAAAACTAATGTACAAGGAGGAGCATATATTTATACTTGTCCGACATGTTCTCTCATCACTCACAGAATGTGTGGTGGCCAAACCGAGTGGTGGCGGGACTGGTTGCGCCGCCTGGCCGCCCAGTGTAATAGGCTCGGTATGATAGAGTGCCCCGCCACGACTTTCCGCCACCCGTGGCTGCCGACGTGGTCGCGGGGCACGGCAGCCGGTCAGCCACCAGTTTGTGGCGACGCCACCGGCTGCCCTAATCTAATAGGCTCCATTACAATCAATGCCCAATGACAAGCAGCGTAACCGGTGCCGCAGTCGGTTGCGCCGCCTGGCGGCCTAGTGTAATAAAGTCCTAAGGCAACGGGAGACTGGAGCGATTTATTGAGGCTGCAACGTCCTGCTGTACTGCGGGCTAAGGCAGTGAGATACTGGAGCGCCTCGTGGGGGCCGCTAGGCCCTGCTGTGCTACGTGCTAAGATAGCGGGATTCTGGAGCGGTGCGCCGAAGCCGGCTGAGCTCGGGCTGGCGTTTGAGTTGACGAACACTCGTGTCCAGACTGGGACAGGCATCTGGCTGGCGGATGGCTGCTGTCGGTCGTGGCCAGGCGTGGTCACGGCCTTCGCCCAGAATGGCATCGGAAACTGTATTGGCGCCGTATCGAGCGGCTGCTCTTGTCTCGACGTAGAAGGCCCAGGGTCTGCTGGCGGCGGCGGTGCGGCTGACAGCGCCGGGGACTTCTTATCTCTTTGTGTTTGTCTCCTCTGGGCAGAGGTTGATGGGCCAGGCACGACTGGGGGCAGTCGGCGGGCTGGTAATTTTGGTTCAGCGGCGGCTGTGGTGCCATGTCCGCGTAAGTTGGTACCAGGTCCACGGAAGTAGGCCTGTGCGTCAGCATCTGGCTTTGGGGCAGCGGGCACTACTAATCCTGTGATAGTAGGCGTGACTGGCTTCGGGGCAGCGGGCACTACTGATCCTGTGATAGTAGGCGTGACTGGCTTCTGGGCAACGGGCGCTACTGGTCCTGTGACAGTAGGCGTGGTTGGCTGTTGGGCAGCGGGTGCTGCTGGCTCTGGGGCAGCGGGCGCTACTGGTCCTGTGACAGTAGGAGCTGCGAGCCTTGGTGGGGCTGGATGACCTGGATCCTCGGGATCGTCATCGTCGTTGTTGCTGTCGTCATCGTCGGTATCAGCTGCGATGGCTCGTACAGCTGGAGGCACTGGAGGTCGCTTGTCGGGTTTCTGGCCTGGCATGGGCCTGATGTCATCAATGTGAATGGGCACTGGGATCTCGTTCCTGAGAATTTCGTACGTGTTATCACCCAGGGCTCGAATGATAACAAAAGGTCCCTCCCATGTGGGTCCAAAGCTGGTTCGGTGCTCCTTGAAGCCTCGGCACATCACTTGTTGCTGGGGTCGATACTCGATCGGGGCTGTCCTTGGTTCTGGGAAAAGATTCCTCTGGTAGACTTGCTGTCGTTGCGCCGCTTTCTCATGTCTGCTCCTAGCTGCTCGTCGGGGTTCTGGTAGCGGGCGGCGTTGCTCTGGGTGTTGCCAGTCTCCTGGGCGAGGTAACTCGGTCCCAAGCAGCAGCTCGCTGGGTGAGTAGCCGGTGGCAGCATTTTTTCTGTTGTGCAAAGAAAAGATGATCTGCGGCAGCACGACGTCCCATCGGTTTTGTCGTTTTCCCATTAGCTTTTCTCGTAGGGCCTTCTTTATTTCCTGGTTGCGCCTCTCTACGGGATTGGCTCTCTGGTGATAGATCGGCGATGTAAAATGGCGGATCTTGTTTCGCTTACAGAAGTTGAGGATCTTCTTAGCTGTGAAGGTGGGTGCATTGTCGGTGATGAGTTCATCGGGGTATCCCCATCGGAGGCAGACTCGTTCCAAGGCCCCTAAGATGTGGTTGGCATCAGCTTGGGGTGCAGCTTCGGCCTCGATCCACTTGGAACAGAGATCTGTTATCACGATGATAACTCGGTTATGGGTTGGTGTCTCTTCGTAGGGTCCCATGACGTCTAACGAGAGTACTTGCCAGGGTTTGGTGGGTGGTCTCGGGCGGAGTGGAGCGGCAGCTTGAAGGGGTCCTCGCTTGGTCGCAGCACATACCATGCATAGTCTCACATGCGTCGTGACGTTCTTGCGGAGTTGGGGCCAGTAGTAACGGTTGTTCACTGCCCGGTACGTCTCGTCGCGGCCTGGATGACCTGCATGTGGCGCGTCGTGGTAGTGGTGCAGAATGCGGGGCCTCAAGGCTTCGGGCACAACGAGGGCGGTCCTCTCTTCAGTGACATGCCAGAGGCGTCCATCTTCCACCCTGAATTGTTCTTTCAGGCGCTTCTCCCAGGGGTCTAGGCCTCGTTCCTGATCCTGGATGTCCCCCCAATGTCCGATGGAACCAGAAATGGCGTAGTCCGCGAGTTGGGCGGCCTTGATTTCATCGAACAGAGTGGTTAGCTCCTCAGGTTCGGCTTCCATCATCAGAATTTCCTCCGTGGTCGGGGTATCGATGATGGCCCTTGGCGTGGTTGGTTGTTCGGTTGTGGGTTCCTCGTCCGGAGGTAGCAAGCGGGAGTCATCGCCGGTATCAGCTGGCATGGCTTCTTGGGGATGACGTGACAGGAAGTCGGGCAGCTGGTTCAGTCGTCCTGGACAGTGTTCTACGGTGAAGGTGTACTCTTGCAGCTGCAAGGCCCACCGGGTGAGCTTGGCCCTCTCGTCCTTGAACTGATGCAACCAGTGCAATGCTCGGCTGTCCGTGACAAGTGTGAAATGCTGGTCCTCCAGCCAGTGGCGGTACCGACGACAGGCCCATACTACGGCGAGTGTCTCCTGTTCATTAATATGATAGCGGCGTTCTGGTCCTGTGAACTTCGCACTGGAGCAGGAAATGATCCGTTTCTCCCCCTCTGGCGTCTTTTGATACAAAGCCGCACCCATGCCATGGTTGCTTGCATCGGTTTGGAGGTAGAAAGGCAGTCCTGGCTCCGGTCTGCAAAGGGCTAGAGGCTGTGATAGCTTCTCTTTGATCAGTGTGAACGCTGTCTCCGCTTCTGAATTCCACTGGAACCTCTCCTTTCCTGTTAGGTTTGTTAGCGGGGCTGTCAGCTCGGCAAACTCGGGTACAAACTCTCGTAACCAGTTGGCGGTGCCTAGGAATCCCTGGAGTTCCTTCTTGGTGCGAGGAGTGGGAAAGTCTCTTATTTGGATGACGTGCTTCTCCTGGGGTTGATTTTGAGTAGTAGTTATCCTGTAGCCCAGGTAGTCCAACTCGGAGGCTCCAAATCGGCACTTCGGGAGTCCACAGTGCAATCCATGTATCCTCAGACGTTCTAATACCAGAGCCAAGTGACGAAGGTGGTCTTGATGATCTTCAGAGTATACTATTATGTCGTCTAGATATACCTTCACGAAGACGTCTATGAAGTCGGCCAGCACTTCTGTCATTAACTTCTGGAACGTTGAGGGGGCGTTGCGTAGCCCGAATGGCATTACAAGGAACTCAAACGTCGCTCCGTCTGGGGTACTGAAAGCTGTCAGGGGTACACTATTCTCGTGCATCGGGACCTGCCAGTATCCACTCTTTAAGTCCAAACTAGTGAAAACCTTCGCTGCACCTAGCTCTCGGATCGTCTCCCTTATCGGCGGCAACTGAGACACTTCTTCCAACGTCTGGGTGTTCAGCTGGCGGTAATCGACACAAAAGCGGGAAGTCCCATCCTTTTTGTTCACAATAACGATCGGTGAGCAGTAACGGCTGTTACTGCGTCGAATTACCCCAGCTGCCAGCATCTTCTTCACTTCCTCAGTGATTATTGCCTTTTTATTCGCCGAGTACTGGTAACGTCGAATCTTAAACGGTTTATCGTCTTTCAGACGGATTTCATGGGTAGTGAGTTGAGTAGTAGGCTGTTTGAGCGTTTCTTGAAATACATCAGAAAATTTGGTGATGACTTCCTCGTACGCACGGCTGTGCGTCTCAGGTAGCTGCTCTGGGTTGGCTGCTACGGTGCGGGCCGAGTCCTCGGTCCTAGCCTCCATGTCCCAGAACAGGGTGTGCCGTTCTGACACCCCTGCGTGTATGCAGTGCCGCGGAAAATCGATCACCACTTCCTGTTTCGCTAGGAAGTCTCTTCCTAGGATGATGTCCTTTGTCATGTCCTCCAAGATATGCATTTCGACCGAAACTGTCCAGTTTCCGATCTGCAGGGGCACTTCCACGCTGCCTTGGGTGTGCTTGATCTCCTTGGCGGCAGCCAAGAGCACGGGCATCGTCGGATGGTTAGTCCTAGGAAGGTCCTCCACGTAGTTGCTATGGATGAAGGAATGAGTCGCCCCGCTGTCCAGCAGGGCCAGTAAACGGCATCCATTGGCCTCGACCCACAAGTGGGATGATGGGCCGGGACCGGCCGTCAGTCCTATTGACGCACTTAATTCTGGAGCCGGGCACCCTGGCTTGGGCCGGCTCGCTGGTCGTTTCCCGCCTGGGGCTGACTGTTAGCTTGCTGCCGGGGGGCTGCCTGACTTCGTTGCTGTGGTGGTGCCGTGGATGTCTGTCCTGGGCCTGGGTTACTGGTTGGACCTGCTTGTTGGCTAGGGTTGTTTGAGTTGGTGCCATGCCCTCGGAAGTTATTACCCCCTGTCTGGACGTTTTGTTGGCGGAAGTTAGGGTTTCCCTGCTGGTTGGAGTCGTGTCCACGGAAATTGGGGTTGGCTCGCTGGTTGGAGTCATGTCCGCGGAAATTGGAATTGCCTTGCTGGGGCTCTGACTGAGTTTGGTTTGTGGGGCAGTCTCGGTGATAATGGAATCCCGGGCACTTGCGGCACTTTGGTAGACTGTTGGTATTATTACTCGCAGGCGGGATGGTGGCTGGCCTCGGCAGCGGTCGGAGTTGCCTCTGAAATTCCCTGTAGTCACCCTCGGCGTTTTCAGCCACTCGGCTCAAGCTTTCCATCGTGGTCACTGGGACATTTCTAGTTGCAAATCTTAATTCCGGTCGCAGGAGCTCGCGCACCTCCATGACCATCTCTTCTTCCGGCGTATACCGTTCTACTCTCAGCCAGAGTCCAATTTTACGTTGTGATGACGTCGTGCGTGACCCCAGTGTCGTGTCCTATACTTGTGGCGAGTCCTGCCTCGCTATGCCTAGGTGCTGAGCCCGGCGACGCACAGTATTGGGGCGCCGTCGTCGCGACGCCGTTCGTAGCACTTGTGCCTGTGGAGAAATCAGAGGACATGCTTACCTCGCCGTGCCGGGTTGCTGTGTTGAGTTCCATACAGTGTGGGGCCACCGTCGTAGAGACGTCGGGCGTGACCCCGTACCCCCTGTCAGGGCGTCGTGTTGGCGGAGCACTTCGTGGTCAGATGCTGTTAGTGGCGTCGTGCAGTGAGGGGGGGCCGACGTGGAGACGTCGCTCGCGACCCCAGTGCCTACTGCCTTGCCACTCCGGGTATGCATTGCCACTTGTCACTCAACAAATAAAACTCAAATAAAACACTATGTCACTTAACAACACAAGAGGAAGGGATAACCTCATCAGCTTTGGCGTTGGCTTCTGTGCTCGATGACTTCAGTTTCGGCAGAAGACTATTAGCGGCTGAAGGCTAGAACATTACTACTTGAAGGATCGATCACTACTTGCTCGCTGAGAATTTATCTTTTCTTATATAGACTTTTTTGAAAATCCCCGGCTTTTGATTGGCCAAAATATTTTACTATATAAGAGAAATTTTGGGCTGAGTTTATAAATATGAGCACAGCGCGCCAGACAAGTCATAACTTGTTCGCGACGCCGACGCCGATGACAGTTGCAAGCCAGAAAGTATAAATAACAAACTTGGTACAAGTGCTAAAAAGATAGACAATAAAAGTGTTGATTTCTCAATGGAAGCATTTACATATTTAAAATTACTTGTGGAAGAACAAACAGTGACAAACAAATTACTCAAAGAGAAAATAAACCAGCTAGAAAATGAATTAAAAAGTGAAAAATCTAAATACAAATACATAGAAGACAAGTACAATGAATTGTTAAAGAAGGAAGATAAAAAAGACAGTGATTCTGATAAGCACCTAAAAACTGTAAACATCAATAAAAACGCAACTATGGCAGAAGTAGTAAAAAAGGGGTCACAAAATACAAATAACCTAAATCTAAAAACAATGATCTCACAACAACAACAGATTATGAATTCATATATAGACATAAACAATGATATTAGTGGACAGGAAAGTGAAGAAGGAACCAAACGGCATGATAGAGAATCAGACAATAACAGAGTAAACAACAATAAAAATGATGAATTTAAAACAGTAACTCATAAACAGAAGAGACGAAAATATGGAAATAGGGATAACATATGTCATGGTACTGGTGCTTCTGAAGATGGAAGTAGCTTCACAGGTGTGGATAAAAAACTATGGCTCTATGTATATAGGGTGCCAAGAAGCGTAACTGAAAATAACGTTACCAAATATATATCGAACAAACCATCATTTAAAAATCTGGAAATAGGTGTAAAGGCCTACCAACGGGAATCAAAATAAGGTGTTTTTAGTAACAGCTCCATTTGAGAAGAAAGAAGAAATGTACCAGCCTGACTTTTGGCCCAAAGGGGTAGCAGTAAAGCGTTTTGATTTTAATAGGCAAAGGCGCTATAATCAAAATAATTCTTTTTTATAAAAAATTATTGTTCAACATCTACAAATACAAACAATTGTATGTCAAGTAAGGGTGTGAATATCATGCATTTCAATATACAGGGCATAGCGGCTAAAGTTAGTGACTTAGAAATACTCTTAGAGTCTCAGGATATTGATATTTGTTGTTTATCAGAACATTGGCTAAAATCATATGAAATTAACTCGATTAAACTCAAAAATTACATATTAATAAATAGTTTTTGCCGTTCAGAATTTGTGCATGGAGGCACATGCATATTTGCTAAAAACGACATTAATCTAAAAGCTGTTAACTATACGTCCATTATCGAAAAACACTTTGAAGTAACAATAGCTGTCTCTAACATTTTAAATACTAAATTAAAACTTTATATAATTACATTCTACCGTACACCCAATAGTGAATTAGCAATACTTCTAGAAAAATTGTATGAATTATTATGTGAACTGTATAATATCAATTATTATTATGTTGTCTGTGGAGACATTAATGTAAATCTTTTATGTGATAATAATAATAGCATGCAAGTTTTTAACCTATTCAATGAATTTGGCCTGAAAAATATTATAAACAAACCAACACGTGTAACTGAACTATCCGCTACTATGATAGATGTTATGTTTACTAATATGCCCCATAATGGCACTTCTGTTGAAGAAACTCATTTATCCGACCACACGATGCAAGTAAGTAATTTTACAATCGCATTACCAATGAAGACCTTGTTTAGTAGTGAGGTTATATATAAACGAGATATCTCTAACAGCAATATAGATACCTTCAAAGCCCTATTAAAAAATGAGCAGTGGATTAAAATGTATAGTGCTAATCAATTTAACAGTAAATTTAATGAGTTTTTCTCAACATTGATCTTCCACTACAATAGTGCTTTCTCATTAAAAAAAAATATATGAAAAATGGGAATAACAAAAAATGGTTTACGCAAGAATTAAAAGATTTGCATCATATGCTCTGCGAAATGTCGAAATTATATAAATCTAACAATAATGAAAATATTCGAACTAGATATAAAGAACTAAAAATGATCTATAATGAAAAAGTTAAACAATCAAGAATTAGTTATAATAATGATAGACTAGCCAATGCTTCAAATATACCAAAAGAAAGTTGGCGTATCATTAATGAGCTTAAAAGTGATTCCAACGAATATCACCTACAAGAAATTATAACTCTGAATAATGAAAAAATTTCAAATAGGCAACAAATGTGTAACAGTTTTAATGAGTATTTTATAGATATTATGTGTCCTAAGCCAAACTATAATAACATAATCTTCTCTCCATATGTTAATAAATCCTTTTACTTACACCCAACAACTCCTTAGGAAATAAAAACAATATTAGACAAAAGTGCTAGTAAACCAGCACCTGGTATAGATGAAATAAATGGGAAAATTTTAGCAGCAACATCAGACATTATTTGTACTCCACTCTATTATTTAGTAAATGAATCTTTCAAATCTGGTCAATATCCCGATTCTTTAAAATTATCCAAGTCTGTACCAGTATTCAAAAACAAAGGATCTATTAAAGAAATGAGTAATTATAGGAACATATGCCTACAGAGCCAGTTAGCAAAAATTTTTGATACAAGTTATAACAATAGATTAAGTAATTTTCTAGAGTCAAATAACCTATTAGCTTCATTTCAAAATGGATTCAGAAAAAATAAATCAACATCCACTGCCATCTCAGAGGTCTGCAACTTTATTTATGAATCACTAAATAATAAAACATATCCAATAATGCTATTTTTCGACCTAAGTCGTGCATTTGATACAGTTGATCATAAACTGCTTTTAGAAAAATTGACCAGAATTGGGGTGCGTGGTGTCGCCAATGATTGGGTGTCCAATTATCTAAGTGAGAGAAAGCAGATTGTAGTTATTGATAATGTTAAATCTGATCCAAAGGATGTAAGGGTAGGAGTACCACAAGGTTCGATCTTAGGTCCTCTATTTTGTATAATATTTATGAATGATATATCTCAATCATGCATCAGTCCTGATTTGAAAGTACTATATGCAGATGACAGTAACTTTTGTATAACAGATGAAACTATCGATTTAGCTGTTGAAAAGGCCAATAACTGTGCCGATGAATTTCATAAATTTTGTGTAAGCCATGGTTTGTTAGTTAATATAAGTAAAACCATATATATGTCATTTTTACCAAAAACCGTAAACCACGACTGTAGTGCTCTTATAAAAATGAATCATCAATCTATTGAGCATGTAGATTTCACAAAGTTCTTAGGGGTGACCTTAGATCAAAAAATGATCTGGGAAAAACACATTAACTCTACAATTTATAAATTAGGTTCAACCTGCTTTTTGATAAGGCAGCTACGTAATACTGTTACGGCAGAAATATTAAGATTGGCATATTTTGGCCTTGTACAATCAATTTTGTCATATGGACTTATATTCTGGGGCTCCTCAACCCATTTTGAGAAGCTATTTATAATGCAAAAAAAAATTATACGCTGTATGGTCGGAGTACATCCCCAAACACATTGCAGAGAAATATTTAAAAATTTCAGAATTCTCACTCTCCCATCCCTGTACATTTATTTGTTGATCTTAAATACAAAGAAGCATGAATATTTATTAATTAGAAATAAGTCAGTACATACCCATGACACACGCAATAAAAATAATCTATATCTACCATTTTCGAGACTTTCTGTTGGACAAAATTCTCACATATACCAAGGTATTATCTGTTATAATAAATTTATATCTCTGTTTGGAGTAATTAGTAACTTTAATAAATTTAAATCAACACTACACAACTATTTGTTAAATATGGCATTCTACTCTCTTGCCGAATATTTGAAAATGCAATGATATTCACCATTTTTGTTCGTTATATGTGTTCATAATTGTCTTGTCTTGTCTTATACAATTATCTATTTTATTCAATGACTTATTATATACAATTACTAATTCATATTCTTTATTTTTATACTATATTTGTACTTATTTATGTTTGTTTCTAAATTTTGGACTCGTCCGATAAATTTTATACATCATTGTGTGTGAAATTTTATGTGATGAATAAATCATTATCATCATCATCATCATCTCGAGAAGGGTGATGTTAGGTTAAAAATGTCAAGAATCAAAAAATGCTTCGAATTGCGCGAAATATATTGTCCACAGGTTTTAATTCATAATAAACGATCAAGAATAGTAGTATTTAGAAAATATAGAAATCAAATACACTTTTTTTTCTTTTAAACGCTTATATCTCGAGAAGGGCGAGGTTAGGTAAAAAAATGTCAAGAGTGAAAAAATACTTTAGAATTGTCCATAAAATAAAGTCTAAAAATGGACTTTCACAATAAATGCCCATAAATAATCGTAAATACTAATTTTTTGAAAAAAAAAGCTTAAATATACGTTGTTTCTTTTTTTTTTAAACGCCTATATCTCGAGAATAGTGAGGTTAGGTTAAAAATGTTAAGAGTCAAAAAATGCTTAGAATTATCCAAAATAAAAAGTCCACCTGTTTTAATCAATAACCAACGTCCTAAAATAATCCTAAATACTAGTTTTTTGAAAAAGAAAAGCTTAAATACAAGTCGTTTCTTTTTAAACGCTTATATTTCGAGAAGGGCGAGGTTAGGTAAAAAAAATGTAAAGTGTCAAAAAATGCTAAGAATTGTCCAAAATATAAAGTCCACATGTTTTAATTCATGTGAATGATCAAGTTTTAATTGATAACCAATGTCCTAAAATAATCCTAAATACAAGTTTTCTGAAAAATAAATAGTCCATTTAAATTAGTCAAAAAATCGCTTTTTTATGAAAAACTTTCCACAGCTATGAGATTTGTAAAAAGTGAAGCATTTGAGTTGTCTAAACATGATTTTCATCCCCCGCAGTTCTAAAAAAGGTTGGATTTTGAAAAAATATATGTACACATATATGAATTTTAGAGCTTTTTTGCCTTTTCCTCCAAAAATCAGGTGGGGCGGAGTTTCATATTGGGGTTAATGCTTTATTTCCTCGACTAAGTAGTCATATGTAAACGTAAACCTAGCATTTGTCATTATAGTCTATTTTTATTTTTTAAATTGAGTTCTGAAATATTAGGTCATTTACGAAAATAAAAGGTTTATGCAATAGATCTGATTTATTTTATTTAACTTACATAGATTCACGAAAAGTATTCATTTACAGTCACTTTACTTACACATCCATGTAGTAGAGTGGCAGTAGAGTAATCGTAAAAAAAAATTCAAAAATTTTTCTTCTTGAAATAAGTCATTTTGGCATTTTACTTCTAAAATCGAAGGTACAGGGTAAATTGATTTACTTTTGGTCCCGATTTTGTGGCAACCTCCTGTGCGTCGATGTTGTGCACTGTGGATATCAGGCACACATCTTTTTTGTCTCTCCATTTCATAACGGTGACCTTTCCTCTTTGAGAGCCAATAACTTTACCGACATGTATCTTTTTTTTTAACTCTTTTGGAACCTCCTTTCTTCATAACAACAACGTCCCATATACATCCGTTTTGTTTTGTATCAGCAAGTTGAGGACTATTATAAAAGTTGTGCATGGTTAGACAATATCCCTTTCCTAGAAGTGGTTTGGTGAGAGACATGACCACTTTAGAAGACACTAATCCTAACTGATCATAATCAGAATCAAGCATGGTTCCTTTGCTGATATAAACGAGAAAGTTCCAAACATAGCCACTTTTGAACTCGCACAACATGAATGTTTTTACTCCAAATCGTGCTCGTTTTAGAGGAATGTATTGGATCCATCCTAAACGGCCCTTGTATAATAAAAGACTTTCATCGATAGTTATATGTTCTTCAGGCACCACAAATTCACGAAATTTCTTCACTAACATGTCGTAAAATAGAAAAATTTTGTTTAGTTTTGGATTAGGATGCGTTTCAGGATCGTATATTTCATTGTTAGAAAAATTTAGGAATTGTTTGGTATTTTCAAACCGTTTACATGATCACTTTCGGAAAAAAAAAGGAGTGGTTAGTAATGGATTTTTTGACCAATACATTTTCATGTCTGGCTTTTTTACTATACTTTGCAGTATAATTAAGGCTAAAAACACCCTAATCTCGTCAGAAGTTACTGGGATCCAATTGCGAACCCCATGATTTGCTGCATTT
Source organism: Stenurella melanura (assembly GCA_963583905.1). Taxonomy (NCBI): domain Eukaryota; kingdom Metazoa; phylum Arthropoda; class Insecta; order Coleoptera; family Cerambycidae; genus Stenurella; species Stenurella melanura. The sequence goes on along the minus strand of OY757310.1, from coordinate 94,315,759 downwards.
TTAGCTAAAGTTTGAAGAGCATATCTATTTGTCTTCTAAATTATTGTGTTTATCAGTTGATCACCAACCAACTTTTCAAAGAAAAAAAGCTCGTTCTCATCTCCAGCAGTTCGAAAGGTAACGCCAACATTTTCAGTAAATGGATATTCCGGTGTATTTTCTCCAATTTCACACCATACTCTAACATTTTCAAGTAATTCATCACTTTCATCATCGTTTGCAACTTCTTCGTATTCTGTTTCTTCATCATCATATTCACTTCCGCTTGTTTCTAAGTCATCCTCTATATTAGACCCTCCCATCAGTTCATATTCATCACTTTCCCTATCGCGCCAATCGGACACACTACATCCATCATCGTTATCAGATTCCATTTTTAGTAGAAGTTTTTGTCGTAAAAATGAGAGCGTTCGTGAAAACGAACATCTGCATACAATCTTAGCTTCTCAACTACTAATATATTTTGTAGAAAAACAATCGAACACAATGCACCACCTTACGCATATGTACATGATTGGTCACCCCACCATGATACCGGAACGTATAAAATTTCATTGGCCTAATTTTATATGATATAATTCGGGTTAGCACTATTTAGTAATGTTTATGACACGCCATGGATTAACCATGAGATCAAAAAAATGCATCATACACTATGTGAAATGTCAAAGCTAGCTAGATCTACAAACAATGAAATAATAAAAAATAGGTACAAACAACTAAAAATAACATATAAGGAATTAGTTAAAAAACGCAAGGTAGAATACAATAATAATATAATCAAAAATGCAAGTAATGTGAGCAGAGAAAGCTGGAGAATTATAAATGAAACAAAGAACTTAGTTGTTAACAATTCAATACATGAACTCACGATAAATAATAAAAATATTTCGGACAATAACATATTGTGTAATCACTTTAATGATGTTTTTTTAGATATGAAAATAACAAAACCTGACTTTGATAAGCTCAAATTTTCACCATTCTTAACTTCTACATTTTTTTTATATCCAGCTACTCCTAAGGAGGTAAATGATATAATTAAAAAAGTTACTCACAAGCCGGCTGCGGGAATTGATGAAATTAATGGAAAAACGTTAAAAGCAGTAAGTGATATAATTTGTACTCCATTATCACATGTTATAAACATTTCATATTGTACAGGGGTGTACCCCAACTCATTGAAAGAATCAAAATCTATACCAATTTACAAGCATAAAGGATCTAGATACGATGCTAGTAATTACAGGAATGTGAGTTTGCAATCACAATTTGCAAAAGTAATTGATTATAGCTACAATGTGAGGTTAACGGAATTCATGGAACAGAAGAAGCTGATACCCAACTGCCAACATGGGTTCAGACAAAATAAATCCACTGAAACAGCTGTAAAAGAACTGTGTAATAATATATATACTTATCTTAATAACAAACAGTTCCCGATCGCTCTTTATTTTGATTTAAGTAGAGCATTCGATACTGTTGATCATGACCTACTTTTAGAAAAACTATATCGTAATGGTGTTCGAGGTGTCACCTATGATTGGGCATCCTCTTATTTAAAAAATAGGACTCAGACTGTAGTTATAAACAATGTCAGATCACGCCCGGCGCTAGTTACAACAGGTGTACCACAAGGGTCAGTCCTGGCACCTTTATTTTTTCTAATATTTATGAGTGATATTGAGTTATCTTGCACATCTGCAGATACCATGATTCTCTACGCTGATGATACGAATCAAATCGTATCAAAAAAAGATCTTGCTAGCTCGGTAGATAATGCTAACTTATGTACCAACAAACTATACCACTGGTGCATTAACAATGGATTGTTACTTAATGGTGACAAAACATTTTATATGATGTTTCAACAAAAAAATGTAAGCTACAATTTCAGTCCATTGATAAAAATCAACCATAAATCAATCAAACAAGTTGATGATATAAAATTCTTAGGTGTAACCATTGATCACAAACTAACATGGGAAAAGCATACCGATAGTCTCATTTCCAAACTAAGTAGCATCTGCTTTGTTATCAGACAGTTAAAACAAACAGTTTCTACAGATGTTTTAAAAATCGCCTACTATGGTCTTGTACATTCAATACTTAACTATGGCCTAATATTTTGGGGAAATTCAGCTCACATGCATAAAGTATTTGTAATCCAGAAAAAGATAAGATGTATGGCGGGAGCAAGTCCACTAGAATCATGTAAACAAATATTTATCAACTTAGCTATCTTAACACTGCCATGTCTCTACATATATCTGGTCACTTTAGACATAAAAAGACATCGATCAGACTACATAAGAAATAATGATATACACAATTACCACACCCGCATTAGAAATGATTTACGACTACCATTTTCACGATTAACGGTCAGCAAGAATGCACCAGCATACCAAGGGATCATCTGTTATAATCACGCTGTAAGAGTACTTGGTCCTATAGAGAGCTACAGAACGTTCAAAGAAGTATTATTTCAACATTTGAAAGATAATGCATTTTATTCCATAGAGGAATTTTTAAATAGTTAGTTTTAATATTTATGTGTTAGAATAGGTATTACTCAATAATAATTATTATCTTTTTATTCTTCATCTTAACATTTTAATGTAAATCTGATTCTAATTTCTTTTAGAGCATCACTTTTGTGATTTATAATATTGTATGGATGTGTCATAGTGTGAATGTATTGTTGTATGTATGTCTGTATATGTATCCCTGGACTAGTCTGATAAGTTTTATACCTGTAGTGTGTTAAACTTAAATTGATGAATAAAATTCTATTCTATTCTATTCTACAAAATCGGGTTGTGGCTTATGATACGGCATTTGAATACATGGCTAGAGTTAACTCGGGTTGAAGGACAGAGTACCGATATCCGAACCCGATTTAATTCAGGTTAAATCGTTAAGCAGTTAATTTGGAGTCTCATAATGTAGAAATTTTAATTGCGCACAAATCACGTTCCTCTTCAACAGACAGTTTTTCTGGTGTTCAAAAATTTATTTTGTTATTTACTCCAGTCAGTTTAGACGAAAATTTGGCTTCTGATCTAACAAAATATATCCTTCATTTTTTTTCTTTTAATGGATTTATTCTGGTGCTTTCATGAAAATATTAAAAATCGAGAACGAGATCACTATGGCATAAAAAATTATTCAAGGTCAAAGTTCGCAAAAAACGGTTTTTTGCGAACATCGCGTTTTCTATGGCACGGAGGCCAATTGAGATTATCATGAAAACGAAAGACATATTACTTGCCGAACTTAAACCTTAAAAGAACATAAACGTTAATGAAATTCCGCACGAAAATGATCTCTTCCATCTTTTATGTACAACGAACGGTTTAGGCAAAAATGTGCTTCGAAGTTTCCGCGTAAGGGAAGTTTTATTTTCCTATTACGTAAACACCAAGTACACTATGCTATTAAAATTCGGTTTCAGTGAGTTTTTGTTAACAACGAATAAGATTATGAGATTTTTTTACAATTAAAACTTTGCCTAATATCTTTTTTTTGGAAAATTGGGTACAATTTTTTTCATAACGACGGACGCCACTGGTGGATTTTCCATTTTACCGTGATACAATCTCCTAATGGATAAGTACCTTCCACCCAAATTTTATAAAAATCACATTGTAAATAAGAGTGCTGTCATATAGGAGTCATGAAAAGTAAGACATACTGTATCATAGTTAACATATACAGGGTGTCCGGAAACAAAGTAGAAAAAAATTAACTGAAGATTCCTTAGCCCAAATTAATGGGAGTTCTTCATATAACATTTTTCAAAATACCCCTTCGTTGTCAAGTTACAGCCCCTTTAAAGGGGTAATTTAAAAACTGTTATGATTTTTTTACTCAAAAAATAAAATTTCAACAAACACAATATTTGGCGTATCTACTACATTTATTAAAAGGCATCTTGTGAATTTTTTTCACCCCCTTGAGTGTCTCACCAAGGGGTAGAATGGGCAACCCCTAATATATTTTTAAAAATATTTTAAAATCTATTCATTTTACATTTCAGAATAAAATATTTTTTGAATCCCTTGTTCATTCTAAAACTTTTTTATCTCTTTAAAAAATGCCGTAGTACCAACCGTTTTCGTGATAAAAAATAAAATTTATGTTCATGCAATGGAGTTCATTTCAATCATTACTGAACGATAATGTTTTAAAACTTTTAGTAGGCTGCTAGTAGGCTATAATCGAATAATCTAAATATTCATTAACAAATTCTATGTAATAATAAACGTACATATTTTTTAATCAAATTGACAAATACTATATTTATTAATGGAATAATTTATGAAATACAAACAATAATATTAAAAAAAGTGAAACAATTTTGACAAACAAGAACATATTTTTCCAAACTTAAATTAACTGCTCAAAATGGCGCCCTTCAGTACGAACACATGTTTGTAACCTTCGTCTCAAATTGCCGTACAAGCTCCGTAGAATTAGTGGGGAGTTACGAATTTCGTCAGCAGTATTAAAAATGGTTTCCCTCAAAACGTCTTCATTTGGAAGTGGTGTAGAGTAAACGACATTTTTCATATGCCCCCAGAAGTAAAAATCTAATGGATTCAAATCCGGGGACTGGGGGGGGCATTTAATTGTAGCTTCTTGTCCTCTTCCAATCCAACGATTTCTAAAATATTGCGAAAGCCATTCCCGAACTTGTACGGAATAATGGGGACCCGCTCCGTCTTGCATATACCACATATCTTGGCGTAATTCAATGGGTAAGTCATCGAAAAGCGGAAACAAGTCATTCTGTAAAAAATGCAAGTACGATATCCCATTTAATCTGTGAGGTAACACAACTGGTCCAATTAAATAATCGCCTATAATTCCAGCCCAAATATTAATAGAGAAGTTGTACTGACATCGTTTAGCTACCACAGCGTGCGGATTTTCATCGTTCCATAGGTGCTGATTACGAAAATTTATAATCCCATGACGAGTAAAACAACACTCGTCAGTGAACAATACTTTCTTTGTGAATTCTAATGGTTTCCTTAAAATAGTTGTACAAAAAGCCTTCCTTACTGGAAAATCACGCGGGAGCAATTCCTGAACCCTTTGCAGATGGTCAGGGTGCAGTCCTTGCCGCTTCAAAATCTTCCATATTTTCCATCTACTTACATTAAAATGAAGAGCAGCCCGTCTAATACTCATTTCAGGATTCTCTCCAAAATATTCTAATATCTGTTCTTCTAAGACAGGTGCCACTTCTACTTCACGACCAGTATCTCGATTCCTTTTTTCAAAAGAACCCCTTTCTCTGAGCCGTATGTGGATATTGGTAAAAGTCGCCACATTAGGTGTAACACGGTTAGGAAACCTCAGGTTGTATTTTCTTTGGGCTGCTAGAGAGTTTCCTTTGCATTCACCATAAATGAAATGCATATCAGCATATTCTTCACTACTATAAATATGTCTAGGCATTTTAAAAGCTTACGACATAGAAAAAATAATGGTTTTAAGTAAGAAATAAACTATGTAATTATTTCCAATAATTGACATGAGCCTACTAGTGTGGTAGACCAATTCCAATAAATACTTAAATGTTAATACTACTGTCAAATTGAAACTTGAAGGCAGCCTACTAAAAGTTTTAAAACATTATCGTTCAGTAATGATTGAAATGAACTCCATTGCACGAACATAAATTTTATTTTTTATCACGAAAACGGTTGGTACTACGGCATTTTTTAAAGAGATAAAAAAGTTTTAGAATGAACAAGGGATTCAAAAAATATTTTATTCTGAAATGTAAAATGAATAGATTTTAAAATATTTTTAAAAATATATTAGGGGTTGCCCATTCTACCCCTTGGTGAGGCACTCAAGGGGGTGAAAAAAATTCACAAGATGCCTTTTAATAAATGTAGTAGATACGCCAAATATTGTGTTTGTTGAAATTTTATTTTTTGAGTAAAAAAATCATAACAGTTTTTAAATTACCCCTTTAAAGGGGCTGTAACTTGACAACGAAGGGGTATTTTGAAAAATGTTATATGAAGAACTCTCATTAATTTGGGCTAAGGAATCTTCAGTTAATTTTTTTCTACTTTGTTTCCGGACACCCTGTATATGTATTTTATTTATCGATCAGCTAATAAATACTATACATAGAACAAGCACATTTTCTATGCATGGACTATATGAAATGGAGCATATTATGCCTTGAGCGGAAACTTTGAAGCACATTTTTGTAAACAAACTGTTCTTTGTACATAAAAAATGAAACAGATCATTCTTGTGCGGAATTTCATTATCTTTTATTTTCATAATAACCTCAATTGGCCTCCGAGCCATAAAAAGCGCGATATTCGCAAAAAAAAAACACGATCATTGTGAACTTTGACCTTGAATAATTTTTTATGCCATTAGTGATCTCGTTATCGATTTTTAATATTTTCTTTAAAACACGAAAATAAATCGATTCAAAATAAAAAAATGAAGGATATATTTTGCTAGATCAGAAAAGTTTAATTTCACTGGGTTAATTGTTTGATATAGCAACTGTTGAAATTTATTTATTTTGTAAAAAACATAGTCAGCTAATGTTTGAGAACTGTCAATAATAAAAATTCTGTATTCTGTCAAGAAGCATCAAGCTCCAGTTATACGTAATCTGATTCTAAATATATTGTTCAATAACTATACTTTGATTCATATATACAGCAATCATCATTTCTGCAAGGTGCAGTAGTCATTTGAGAACAAAACATTTATCTGAAAAAGTGGAAGCTTACCATCTAAGGTATGACAGTGCTCTGCTGAACGCAGTCTAAAGGCAGCCACACAACACCCAGAATTTTAAGAAAACCGATTTTCCGCTCTAATTGTTGATAAAAAACGACGATGCAAATGAAATTTTTTGACTCACGAAATGAGAAGCCTCTCCCATTACCTCTCCCAAAGCTATTCTGCAAAAACATTGCAGCAACTAATTTATCTAAAAATTCTGTCTGTATTCCCTTCATTTGCCTGGCCTATAATAGATGGAATAAAATCTGACCAAAATTACTCGATGTATGAAGGTCAGTTATGCAGCAGTCAAGTAAACAACTAGTGAGCACTGTTTCTCCTGCCTGTCTGTAGTGTTTTTACCAAGGTTTTCACCCATCTTGCCATACGTCGTATAAACGACGTCCACTAGTTGACTATAAACAAACTGCGGAATAAAATAATACTGCGGCATTTCCAACTGAGTTTACAACTACAATTCAAGAACAGGGCACATATTAAAGAGCCAAATGATGAAGATTAAGATCAAAAAAAATTCTACGGAATAAAGGCAAGTTGAACTGTCTTATTCTCAATAAATTAAAAAAGGAAAACAACTAACTTGTTTTTCTTTATATAATAATTTGTGTCTCTAAAAAATAGTCTATTGAAATGTTACATTGGCCTTGCTTTTTGAACAGGACAAGATTTTATCTTTTGATGTGTAGGGGAGTCCAGTGTGAGTATAAAACTTGGTTTTCGGGGTTGAAAGCCGCCCATTTGGCCGACATCTTGAAAAAGGGGGCGTAAACAGTTTTTCCGCGATATCTTGAGAACCGTAAGTCTCACAATTTTTTTTTTATAGAGAATTGAATTCTCTACAATCTTGGTCCAGATACTCCTTACCGTAAAATTGAAAATGAAAAAGTTATAATTAAGAATTAACTAAGATTTTCAAGAAAAAATATCATTGAAGGGTTACAACTTTTTTTTCTATTGATTTTAGTGAAAAAACACATCAGGTGTTTCTTGTACATCATTTTATTACGAACAATTTTCTCTACTGAGTTTTAGGTAAACTTCGGTTCTTTGGAGAGGTTTTAGGAAGCTGCAAAGGGAACAAACCAATACTCCATTCAAAACGCGCGAAAGGGTGTAGAAAGAACACCATCATGAAACTACTTTGACTGTACGTTTTCTGGGTCGTTGATTATGAAAATAGGGGTCCCGCAATCCTAAAAGTTAGGGAACGCCCCTAAAAACGCAAAAAACATCCCTTTTAGAGGGTCTTTTGCGATAATTTTAATAAACATCAAAAAGGATCTTATGAAATCCCCTTTTTTAATATCAATTTGCAGGGGTGGTCGATTTATACCAAATATAGCCAAATTATCTGATTAAGGATAATGAAAATGCAAATAAAAATTAACTCGTTTTTGAAAGCCTACTTCAATTTAGGGTAGGTGGGGGCAGTTCTACCCTCTTATGGGTTGAGAATAATTTACTTTAAAAGTGAATTATTTATTATTTGTTTGTTTATAGTAATGAAACATATTCTTTATAGGATTTTGCAAACAACGAAAACAAAAACTATCTATGAGAACTAAAAGAAAAACTGTATGTAAAAATATTAATGAAATATTTGCATTCTTTCGATAACCTGACTTCTGGTTATGCTAGCAAGTTAAAATTATGAAATAAATTTGTCCAATTTCTTATTTGACATTCTCATTATAACACCAGCATCCAACATAGTCCCCTACAGCTAAGCAGATTAAACTAGTATCTACATGACCCCATACGGTATGTAAATTCAGTTAAAAATTAAAACAAAGGCCTGAAATTAATTTATTTACAGTCTATTCCAGATTTTCACCCTGCGGAAGACGTATGGGGACTACTCGTAAGAAGTATCCAAAAATGAGATATGAGACCACTGAATGTCCAAGAATTACTGGAAGTGGTAAATAATGCATACACCCTCCAAACGCTAACACATATTCAAATAGAGACAAATTTACATTAGAAAAAAATTGTTGTCCAATTATTTTTTTTTTTGCTCAGGACAGTACACTGGCAGAGTAATAGTCACTGTTGATACAATTAAGTCGACAATGAAATTTCTGGAGTCATTTAGATTATTTTTTGATGATCCAAAAAGGGCAACATATAATAGATTGAAAATGAGTACATAATACATCTATTAATTTAGTAGACGAGCAGACCTTCCAAATTTTTACTTCAATTTAATAAAAAAATAATGGTTCATTATTTCACTCATTGTCTGGTAAATCAACTTGTAACGGTTCCTGGATAACATGAATAAGTCGCGGTAATGTAATTGTAGGCGCAGTAGTCTAGTTGGTAGTAAAGGCAGTCTGTTCAGCATGAATTATAGCGACTACGAATGACTGTGGATTTAGTTATCTTTATTTTCATTGGAGTATATTCTATGTGTACCATGAGAGCACCTTTAATTTCAAAATCCATAGTAAAATGTAATCATTAAAACAAGTGGAGTTTCATTTCATTATTTCTGAACCTATTTTATTTCACTAACTTTATAAATAGTTATAGAAACTGTTTGCTTCCATTCACATACTTACCAGGATATCTGCAGATGGTTCCCTCCATCTAATTGCTGGCAGAGGAAAATCAGGGCGATCAACGTAATTCGGTTCCCCGTTGAAACCAAATCCTACAATTTCCCTTTTGCCAATTAATGTTCTTGCATAACTGCTCATAGCGGCAGTTTGGAATGAAAATTTAGGTGCATTTTTAATAACCACTCCGAGAATATGTCGCCCAGCCATGATCTAAACAATACCCAATGATTAGTGGTTATGTCAGAAATGTTACATAATTATATTTTTATAAATTGGTCATTTGCTCGATAAAAGATATTTTAAAAGTTGCTACAAAAAGAATATTAACATTCCTTGGGGTGGCATTATAAGAACATCGTAGATATTTACAAATATTTATATAAAGTTGACATTTTTATTTGATACCTAGTGGCACTAATATAGCTGCTGCATTTAACATATACCTACAAGCCACTTGATACAAATATTACCTATAAATTAGCTGAATAATGGTTAATATAATCTATAACTTCAAAGTTTTTACATTCACTTAATTCTAATGCCTACCACGAAACTTCTAAAATGAATGGCTACTATCTATGGCCAGTTTCAGCAATGACGACTTGTGACTTACACTTACGTAACTTACGTTACGACTTGATGACTAGGTTTGTTCTGGTTTTGAGAAATACCGTGTCCGAGGACGTCCTCGGACGTTAGGCACATGCGCAGTTACTAAAACGCGTTCTGAACTTACTAACTGCGCATGTTTCTGACATCCGAGGACTGGCATTTCTCAAAACCAGAACAAACCATTACTGTGGACACAGACGACCAGTGTTGCCAACTCCGTCAGGCGAAGAAACTGTAGATAATAAAAAAAAACAGGCAATTTATTGTAATGAAACACAGGGCCGTCGAGACAAAATCGGGACCCGGGGGATCGCAAACATACGACTCCCACCAATCTTCAAAATAAATTTCGAAGAACGGAGGGTGGCATTCATAATAACAAACTATCTATCTTTATAAAAACTTCGGAGAGCGGGGAGAGGTATTCGAGGTATTCCTTAGAATTAAACGAAAGAGCGGGGGGTGACTATATGATATGCAAAAAAATTAATAGTTCGGACAAAATCAGTATATCTACTGAAAAAACAGTAGTGTTGGCAACACTGCAGATGGCACAGAAAAAAGTTAGTTAATTTCAAAGACTTTAATAAATAGAGGAGACAAGCTCCATAAGCGTAATGTACAAGCAGCGGGAGGCTGTAGGCTTCTCATCTCTCTCACACGGTTCGTTCTCTCTTTGTCGCATAGTACATGAGGAGAGGTGACGACTGACGACAATTGACGCTATTTGTTGGAAATCAAAGAACGCCGGGTAAGGCCATTGAACTCTATTTAATGTAGACAATTGACGCTATTTGTTGGAAATCAAAGAACGCCGGGTAATGCCATTGAACTCTATTTAATATAGAGTTCAATGGGTAAGGCTGTGTTGCTTTGTAAAACAGCGGAGAGAGAGGGTACGAGGTGTGCGACAAGGACGAAGAGCCTACCGTCTCCAAGGCAACCAAACCGCGACTCCCGGCAAATCGACGGCTTGTCTTCTCTATATATTAAACTCTTTGGTTAATTTCCTCTTCTATCCAATGCTTCTAGCTTCTATCGAGACCCACAGATCAATATAAAGGAAGAGTGAGTTTTTCAGACAAAGAACTGAACTACAGAATAAATTATGTCTAATACATAGAGTTACAAATAATATAACAAATAGGTGACTGTGGTTTTTTAGCTCTGACACTAGGCAATTCTTTGTAAAATAATTTACAAATATGTCAAATTAATATAAGATACATAATTTACATGTTCTAGCGCCATCTATTGGCAGCATCTACCCGAGGAGCTTTAGCTTTGATCATATTTTCTAACCCGCCAACCCGGTATTTGTCAATTTTTATAATTTGGTAGATATAAATTGACCATTTTCCGTATTCAAAAGAAGATTAGGGAATTAACAATGGTGCTATTGACCTCGACATTTAAATTTGGAGTTATGGCGCAGTTGCCATAATGTGACAATCAGACAGAGTGCCCAAGGTCACTAAAGAAACAGGTTGTATCGTAACATATGTCACATGAAGTATTGCTATGTTCATGTTAGGTATCAATGGTCCTTATTACTACTGAGAAGTTCGCAAAATCACCGACAGAGGGTAGGGACACTGGAACGGCGGGAACGCGTTGTTCATATACATCTCGTGTAAACATCTACAGGTTAAATTTAAAATTAAAGAAAACCGCAATCAAGAAGAGTTAATAGCAAAATTTTGTAATGAAGTTGATTTGTTAAATTTTAATAATGCCGTATCAATGAAAGTAGAGCATTTTTAGCATTGTTGTAATATATTTAAGAAATATCTGCAAAATACAATGGGCTCGGATTAATGGCGCATGACAATATGACATATAGCCATCTCTATCTTAACACAAGTGCCTCTCGTGCCTCTGTCTCGCTTCAACAAACAGATTTGTTTATGTTGATTGGAACGTAACCTAACAAAGTGGTTTGTGGTGATCACTCGCAATTTTACGAAGTTTTCTGTTTTTATAAATATAAAATGCCTAAACATTGTTGTTATGGTGTATGTAAAACGGACAGTAGATATCCTAAAGAAGGTGTATTTTTTATAAGATTCCCGAAACCGTGGATAAATCTACAAAAATGTAAACTGTGGATTTCAGCATGCAAGAGGGAATGTTTTGGCATACAAAATGTAAATAATAATACTTTCATTAATTAAGTGTTTCTTTAAACCTCCCACAGGTAAATTTCGGCAAGCTAGCCATCGCTTTAGGTCACTAACAGTATGATCGTCGAGGTTAGAATATTTTAAAGTAGCTGCTGGTACCTACGTCGTTTTCGTCCAAAATGTCCATTTTGATATCATGATTTTTTATTATCAAAATTATATAAAACATTGACTTTTGTAGTAGGTCGATGATATAAAATAAATACAAGCGGTTAAAATTTCTGACAGGGGTCTTGACGTCTGCAATCATAGTCTACTGATTACGCGCCGGCGTACTCTTTAGTTTGTTTGATAAAACAACACTTATTTACTTGTTTATTTGTAACAACTGTATATACACATGATAAAGGTTGTGTAGATATAGACAATCCTTAGTTTATCTCCTGTCAACTCATTTTTTAAAAGAAACCTAAAATAAAGTATTCAAATTTTAACACGTCGTGCTCCAATGTAAATCTTATTAGAATCAAGTTCGCGCCTCTTTTGTTGTCCCTATTACTAGCAGAGTAGTGTCACCTGATGAATATTATTTTAGTTGAGTAGTAATAAGTACCATTTAGTTAGGATAGAATTGTTCATTGACAGAATAATTTTGAAACTTTTTTTTCTATAAAATGAAGAAAAAACAGACACGCGGCTGGCATTGAGGTCTACATGTGACGTACCACTTGCCGATTCTAATGAGCCAACCTGTCTTTTAGTAACCCACAAAACATGAAATGTGTGTATGAAACGTTTCCAAAAAATAGTAATGAGTAATAAATGAAACATTTCCTAGAAACGTACCTGTTATGTTACTAACATATTTCACTAAACACGAAATATATATGAAACGTTTCCAAAACATTGTAATCAGGAATAAATGAAACATTTCCTATAGATACGTATCTATTATGTTTCTGACACATTTTAGAAATTTATAATTTTTGCCACGTTCCAGAAACATTCCATATAGGTATGTTTTAGTGGTAAATATATTTTTACGATCATGAACGTTTCCAAAAAATAGTAATGAGTAATAAATGAAACATTTCCTGTCATGTGTCTAACATATCCCACTAAACACGAAATATATATGAAACGTTTCCAAAAAACTCTAATCAGGAATAAATGAAACATTTCCTAGAAACGAATTTAATGTTATATTTCAAACACATCTTAGAAATTCAAAATTTTTGTCACGTTCCAGAAACATTTCATATAGGTATATTATGTTTTAGTGGTAAATAATATTTTTACGATTATGAACGTTTCCAAAAAATTGTAATGAGTAATAAATTAAACATATCGCAAAAACGTACCTGTTATGTTTCTAACATATCCCACTAAACACGATATATATATTAAACGTTTCCAAAAAATTCTAATCGGGACTAAATGAAACATTTCCTAGAAACGTATCTGGTATGTTTCTAACACATCCCACTAAACACGAAATATGTATGAAACGTATCCAAAAAATTGTAATCAGGAATAAATGAAGCATTTCCTAGAAACGTATCTGTTATGTCATGTTTCAAAAACACTTCAAATAGGTATATACCTATGGAGTGAGGATAGTGTAGACAGAGCTGGGAGAGATGTTGTTTGGTGGTTGTGCCCGCCATTTGCACTCGCGGCTGCAGACACGAATATCACTTTGGCTCCCTGACTTCCGCATGCGCACTCTTAAAAATCATTAAATAAAATACAAAAATTTGTATTTACAATGTTGTCGTCTCCTGAAAAATCAGATTTTGGGCGTTATTTTGAACAACATTATTTGACAAATGCAAAATCATGGGCTTACTGTCATCGTTTGCGAGCGGGTATCAACACAAACATGAGCATAGAACGCATGCATCAAACCATCAAATATTTATATTTAAATGGGAAGCATGTTCAGCGCCTGGATAAAACTATTAATATCCTTATGAAATTCATAAAACACAAACTTTTTGATAGGATGATTACTATCAATAAAGGTAAAATTTCTACAAAAGTTAAAGATTTGAGAAAAAGGCACAAAGCCAGTCAAAATTTGGATACTAGTTCTGTTATACCATCAGAAATGGGCTGGGAGGTACCATCTTCTTCGACAAATGAACTCTATCTTATCGAGGGGAAAAACTTAAATTGTGACTGCAAATTACGATGTACCTACTTTATGTCATATATATGTCTTCATTCTTACTCTTGCACTTGTTTGGACAATAGTATCCGTTGGAACATGTGCAAGCATATCCATATCTAGTTTGTCGCTATCAAGAAAGCTCTAAAAATACTGCTCCAGAAATTAGGTCTGAAGGTAAGTTAAGTAGTTGTTAAAAATGACATTTTATCATAATATTTAAATGCATTATTTGTCTGTAACAATGTGTGCATTTTTTCTTAGATGCAGTTCTTCAGTTGTTGACGCGTCACTTTTTACATGCACAGGATAAAACAGGATGAAATGCCATGTATGTTTATTGTAATAGGTATTTTCTGGTGGTTGTTGGTGTTATGCGGTGGCGGTAATCTATGTTTATGATTCAAACAGAACTATAATTTTCCCGAATTTTCGTTAATTTTTCAAATTCTGTTTTTCCACAGATGAACGTGTATTAATTGTAGATCAGACAGAGAATAAACGTATCCAAGAGCAAGGAAAGCTAGTTGAAATACTAAATAACTCTGATCTCAACTCCAACAAGACTAAAGAGCAACTAGAGATAGAAAAGGAGAAATTGAAACAGAATATTACATCATTTACATCATTTGAACAACTTGAGGCCTTCAAAAAAATTACAGCACCATTGGAGCCCACTTTAATAGCATTATTAAATAATGGTCGGGAAAACCAGTTACCTAAGAGTCATATAAATACCCCTCATAATGCAAAAATTGATCCACAAAGACGTTTTTTTTCAACAAAGAAATCTAAGAAATCCAAAAAGAACCTGCTTACGAAACAAAATGCAGATGAAGCAAATTCTATAGCAAACAAACTTTTAATTGCTTAAATATTTTTATGTGGAATAAACCTTACGTTCTTAAAATAAAATTTAGTTACTTCTTTCATCCTTTACTTACCGATCTAGGTACACAAGTATACTTGCTTTTGCACTATATAGTGCTAAAGCAGAGCAAAATAATTTCCGAAATTATTTGAATAGAATTTCATGCAAATAGCTGGTCAAAAACATAATTCAAAGTAAGCGTCATTGAAACTGCGCATGCGGAAGTCAGGGAGCCAAAGTGATATTCGTGTCTGTAGCCGCAAGTGCCATTTGCCTTTGCCATTTGTGTAATCTATCGAGAGCATACACTAAAGTGCACAAGGTACACGGGATCTGCGCATGCGTCGCGGTAATTTTGGGGAATTTCTTTATTCAGTTTGTCACTAGATCAAAGACCTAACCAATTTGAATTTTTAGCGCGTAAAGCTATATACACACTAAGGGAAAAATTTAATAATGATAAATAAAAATTTAATTGTAGCAAATAAAAAGTTGTGTACTATTTGGGACAAGAGAACACTTTAATTGTACTAGATAAAATGGAGTTGTTGATCCTGTTTAGTTGTCATGAATAAAACATACCAAGTGAAAGTAAGTAGTTTCCTATTGTAAATAAATAATTTATTAGTGATAAATAAACATATACTTACTGTGGCAGGTAAATAGTATATTTACAGCAAGTACATAATTTAAGTACTATTAGTAGTTTTACTAGCTGAATTTTATAAATTATTTAAAGCTACATTTTCACTCGATCGCTAAAAATAAAAAGAATCGATTTTTTTGTGGCATTCCGTAGAATTGTTTGAAAGTCATATAACAAACTTATTATCTTAATCAATTTTGATCAAAGTTGGATAATTTTTTAGACTTTTGAAAAATTCTGGTGGGTGCCAAAATTGAATCTTCAATTTATGGACTATCAGTATAAACTGTTAAACTCAATTTAAAAATAATATGCAGATACATTTTATTATGATGAGCAGTATAAAAATTATTTATAGTTTTAAGTTACGTATCTATCCAGTGAAAATAAAGCCTCCAATCAGGGGCGGCCTTTGGGGGTGGCGAGCAGGGCAACCGCCCGGGGCCTCGCTGTTGCAGGGGCCTCGAGCACTCGAGCAACAACAAGGCATCATTTCTGAATCCCTGATTCTTTTAAGACATTAATGCACCTTAGTTTATCATGACTAATAATTTGTTATCTTTGTGTGTTTATTAATTTTTGTTAATTTCCAATAAACAATTTTAAAACTCTAAATTTATTTATTTATAACTTTGCATTTCTCATCAAGCATCATCATTAAAACTAATTCCACAAAGACAAGGGCCTCGCAAAGATCTACCCGCCCGGAGCCTCGCAATGGCTAAGGCCGCCCCTATTAACAAATCATGAATTCTCTTATTCTGTATGACGAAATACGCACTCACGAGTCGATACCGAACGGAACTCGAAGATGCACGAATCAAATGATTTAATAATCACAAGAAGTCGAGTATTTGGATTAAGAAAACTGTTGTTTTGTCACAAATAGTAGAGAAGTACGGAAGCGTACTGAGGCCACGGCGAAAAAAAAATTAAGTTGAAGTTTCAACATAATAAGTCGAAATTTCAACTTATTATCTTGAAAATTCAACTTAAAAGTTAATTAATATTTCGACTATTAATTAACTTATTAAGTTTAACATATCAAATGTTGAAATTTCGACTTATTATCTTGAAATTTCAATTTAATAAGTTAATTAATATTTCGATTAAGTTGAAATTTCAAGACAATAAGTTGAAAATTCAACTTATTATGTTGAAATTTCAACTTAAGTTAATTTCAACATGATATGTTGAAATTTCAACTTAATTTTTTTTCGCCGTGGCCTCAGTACCACGGTGAAAAAAAAATTAAGATGAAAATTTTTTAACATATCAAGTCGAAATTTCAACTTATTATCTTGAAATTTCAACATAAGTTGAAATTTCAACTTATTATCTTGAAATTTCAACTCAATTAGTTAAAATTTCGATTAATATGAAGTTGAAATTTCAACTTATTATGTTGAAATTTCAACTTATTATCTTGAAATTTCAACTTAATAAGTTGAAATTTCAACTTATTATCTTGAAATTTCAACTTAATTAGTTAAAATTTCGATTAATATTAAATTGAAATTTCAAGATAATAAGTTGAAATTTCAACTTATTATCTTGAAATTTCAATTTAATTAGTTAAAATTTCGATTAATATTAAGTTGAAATTTCAAGATAATAAGTTGAAATTTCGACTTATTATGTTGAAATTTCAACTTAATTTTTTTTTCGCCGTGACCTCAGTACGTTTCGTACGCAGCGGTTTTATCTTAATATGTTGAAATTTCGACTTATTATCTTGAAATTTCAACTTATCTTGAAATTTCAACTTAATAAGTAAAAATTTCGACGTATTAAGTTGAAATTTCAGCTTAATAAGTTAAAATTTCGACTTGATATGTTGAAATTTCAACTAAATTTTTGTTTCGTCGTGGCATCAGTACGCTTCCATATTATTAGGACAGTGTTGAGGATTTCTCACAGTTGGCTTCTCTCTTTAATATTACCTTATTCTCCCTGTGATTAACATGTGTGGCAATTAACTGTGCCATAATTCCAATGTAAAGGGCGAGGTCAATGCACTATTACTAAAAATCAAATGTATTTCGCCAGCAGTCTTATCTCCAGTGATCGGAATTTGGGTTTAATTCCAGTGGCGCACATATATGAAATTTTACATCAAAATATTAAATATAAGTTTATTCTCTCTTACAAAATTAAATGTAATATGGACCTACCTTATGAGTTTATGATGTATGTTGGCATAATAAATGTATGTACACATATTTCACACATAAATTTTTATAAATCAGCACAGCACTTTCAAGTGTCAAATTTTGTACTTTTACTGAGTGTTCATAGTTTCAAAGTACACAGTAGGTAAGTATTTTTTCTAAAATTTCATGTGAGACGATTTATTTTGACAGTAAATATCCACTGTAAGGTCGAAATTATCTTTCGCATTCCACAGAAGTGAGGGTAAGCATATATATCTAAAGATATTCATAGGCATCTGATCAAGGAAAGCATCTAGCTGGTTCTAGCTGTTACAATTTTTTTGTTAATGGCAACTACAACCGCCAAGTCGGGATTCCTTTATAAAACAGCAACCCGCTGTGTTTATATAACCTCACCAGTTGCACCCGGAATTTCATTAATTGTTTTTTGAACAGTATCTAGTTTGTTAAATGTTTCCTACAAGGACAAATTTGGATATTGAAGGTTTTCTATAATTCTTGTAATTATTTTAAAACGTTCGAAAATAAATTTTAAGTCATTTGTAATATTTGGAATATTCATTAAATCTTTTGCATGCTTAATCGCAGTAGCATCTTCATTTAAGGTTTCTACAACTCATTTTACTGAGTTGAAGTTAATATGGTAGTAACGTGCCGCGTTTATCCATGTTCCCCAACATCTGATCACTGGTTTTGGAAGAAGCGGCAAATTAGGACATTTTTATTAGAAATGTTTTATCCTATTAAGATGTTTTAGAAAATTTTTATTATTTATATTAGCCATAAGTTTGTCAACATTTGTGAAACAATCTCGTACTTTTTCGCATAAGCGGTGTAACGCATGCGCTAAACAAATAACATGAAACACTTGTGGATATTTCCTTTTAATTTTTTTTTCCAGCACTTAACATATACAACACTGAATCACTAGTAAAAACAACAACTTTCTTTAAATGTTGTTCAGCCAAGTCTTGCCAAAGCCATTTTAAAGTATTTTCAAAAAAATTAAACACTGACTAGTCATTAACTGTTTCTAAAACCTTGGAAGCTATTAAATGGCACTTGCCAGGATCATCAACATGTAATTTAGTAAGTAATAAATTGGCAACTTTATTTCCCAAAAAGTCTGCCGTTTCGTCTATTGTAACCCAAAACTCATTTTGAAGATCACTCCGAATACCTTCCAGTTTTTCTTCATATAAGTCGCTGATAATTTTTTTACTTGAAACATGTTGCCCCACGCAATATTTGTTTAGAAAATGTGTAAAATGAACGTTATTTAGTACACTCCAAGATTTAAACATGTTAACAAAACAGCCAAATAGAAATAAAACCCGTCTTTTGAAATAATTTTTTTCTTTTTTGTATTACACTCGTGTGTGTAGCTATTTACATGTTTTAAGATAACATTTTTCTGTATACATCTTATTGTGACATCACAAATATTACAAATTATTTTTTCGCCATCAAAATGTAGTTATCAGGCTTAATTCATTTTTCAATTGTACTTTTCCTCGGGCTAAAACGCGGCATATTACTTGACAACAACTCGTTCTTTCACGAAACACAATTATAAATTAGGCCCTAGGCCAAGTCCATGCAATTTCCAAACGTGTCGGCCACGTGTTGCAGGTGTGCATTGTTTACATGCTCTGTTTCTTTAATTTAAACAGTGGCGGCTGGTCAGGGGAGGCTGAGCCTCCCCTTGGAAGAACCACCATATCTTCAAAAGTAATATCTTAAGAAATTTCTATTAGGTATATCTCAATTTTCAATATTTTTTATTGTTTATTATTCATTAATTAATTTTCAGTTTATATATAACATTTTTGCATTTCCTTTCCACAGACATACCTATAACGTTACAGCCCGGATAGACTTTGTATGCATATTTCCCGGTCGGCCGGTCTTTTACAGAATGAACACTGCGGTTCGCTGGAGGCTAATATGAAATAGCTTCCAACTTTACCGCATTTACTTATAACATGAATGACCTTGAATTTCTTTGCGCTGTGTAAAATAGCAACACTTGGAATAGCCAAGTATGAGGCAAGCCTCAGAGCTCAGTTATTTATAGCGCATGTGCACAGATCATTCAAGAGTCAGGTGATTCACAAAGAAAACGAACTGACGTCTGACAGTTGCGTTTAGCCGGTTAAGAAGAACTTGACGTATAAATACATAAAATATTTGATAGGCGGGCTAGAAATAAGTGCTCTAGGTGAAAATATTCCCAACAACATGTCTTGTTGTCCAGACGTGGTGGATTATTTGTTATTAAATGGATTTACTACTCTTATTTATGACGAAAAGGTAAGAATTAAAAGAAATGCCAGGCCTACACCAGCAATGCTTTCGTTAGTTTTTAAAAGTGGTAAACAAAACAGAGGGTTTTGTGATAACAATTATAAAAAAGTCGAGTGGTTAACGGCATCAACAGTTAGAAACAAATTATATTGTTGGAGATGTTTATTATTTACTAATGATCAATCCTCAATTTGGGGCAGGGCCGGGTTTAATAATTTGCAAAATTTGTCGCGAGGTTTAGAAAGGCACGAAAAATCCCAGGAGCACATTTCATCTTGCATTAAATTCGAAATGTTTGGTAAACAAAATATTGTAAATTTCTTGGATTCTGCACATAAGAGAGAAATAGAAAATGTTAACGAAAAGGTCCGTGAGAAAGAGGTTAATAGATGCCGTTATATAGTTATCTTCACAAGAAAATTATTTTCGAGGACATGACGAAAAACGAGAATCGTGCAATAAAGGAAATTTCAAAGAGCTGGTAGATTTTTTAAAAATTAGAGAACTTTTTGAATAACGCCACTATTTTTTGAGACTATTCCGGTAAGCTTCTGTAGAATGATCATTTTCAGCACTTAAACGCATAAAAACGTTTTTACTAGAAACAAAGTGAGTCAAGACCGCCTTTCAAATGTATCGCTTATTTCAATAGAAAAACGTTTCTTGTCAGAATTGAGGAAACGCGATTCATTTTATGATGAAATAATCAACCATTTTGCTAGTTCCAAAAATCGCAGGTTACCAATCATTTATAAAAATATTCAGGCTTTAAAGCAGAGATAAATATAGGTAGTTGTTATCTTAGAAAAAATATTTATTTGTGTTATTTATTTTTTAGGAAATATTTTTTATAATTCTCCATTGATCCGATTATGACATGGGAAAGACATATTGTGTATCTGTCAGGAAAACTTTCAAAAATTATTTTTCTAATAAGGAACCTACGAAACAGTGTATCACAAAACACCTTAAAAACAGCTTATTACGGATTCTTTCATTCAATTATGTCATATGCTATATTAAATTGGGGTCACTCAACTCATACATCTAAAGTATTTAGATTGCAACGAAAATGCATTAGAATTATGGCTCAAATTGGCTACCGTGAATGTTGTCGTGAACAGTATATAAATCTTGGCGTTCTTACCCTACCATGTGTCTACATATTAGAATGCCTACTATATATAAAACAGAGGCATAACATATATATTAGACATTGTGATATCCATCAATATCCTACACGAAATAGAGAAAAACTAGTTCCAAACTATTTAAGACTTGCACGTACTAAAGATGGAACTAGCTATCACAGCATAAAAATGTATAATGTCCTTCCTGAAAAGATTTAGCCTTCAATCAGTTCAAGAACAAAATTAAATTGTACTTTAAAACCAAAGCCTTCTATAGTATTGAGGAGTATCTTCTTAATGATTTTAGTGAAATGTCACTGTAATATAGATATAAATTTCCATATATCTGTAAATTTTGCAATTTTAATATGTATGTCTTCTTTTAATTTATGTTTTGTAGAATATCTGCATATCCTTTTAATATGTCTTTTATGTATTTTAGTATTATTTTCTGTTTGTAATTCATGTGATTAATATATATGTGTAACTTGTATTCTATTTCTGACCTGTGTAAATACCTTGGTATAGTGGCATCAATAAATGATTATTATCATAATATAGAGTTCCGCGGTTATATTTTTTTCATATAACTTCTTTCTCAAAACTATTTTAATTTCTATTAAAACCTTTAATTTTACACGCCTGGCAGTGATAATGAATACAATTTTTTGTTTGTAGAAAAACACTTTAATTTTTTTACCAAAACTATTTTTATTTTTATTAAAAGTTATATAATTTAATTACAAGTGGGATAGTAGGACTCCTTTGGATACCGATACTCGAGTCGTAGGAACGAGAATTTCATGAGAATGATTTTTTCATCTCATCATATTTTCTATGTCCTTTTCATTCTATTCTTTTATTAGTTCTATTCTCTCAAGTCGTGAATCAGTATCCTGGCGAACAACCCACGGCAAAAAAATGTAACGCGCCGTTGTAATACCTCAGGGGTGGTGGGGAAATGTACAAATTGTAGTCATATTGCACATCAGTTGTCTTTCAGAATATCAAGCCTCCTCTGCAGACAATATCACGAGCCGCCACTGAATTTAAATAGCGTTTTTTGTGTAAATAGATGATATAATTTATATTACACGAAAAATAAATCAAAATTTGTTTATTTTTCAGTGAACTAAACATCTGTGCTTATTTATTTTATTTATTCACTAAATCCTTGTAACGACGCACCTGAAAATTAAACCCAAATTCCGATCACTGCTTATCTTGTTAAGTCTCTAATCTTTGCCTATATAATATTTTTGTTTATATCAAATAGTTAAGTTAACCACCTAAGATATATGGGTCGAGTGCGTTGACGTCAAAATCTCTTAGATCTTGGGTAATACAAAGGGCTGCCGCTTTGTGATTCGCCAATTGAACATGTTGTTTTAAAGGATATTTAGTCGGTTTTGTGATGTTTTAAGACTTAATTTTGGCTTATTTAAGATCCACAACTATCCTTACTCATTTTATTGATTGATTGATTGATTGATTTGCCAGCGTAAGGTGGGCATTGCTGCCAATTCCGGTGCAGGGAGATTTGTTCCACCACGCAGCCCGATCGCCCACCGATCATCCCACCGTGTGCCAGAACAAACCCCCAGTGCTTTTATATACCGCCGGACCAGCTGCATACGCTGGATTGGACATTGGACATGCTTGTTGTCAGCAGCGAGAGCCGCATAACGCATGGGGTAGGAGTATAGGATGGAGCGTGTAGGTGTTTGTGTCTTCATCGGATGGAAAGTGTAGGCGCTTGTGAGATGCTTCTTTTAGGTTTTCGTGCTTCTTTTTACTTTCAGGTTTTTGTGATATGCTTCTTCTTAGTTTCTGTCTGTGATCATCTTCTCTCCTATTCTACTTCTGAGTTTTCTGTTTCTTCTGTTTCTGAGTCTGGCAGTGTGTATATCCTTGATATTTCTTTATTGTATTCAATTTTTTGTTGTGCAAACTTTTCCCAGTGTGTATAATCCTTTCCTAGCTTATTCATAATTCTCTCGATTGTTGTAATCCATGTGTAGCATGGCCTCCCTATTTTCAGTTTGTTGCTGTTCATTCGCAGCGCTTTCTTCAGTAGGTGTGTCGTGTCCCGTCTTTGGACATGTCTCCAGTATTTCATTGCGTATGATTCTATTCTTTTGATTATTGTTCTTCCCTCTCGTAATGTTGACGTTTTCTGTCGTTTTTCTGGTTTTCCTGTTTTTGCTAGCAGTTGGATAATGTCCCTTTCAGCTCTTCTCAGGCTTCTTCGGTTGGCCTTTATCGTTGCTGCGTTTTTGACTCCATATATCATCGTAGTAGGCATTATGATGGTCGTGTATACCTTTTTGGTTAGGCACCATGGTGGTTTGTTGTCCTCAATGAAGTGTAGTAGAGCTCTTGTGACTCTGTAGGCTGTTTTGACTTGGTCCAGGACTGTGGTGAATAGTCGGGGGGATAGGGGACATCCTTGTTTGACTCCTATATTCTTCATTTTTGATTCCGTCGTCTGTCCAAACCATTGTATTGTAGTGTTTTCGTGTAGGCATGCTTTTATTATTCTGTTTATTAAGTATTGCGGTACTCCCCTGTTGAGCAAAGTGTTGACTATAGCCTCATGCCTTATAGTATCAAATGCCTTTTGGAGGTCAATTGAGACTATATATAGTTTTGTTCCTTCTTTCCACTTTTCTTCCAGGATCCGTCTGATGGTGTACATGTGGTCGTCTGTCGATCTACCCTTGATAAATGCCGTTTGATAATCTGGTAGTTCGCCGATGTATTTTTCCATTTCTCTGAGGAGGAATTGTGCGTAGTATTTATACCCTACACTGCTGAGTGTTATTCTTCTGTAATCGTCCACGTTTTGTGGTGATTTGATTTTAGGGAGCGGTATCTGTATGGTTGTATTCCATTCCTCAGGCAGGGGTGTGGTTTCCGTCCATGCGTTGGTGATTTCTAGGATTAGCTGTTTTATGTTGTCCGGTCCATAGTATACTAGTTCATTATTTATTTTATCTATTCCCGGGGCCGTGTTTCTTTTAGCTCTGGCCATTATTTCTAGTAGTTCGTCTTTTGACGGTGGCTTTCCCAGAGGCCAGTGGTCCATTTCTTGTATTGGTTCTATTTGACTTCTCTCTGCGTTTCCTTCTTCTAGTTTCCTGACCCAATGCTGCAGTGGTATGTATTTTCTTGACTGCGTATTGTTGTTTCTCCTGTATGTTTTGGGGTGTCTAAAGGTTTGGTTTAATCTCTGTCCTGCTGGAGTGGATTCTATGTTTTCGAAGAATTCCCTGCATTTTTTTTCTGTTCGTGCCTCCTCTCTGTGTCTCTTCTTTCTTTCCTCGCTTCTATTATCTTTTTGTCTATGTTTGGTGTATATTGTTTTCCTGTGGCCTTTATTTTCTTTAGTTTTTCGTAATTTCTTTTCGTGTCTTTTCTTTTTGGGCTCATAGGGGATTTGTTCCTTTTCAACGTTTTCCTCGCCGCTATTTTGATTTTTAAACCCATTGTTGACCAATTTAGTTCCTTTCCTGTTAACTGTTTTTCTATCTCCTCCTGGTATTTCTTTTTTATTCCTTTGTTTTGTAGCAGTGAGATGTTCCATGTGTCATTTGCTGTTTTGTTGTATCTTTTTTTTTTTTTCTTCTTGTTTCTTTATTACTAGTGTTCCATATAATATTTTGTGATCTGTTTTGACGTTTGTTGCTTGTTTTGCCTTCATATTTTTGACCCTGTCCCTTATTTTTCTATCCACTAGGATATGGTCTATTTGAGGGTTGATGTTTCCTTTATTCCAGGTATTAAGGCAGGTTAGGTTCTTGCTCCATGTGTTTCTAACTGTTAGATCTAACAGATGTGTCAAGTTTTTTAGCAAGCTTCCATTATCGTTTGTCCATGTGTGAAGTAAGGTTTTTCCTATGATATTCTTGTCTTCATGTGTTTGGTCGTCCTTTCCTATATGCGTGTTGAAGTCTCCTAGTATTATTGTGTTCATTTTTCTATTCCTATTTCTTCTAGTCTCTTGGGTAATCTGCCTGAATACTCGTCCTGTCCGTTTGTCGGTGGGCACATGTACTCCTAGTATGCATATGTTTTCCTTTCCAATTTGTAAGTCTGCCATGGTTATGTTTTCGTTTACTTTTCTTGTCTTTATCTGGATAGGGGTGTTCCGTCTTATTGCCCATGCGACTCCTCTGCTGGTTTTTTCTTTGTCCCCTCCACTTAGATGCCATTTGTAGTTTTGAGTAACTGCAGTTCCGTCTATCGTGTGTGTCTCTTGTATGCATGCAACGTGTATGTGTTCCATCATAAGAACCTCATCGATTTTTTCTCTTTTCTCTCTCGTTATGCATCCTCTGACATTCCATGTCGCCAGAATGATGTCATCGTGTTGTAATTCTTGACTGTTGGCTTCCTCTGTTCTTTGTGATATTTGGTACATGTTTATGTGCGTTGCTTCCTCTAATTCTGGGCGGGGTGTTATAGCCCCAGTTCGAGCGTATGTTTCTTCTGGTTGTTCTGCTTCATGTTTTTCTTGTGCAATAATCGCGCTATCGTAGTGATTTCTTTCGTTCCAGTGCTTCCTATATACTATCTCTAGTGGTGTGTTCTCTCTTCCCTGTTGGCTAGTAGGATGGAAGATTATATGCTCTCCTTCTTCTTGATGTACTATTATTGTCCTGTTTTTCATATTTGTTGTTACTGCAATTGTTTCCTACCCCTGCAAATGAGAAAGCGGCCCGAGAGAAACCTCCGCACACCCTGTATATTGTTTTGATTTTTGTAGTGCCTAATTCAAATTCCCCATATAAAACTAATAACTCTGCAGCGAGAAACAAAAAGTTTATAGTAAATAAATTATTTCTTAAACAAAAGTACCCGTTCCACATGAAGAATTCATTCATTCGCGTATATGTGAAACAATGGATTTCCGAATCACAACATTCTTCCCATCTGTGAAGGTTTAATGAATATATCTTATCTTAGAAATAAATAGAAATAACACTTATCTTTCATCCTTCGTACTAGCCACTTTGGGAGGGTAGTCGGTCGTCTTAGGTACATGCACTTGTGGATAATTTACGAGTTTATGACCTGGTCCCATTCAACGTGTTTATTTTCTTTTTATCCGAGTTATGTTGCCAGATGTCTGTACCCTTTGTCGAGCTGCCCATATACGCCTTTAGTGATGTCATAGTTAAATATCAAATATCAGCTATATGAATTAGCCAAATTTATGTTAATATTTATCAACTAATGTAGGATTTTCCACTCTTTAATTCAACACATTTTTGCGCGTTTCACACCGTGTTTACTCTAGTTTTTCGGGATTTCATGGGATCCACTTAAAAACGCGTCTGCCTTCATCGACGACCGAACTGAACTCACCTATCCTTACTCATTTTATGTGACGAATTTTATTTGTCAAAATGGAGTCGATTTTATCTTTTACGAAATTGTCTTATGATGTACAGCTTCGATATATGGAAAAAAGTTAATGCTATCAGTTTAAATACTTATATTGTTACGCGTTGGCGCCCCCTAGGGGTGGGAGCTGAAAGCTCCATGAGTGGTGAAGAGCAAAGGGTGTAGGTAACCACAAAACTATGTCTCCACGTACTGGATTCATGCCTGCCATCTCTGAGACAGTAGTAATAGGCTTTCTCGTTTATAATAATAATAGTAATAATAATTTATTTATTTAATACATTTGTCCAACAGTACAAAAGAACCAATTACAGGACAAGAAAGCGACAAAATACAAAAAAAAAATTATAAATACATAGCTTCTTACATACATATGAGTGACAATCTAAAATGAATTACAAGTACACTACATGTTTGTGTTATTTTAACACTATGGGATGCTGCAATTCTTAAGAGAAGTATAAATTGTATTTATCGAACAGTCGAATATATCACAAGTATCACAAATTGAGTTGTAGGTAGAGCACATAACGAATATAGGAGACTTCAGCATTATATTAGTTCGTGCCGGTTGACAATAAAATGTGAGCGGTTTGCGACTAGCGGCTCTTGGAACCAAGAAGTTCAACTGGCTTAGTGCAGGAGGGCAATCAACCCTGTTGTGTATGAGCGAATACAGGAATTTTACAGCGTAGAATTGCCTTCTAAATTGTAGTGAGTCGAAGTCGAACCTATTTAACAGATACGTCTGGTCGCAGCCTCTGTTTGGATAACTACCATCAGCGCGGAAGCAGAGAAATTTTAAAAATTTCCTCAGAACAGACTCGATTGATTTAACTTGATAATCATAGATAGGGCTCCAGATAAGTGAGCAGTACTCGAGTTTAGACCGTATATAACAATAAAATAGTTTGATTAAGACGTCATTGTTCCGGAAGACCTGTAGTCTTAAAATGAACCCTAAGGTTTTCATGGATGAGGAGACCGTTAACTCGATATGCTTGGCAAATGATAATTTGTCATCAAAAAAGACTCCTAGATCTCTGGTTGAGTCAGTACGTGGCAAAGATTGTGTGCCAATACGGTAATCGTAGTCGATGGGTTCATCTTTCCGTGAGTAAGTGACAACCTTGCATTTGCTTATATTTAGAGCCAGAGAGTTTAAATGACACCACTGTGCCACTTTATTAAGTTCCCTTTGTAGCATATGATAGTCGTCTATGGAATTTATTGACGCAAAGATTTTCAGATCATCTGCGAAAAAAAGCTTTTTGCAGCAAAGATTGTCATTGAGATCATTGACAAAAAGAGCGAAAAATAGCGGACCTAAATTGGAACCCTGTGGTACCCCTGATGTTATGGTATATGGGTTAGACGTGTAACCATTGTAAGCAACATTATTAAGACGGTTTGACAGGTACGATGAGAAGAATTGAACAAGAGTGGTAGAGCAGCCATACCGTCGAAGTTTGGATAATAATAGGCAATGATCAATGCAATCGAATGCCTTGGAGAAGTCCGTGTATATCACATCCACCTGACCTCGCATGTCAATGTTTTCGGAAAGATGTTGAGTGAAAGACAATAGATTGGTAGTGGTTGAGCGTTTTTCCATTAAGCCGTGTTGGTCCACAGAAATGAGATTTTTAACAAGGGGGTAGATGCGATTATACAGGGACATCTCAAAGACCTTTGCAAAGTTGCATAATAATGTAATTTGTCTGTAATTAGCAATGTCAGAGGAATCTCCCTGTTTGAGGATGGGGCAGACTCTAGCTTTTTTCCAAATATCTGGGAAAGTACCTAACTTAAGAGATAGGTTAAATAATATTCTCATCGGTTGACAAAGTACATAGGCACAATCTCTGATAAGGAAGCTAGGAATGCCATCCGGTCCACTTGTCATTTTATTCTTCAATTTTTTTATAGAATCAGTTATTTCCTCCTCCGATAAATTGATCACACTTAAACTTGGCAGGTTAACGCCAATATTATGTTCGACGTCAATGGTGTTGTTAAGTTCGGAGTGAGGAAAAACTTGTTCAAAGTGATGGTCTTTATTAGTTCATGTAAGTAATTTACAGTACCCATAGGGTGTGGAACATGTCATAGCGCTTAACTAATATAAAATTAATAAAATTTAAATCATGATGAGATTAACTAAAATAGGCAATATATATAAATAATTAAAATATAGAAAATACTAATCTGAGTACGTCTAACATAATGAAAGGATAAAATTAAATGCCAATAAAGGTAATATTACACAATAAGATAAAAATAAACAAAAAATAAATGACGAAAGACAACAGTAATAGCAAAAACAGTAGAAATTTCAGAGTTAATCTCACAGAGAAATTGACGAGGGAAGACTTTGACAGAAGAAGTCTATTCTTGTAGTACTCATCCAGACTGTAGTAGGTCTTCTGCAGTAATAATTGCTTAAATTTGGGTTTTAATTTATTTGTAGGTAAATTTCGCAGTTCTGATGGAAGATTATTGAACATCTTAAATTTTTTGTGATACAAGCAAGTTTTATTTTTGGTTGTGTTAAATCTGTTTTATTTCTTGTGTCATACATGTGATTTTTGTCGCAGTCAGCGAAAAGATTCTTGTTTTCTTTTATAAATATCACAGATTCATATATATATACATACCAGTACGAGAAAGTATTTTCCTCTCCAGGAATACTGGTCTACAGCTATCTGTTTGTTTCATCCCTATGATATTACGCAAACATCTTTTTTGTAGAACAAATATTTTGTGGATATCCGTGGAGTTCCCCCAAAACATTATGCCATATCTTATTCTGCTTTGAATGTAACCGTGGTATGCAGTCATGGCTGCTTTAATACTAATGGTTTGTGAAATTATTTTCAGTGCATATATGTGTTTCGATAGGTTTTGTGCTAGTGTATCGATGTGACATTTCCAGTCGAGCCTGGAATCAATTTTCACTCCCAGAAACGACACATTTTTTACCGTTTCAAGTGTTGAAATTCCATTAGTTAAGGTAAATTCATCACTGTTCGGATGAGAAATTTGTATTACTTGGGACTTTGTAACATTTAGTTGTAAGTTATTTGAGGTAAAGAACATCTCCAGATCGTTGAGGGCACTATAAACCTTTGTATTTGTATCTACTGCATCAGATTCACTAAATATTATTGAAGTATCATCAGCATACTGCAACATCGTTTCACTTACAATGGTATTGGAATTATCTATAATTGCAACTTTAAACTTGCAATTATATATAATTGCAACTTTAAACTTGCAATTATCTATAATTGCAACTTTAAACTTGCAATTATACATAATTGCTACTTTTAACTTGCAGCAACTTTAAACTTGCAATTATACATAATTGCAACTTTAAACTTGCAATTAAGCATCATTGTTAGTTTTAACGTATCATTCGTTAGTTTGAGTATATGCATTTAGTAATACCGGGTGCCCCATTATATTTTGACCCTTTTTAAACCTATATAACTTTTGAACTAGTTGAGATAATGAAATGCGGTTTCCGCTAGTCTTCTTTTAATTTTGATAAGTTTTTTTCCTGAGTAATCATCTTTTTTGCTCACTTCTGGTTTAACCGGAAATGACAGCGTATTTTCGGGGATAGGACAACTTTGTTATTTCAAATGGACCACCTGTATATTTTTTCACAGTTGGAAAGCCCATTGTTTCCTCTTTCCGAAAATGCCATACCTGTCATGGAAATTATGCAGAGTGATGGTTTTATAAGTGAATACGGTGTTTTATCGAAATGCTACGAAGAAAATAATGATTCACAAAGTAGACTATGGAAACAAAAGACAACATTACTTGTAAACGTCAAATTGGTTTATTAATAGTTGCATTTTATTTCAAAATTGCTAATATTGAAAATGTACATATGAAATTCGATATAACAAAGTGTAACAGAATATTTATTAAACAAATAAGAAATAAACAAAATTACATTACATTAATTACAAAAGATTTATTGATTCTCTTTACAAAGTTGTCATACTTAACTGTTCGGGGGTAATGTTATTAAAGACATTTCGATTACTTTCTTTATTCTTCTAAATTTTGTGGCATAGGGCTATAACACCTGTCTTTCACATACCCCCCCATATGAGAAAATCTGGAACTGTGAGCTCTGGGGATCGAGAGGGACATGCCGTAGGACCTCCCCTTCCTATCCAACGATTTCCAAAGGTGGCATTCAGGGAATCTTTAGTTATCACAGACAGCATAATGAGGCATAGCATCGTCTTGTTGGAAATAGACAGTCCTCAACAAATTATCCTGTTCAAGTTACGGATAAAAAAAAATTTCTAGCATGTCCAAATATGATGGGGCATTGACAATTGAATTGTTAAAAGAAAGGGAGTGTAAATTTCTTGTTTTGATATTGCACACCAAACTGTAACTTTTGGAGAGAATCTGACATACTGATGGAAATCTCTGGGATTTTCTGATGCCTAAATTCTGCAATTATGCTTATTCACCTTGGCATTTAAGTGAAATGATGCTTCGTTTGACATGATTAACTTATCAAGAAAATGCCTATCTCTTCTACTTAAATCAAGAATTTTTCTACAAAATTGTACTCGTTTTGGAAAATCATTTTCCTTTAATTCTTCATGAATCTAAATGTTATAAGCATTCAGTTTTAGAACATTTTTTATAACAGTACGAACAGTCGTTTTCGGAATACCTGTTGCGGAAAAATTTTCTCGTAGAAGAAGGATCTATAAAGTATCTATACCATTTTCTAATTGAAATTTTTGTTGGAGGTTCCTTGTTACTACATTTTGAAAAAAAAATGTAGTATAGGTTTTGCATTTTTCCGGTGGACCATCGAAACCCGAAAAGAACGTCGGGTCGAAATGAAAGTCATATCTATCGACTCGAGAGCAAATTTAGAAAATTCCGTCCATCGGTCTGTCGGTCGGTCTGTCTGTCTGTCTGTAACGCCCCCCTAATCCTTAACGCCGGAAGCTCGGCTCCGTTCGGAAACCGGAAGTACCCGATATAGACGTTTCGAGTTTTTCGAGAGAAATTGAATAACTTGGTAACAGGTAGTCGGATCGAGATATTTCAAAAAAGAAATGGTGTCGCTGGCAAAGCACTACAATTAAGTATACCAGAGACTATGTCGAAAAACAAATGAAAATTGAATTTCTTTACAAAAAACTGGCTTTCTCGAAATCGGGCTAGGAAGCATGATAACTGTCCAGAATATTGATTGATTTCGATGAGATTTGGTGGGATCAAAGATACACAGCCACACATGAAGCCTATTGCTGGCGGCCCGAATCCGTTGACCGCAAGTATTTTTTCCAGGGCCGGGTATGATTTTTCAAAGAAATTAATAACTCCCTAACCGAAGGTCCGATTTTGATTTTCAAAAATGGCAATAGTAGGGCTCGATTAGGTCTATTAGTTGATGTTTGTTAGAAATTTGACAAAACAAAAGCGAATCTACAAATCCTGGAAAACTTGATTTTTTTAATAAATTCTACAAATTTGGAAGAATTTCCTAATAAAAATCGAAAATTAACTATTCCGTCGATCAATCTCTGTAACCTGTATAAGGCACGGACCTTTTTGGACAAAGAATCTAAAATAGAGTTTTTTAGAAAAATTTAAAATAAACGAGTTATTTACGAAAATGCATTCCACAGAATTATTTTAAAAAATATTACAAATTGATAAATTCTCCATACGATATAGGTGCAAACAAATAATGTAATGTTATATTTAAAATATCATCATTCATTTGCTTTTTTCATTTACTAAATAAAAATAGAACCGATGCTCTTTTTGTGTTTCAAAATGTAGTTAGGCCTTTACTATAGTCAATGCAAAAAAAAATAAATAAATAAATAAAACATGGCAAAATGTCATCTTGCGATCCTCTGCTGAAAATGTATCGAATCATCCCAAACAGGGATAAAAAGCATATCAAAATGTAGTTTTTTTAGCTTGTTAAACATAGTTCTAAATCTTTTTTGTGTTGTTTTGTAAGATTTTGTTTCAGCAAAGAAGATTACACACTTAGGTTATTCACTTAAAGTTAACATTTTTCTTATGGTAACTTTAGTACCCGAGTTGTCAATAGACTAATTTGACGTTTGCAAGTGATATTGTCTTTTGTTTCCATAGTCTACTTTGTGAATTATTATTTTTTTCGTAGCATTTCGATAAAACGCAGCATTCACTTATAAACCTTATAAAACCAACAGTCTGTATAATTTCCATGACAAATATGGCATTTTCGGAAAGTGGAAACAATGTGCTTTCCAACTGTGAAAAAATATACAGGGTGTTCCATTTGAAATAACAAATTTGCCCTAGCCCCGAAAATACGCTGTCATTTCCAGTTAAACCGGAAGTGAGCAAAAAAAGATGATTACTCAGGAAAAAACTTATCAAAATTAGAAGAAGACTGGTTAAAATTGCATTTCATTGTCTCAACTAGCTCAAAAGTTATATAGATTTAAAAAGGGTCAAAATATAATGGGGCACCCGGTATTACTAAATGCATATACTCAAACTAACGAATGGTACGTTAATACTGACAATTATGCTTAATTGCAAGTTTAAAGTTGCAATTATGTATAATTGCAAGTTTAAAGTTGCAATTATGTATAATTGCAAGTTTAAAGTTGCAATTATGGATAATTGCAAGTTTAAAGTGACAATTATAGATAATTGCAAGATTAAAGTTGCAATTATGTATAATTGCAAGTTTAAAGTTGCAATTATGTATAATTACTCAAACTAACGAATGGTACGTTAATACTGACAATTATGCTTAATTGCAAGTTTAAAGTTGCAATTATGTATAATTGCAAGTTTAAAGTTGCAATTATGTATAATTGCAAGTTAAAAGTTGCAATTATGGATAATTGCAAGTTTAAAGTGACAATTATAGATAATTGCAAGATCAAAGTTGCAATTATGTATAATTGCAAGTTTAAAGTTGCAATTATGTATAATTGCAAGTTTAAAGTTGCAATTATGGATAATTGTAAGTGCAATTATGGATAATTGCAAGTTTAAAGTTGCAATTATAGATAATTGCAAGTTTAAACTAGCAATTATAAAAATATTTTTGCTATGTCCTTTCCACGTCTTCGTACCATTGCATCAGACAATCAGGCAGTACTTAGAGCACTAGTTAGAGTTAAGTTACTCTTGGTGCCAGGACACAATTGACGGCATTGAAAAACCTGATGAACTTGCTAGACAAGAAGCAGCTAACATATTCTACGGCCCAGAACCTACGCTGGGCATTTCCATAAACACAGCCAGAAGAGCAATCATATACTGGGTCAAGAGTAAACATAGAAAAAACTGGAGGAACATTCCAGGAAATCGACATGGAAAAACACTCATTAAAAGTCCATGTGCAAAACAAACTGAAGAACTGCTCACAAGGAACAGGACTTCTGACAGGACACTTTCCTGTAAAGAAGTACCTGAATGCACTCGGTAAATTTGATGGCAACCTAGACTGCAGACTATGCGGCAAGGAGCCAGAAACGGTTAACCACATCATATTCAACTGCGAGGTGTTGGCCCGCAGAAGATATGGCATCTATGGGCAAACACCTATATCACCTGATTAGGGGTACAGGGATACTAGAGTGGGCAGAGTGAAGCATGACAGAAAGAGCACAATAAGCCCAGGATGCTGCAGTGCCCTCGGAGTTCTGAGAGAGAGAAAAAAAAGGGTATTGGCCACATTTTCGGGCATTTTGCCCACTGTGGGATAGGCGGTTTACAAGATTAAGGACGCTATAGTTCGAATTTTACTATTAACGAGAGCAACACGAGTAGAAGGTCTCACGGAAGCTGCAGAGAAACTGTTGGTGGTAATGGATAGTATGTTGAAATGTAAGGAAAATGAGGGGTGGGCGATCCGTCAAGGTCGTTCTGTGGGGGCAGAGAATAGCACCAAACATTTTTTTAGTCTTAGCGGATTTTGAATCGCACATCGGAAAGGATACAGGGGCAGGGATTAAAAAGGTGGTATGATAAATATGCGGCTGATGTTTCGTTTGGCTGCTACAGCAGTCAAATGTCGATTTGATTGCTCTAGCGGCCAAACGAAGCATCGGACTCAAATTTTCCTTTCTGACGTGGAGGTACGTTAAGACCACAGAAAAAAATTATTGGGGTGCTCCTGCCCCCAGACTTCCGTTCTCACAGTCAATTTTTTTTAGTCTCCTCATATTAGCAAGACGGCCAAGTTGCATTTCTCTAGAACTATTGAAAAGGCGACATTAAATTTCTGGCGCCGCGATGCCATAAGGCACCTGCTCGAGCCAGGCAGATTATCGGTTTTATACATGTACACAATAAGATCAGGTAAGATAATTTATTGTGTTTAATATACAAAGAGTATTTACAAGTCAAAAAATTTGAACATGACAATACATATAATTTCAAATATTAAGAGCTCAAAGGACACTAAAATTGTTAAAAGATAAGTATGTATATATATGTGTATATATTGGGTAGAATTATAATGATAAAATTATTTAAAACAGAATGAAAAGGTAAGAATAGGTAGGAAATATGAAACATTTTCATCTTCAATAATTTAGTGTTATTATACTACCTTTGATATTTTCAAGCAATCGGGGAATACATTATTGCTAATACTTATATTTATTAATGCCGTTAAGGATAACAAAATAGAATGTTTGACTGCCTTTATTATTTCTGTACTCATGTCATATATATCTTTGCTTTTTGTTATGTTTATTTATGGTCATAAGTATGGATTCTGTAGAAACTATCGTGAAATTAAATATATTTGTTGCGATGAAGTTCTCCAGAAACTGTGTGTAGTCATGATTGCTAAATGGTAATTCTTTCACTATATTTTCAGCTACGTTAGCAAAGAATTTGTTCAAATGATTTGAGGTAATCTTTTCAATAACTTGTTGAGAACCAGGTTTGCTATCGTTTATGAGTTTCTACATTGCTTGCTGTGAATTGCTATGTGAGGTTATGTAATTATCATGTGCTTGTCTTTCATGTTTTTGTAATTCTAAGGTATAAAGAGATTTATAGTATTTGAGTATTAAATATTATTCATGGTTAGATTTATTTTTGCATATTCCTGGAGTCGATTTCTCATTTCACACCACTAAACACTTCAAATTTTTTATTTATGTCTAAATGTG
Source organism: Stenurella melanura (assembly GCA_963583905.1). Lineage (NCBI taxonomy): Eukaryota > Metazoa > Arthropoda > Insecta > Coleoptera > Cerambycidae > Stenurella > Stenurella melanura. The sequence goes on along the minus strand of OY757310.1, from coordinate 94,279,758 downwards.
GGTTATGTATAAAGTTCCAGTTTTTGTACAGCAGGTAATCGTTCAGGTTGGTAAACTCTTCATCGTTTAAAGGTCCATAACTCACTAGTAGGTTGTTACTCAATTTAGATGTATGCCTAAATGATCTCAGAATAAAATAGTGTTCACTTCATAATTATTAGAATGAATGTTAGATAAAATGTTATCTAGACAGTGATTTTTCCTAGTGTTTTCTTTGGTGGTAGGTGAAAGACCAAAGGATCTAAATATATTTATTAACATTTGAGTATTCTGGTAATTTTTGTTTTGAAACTGAACATTAAAGTGGCCAGAGACGAATATTAATTTATTATGTTTTACAAGTATTTTTAATACAATTGATATTTTTTTCAAAAAATATATCAAGATCTCCATTACGGGATCTATAGGTGGTCATTATTCTGGAACTATCTATGTCGATTGCAGATATTTCACAGTTTAGTTTATCGGACAGAATATTTACTTGTGGTATTGTTGAGCACTTATATTTACTTAAAGCATATATGGCTACACCTCCATGGGAATAGTTAGATCTAGAAAATTCTGAGACCAGATTCTAATTGTTTATGCTTACAAATTTTATTTAATTTGGGCTACACCAATGTTCGTCAAAAAGTAAGAAATCAAAATATAAGGAATTTTCTTTCATCAATGCTTCAATCTTGTTAACTTTATTGCGAATACTTTGAATATTTAAATGCAGGATATACTTTTTTGCTTATTCGACTATTAATATATAGACCAAGATCCCAGAGCCACCAGACCTACGTCATTTTAGTAAAGCTAATATTTTTACAGTAAATATTGTGATATGTAGTTAGGAACGTATGCATATTTGCTAGTTTGAAAGTGGGGCCAGTACAAAAAAACCTTACTAACCTAATGTTAAAGTATGATAGCTGGTTATCATATATGCTTGACAGAAAATACTGTTAAAAACCAACATTCATTGTTCCGAGACATTTACCCTGGGCCGCCAGACTCTTTAAAGCTCGAAAAAAACCCAACCTAACCTAATAAATTTTTTATTTTGTTTCGTTTTTTACATAGTTCGTAGTAGATATGATTCCACAGATATGTTTGGTTAGGTTGGGTCGTTTCGAGCTTTAAAGCGTCTGGACCCACGGAAAGTGTCTGGCAATAATGAATGTTGGTTTTTAACAATATTCTGTCAAACGTATATGAAAACCAGCTATCATACTTTAACGTAGGTTAGTAAGGTCTTTTGTACCTGTTATCTGTAAAAGGGCTCCACTTTCACGCTAGCAAATATGCATACGTTTTTAACTACATATCACTATTTATTGTAAAAATATTAGCTTTGCTAAAATGACGTAGGTCTGGTGGCTCTGGGATCTTACTCTAATAGCTTGGAGTATTATGAATATTCAAATAGACGTTACTGGTCTATAACTAATTGTTAATTCATTGTGCAAAAATTCTTTTCCTTTAGATAAATTAGAGTTTAAAAATCCTCACGTGATTGTTTATTATACATCATAAAATCAAATCTCTTGCATGCCATACTTCTGGGCCAGGATGAAGGATTATATAGGTCATCTCTCAAATTTCAGTCAATTCCGAACTTGAAGCATTTATTTTTAGATTTTTGAGTTGGTTGTTCTTTAATGTAAATATCGGCGTGTTTAAATTTCGGTGGTTTTGTGATAAATTCTTTAAGTCTCTCAGCTGTAATGTGTCCTTTGATTATGTATAAGTACAGCCAAACTTTTATAGTAATGGCAAATTCACTGTCTTCATTCTCCACATAAAATTTCTTAGCAGGCCTTGGTTTTTTATGATAGGTTACTACGTTAAAGTGTTCTTCCTCGTTTTTGTCACTCAATAGATTTATGATCTCATTAATTTTACTTAACCGAGCCAGCTCTAACTGTCTATGATTGTGATATTTTTGCATCCTTGAGTTTGTTGATAAATTCAAATTTCCCTCTTTGGTTTGTTCTACATTTGCTTGTGCAGTAGACACCTGTTTTTTAGTTAGAATAAACTCAACTACCTACTTTAGTCGCCAATAAACTAACTTTTATCATAAACTCTGGTTTTGATGAGGGGAAATATATAGTTCTCAATTTCTGAATCTCACAAAAGCATTTGACTGTGTGTCGCATGGCATACTTCTAAATAAATTAGAATACTATGGATTCTCTGTAGAAAGCATATTATTAGTAAAGTCATACCTGTCCAATTGTCTACAGTACTTCAATTACAATAGAACTAAATCCAACCTACTCTCAGTGAAACATGGTATTTCTCAAGGGTCCATTCTAGGCCCGATTTTATTCCTTATAAATATAAACGACCTCCCCAATTCTGCAGGCAGAATAGAATCTATTCTATTTGCTAATGCTACCAATCTAACTGATGTAAATGGTAACCTTGAGGAATTGAATGACATCAATGACATACAGACCAATCTACAAAACTGGTTCCTAGCAAACCGGTTAAATCTAAACGACTCATCTAAAACTGAGATAATGGTATTCACTTTAAGAAATATAGATGAAATACATAATTTAATATCAACAAAATTTTTTGGACTATATAATATTATATACAATACTATACAAAATTAATATGGGATGAACACACATCCTATGGTTGTAAAAAAATCTCAAAAAATATTTATTTACTTAGAAATATTCTAGATAAAATTTACCAAAAGGCATTGGTAGCTGCATACCATGGCTTAATCCATTTGGTATTATCATACGCAATTCTTGTATGGGGATATGCGACTTTATCTGCCAACGTGTTTTCCATATAGAGAAAGGCCATACGAATTATAACAGGACTCAAGTTTAGTGTAGTTTGCAGAGAACAGTGCAAAATACTAAAGATACTAACAGTACCATATATCTATATACTCCAATGTCTCCTTTACATAAAAAACAATTATACAACTCGCAATGAAATACACTGCTATGTCAGAAATAAGTACAACATTCATCAAAATTTTCTATGTCTCACTAAAATTAGGGATATTATGGAATCCAGTTATACAATGCGCTGCCGCCCAAAGTAAAACTTTTAAATGACAACATTTAAAATCAGAATAAAAACATATCTACTTACAAATGCCTTTTACAGTATTGAAGAATTCTTATCAAGTCACATAGCTCACATTTAAAATCAATAAGAAAGCAATAAGAAAAATAAAACATTATTTATTTATTACTTAAAAGAAATTTAATTCTATTGTTTGTTCCACGATTTTTCGTCTTTTGTATAATTAGTTAGGTACTGAACTAACAGTTTCAGCTTTATGGGTTTTTTTCATGTTTTTGTTGGCTACTTTTTTAGGATTAACTTCTGACTGTTTTTATCAGCTCAACTTTTTCTTCAAGTAATTTTTTTATTTTTTGCTAATAGTTTATTATTACTTTCTAATAATTTATATTTAAATTCTGATTTCCCCAAAAGTCTTCTAAGCATTAAATTTTCTATTTTCAATTTCTCAAATTCAATTTTTCTACATTAGATTTCCCTTGAGTGCATTCAGTGAATCCCGAGGTAAGTTTGGTTTACAACACTTAACTATTGTTTCACTAATAATTACAAAATTTGTATTTCTTTGTATCCAAGACCTGTGAAAAACACCTCCACAGTTTATACACACAGCAATGGCACATTTTTTAGATTTACTAGGAAACTAGTAAAAACAGTACTTTTCTGACCGTCAGAATCAAACTGCTCAGCTTCAGTAGCCATCTTACTTACTATAATAGCATACTACCTGAGAAAATGAGTGTTAGTGAGATTACATAGATTACAACATTGACGGCTCCCCGTTTATAACTTTCTGGCGCCACAACACTGTAATGCACCTGCTCTGGCCAGGCGGACTACCGGTTTCATACTTGTAGACTATAATAGGATACAAACTGTGAAATTCAGTCTTAATGAAATGACGTAGGTTCCGACGTTGCTTGCTCTTAGAATAGAATAGAATAGAATAGAATAGTTTATTGGCCCAAACTAACATACACAGTACAAAGGGCAGGTCACAATATTCAACATTACTAGTACATAGATAAAAGCTCAGTTTATAAAATAGTGATCACAAAAACAAAAAAACAGTTAAAATTTTAAGACAAGATTATTTTAGTTATAAAATAGATAAGATTATATATGGGACAATAGACACATAATACATAATTTTTTTTTTCCTTTCTTCCATACACATTTTTACTCATTTAAGAATTAAACTTATTTACAAACTCATCCAATGTGTAGAAACATTCATCAATCAAAATTTTTTTTATTTCTGATTTAAACTTTGTGTAAGATGCAATTGATTTGAGATGTTCAGGGAGGTTATTATATAGAAATACACTACTATAATGTGGCGATTTTCTGAATGTAGTTGTTTTATATTTATTAAGCAATAGCGTATTAGAATGTCGTGTCTCATAATTATGTATATCTTTTTGGCTCTTATAATCTGAATAGTAATTTTTTACATAAGTAACACATTTTAGAAATATAAATAACATAGTTAAAAATTAAAAAAAGATCATAAATCAAACGAATAGAAATATATTCATATAATTAAACATACATACAGATTCGGAAACTGCAGTTTTGGGTATAGGAATAACGATGTAATTGACCACGCCCCGCTAGTTCCATAAATCGTGAAGGCAGAGACACATAATGAATTGAATTTAGTACGGCATGAACTAAGGATGGATGCGGACGTAGGCAATAATTTCTATACGAAACGAGAAAATATCTCCTCGTCAAAAGCGAAGAAGTTATTTGTCACATTTTTGACAAATAATTTCTTCTATTGAAAGCATTTCTGCAGTTTCTTTTTAGCCGTAAATGCTATGGGAATAAAAAAATAATTCTTATTAAAACCGAAATGAAAATAGAACATTAAAATAAAATTAAATAACTCGGAAACTAAAATCAACTAATAATTATCAAAAAATAAATTATTATTAAATTACAAAAATAGAACATTAAAATAAAATTAAATAACCCTCAGAAATTAAAATCAACTAATAATTATCAAACAATAAATTAATGAAGTAAGGATTCAAACAAACCACCTTCTTGTGCCAAACAATAGCCAAACCGATTATACAATGAACCTCTCATATCATTGAGTTGATTTGGAGTAATGCTTGCACAAAGTTGGATAGCTTTTTCCTGTAATTCAACTAAATTATTGGCTCGTTCAAACGCATGTTTGTACGTGGTTTCCTTTAAAAATCCCCACAGAAAGAAATCATAGGGTGGTAGATCAGGTGACCTGGGGGGCCATTTTATCATTCCCCTCATAGCTATTAAACAATTGGGAAATGTTCTTTCCAGAAAATTAATAACAGTTAAGGTATTGTGACTTGGGCAGCTGTCTTGTTGAAACCAAATGTCGTCAAAGTTGACAGGAAGATTTTGAACTGTAGGAATTATTTGGTTTTGTAAAAGCTCTAAATATTTATTGCCATTTAAATTGCCATCGATTAGCAGTGGGCCTATAATATGATTGTCTAAAATTCCCGTCCAAACGTTCAACTTTTGAGGATACTGAGTTCGCACAGCAACTAACACTCAAATGCTTATTTTTTCGAGACCAATATCGTACTACGGATGGATTGTGTTTCCTATGTAATGAAAAGGATGATTCGTCTGTAAACAATATATTCTTTAAGAAGTTTTCATTCTCATTCACTTTATTTATCATGATTTCACAAAATTCCATCCGTTTGAAATTGTCCTCGGGAAATATTTCTTGTGTTGTTTGAACTTTAAAATAACTGTACCCATTTCTTTTCAAAATATTTCTTACAGTTCTTTCCTTCATGTCAACTTCATCAGCAATTTGTCTGCTAGAACAAGGTTCACTAGTTTCAACAAGTGCACACACATTAGTTTCGCGAATTTCACGTTCTTCGCTCATTTGTTGATGACGGGGTTCGGGTTGACAGCATTTTTTACAATAATTCGCGACACACCCGAAATTCTCAAATTTTTTAATAATGTATGAAATTATGCTAGCTGAGGGGACTGGCCTGTCTTGATATGCCACAGTAAATAAATTTATTGTGCCATCAGTGGAATGGCCCCCCCGAAGTACCACTTCACAATTTCGCACTTCTGCAGTTGTATAAACACACTGCATTTTAATAACGAAATTGAGATTAATTTATTTTATTCTCACACGACTAAACAGCTACGCTATTAAAAGCAGAATGGGTGCGCTCGCGCTGTTCTCAACTTGTCGCGGTCAAGCGATGGACCAATGCCCTGCATTGTTCTACGACAAGGCGTGGTTTATCTGCGCAGAAACAAGTTTATGTACCTAAAACTAAATTTGCTGAATCTGTATAGTTGGATCAATGAATTTCGGCAAACACACCCATCGAGTAACACAGTTATACTAAATTTGTAAGTAAGAGATAGTAGTAATAATAATAATAATAATCTTTATTGTCCATAATAAATAAATGACCACAAAAAAGTGATACAGGACTGGTCAAATAAACAATTTTGTGAGGGACTTCCTCATCCAGACCCATTTAGTAATAAATACCTGGGATCAGCATGTGCAATGACATTCATCAGTGTTATATTGGGAGGGGATGTACTTAATTCAAAGCAAGATTTATAAAAACTTATCAACAACATTGCTCTGTTACATGTGCAGTTTGATTCACCGTGTATTTCAGCACTATTGTCCTCTTACGAATTTAATATAGTAGGTAATGACAACAAAATAGTCTGTAGATTTCGTTTATGTAAGCATTTATTTCTTCATTTACAGTAGTGAAAACATGATATTTTTCACTATCACAGAAAAGAAACCCTAATAGGTAAGATATGAGTAAAATAAAGGACACAACCAATCAAGAAGTCCTACAGAAGTATATGCTAAGATTCACTGATCCAATTATAGCTATATTAATATATGAGTATTAATTAGAATCTTTTATCACTTTTCTGCCCATCGATAAAGGTGTGAAACTACTTTTACTAGGTGGAGGATTTAACTTGCTAGTAATATACATAAAAGGTTCATACAAACTGGATCTCTTTAATGCTGTAGCAGTAAAATGCTTAATTTTTTCTCGGTTGCACCACTGAGTAGCTTTATTTAGAGTGGAATCAAAATCCTTATTATCTTCACTTCCTTTAATTTTATTTGCAATTACTATGATAGTAACCTAAAAAAATATAGGACATGACTGTGATTATTTTGGTCAAATATGGTCATGGAATTAAAAACTGTTGTCTTAGCTGATATTCTTTCGTAATGATTATGTCAACATTTTTAAAACAAAACAAGCATTATTGAAACGTTAGAACTAAATAACTACATAAAGACTGCACAATGTCAATATGGAAAGAAGTAAATTGGATCTTCACAGCAGCGTGAATTGCATGGATGAAATCGAAAATTCGAGCTGAAGGAGTGAATGAAAAGTTTCATTATTTGACATTTCACGAAATTGATTTTGCTTCATATCATTACAAAAGGATGGCATAAGCGAAGATTCCGGTTTTTAATTCCATCGGAGTGGGCATATAGTACAGGAAATGCAGCTGAAAAAATGGCAGAACCTCGCAATTTTTTCGTCCAGCATCGATTTGTACAAAAATTTGGGATCAGGCTCATTTCACCCTCTAGTTCATTTTCTATATTGAGCCGTTGTACGCTTTTGGTTTTTTAAGGGTGAAAACTACCCCTAATTGTAAAAAATTATAAAATAACATTTTAAACTTTAATATGGTCAACATTTGGTTTGGATTAGTTAAATAATGATTGTTTTATGCTTTAGGATATAATATCATAATATTTCAACCCTTAAAACCACCCTTGTTGGAGCTATATATAAAAAATGTATTTATCCTAAAAGAATGATTTCGGCTTGCATCGATTTGCATAAAAATTTGGGATTAGGATCATCTCACCCTGTACTTCATATTCTATATCATGCTCATGGGCGTTGATTATTTTTAGGGGTGTAAACTACCCCTTATTGTCAAAAATTATATAAAAACATTGTTTAAACCTTAATATGGGTAAAATTTGGTTTTGATTGGTTAAATAATGATTATTTTATGCTTTAGGATATAATATCATAATATTTCAACCCTTAAAAACCACCCTTAATAACATTGCAATTTTTATAAGTAATTTAATAGATCTATACAGAAAAAAAAGTAGAATTACATACAAAAACATTTATTTACACAAAAATACGAATTTACAAATACAAATAGTTTTTTAATCATCTTCATCGAGATCGATGTCATCTTCGTCTTCTTCTATAACTGGTGGACTATTGTTGCTATTCGAATTTTTCGAAAAAAAAAAATTAATTCGTTTCATAAACATAGAGCTCCTTCATTTTTGGTGATAAAAAGTTTTTTCAAAAATGATTTTGTAGGGTTTTTCAAGAGCTATAAGACTATGTGAATTAAATTCCGTAGGATCCCTTAGTTTTTAAGTGGGGTGAGTTTAAAGGGCTCGAATAAGGGGGTGTTTGCTCGTAAATAGAGGTTTTAAACAGCTATACCTCGCTAAATATTCACTGTAAAGAAAATCTATGCACAGGGAAATTTTAGTTATTAAAAAAGCTACAATTTAGTACTCTATCATTTTTTTCGTATCTCCAGTATTTTCGGAGATATTTTGAAGAAAAGGGTGAAAGATACGAAATTGCAAAAAATCAATTTATCTTTAAACTCCAATTTTTCTAAAATTAGGCATTTTAAATAGGTCAAACTTCTTGGGTGTATTGATAATACATATATAAAAAGAATTACAGAAGGGTGAAGATCAATTTTAATTAGGAGGGTAGTTAGGGGGTTGTTTTCACTGATTTTTTCGTAGAAAAAAGTAGGTACCGACCTTATTTTGATCATAAGTCGCTCAATTTTTATGCTAGAAACTTTTTTTTTTTGTTTGAAAGGTCTAATTGTATGCTTGAAAAAAGATTCTGTAAGTTTTTCTCGAAAAATGCAAAGTTTTCCCGTTATTTGGCTTTGAATATTTCAAATTATGCATTTGACGAAAAAAGCTAACCTTTAACATGCCGTATCTCGGTTTGTATTGGTCGAAAAATGGATTTTGTTTGTTTTTCTAAAAGCTACAATTTTGATATCTACAGTTTTTTTGATTAAATGCATATTTTTCGAGTTATTCTCAAAAAACCCTCTAAAAAAGTCGATTTTTTCGTCGAAAAACTGCTACTTTCAACCGCGAATAACTCGAAAAATATTAGTTTTACGAAGAAAACGTAAAGAACATTTTTTTCTTAGAATTACTTTTTCCATCGACTTCCATGGTTAAAATGTAATGAAAAATTTCCACCCCCGAGATGGGGTGGCAACCACCCCCAAGGTTTTAGCGTACAGCGGCATGATATAGAAAATGATCCTTGGGCTACTCCCTACCTTCTGTGAAAATTTCAAGTAAATCCATGCTGGACGAAAAAATTGCGAACCAAAATGCTTCATTTCCTAGCCTAATAGATATGTCTGCCTATACTCATATTTCGATATGAAAATGCAGCAAAGTCAAGCGTGGTTAGTACTTGGACAGGTGACTCAGTCCGAGGAAATACAGCATTCTCGCTCATTCTTCTAACGGCTTATGTATCAGTGCATATGTAGAAGGTACGCAACTTTAGGCGGGGTTACAAGCGGATATACTATCCTTTTGAGGGAATGTAAAGCGGTCGGTTCCTTGTCTATTAAATGTAAGGCAAGTAAAAAATGTCTACTCTTCGATAGACAAGAGGTTCTGCAAAATTTCCAGGTTGGGGTTAGCTCGGATATAGGTCGATGTTAAACAAGTAAGAAAAAAAATTCATGGTACAATAGCAAGCTACTTTCTTGACATGAGAGCAAACAGCTTGCTGACAATATTTTTTTTATCATCTACTGTCTATTTCTGTGACTAAGACCAATCACTAATACCAGGAAATTCTTTTGAAACTTTTCTTTATAGAAAAGTGAGTATTCCTTACTAGCCTAACATTTAATAGGCAAGTAACGACTGCTTTACACCGAAAGTTAGTATACAGTATAAGATGGAGTTACTCTATTCCCCTGAATGTCATTCACCCAAATACTAACTGTGGCTACTATTGCATCATTCTTCATATCAAGGTGTGAATATGGTCAAGATGAATCTGCACTTGCTGGCGACATTATGGGCAAAGCTATTTTGATATTATATGTGACACATGATTATTAGAATTTTTACTTTCGATACAGTTACACAGACCTGCAAAAACACTCAATTTTTATTCAATCCAAATTGGTGATTACGAAAATCTTCAATGTGCTGAACACAATGCCTTTGCACCATCACGTCACCATTTTGAAAAAACCTAACCTAAGACTGCTAAGAAGGCCATTTCTGCCTATATACGTGCCCTAATAACTGGACAACGATATGATATTGAGTAAAACGGACCAGACCATCTGATTCAGCTCTCCATAGTCTTCAAAAACCAATAGTAACAATAAAAAAACGTAACTATAGATGGCACAAACATTATTTTATGGGATCCCTTATTTTATTTCTGAGTTTAGCAAGAAATACTGGAATTTTTGTTGTGAGTATATATAGAAGTAAATAAGGTCTAAATAGCTAATTTCATAGGATTTTGACACGCTGAACATAATACCGTTACCGATTTTGCTCTATGAAGTCAGGATTTTGAGAAAACATAACCTCAATCATTTTTTAAAGCACGGACGGCCAGTAGATTGCGGGTTAGATAATCAGATTATGTGAATGGTCGGCTTCCGCTTCCAATTGGTTGATACAAATCTTTTATCTATGATATAAATCGTTCAAGAAGGGCAAGGAACATTTGCACCATTCTTGCAATTGAAAATAAATTGCGAAAACAAATGGTGCAAATATTTCTTGCCCCTCTTGAATTGGCTTCCTATTGGTTGATATAAGTCGCTCAAGATGAGCAAGAGATATTTATTTTGCACCATTTGTTTTCGCAATTTATTTTCAATTGCAAAAATGGTGCAAATGTTTCTTGCCCTTCTTGAACGATTCAATCAATAGGAAGTCGACAATTCACATAAACTGCACAATATGAAGTAATATTTCAGATGGATTTCTACATGCTGAACACAAAGCCGTTGTCCATTTTACTTCATGAGATCTCGATGTAAAGAAAGCATAACCTCAAATTGAAAAAAGGCTGTTTATAATACATTTAGGTGTTAATAACTTGAAACTCGAATAATATGTAAATTGTGGAAAAAGTTATGAAATGTCTGTGCAAGTTTAACAGCTAAAACGGTAAAACATACACTTAAGAGGTACTAAATGTACCTACACCTAATGAAACATTCATAAACAAGAGGAAAGGCAAACACCACAGGCTCTAAACCTAACATAACCTAATAGGTGGAGTCATAAATGAGCAGAAAGGAATAGAGTATATGCTCCAAACCAAATATAACCTAACAAGTCTAGCCATAAACGAGCAGAAAGGCACGAGCAAAGAACTCGAAACCTAATTGAGCTAGCCATAAACGTGCAGGAATGCAGTTTGAGCTCTTTACCTATTATAACCTAATTGGTCTAGCCCTACACGAGTAGAAAGAAATGTTTAATATAATCCCCTTCAGCATCACCCAGACCTAACGGCGTGGAAGTTGGGGACAAACAAAAAACAAAAAAGGTCAAAATCTAAACAAAAAAACAAAAAAGGTCAAAAACTAAACAAAAAAACAAAAAAATGAAGCTACCTATCCTGACCTCATAGAGCAAAACAGATAACGGCGTTGTGTTCAGCACGTCCAAATCCTATGGAATTAGCAATTTAGGTCTGATTTACTTCTACAGGGTGTAATCAGTTTCATATCATTAAAAAAAACTGGTAATGGGGACCGACTAGACAAACAAAAAACCTTTATGATTTTTCCCTCTAGGGGCACTTTGAAAAAAACTGATCTAGGTCAATATTTTTAATATTGTGGTACACAACTATTGAGAACCACTGCTTTTCTTGGTCATTGGACTAGTAGTTCCCAATTATACAACTTTTAAATTGTCATAAAAAAGGGCTCGCCAGCACATGCGGCGGTCTGCTGTGTCAAAGGATCATCGGACCGCCTTTGATGGACCGCCTCAACTGAACTGAGGCAAGTATAAAGAGGTAAATAATTCGTTCTCTCTTCGTGCACAATTGCAAGCAAATAATGGCCATAGAGGTTTAAACAGAGCATTTCTTTACATGTGTGTTTTTTAATTCGGAACAAAATATTGGATTGTTTATAATTTAGAAAATTTAAATGTGGTTTATTAACATTTGTAACATAAATGAGTGTCCTGGGTTAAAAGCTTACTACCTACCTAAATGATTCAAAATCTCTGTATCTGTATCAATACACAGTTCGGTACGTAGAATTAAGTACATACGCACTTCGTTCAACACTAAACACTAAACTGTCAACTAACGTTGTCAATAAAGAAAAATAAAATAAAAACTTGGTACAAAAGCCAAAAAGGAATACAAAAATAACGAACAAGTAAGTTGTGTCTGTACGTAATCAAGAATTTGACAACTTGAACGGTAAGTCAATAAAATAAATCTTAACTATAAATACACAATGACGCGAAATTCAAAAATAACAAAAACAACGAACGTGTGTACATAACAAAACACCGACAGTAACTAAAATATTGCACAAGGGAGAGTTAGAGTATAGTTTTCTTCAGATCAGATCTAGATCTAAACCTACCTCAATATTCCAGCAGTTCTCAAAAAATTTTATTGAAAATTTGCGAAATTTTTGTTTATTTTTTTTACTCCAAAACTATGAGCTTTAGACCCCATGTTATATAAGGTTTTTTTTGTTTGTCTTGTCGTTCCCTACCCCCAGTTTTTTTTAATGACATGAAACTAATTACACCCTGTATATATACTCACTACAAAAATTCTGGTATTTCTTGCTAAACTCGGAAACAAAATTATATTTGTGCCATCTGTTGAAAATTTTGGACAGCTGAATAAGATGGTCTTGTCTGCTTTACTCAATTTCGTATCGTTGTCCACTTACTAGGGCACGAATATAGGCAGTAATGGCCTTTTTAGCACTTTTAGTTTAGGTTTTCTCAAAATTGTGACGTGATGGTGCAACACGGCCAACAGCATCGTGGCCAGCACGTCAAAAACCTTCGGAATATCTTACTTATTTGGTTAAGAAAAAAAAAACCTTGAGGGTCAGTATTATTAATATTTTCAATTGCAGTGGAAAATTTAATATTCACTTTATTTTTACTTCCACTTTCACATAAAAAAGATTTTGTTGAAATGCCATGAATTGTTGAGATTTTAAATTTGGGCGGAAAAAAAATTTCTCTGTCGTTCTGTAAATTTTTTGTGCACACATTTCCTTTGGAACAGTTTAAGATATTGACTTGAAATTTGGTACATGGGGAAAATAAGTAAAGCAAGCTGATAAGAGTCTAGAAACTTGGGACTTGGTGTATACACTAGAAGCCGAAGCCACCCCCCCACTACCACCCCATCCCAGTAGTAAAGGGATTAATAAAATAAAATTGAGATATTCACATGAAATTTGGTACGCATGTGTACTGTAACGACATCTGGAACTATACAGGGGTAAATCGGGAAAAATAAGCAAAGCAAAGAATTTGGTGTATATACTAGAAGTTAAGGTCTCAATTTTCTTAAAATAGATAAAAATAAAATCGTTTTAGTGTGTATGAAAATAAAAATTCTTGGGAGAGTTGATTTTAAATATTACATTGTTACGCGTTTACGCTCCCTCGGGGCCGATAGTATGAGTAACTGCATGACTCTACACCTGGATTCATTCGCTTCATAGAAACCTGCAATGAGCTACTTCCGTACGCTATCTCTGGTGTAGGATGACTTTTCTAGAAACTTGTAGAAAACGGATCTAGTCTTTGGTAAATGGTTCTAGAAACATTGGTTCAAGACTTTATTAGAAATGTATGGAAGTTTGCTGGAATGCTTCTTGATGCATTTTTGTAGGTTATATAAGGCAAGATTCACGGCGGGAAGGGAACTCTTTAAACGAATTGAGGTTAAATAAATCCGACGTGATCCAAAGTGAACAGTAGAGTGAAAATATCAAGTAATAAACATTGTCAACGGTTATTTTAGTTAGCAAACCTATGTTGTAAATAATAAAAGTATTGAGATTAAGTTTTCAGTAAGTTATTCAATAATGTGTTAGTATTTACTGCTTGTTATAATTTTTAAACCCACATATTTTAAAGGGTGGTTTACTAAGGGGTGGAAACTCGAGACAATATTATGAAAATTCCATGGGCAATTATTTCCACATACTAAAATGCAAATATGTTTTTAAAGAGACCTAGATGTGGTAGTAGTGATGCCGGAGGCAGCGGTTTTACTCAACTGCGACAAGGATCTCAATATACATAACCTACTTCTTACTTAGAAAGAAAAAACAAAAATTGAATTATGTACTATACTTTCAAATGCCATTTTTGATATAATTTTTTCGAGATGGGTTAAAAATTTGGAAAAAAAAAACATTTGAATTGTTTCATTTTCTTAGAAACAATTTCTATAACCACCTTTTATGTACTGATTAACCCCCAAACAGCATTGATAAATGGGCTTGTTCGGCATTTCTTTTTTATTTCATAAATCGAAAGTGCAAGTATAAATTAATGGATCTGCAAAAAATGAGAATCTTATTCGCACGTTTAGTATCTTAAAAACCATTACAAATCTCCATCTCGCGAAAATGGGGCGTGGCCAGCCGCTACGTCACTATACGCATAGACTCGGCGATCTCAATAGACTTGATGCTCCTTACTTGTTATAAGTATAAGTGTTTTCAAAGCATTGTTTGTTTTGCCTACTACTTGACAGTAGGGGAGTACAATTTGGTGAAATGTCAAAAAATTACAATTTTCTCTCGCTCCTGCCGGGACGAATTTTCTACTTTGACCCTGCAATTTACGATTAGAATTCAACGCCGACCTTCTCCTTTCCGTAGAGACATAGATTGAACTTCCACACGACGTATTTATTTAGTTACCACCGTTTAAAAATGCCATGTTTTTCGACTTTTCAGGTTAAATTTGAAAGGTCCCAGAAAGCCATTTTTCTTATGTCACTTGCGCATAGTGACGTCACAAATGAGCACTCGGTTTTTGCAACTATTACTAATTTCAACTCCTTATATCTCGAGAACGGAAAAAGTTAATATTACGAAATTTTAAGTGTATAGTGAGAATATCGAGTACTATATATTGTATGATTGAGATTTCTAAAAGTGCTATATTGGGGCTTCGTTTCTTTTTTCCATGAAAATACCTTTATTCAACTAAAATACATAAAGTTTTTGTCTAAATTAATCTAATATTTGTGAAATAGACACAAGAATTTATGATTTTTCATATAGTAATTAATGGTAGGGGTAACATTTCCACTTTTTTATTTTCTTCAAATCTGCTTCAAAATTGATATATGGGGTCCTTGTATTCTATGCACTGTTTCTTAATAAAATTTTTTGATATTCTAACAATTTCACCCATTTTTCGGTACCACCGCCAACTATTTTTTACAGTCCTGCCAAACCGGTGATCAAATGACATGTGTCAAAATGTAATTTTTTGCTGTCGGACATGCATAAATGAACTTAGAAATCCCAATAAAACAATTCTTTCCCATATGTAGCCAACTTTATGGTGGACACTGTATAATCAGAATTCCACTAAAATGACGAAGTTACTAAATTATTAATCTTAACATTTTATGACATCTTTCCTATTTTTTTATAATTATTTAGCGACATCATTGCTGTTACAGGAAGGAACTGTTTGAGAACTACTGGCATTTCCTATATATCAAATAAAATCTTAGTTCAGACATTTTAGCGGCCATGACACAAGTCAGCTTAAATTGTATCCGACTCTATAAGTTAATTTTCTATTTAATGTAATATCGATTAGTTAATATACAATGTGTTCCCGGATAAGTTGACAAGAGGAAAAGCACCTAACATTAATTTTACAATGAAGTCATTCTTTATAAAAAATTCTGCTTGTCGAAAAAATTAGTTTACCATATAAAAACATTAAATCAGATGTACCGGGTGTTAATGAATTAAGAAAACGTCAAAATGCCTCAAGAGAATTACTTATTATTTTGGACAAAATGTTAGTCGTCTATAATCCAAAATAAAGCCTAAATACAAATTTTGAAGTCTAAATTTTGACTTTTATGTTTTTATTGTGTTTATCTTTTTATGTTGAATTTATCAATATGAATACAAATTAAAAAACAGAGTAGGTATTGTCAATAATGTCGAACTGACAACTCGAAACATCATTGTGCCATTGTGTGGGATATATTACTCTTACATCTGCATCTGTTCATCAGATATTCTGTTATCTTTTTCTAACATTTCAGTTCTCTTATTAATGTTATTGTTCTGTTGATTATTTACAAAATGTTTACCAAACAAGAACGAAATTATTTGATTAAATGAATTGGATCTTTTCCACGAAAAGGGAAAACTTTTATATAAGAATATGTTTTACCTCTTTTTTGTCCTTATTTTTATCAATATCTTTCTTAATAGAAAAAAGTGCTTCCAGAGAATTACTTTTTCCTATATCATATACTAAGATATATCCATCAGCTAGAACTAGATAATGTCTTGGTAACTGTTGATTAGTTATACCACTAGCTGTTGCAATTTGACAGAATTCAACTCCAGCAGTATCGTAGAACCTTAGTTTTTCACGTGTACCTTTATCCGATTCAATATTAGCAATATATATATCTTCGATCGTGGGATGTAGTTGCTAATAAAATAAAAGTGAAAATTAAACAGGTACTATTTCATAGTAAACTAATAAGCAAAACCATTTGTTTTAATACCAATTAGGTACATACACTTTTGTCATCAATATTTCCATAAATAACTTGTTCCAAAATCGCTGTTTTTCCAACGCCTTTCATTCCACAGACGACAACTTTACATATTTTGCCCATTTTATTTTACCGGCTGTCGGTGGTTTAGTTCAACATGTTCATTGTAGAAAAAACTCTTTTCTCAAATATAATACGTGGATAGTATAACTGTTTTCCTCAAATACCATCACAAATCAAATTGAGCCGATTTAAGAAGTTGTTTTCAGATATATAACCTGAACCTGTCATTCGTGACATACCACTCATACCAGTACTACATACATTTACATTTTGTTCATTTGTGTTGATTTATAGCAACTTTGAAACACGTTATCTCTCTCACACTCACATTATTTGTGATAACACTATATTTATTTAACTGCTTGAAGTTGCTTTAAATCAACACAAATGAACAAACCTATACATTGACAGAAGCTGCTTTCGTTCAGCAGTGATTCGTAATCATAATAAACAGGATTTCAATGAACAGTAATCATATGATACAAAATTGCATGGTAGGGACAGAGACAACACATGGAATAGGTACCTTATGATTAAGAATCACTCTGCTGAATGAAAGCAGCTAAACATAAGAGCAAATATGAGCTCTAGCTATAGCTGCTTTCGTTCGGCAGTGATTCGTAATCATGTTTCATTTGTTGTCTTTGTCCCTACCATGTAATTTCGTATCATATAATCATTGTTCATTGAAATCCTGTTTAATTTGTTCACTGCAAACGAAAGCAGCTTATGTACGTACCTATAACAAAGATTAGAGAACTAACAATATAGGACAGTCAGACGGAGAAGACGAAACAGACGAAGACAGTTGTGAACTCCAATTTAAAGGGACACGACATCCAGCAGAAACGATTTCGAGATTTGCCGGATACGCAGCAAATGAATTTGACCAAGCTTACTAAAAGATAGGTTGGCTCATTAGAATCGGCAAGTGCTACGTCACGTGTAGACCTCGATGGCACTTGTGTGTGGCTGTTTTTCCCTCATTTTATAGAAAAAAGTTTCAAAATTAGTCTTTCAATGTAAAATTCTATTCTACACTGAAAGAAACCGACCAAATAGAATGTTTTGCTAAGATGATCTGCATTATCATAAGTATTTTTTTTGTTAAGACATTATCATTATCTAACCATAAGAAAAACTGTTTTGCTAATGAGATTTTGCAACGGTAAATCTTTGACTATTTGTCCCAATAACAGCACTTACTTAAACTAGGTAAAATATTGTTTTAAGTTTTTTTTTATTAGAGGTAACTAAATAATTTCCTACGATAAATAAGTGCCTTAAGTTAAAGTTAACTATTTAATGGTTAAAACTCATATAGACCTATGGTTGGTAAGTCACCTTTTAACTGTAAAGACGGGCTTACTAATCCTAACGTCTTACTTATTTATTTTTACACGTGGCGCAAGCGCAATTGAGATTTTATCATCGCGCGCCATTTTATCCATGCAGCGACGCATGCAGTAACTAGTAAGCAATTCGGCGTTCGACGAGACAGTTGTGGGAAAGGTTTTATGCAAAGAATTTTTATTAAAAAACTTGTTTTATGTTATTGTATGTATATTAGCTGCTTTCATTCAGCAGAGTGATTCGTAATCATAATAAACAGGATTTCAATGAGCAGTAATCATATGATACAAAATTGCATGGTATATAGTGACAGAGACAACACATGAAACAGGTAGGTACCTTATCATTACGAATCACTCTGCTGAACGAAAGTAGCTATTATACGGAAGCACTGAAGGGCCAAGATAAACCTCTTTTTTTAAGTCGCTTGTTAGTCGCGTTAAATTCGACTAACAGTAACATTATTGTTAGGCGAGTTTTATTGTAACTAACAGATGCACGATTCTTAGTTGCGTTTATCTCGGCTATTAGACGTGTTTAATTCGACTAACAGATACGTTACTGTTAGGCGAGTTTAATATCGACTAACAGGTGCACGACTCTCAGGCATGTTTATCTCTACTATTAGGCGTGTTCATTGTTCTGCGCCCCTCCAAAGGTTTGTTTTTGTTCTAAATTTCTAGAACCGTTCCTGTCTTGGGCAGTTTAAGAAATTATGAATTTTAGTGTACTACGCACGACTGTTTCTTTAAGCCTTAGATTTATTGTGAAGATGGATTCGAGTATGGAGTAGCGCAGAACAATGAACACGCCTAATAGTCGAGATAAACTTGCCTAAGAGTGGCGCACTTGTTAGTCGAATTAAACACGTCTAATAGCCGAGATAAACGCAACTAAGAATCGCGCGTCTGTTAGTTACAATAAAACTCGCCTAACAGTAATGTTACTGTTAGTCGAATTAAACGCGACTAACAAGCGACTTAAAAAAAAGAGGTTTATCTTGGCCCTTCAGCGCTTCCGTACTACGATATAGTAAATTGTGATTGTCTCTTCTTACAAGTCAAAGTTCCCTTTTTTTAATAGGCACCCTGAATTGTTTATTAGCCATCGTTTGTTTCCTTAAATTAGTCATTTATTTTAATTTTACCAACAATAATTCTTTGTCTGAGTCAGTATAGAAATGTATTAAAAAAACGTGTTTTAATATGAAGTGTGAAAATATAAAATTAAAATATTGAATTTAGAAGTAACGTACTTGCAAAGTGACATTACTAGGTCAAGAAAGATTATTTGTTACCATTATAATGTAAGCTGCATAGTGGTTAAAAAGACATCTACCTATTAGCGGCAGGAAAGTTTTTTTCCGGTTACAAGGTAGTAATGGTGTAAGTAATAGGAACTTACTAACTATAACAAAAAACTTATTAAGATTAAAATAGGTGGTGACTCCTGATAGCAAAGCTATCAACCTACAGTAACAAATAAATAATAAGAAAATCTTTTATTAACGATAAATAAGTGCATCTTAGCAAGATCGTTTTTGTTGCGGTTACACAGCAGTCTTGCTGGACATGGCTGGGAAACTTATATGCCCAAGGTCAAGAAGTCGTCAAATAGTTGACACACCAAACACGGTATGTCGCTAGTATGGTATTGTTTAAACTGCGCCTGCGTATAATTTTAAAGACATTCCTGACAAATGACAGTGACAGCCATTAATAATTTATTTATTTATGCAGTCATTAATCATTTTGCACGTGTGTTTTGTTTTGCCGGATTATGAGAAGTATAGTTGTCAAAGTGTGTGTGTTCTTATCATGGTTTTTTATTGTTGTGTTCCATCGTGTAAAAACATATCAAGTAATTATAAAATGCATCGGTTTCCTAGTGATCAAAAGGTAAATTATTAAATTTTTTATCAGTACTTAAAATATTTGCATTTGCAATTTATGCTGCAAGATATCATTGAATATACAGGGCCTTCATTAATGACCGTAAGACACGTGACCGCAAAATGTATGCAACCCACTAAACACTGTTGGCGCGCCTGTTTAACAAAAATCCCTAAATCCAGTGGCGTCGACTTGAAAGTTTACTGTTGGATAAATTTAATTAAACCCAATATTTACGTTTTTGTAACTTTATTCTCATTGCTAAATTGGAACCAGTGTAACATTAATAAACTCTCTTAGATAAATACATATAATTTATTAATCTTTTGAATTTTAAAGATGTAAGTACTCATATTTACAAGTTGGAAATCTAACCTATAATTAGCGGTTTGTTTTCAACATTGAGTTAGAATCAATATTCAACAATATTGAAAAATGATATGAATTTTAACTGAAAGAGTTTGTTAATGTTACACTGGTTCTAATCTAAAAATGTGAATAAAAACATTAAAAATATGAGAATAAACTAACAAACACGTATAATTTGAGGTTATGGGATATGCTTTTTGTGTTTTTATTTGCAGACTGGTTCCGAAATTTTCAGTTTTTCATGTGATAATCTTCATGTGTCACTAATTTATCTACCGAATTTAGGAAAAGAAGTAACATCACTGGTACAGAAACCGCATGCAATTACCTGACACATTTGTAACCGCTAAAGATATTAATCTTGTTCGTTAGAGTTTAGCAGACAACAAAAGTGATACGATACATTTTCTTAATAGTAGAAACTTCAGTAAATAACTCGAAATGTCTTTTCCAATTGGTGCAAGTATTTGTTTTAAGCAAATATTTTTTTATCGATTACTTGCCACTTAGTGAACACAAAATACAACAGGCATACATCCTGGTTACTGGAGGTCCACCGACAGACCTACAAGCTAGGTCACTAGGCGTGACAAAAAAATATGATCTAATTTCTTTGTGGTCGATTAATTACCACTTAATAATTACAAACATACGATTGACTTGCGCAGTTAGTAGAGTTCTGAGATATGTTGAACCAGCAAGGGGTCTACTTTTTATGCATGATTAGTAAATATCAAGCTGATTTTTCGTTAAATAATTAATTTTATTTATAAATTAAGTTTGCACCACTAAGAAACATTCTTTTCTTTTTTCTTACTTACCTGAAATCTTTAGGCCTATGGCAGCAATTCCATATATACATGGTTCATCGGATAAATTACGAAAAGTTGGGAAGAGGTTTTCCGTACGAATGGTTTTTCAAGCGGGCTCCATGCTAAGATCGGTTTTATCAAAAACCAAACCTTTAAGCCAAATTTTTGAGAACGGATGTAGACAATCTTCCGAAACGTTAACTGACTTTAGCTTTCATATTCGTTTTTTTAGTTTATAACATTGTTCTAGTTTATATATTTTTAGGTGCGAGACATTTTGTGATAAACAAGTACTCAAGAAACAACTTCTATCTGATCCGTTTGGTGGAGGTTTTTTCATTAAAATTTTCAAAAACTTTCAGTGGCAAAATACCCAACAAAAAGTAAGAAAATCTGAATATTCCACAAATAAACAATTATAGACAATATAAGAAACATTCTTATATCGCTTTTCTTGTCCGCCATGCTTTAAGGAATAACCATGTTTCTAGCTGTTACAAATGGTCGGGTAATTGCATGCTGGCTTCTGTACCAAACGATATGTTTTTGACAATAATAAAGTAGAATGGTAGATGCCTTTTATGTCAATGAAAAAAAAAACAATGTAAAGAGGGGAATAAGTCTTATGTCGTATGTTTCATAATTCTATTAATATGCAACTTTTTGAAACTTGCCATAGTCTACAAAAGATACAGTAAATTACTTGCAGATTTGTCAACAAATGACTTTCAAGACCTGTATAAATGTCAACAAAAAATTACTCGTAAGAATGAATTTATTATATAGAATTCAGAATAAATTAATAATCTTTAATTCCAGAAACGTCTATAAGTGTATTATTTATCAAGTTATAATATTTAATAAGATTAATCAATACTATGAAATAATAAAACATGTTCAAAAACAATAATAAACTACATAAACTTACAAGTATTGAATCTACGTTAACAACCAATGGGTTTAATATATGAATCACACAACTCGGATAGTAGGTAAAAACAGTTACTTGATAAATAAATATTTCATGATAATTCTATTGCCTTTTTATAGTGTACGGTACAAAAAGTACTAATTTAGAAGACGATAAACAAATTTTATTACAGATCGATTATGAAAAAATTACAATAATTGTTCAAAATGATGGCCTTGAGCATTTAGACATATATGCACTCTTCGCTTCATATTATCAAATACATTTTTCAACTGGTCAACTGTTATACTGCGAATTTCTCTTTCCACTGCTTGTTGTAGTTCGTCAAGATCATGCAATCGATTTTTAAAAACGTTGCTTTTAAGTGTCCAAATAAAAAATAATTAAAGGGTGTCAAATCTGGAGAATGTGCAGGCCAAAGTCCCTGGCTGATTAATCTATCATCATAGAATTCCTCTAAAAATTGCATAGTAGCTCTTGCTGTATGGGCAGTAGCACCATCCTGTTGGAAGTAACCAAGTTGCAATTCATCATCATGTAGCTGATTCAGAAAGGGTTCCAAAATTAGATTTCGGTACCTTTCTCCATTTATGGTCTCTTGAAAAAATATTGGGCCTATTATTCTTCTCCTGGATATTGCGACCCATACACCTATTTTTAACGGATGTAAACTTGTTTCCACATAACAGTGAGGGTTTTCTGTAGCCCATGTCCTATAATTTTGGCTATTGATATAACCACTTAGGTGGAACCATGCTTCGTCAGTGAAAAAGGTCAAATCCAGCACATCATCATTATTTAAATTTTCGTTAAACCAACGACAGTATCTTTCTCATTTACCAAAGTCAAGGGGTAGTAGTTCTTGCACAACTGTTACCTTGTAGGGATGTAAATGTAGCTTTTTTAAAGCTTTATGGGCTGTACCAACTGAAAGACCTGAAAAAGTTCAAATTCATTGATTTGTTGTTTGCAGTAGGTCATTTTATAGTCGAAAAGCCAGCGATATTTTTTTCAATGTCAATTGAGCAAAAATAATTTATAATTTTTCCGCCAACTTACTATTTATTAGAGAGTACAACAGCTCATCCCTAAAGCCATCAGCACAAAATAATTGTTAAACTTTTTGAAGCTATTTCTATTTATTAAATGATTAATACAAAAATAAATCATTACATAAGGCAAGATTATGTGTGAGTATGATAGTCAGAGAGCTGCCTATATGTTTTTGCGACAGGTAATGGGACTGTCTGCTGACCATAAAATATAATTGTTGGTAGTGCCCCAAGTCACCTAGTCAAGATTTTCAAATTTCTACGTGGCACCTTACCGGGGTGGTGGTGGGGCTTTGAAGTACAGTCGATTTATGACAGGTCCGGTAACTGTCTGCCGTTTTGATATATCAGTAGATATGATTCTGAACATACCCCCTGCAAAGTCTGACGCTCGCAAGTGGTTGCGATTCAGAGATATGTCCGAAAAACCATCATTTTGGAGTTTTGCCGGATACTGTTACATGAATTGAGGCGACAGGTCCCGGTAACTGCTCAAAACCTTGTTAGCTATCGTGGGGCTCATGAGAGGGATGGGAAAATACGTTTGGCAGACACGCAAGTGGTTTTGGGCAAGTGTGGCAGCACTTTGAAAGACCGAATTTTCACAAAACTGCAACTTTTGTTAAATATTGAAAAATATGTAATAAAAATATCTGCTGTTTTTTTTTATATACCTAGATGTATTAAAAATAATAAAAATCAAACAGCAGAAATTTGTATTCGTATAAAAAAATTTTATGCTAAAAAAACATATCTATAGATAACTCATTAATACGATATGTATAGAGCTAGTGTACTTTTATAGACAATAAATATATGCAATGGGGTTGTCGTTTACAGTACATACAAATAATCCCCCCTCCCCAGCCTCAAACGTTGAGCACTCCGTAAATTTGTGCAATAAACTAATTTATTCTCTGGTTTCTTATGGGTTCCTAGAACATTTTAATCCTTTTACGACCTATACAAAAATAAATTTATTTAATGCGGCCTTATTATACAGTACCCTATAAAGAATTTGTATAAAAAAATTACTCACTACCTACGGCCATGACGTCAGATCGCATTACTAACACTGCAGCATAGGCCTCATATCGTTGCCTTCTACGTACAGTGTAACGTCACACACATCTGAACTGTTTTAAATGACCTGCTGAAGTTTAACACTTTAATTATTTACTCACATTTAAAGCCTCATATTTTACATATTTAATTTTCTTACATATTTGAATATTTTTATGCAATAAAAAAGATGTGCAAGTTTTGTATTCCTCATCGGCAAACTGTGAAATGCAATCGCCAACTTTAATGTAACAGTAAAAATTCCGAACTGTTCTTACCTATGCTGAAATGACATTGGGAAAATATTGTGAGCTCTTCGACTATTGAGAGAATCCCACTAATTTATTTTTATTCAAACTATGATTTCATGTGTAAAGCAAAAGTTTTAGCTATCAGTAACTTAATGTAGGTAATCAAATTGATAAAGAAGTCAGAGATAAATTACCTGTTTGAGCAGATAACTTTAATACAGACTTTGTTGGGCTTTGATCCATTCTTTCCTGAACGTCATTCATAACCACCTCAGTTAAAATAGTTTTCCTCCCAGTTGGCTTTTCCTTGCAAATGCAGTGTTTTTCTGCAAAACGTTTAAGGACTATGTGCTTACGATGGGCCAATGTGTCATATAGAATATTTGCATTAGGAAATTCTTCCGTAAATTGATCAATGCACGATTGAAATGAATATATCCACGATCCATCTGCGTTGCGAGATCCACTTCGAAAATGGGCCATTAAAATAAAGGCATCTTGTTCCGGCGTAAAAGCACACGTCTAAAACATTAGAAATACCCTTAACCTAAAATTATCAATTATCATTCTCTTTATTATTACTTACCACCAAAAATACCAAATGTATATTAGGTAGTTCTGAAAAGAACTGATAAATACGCAAATTACAATAGTAAAAATAATTAAAGACACTTGGAAATGAAAAAGGACTGGAAATAACGAAATAAACACTTTCCGTGCGTACGTCTATGCCCTAGAAAATAACTAGATGTCATGTCACAGATTAATATTTTAGAGACTGCTCGAGAATTGTCAAATCGGGCGACGCTGCTTGCTTCTTAGTCTCCGTAAAGATGCAATGAGCGATCTACGTAGGATTCAACAAATTCATGATAAATCCCTAGAAAACCTGACATAAACATGACAAAGATAAAATTCAAATTAACTTGTCACGTGTCTTACGGTCATTAATGAAGGCTCTGTATATACAGTTGAAAATGTTTTTCTAAGGCAGGCTGTTAAAAGAAGTGTAGTTTCAATATTATTTTTTTTGTGTGTAACATTTTTTTTTAAATCGGCAGTAAAGAATGTCAAAATCGCCATCAAAATACTAGATATACTTAATTTTGTATTTGGCTTGGTTGCCACTTTGTCATTTTTATTCCATATAAAACAATAAGTATCCCATTTTACAAAAATTTTTTTAAATTTGACATTTAAAATAATCATGAAATTTCATGTCACCCGAAATTCTAAAGAATAGAGTTGATATAGTTTTTATTTCATGATTTCTCGAATTAATTTTTTTTCTTTTTGTAATTGCAGACAGTCGTAAAAGAAATATTGAATGAAACTTATGCATAATGTATCTTTGTTTCACTCATGGGATTGCTGAACTCCCCATTCACCAAAAAGTATTACTTTATTCACTTGTTGTATAAATTGCATTACATTTTATTATATTTAAGTAATGTTATTATTAATCCTCAAATAAATGTAATGATACATTTTTTTTTACAGCTTTTCAGCGAGTGGTTAACACGTATTAGAAATAGCAAATTTGAAGGCAAGGAAATGAGTAATATCAGAGCTAGCTACAGAATTTGTGATATTCATTTTGCAAATGATTGTTGAATTTCTGGTCGAAGGGGAGCGAATTTGAAAGCTGACAGTGTGCCTTCCATGCATTTACCTTACTACACGCCAGGTAAATTTTCTTTTTTAAACATGCTAATAGAACATTTGTCTTCAATGTTTTTTCTAGAGGTTATAATTAAGTGAGTAAATCACTATAAGTCAGCATCTTAGATTAGAGATCTTGAGGGCCTCGAAACAATGAAGACTTTGAATGATTCATTTACTTATTTAGCCTTTCCTTGCTTCAATTTTTCTTTATCGTTTGCATGGAAGATCATTTTAAATAATAACACAGGTCTGCATTCTTCATTAATTCTGTGTAACCTGTCTATTAGTAATATTAATGGAAGATTTGGATAAAGTGGGCTAAAAATAAATTATATATAAAGAATGCAGCTTGATTTTCTCTCAAAATTTGTCCATGTATTTTGGTGTAAACGAGCTACAGCTGTTCAAACTGCACCTAAATTTGTTAATATTGAGGGATGTTCGTTTGCCTTGTTTTTTACTAAACTTCTCTATGTTATTAGAAATACCACAAGAAATGAAACAACCAGCCACCATAAGTGCTCCATCAAAATCAACGCTACAGGAAATGGAAGAACCAGTGGTCGATCAACATTGCGTCTACAAGAATGTTCTACTCGTACCAGCCTGCCTCAGCATGAAATATCTTCTACTCCAGAAACTAGAAGAACAGGTACGTATTTATTTTTTGAAGTGATATTTATTTTATTAATTGTGTTTTTATATAGGTCTAAAAAGGTGAATTGATGTCCTGAAAAGCATTAATTCTAGAAATGTGGGCGAATTAACACCAAAAGCAAGAAGACTGTATAGGATGGTTAATGGTTTCAGAAAGACTGCCAAGCAATTAAATAAGGAACATACTGATTTACGAGAGAGATTCAAGCAAGCCCATGAATTCAGTGAATCTCAAAAATTTCGTTTAAAAATTAAAGCCATGAAAGACTTACAGTAGTAATCGTTTTTGCTCGTCTTTGGATGTAAAAGTTTTAGCTCACTAGTATTATAAGTGTCCTAGTAGACGGGACCTGATTCGACGATAGCGATTTTTTTAATAAATATTTGAGAGGCCAACTTCATATTTATTTATAGTAAAATATGAAGCTTTGGCTGCATTTAGTATGCAAAGAGGGTACAGTATATAGTAAACAATTAAAAGACATGCATCTATACAGTACAAGTGGTGACCATATGGGATATTGGAAGTGCTTTGTTTTGTGTTGTCTTAATAGCAAAGTGCTCGCGATTACTAAGGACTCTGAAAAAGTGCTTTATATTCACGAGCACTAAACACTTTAAATAATGGAGTGTATTGAATTTAAACGTTATTTGTAAAAAAGGAAAAAGGGGAACAAAAACAACCTAGGGTGACAATGTGGGAAGAGAATGTCAATATATATTTTTTCTATTTCAACGAAAATGCCTTTTATTTTAATATTTTATCACTATAGTTTTTATTTTAAATTTAATATTTTGTGTACTCTGTATAATTATAGTACCAAAAATATAAGTACCTACATTTATATGACATATTTTTTTCAATCACAAACCTCCCTCCTGTAATAGAGGCCTCAAATATATTAATAACAAAGGTTATTTTTTTATTTGAGATCTTTATCTTGCCTTCATGCCACAACCAGATAGCAAAATGGGTAATTTTATAAAAAGACCATTCTTCACACTATTTGGTCAGTCTTTGTGAATGGACTGATTTTGCTATCTGGCTGAGACATACAGTGTGTCAACGGATTGTGTTAGGAGGAGGGAAAACTTTTTTATTTGTAAGTTTACGGAAAAAGTCATTGTTTATAAAAATGATTTTCATGGAAATACCAAGTGACCCTATTTTCCAAATTTTATGTGCAAATGTAGTATGTTTTTTTTTCAAAAATATTGAAAAATGTTATTAAGACTGAGTTACAGACACGATATGGATTAAAACTTGTAGTATTTTTCTGTTCTCTTTCAATCATTCATGTTTTAATCTAAAACATTTGTTTTAATAACATTTATTAATATTTTTAAAAATAGAGGTATTTCACTTTTTGTACTTTTTCAGATTTTTGTAAATATCCCTGTATATATATTTTGAAAAACAGTTATCATCTTCGGACTCCATAAAAAGCTGGTGTTTTTATAAATGGCTTTTCCTCGTAAACTTGCAAATAAAGTTTCCTTCCGAACACAATTCGTGGACACTATAAATATTTAAGTAATTTAAAACCGAAGTAATATTAATATATTTGAAATGGCCGCCAATAATCACTTAGTACACACACCAGACACGCGAGGGCGCATTACGCATTTCCCGGCGGTTGCTGGAAGAGTTGCCTATCTATATCATATATATAATTCTTTATCTATGTTGCTGGAGCCTATTTAATGCAGATATTTATTAAGGGTTAGTCAATTTCTCTTTATGGATAATAGAAATTTCTTTCAGTGTAACTAAATAGATACTCTACATATAAACATAGAAATACTTCATGTGACATATACACTCTACAAAGCAACATGTTTTTTTAGTGACCTTGGGTCCTGACAGCCAGCTGAGTTCAAAGAGTTTAATAACTAGAGAAGACAAGCCGTGGATTTGCCGGGAGTCGCGATTTGGTCACAGCATGCTGTGATTTGGTTGTCTTGGAAACGTTAGGCTCTTCGTCCTTGTCGCAGACCTCGTACCCTCTCTCTCCACTCTGTTTTACAAAGCAACACAGCGCTTTGATTTCACAAATACCGTCAATTTTTAATCTTTGTTTTGAATAGCGTTCGGCTTTATTTACAATTACAAGTAGTGTTTTCTCAAA
Organism: Stenurella melanura; assembly: GCA_963583905.1. Lineage (NCBI taxonomy): Eukaryota > Metazoa > Arthropoda > Insecta > Coleoptera > Cerambycidae > Stenurella > Stenurella melanura. Next base: position 94,250,588 of record OY757310.1, on the reverse strand, counting down.
TTTTTCTTCTGTTTATAACGTTTAATCTGTTTATCACGAAAAATGTTGCTGAGACATTAATTTTAAATATGGTACAATTTAAGAAAAACTTGAAAGAAAAGCTACATATTATATAAAGATCTGTTGAAGTTTATAAATTAAGAGTGAAAGTTCAAAGTATAGTTTTCATCGATGATCTGCGGACTAAATGTACCTATTGTTTTAAACTATATATTGCGGTTATTTAAAAACTACTCAGTGCTGAATTTTTTAATATTTGAAACCTGAGTCTAAACACTGACTTAAGTCCATTTTCACAGTTTTGTAATGTAAAACAACAGAATTGAGTAGTTTTTAAACACCACACGATATATTTTAAAACAATACAGATCACTCGATGAATTTAGTATAAATGCCATCTAAGTTATATTAGAAATGTTAAACTTGTTGATAATAAACAGTTATATATTTAGTAAATATATTTTTGTTTAATTCTCATTTACAGACATGAATGTAGAAGTTCAGAGTAGTCAGCATTCAACTTACTGCTAATGATGGTAATGACTGATAAATAAAACAATAAAAGGAAAGGAGAATATTTAATAAAATACATAAATTAGACAATAATAACATTAATATGACATGACAAAAAGTTCTTACAGAAATTACAATGATTTGCACAGCTCCGTGCATAAATATACCATAGACGATGAGTGAACCGTCAGATAAATTGTGTCTACCTTATTATAACTAAGTCCTTTGTTTCTTTTCATGAGTAATTTTACAAAATCTACGGATTGTATCGCACAATGGTTAACTGCTTAGCCATAGCCATTTTTACTGCTAAAAAACTAAAAAGAGTGACGTCTCATCGCCTCACTCTGTACCTTATAAATTGCAAATCAGGCTAGCGAACGTGTTTTGCCTGTATCTGCAACACAATTACAATGAGTACTAACAACTCATTTGGATCGACTGGATCTGCAATAATCCAAGGAATGATGTTTTTGTTGACAATGTAGTGAGACCATAACCTAAAAAATGGATCTGTGTTAGTAATTATTCATAAAACAACCTTAAATTATGCAAGTACATGGCGAAAATGATTTATAATTTATAACTAATCCTTACCTTTGCGATAATAAGCTGTTATCTTGTAAATTTCTTGGAGAGAACTTCTTTCACCCAACTACTAACAAATTGGTTATAAACTTCGTCTTTTCAATGCCTTGTACTCATTCTTTTAACTATGCACTCCTTTAAAAAATCATGTAATTACAATATATGTATGTCTAATATTCGGAAATACATCGGCATCTGTACTAAGGTCTTCTTTATTTAAATATATAGCGATTTAAATTGATAGCACCAACTTTCTTCCATACACTGATCCTGTACATCATAAGGTAATTTCGTAAAATATAAACTCATCTCCATCTTAACAAACAAAATTCGCCACATGAATTGATTAAACATAATTGTAGATGTTAAATAATCCAAAATTAAGTTTTAAAACATCACATAATCCACAAAATATACAGTTAAAACAACACGTTCGATCGGCGAATTACACAATGGCGGCCATTTGTTTTCCCTCAGGTCTGAAAAGCAGTGTTGCCAACCCGCTAAAGTTAAATTATGCTCTGTGCCATGCAAAAAGGTGCGATTTCGAGTAAGACGGTGCGATTTTTAGAGCAGCAAAAATTAGTTTATATTTTGCTCTCTATTTTATTTTTCAGTGATACTCACAAAGCAACCACTCTGATTTGTGGTGATACTTAAAGAGCTTATATTGATTTAGGGACGTTTGGGGCAAATACACTAACCAATTTTATTAGATATTAAATAATAGTACAAAGTGGGTATATTTTGAAACATTTAATACTGTAAACATAAAAATTTTTGACTTAACAACTATAAATTAATAATTTTCTTAAAAACTACATCTACAAAGTTCATCTGGTAACTCAAACAAAGTTATATGCCTATTTTAATTGTTGTCCTGCCATATTTTGCAACCTAACATTTTTTTTGTGGGTTGAAATTTGATACAACCACCACTCTGCATAACTCCTTCTTTAGTGGCTAAAATTGCTTTAATGTTGCTTGTTTTTAATAAATTTCTCTTATCTGTCTTTATGTTAAAAAGGTCGCTAAAAATTCGCTCTACGCTGGCATTTGAGTAAGGCAAAACCAAAAGTATAGAAAAAGTTTTTTTTAAATTTGGAAAAAGTAGGACATCGGCGTCATTCTTTAGGTTGAATATTTTTGACCAATATTTTTCCGCATCTTCCATATCCAGCTCCAGATCGTTAAAGTTTAAGAGGGCATGACGACGCCACTCATTATCGAGTTCCTGAACGTTCACATGTGGTTTTAATATTGGAAACCTTTCAATGATATGTAATAGTGAAGTAATTTCAAATTTTTGGGCGACTTTTGGATCCACCAATTCAATAATTTTGAAAATGGGATCTTTAAATGAGAATCTGTCTTTAATTTGTGTCACTAATTGAATATAAAAGGACAAAATTGATTTAAAAAAAACTTCAACATCTTTCTGTTGCACTTTAGAATTTTGTTTTAACCCAGATAGCATTTATTATTCCGCGAATGTACATTTTGCATTCCTAATGTTCTAATTGCATACTGTACTAGCCATGTATGTTCCCCCAACATTCTCATATAAATAATATTTTCATATACAATATGAATATACATACGATATGGATCGAACATACACAAAAAGTTTATGTTCATAGTCGCATGTACTATGTATACATGTCAGGGAATGTTCTTCGTATATGTGTTCATGTACATTGTATAAACGTTCGTCGGTGATTTTATCTGTATGATAGAGGTGTACATTTTGTAGAAATATTTGGATCGCATTTTTTATGCGAACGGTGATTGGTTAGATTTTTGAACTAATAAAAATAAAACTGCATCACAACTGGTGAGACTACCTATATTGCTACTTTTATATAGTATCTACTTTAACCTTATAATAAAAATAAATAAATGTTTCTCTATCCAGATTTGATTTAAGTACATTTATAATCATTCCCTGTCCAGTGGTGAATAACATCCATTTTATAAATTTTAAATCGTTGGCAAAATTGTAGATGTGAAATATGATTTAAATTTTGAATTCAAACTAGGCTTGTGATCGCGCGCCACGGTCCCTAGGTTAGTGCGCATGCTCAATATTCTCATTCCATTCCTGAGAGGATAAAATAATCTTTATCCTCTCAGTTCCATTCCGCTAGGCCTCTGCTGTCAAAATGTCAAATGTCGATTTCAATTTGTTTATGGTTTGTGTTTTGTTTGCCTATGATTATTACTACTTAATTGCATTGCAGTAAGTATTTTACAATAATACAACTACCACATAGTTTAAGGTCTCCTTTATTGTCATTTGCAGATATTTTAATTTATGTTTAGACGCTAAAGTTGAATGTACTTACACTTACCTATCCCTTTGTACTTTTATTAAAGATTATGTCTAATCTTTGCTTTTATTGTAGGTAATACGAATAATGACGTTTGTAGGCATCGATTTTTGGGAAAAACGGACGTGGTTTAATTCGAAGTGACTCGTTCCACGAAAAGGAAGTTTGGTGGTTAAACGGAAACAATTTGATAAATCATTGAAAAACAAGAGAGATCCCATATGAAGCGTGGACACTATAAATCTTGTTTTCAAGAAGGTAGGTTCGGATCTATTTCAATATTAAGGAGCTTTTATTTATGTAAATCACAACCATCGGTCTTGATTGCAACATATAAATTGTCATATTTGTACTAATTTGCTTTATACCTTTTATAGAAGATTATAAGCTGCAGTTAAATTGAAAAGAGCAGAACTCACATCGGATATACAGAGTGAACAAAAACGAATCAAAGGCCTATGTACAAAGCAAATTATTCCTCCCAAAAGATTATTATCAGATGAAGATAGTGATATCGAAGAACATATTGGAAGGCGTCGACTTCCCAAAGTGAAATCAATTTTGCTGTTACTAGAAGTTGAAAGAAAATATGTTGTTCTTCTAATAACTCTGGTAGGTATTAAAATCACAGTACAAATATTTCCGAATTCCAAAAAAATACCTGTTTTGTAAATTAATGATAATATCAATTAATGATAATATCAATTTGTTTAATTTATTTTTGATTATTTTTATTTTTTTCTGCAAGATGTTTGTAAGATGTTATATTTTTCATCTTTGTTATGGTCAGTTTTTAAAGTGAAACAAATATTCAAATATGCTCTCGTTGTTTCTTTTATAGTTGGAACTAGCCTGTGTATCCCCACCTCCTCTAGACAGGAAGAAAATAGGTACCTTCTCCGAAAAATTGGAAAAGCCAAAAGAAAGTATTCAACCAATAGGAGCAGTCACAGATCATGTGTTGAGAATGCCAAGTGGAGTTTCGCAATTACAAATAGCAGTATCGGCAACATCTAGACACTGGTTTTGGAAATGTAAGCCCTCCAATTTTTACTAATTTTTATTTACTGGCAAAACGTTGGTTATAGCAAAATATGACAGTTCATAAGTAGCAAAGAACAGTTTGTTGTTAACAAAATATCAATTTAATTCTTGACACAATTGTTTTCTATTATTGCAATTCATTTTTGTATAGTAGACGCAATCGTTATAGTGGCTCAATGCGTGAAAGTATAATAAAGACGGAAGATGTTATTCCTGCCAGTTAAACCTCGTCTTGTGTCTCACTCGTAGAGTCACTGTAACGATTGCGTCTACTATAACAAAAAATAAAAATATATTTAAAGTAGCACCAACTGTTTTATTTATACCTCTTCCTATTTTATAATTCAAGATGCGTAATTGTTACAACAATAATTAGTAGTTAATAGTATAGAATCATTGTTTTGCTCTGGACAATCTAAAACACGATTTGAATTAGATAAAACTTTAAGCTAACATAATATGGTCATCAGAAATAATGTGTTAACTATGATTTTTAGAGTTGAAATTTTCAGTGTTAAATGTTTGATGTATTTTAAAATGATTTTGAACAGATCTTGTATAAACGTAAAACTAATTGTTTTACATATGATATTTTTGAGCCTTTGTAAAGTACTGTTATAACAAATTCAGCATTTGTGTGCTCTATTCAAACAAAATTTGATCGATAAACCATGATTGACTTTAATTGAAAACTAGTGATAAAAACAAATTTTCTGTGCATACATTCCACATTTACTTACATAATGTTCTTCACGAGGAATGTGTATTGTGGAAAATTGGAATAAGTAATAATTGACTATAACAATTAAATACTAAAATTAGATACTGGATTTATTATATGCAAGTATTTCACTCATACCATGTTTCAGAGTTTAATATAATAATTTATTATTTATTGAAATCATAGTGGCTGCTTCATCATGAACATACTCAGAATGAAGCAGCGACTCATCTATGATTACAGTAAGTCATAAATTATTGTAGTAATTAAACTCTGAAAAAGATACATGGCATGAGTGAAGTATTTATGGTAGTACGGTACCTACAGTTTAATTCCTACGAAGGTAGTACGCATATACCGTGAACGTGCAGCGTACATTATGAATGCAGCATGGACCTTCCTCCTATATACCTCATGTATCTAGCAATATTTCAATATACCTTTTTGGTTCATATCAAGTACCATTTTGGTTCATGGGAATGTTGTGGGAATCTTATTCGGATGTTGAGAGGCGGTCATCTGTACGTCTCTCTGACATTCAGATTATATACATTACATGCAAAATGAATATTCATTCTTAGTTCCTTGGTACATAAAGTACATTCCGAGCACATGCTCTGAATGCAAAAATGCTATATGGGAATTCTCTAATACTTTCAGTTGCTTGAACACCCAGGTAAATCTTTTCCAAATCCAAAAAATTTGAAGGATTTTCATGGTTGAATGTGATAATATCTTGGATCTTCCTTATGACTGAAATTTGAATAAAGTTAGAGCACAAAGTTTTTAGCAATTTTTCAGTTTCAGGTTTTAACTTATGAAGAAGTGGTTTTTCAGATTGGAACACTAAATTGAAATCGGTCATAAGCCCTAGTGAGTAGGACATAAATTCGAGATAAATTTTTGTGAATGGGTTTTCTATTGTTTGAAGCATATTTTCTGTGGTTACCGAGGGGTCTTCGAACACGATCTCTGTAAAATAGGCTTTTAACGGCTCAAACTGTTCCAGCACCCTATTGACAACCTCTTTGATAGAAAGCCATCTTGTCATGGCTGGGGATAAAATTTTATGAATATCTGTTTGGAAAAAAATTTGAAATTCTTTAAATTTTTGTCGTCTAGCCGGGCTTCTATTAAAATGACTACCAATATTGCGTAATAGGTCCTCGATACGTCTAGGCAGGCTAAGACACGCCTTAGATGTAGCTAAATGTGCCATATGGCAAGAGCACCTAATACACACAATATTGGGTAGTTCATAAATCAAATTTGAAAATACAGAATTATATTCTCCCACCATAACATTAGTGGTGTCGGAAGAAAATCCCACCATGTTACTCAAAGGTATATTTTTCGAAACAACTGAATTTTTTAAAGCTGAAAAAAGGTCAACGGCGGTCGATCCTTCCGGTTCAATCAAATAAAAAAATTGCGTCTTTACTACGTTTTTTTCATTATCAAAGTAAATGACAGTGAACGCACATTGTTTTTTTATTGAAATGTCAGTTGTCTCGTCCATAATAATAGAAAAATACACTTCTTTTAACTTTGAATATAGATCTAAAAGAAAATTTTTGCCTAAACCTTTAGACATTACAGTTGAAGCCTTGGTTCTTTTTAATTGAATTTGTCTTGCAATTTTTGAGTCTGGAAAAATATCAGTCAAAAGCGGCGTTAGAGTGTCCATTAACAAAAACGGTAAATCGTTTGTTGCTAATAGAGCACATAATTTTAATTCTGCCCTTTTTACTGCCAAATCATCTTGAGTTTTGTCTTTATAGAGGTAATCAATTTTAGTATTTTTAGCTACCGTCTGAAAATTCAATTTGTGCTTTTCAGTTTTTGAATGTTTAAGTAGAACACTTTTTTGAGCCAAAATGTCAGTCTTACATACTTTACAGAAAGCAATTTCATTTCCATCAGGAGTTACTCTAGCTGATTTTTGTAACCAACCCTGGAAACTGGGAAAATCACACCAGGCGAGAACAAACGCCTTCTTTTTTCCTCTCTTTGCCTTTTCAACTTTTCTCTTCTTAGTCAGTGCAGCTTTATCTCCATTTTCATTCTAATAAACGAAACAACCCTTATTTTTACAAGCTTATTTAAGCATATATACTTACAAATTTCAAATCCTTTGTATCCAAGCACTCTTGCGTTTCATTTTCGGCCTGGTCAAAATCGCTGCCAGGTTCGGGTGACAGGTTAGGAAGCGGATTACTCTTACTCGTACTCGGCAGTGATGAAAAGCTACATTCTGGTTGTTCATAGGCAAACGATATGTCACTGGTTCTTTTTTCTTTTTCTTTTGTCTATAAAAATTTCAAGGATTGGAATTAGAAGTAAAAGTACAAGCAAAAAATTATTTTAATACGCATAGTTTGCTTTGGAAGCTGACAATTAACAAGTATTTTATTGACCTATAATTTTCAGAATACAAAATCGACCTGTTTGTGCTTGATAATACAAAAAGCGTTACCTTAGCCTGGGAGAGCCATCGATCCATTTTCTCAAGTTTTTGGCACTTTATACACGATATACGATAAATAAAAACCAAACACACACACTGCACTGCGAGAAATCAAATTAACTTATAACTCGTAACCGTAATTAAATAGTAAATAGTGAATGTTAAAAATCGCGGGAAACCACCGGGTAGGAGCACAGTAGGAGTCCAGTGTTGCCAATATGCTATGCGAAGATTGGACCATGTTCGCATGTTCGAACTACACTCTGCCTGCTTGCAACTCTGTACTCTGTAGTTCTTCAGAGTATGAGAGTCATCTGATGAGATTCTGACTGACTATAGTCTGATTTTAAACCAGGAGGACTAAATGTGGAATCCCAATTTACACTATAAAAGACCAGAAAATTACACTAGAATATTTTATTGGAAAACTTCCAGAATATATGTATATAATAAATATAAATAACATATAATTGGTTCTGTAAAGAACTGTTTCCTTTTGTTTTCAAATTTCTACAATGAGAAAAAATGAGAATGAGTGATGATAAATAATTAATGAAGACTTTTCGAAATTTGGTTGAAATATTCAACTAACATGTGACAAAATTTGGCCTAGTGTAAAACTGGCGAACGCGCAGCCAATCACATGTGTATGATTTACCACGGCAAATTCGAAAGAGTCCTCCTAATTTAAAAACAGACTATAGTGAAATCGGTTAGTTTGAGAATCTGAGAATCGGTTAGTTTGAGTTAATATAGATACAAAAAGTGCGATTTTGGTTAGGGTGCGATAAAGGTGCACCCTCGTGTTAAAACGTGCAAAAATCGCACTAAAGTGCTCCGATTGGCAACACTGCTGAAAAGTTATGACATCAGCGCACGTCATACTACTCATACCCAGTGTTGCTACAAGCGTCTCTCAGTTTGGTACTAGAATAACACTATAAAGTGTACTAAATTCCAGAAAACTGTACTAGAATTATGACATTTAAGCTTTGTTTTGGTTTTGAGAAATGAAAATTGAAAGTCACTAGAATCATTGTATATACACTTAGAATGTCATGAACATGCACAGTTAGCGAAACAGAATACGTTTTATTAACTGCGCATGCTCTTGACATCCGAGGACCGTTTTTTTCTGAAAACCAAAATAAACTTATTATTCTCGACTCTGCAACCCAATATACTACTTAACGTTTTACTGGTTTACATTTAGTTCAGTAACCAAATATGCGCATTTTCCCCCTTTCTCAGAATTTTGAAGAGCGGGGGGGGATTTTCGGCGATTATCCACTATTGCACAAAACAAATCCAATCGGCCACACTACGATACTAAATTGAAATTATTCGTTTTTTATCCAATTTTAAAAATATCCTCCACCTTCCTGAACTATCCGCCAATCGGCAACACTGTGTCAAAGTCAAGACGTCAAAAGTGACAAGTTACAAATTACAATTGCTGCCAACCAGAGGGAATTGGTAACTACAATGACGCACTGGCACATAACCATAGATCATAGATAAATAATTATATTCTATTATGTCACAGTCACAGATCACCCTACTTCTAGAATGGTGTTCGCAGCGTTGCTTAAGCAACGCTGCAAATGCCATTCTGGAAGTAGGGCGATCTGTGCTATTGCTATTATTGCTAGTCATAATCGAAGTTCGATTGCACCAGGAAACTTAAAAGTGTACTAGATTTGCAAGTGGAGTACTAGCGTACTTTTCCAAACATAAATGTACTAGTTCTAGTACCATTGTACTAGCAATAGCAACACTGCTCATACCACAGAGGATAGCTCATACTGTCATTGCATTGCAATCGTTACCTCCCCTCATGTACTGTGCGACAAAGAGAAAACGAACTGTGTGAGAAGGATGAGAATACTACAGTCTACCGGCTGCTTATACATTAGGCTTATGGAGCTTGTCTCCTCTATTTGTTAAACTCTTTGGCTGAGTTCGGTCGTTCTGTCCTTCGAGCAGTGTTGTTCATTTTTCACTATTGGCCTCTCTTTCTAATGTTACCTTCTCCGTCTGATTGTCACATTGTGGCAAGTGCGCGAGAACTCCAATTTGAACATTGAACTCACAGAGTCAATGGCGCCATTGCTAAAAATAGAAGGCTTTCCGCCGGCTATAGGCCGTTACAGAATAGTCAACCGTAAGACTTAAGAGTCATAAGACGTATGACATTAAAAAGTGATTTTACACAATACTTTCTTTATGTTCTACGGCAAGCCAATCACAAGTCAGTTTTGTGAGATAATTTTTTAGGTTAGAAGAAAAACGGTTTCAATACCAAAACAAAGTAATAAAGAAGGGATTCTTTTATTTTAATCATTAAATATTGAGGCGATAATGGATGAATTACCTCTTATATTGTTGGCTGGAAATTTAATGGAGATGTTTCTTTTAATCAGAAAAAGGAGAAAACGTTGGTTAAATAGAAGGTGGTGGACAACTTAAAATAGGCCTCAAAATTCTTAAACCAGTGACACGACTAAATTGCAGTGGTTATAGTGACAACACGTTTCATTTATTATAGGTTAAACTTTCATTTTAGCGGGAATGGTTCTCATTGGTTGAACATTTTACGGCCAACGTAAAGGCCGTTACAGAATTGCTTGACGTAAGACATAAGACGTATGACGTATAACGTAAATGAAAACCACAATGTACTTTTAAATGTTCCATTACACAACCTACATTAAGACGTAAGAGCTTACGCAGAAAGTTGAAAATTTCCGTATGGTGGAATTCTTACGTTGGCCGTAAAATGTTCAACCAATGAGAACCATTCCCGCTAAAATGAAAGTTTAACCTATAATAAATGAAACGTGTTGTCACTATAACCACTGCAATTTAGTCGTGTCACTGGTTTAAGAATTTTGAGGCCTATTTTAAGTTGTCCACCACCTTCTATTTAACCAACGTTTTCTCCTTTTTCTGATTAAAAGAAACATCTCCATTAAATTTCCAGCCAACAATATAAGAGGTAATTCATCCATTATCGCCTCAATATTTAATGATTAAAATAAAAGAATCCCTTCTTTATTACTTTGTTTTGGTATTGAAACCGTTTTTCTTCTAACCTAAAAAATTATCTCACAAAACTGACTTGTGATTGGCTTGCCGTAGAACATAAAGAAAGTATTGTGTAAAATCACTTTTTAATGTCATACGTCTTATGACTCTTAAGTCTTACGGTTGACTATTCTGTAACGGCCTTAAGAATTCCACCATACGGAAATTTTCAACTTTCTGCGTAAGCTCTTACGTCTTAATGTAGGTTGTGTAATGGAACATTTAAAAGTACATTGTGGTTTTCATTTACGTTATACGTCATACGTCTTATGTCTTACGTCAAGCAATTCTGTAACGGCCTTATCTGCCTGTCTGTCTTTGCCTATAGCAAAGATTAGGAAATTAACAAGATAGGACAGCCGACGGAAAATCTTTTATCTTTTAGCAATGGCTCCAGTGACCTCGACATTTAAATTGGAGTACTCGCGCAGTTGCCACAATGTGACAATCAGACGATGCATTAGGATTTACGGTTAGAAGCAGGTTTATGAGGTTGAACATTGATGACGTATAAAAGTTTTTGTACGTATGTACAGCGTAATTACAGAAAAAATATAACAAATAGGGCACATAAGTTGCAAAATTGTTAATTTTCCTCAAAAAACTACCTCTATTAGTTTTTTTCCTTATAGTAATTTACTGAATTCCCCTAATATGTTTTACAAGTTTGTTGATATTTTCTGACAAATGTTTTTATTACTATATATTTAAAACCAGCCATATTTTTTACAAAATTAATCAAACAAAATAAATGAAAAGTGTAGACACCACACAAATGTCTGCAGCTGCACTGACACGATACCGATATGTCGGTAAGTGTAAAAGCATCGCATTAACTTACATGGAATTTCGTGTCCACCGGCATCGGTGTCGTGTCGGTAGATATGAGAACATCTATTTGCGGCCAATCAAGACAAACTTACCATCGACACGTTGGCTTTGGCCGAGGCCTGCTAGATTTGGCGCTACACGTTGGGCGCTATCATTACACTCGCGATGTGCGATGTGGCCCGGTGCACATATCACCTAAACCAGCAATGCAGTTACAACTTTGATGATCAAAAACCCATAATTAGAGTGACTTCTTAAACTGTCAAACCTAAAAACTGCAGTTGTGATTTATTATATTTATAGGAACTATTTATAGATAGGTCCTAAATAATATACTGTTTTGATAATATAAGCTCTTAATTTATATATACCTATAGTTATTTTAGGGAGACATTTCTTCTTAATTCTGTTCACAGCTAGAGTGGTATTGATGTAAGCTTCATACTAAACAAAAAATTTAAAGTTTTTTCGATTTAAAGGGTAGGTACTGTTATTTAAGAGATTAAAAATGAAATCTTCTCCCAGAACTTACACGCAGTCGAAAGACAATGCACTGTAGTGCTCCGTTTGTGGATTCTATATACCTATATTGTGCTACGCTTTCATAAAATTCCACAAGCAAACAGAATATGCCTTCGAAAAAATGTATTTAACAATGATGAGATAGTAAATTTACGCCTAGAGTGGTTTCGGCTTCTTAACCTAAAATGCAGTGACAATAATATTATTGTTGTTTCTTTACATTTCAAAGAAGATTATCTTTTTCCTGGTAAATTTGTTTTCAAGTTATAAATAAGAAAATAATCGGCAAAAAATTTTAATCAATTGTTGTGTTCTTGGTTAAAGGTGTCGAGTTCTCACAAATTTAAGATTCTTGAGAAAAAATACAGTTCCCATGAAAGGTGATAAAACAAGCATAGAAGCCAACATAAGGAGGAAAGAGATATTGAATTGTTTCTGCAGCAACAGACCATGTTATTTATCGAGATATGTTCAACTCACTCATTATCAATTCGCCTACCACTTCATGGGGTTCTATTGTGAGAGCATTCGTTTATAGACATAAAGAAAACAGTTTGATTTTCTCTGCATTCTTTTCACTTGCACCACACAACATCGATATATAGGAATTTAATAATTGCTATCCTTCTCTTATGTTTCTGGACTTAGTATTTGACTGTACATAGGTCATAATACTATGGAGCATTAAAGCCATATATTACCAATAAAGTTTCTTTTGTATACAAATGTCAAAGAGGAAATATATCACAACTTAGCGGCCATATTGCCGGTGATGCCAGCACCGCGGTGGTAAATCCTGATATCAAATACTTTTAGAAAATTTTGAGTTATCGTTCAAGGATGTAGTTTGAATCTCCCACTTTTAAATCATATATACCTAACTTAGAAAGAAATAACTTTTGGGATATAACAAGCTATAGATAACACGGCTATTCTAAAATATATTGGATGAGTCAATTTAACAAATCACAAAATATACCCAGTAAACACACATATGTATGCCATATATCAAATGAAGCTCAACTGAGGAACCTTGGCATATTACATAATTACATGTCTGATACGAACATGTCACATTTTTTGAAATTTCCTTGATATGTCAACCCTCTATATGTGGCTGATACGTAAATGATTCTCAATATGATGCAGACTTTGGTAGCATCGCCATTTTGGTTCAGGTGGATTTCGATTTGTTTGGAACGCGGCCCGTTCCAAACAAATAGAAATCGAGTTCCATACATAAAATGTGATTTTTAAAAGTGATTATATTATGAAAGCTTTCATTTGCTTTTAAGGTAAATACATTTGCTTGTTCCTAGAGATATAAGGTATATCAATTACTAAAATAATTTTCCTACAATTTGACTACCTTATGTGAAATGAATTGAGGTTATGTGAAGAGATGTTTTTATATTTTTTAGGTAAAAAATAATTGGAAAACCATCAGTTACAATGGTCATGTGTTTTGCACCAACCTGCAAACATTGCAGCACAAGTCATACATGTAAATTTTTTTGTTTTTCCAAAGGATAGAAAGGAATTAAGAAAGTGGATTAAATTAATAAGGTACATATCATAAACATGGTTATTTTTTCATAAATTTCTTGACATGTATTGGAAAATGTTTTAGGCGCAAAGACAGAGAACCTGGTAAACATTCCCGTATTTGTAGCTGACATTTCATTAATGGTGATCGAAGCAACGGACCAACTAGTTTTGATTCAGTGTGGCAAAAAAATTCTAGAGTTCGGAACAGAAAAGCAAAATTTGAAGGTAAACATAAAAAATTTACTTATTGTATGTAAAGTAAAATAGTGATATCACAGGGAGAAGACTATTGAAGCAGATGACAGTGAAGCCGGGCCATCGGGTCTACAGACAAATATTAGGCGAAATAACGAATAAAGAAGAAAGTATGACTCCAATTGAAATGGATACAACAGCACCATCTGAAACAACAAGTGCCAAGCCAGAAGTCGAGGCAGAAACTCCTTCAGAGGCAGAAACTCCTTTCAAGGTAGAAACTTCTTCCGAGGCTCAAGTACAGTTTATAGCCATGTTGGATGCAGAAAACTATTTCCTTCAAGACGAAGTTAATACGTTTTGTTTAATTATTGTATAATTTTTTCCCTAATGACACAAGTTCGAAATATAAAATATTTGAAAATCAAGTATCAAAGTAGGTATACTTTAAAGTTCTCACTAGTATTTCCATTATTAATCACTGTCCCAGGATTATTAGAACAATAAAGCATGTTGATTTACAAAGTTAGAATTGTTATTTTTCATATTTGCAGGAAATTTATTTTTAGTATATTTTTTGAATTCTTAAAATCAAGTGCTTTTATAGCAAATAGCTATATTCAAAAACTTTTTTCCTTCGATGTGACAATATTTCATGAAACATATTTGTCATAGTAGGCTAATCTGATTTAAATCTTAGAAGCATAATTTTGTATTTTACAAACAACTTTTTTCATGCAACTTTATTTTATTTTGAGAAGGTACTATCTAAGGAAAAAAACGTTTATGGTTAACCATTATAAAGCTCACTTGATTCAAAATATTTGGGGATATACTATATATAAATTTGAAACAAAGCAAGACCAGTGTCCTTTATTATATATAAAGCCGCAATTTTAGTTTTTTTGCCAATATATATGTATATATGTTTCAGATACATGGAATTTAGCCAATTTGCTCTCCCATACTGATTTAACATATACAGTTCCCAGACTGGTATAACAGATCGTGCACTGTTATACCAATCGGGGAACTCTATATGTTAAATCAGTATGGGAGAGCAAATTGGCTAAATTTCATGTATCTGAAACATATACATAATATACATAAATAAGGACAAATAACTTGTCTGACACATAATAAATGTGAAACAAAACTGGTGTATGCCATATATCTGTTATATATCATTAAGAGAACAAAAGTTATTACATGACTTATGTTTGTTACATATATGACATATCAGGAGAGGAGGAAATTTCTAGGCACATGTAAGTTGCATTTATCTTACACTTGATATGTCAGACACTTCCTATGTAAACTGAGTTATATAAAGAAGACATCTCTGGCATGTATTTGTGTTTATTGGGTATAATGGATAAAAAAACATCAAAAATTAATTTTACACAAGAAAAACGGTTAAGAAAACTCTAAAAACTCAAATCATTCAACGTCGACACAAAAAATGCAATTAGAAGACCACAACAGTTGATTGAAAGCAAATATTCTTCCAATCAGCTGTTGTGGTCTTCTTGACGTCAGCTGCTAGTAGTGCTAGTACTCTAGTCCTTTTTATCTAGGCAATTTAAATCCTTATTTTTATTCAAAGAGGTTTTTATTCCACTAACTATTGGTGTATAGGGCCGGTTTTCTGACTAGTTCTCATAGGTCCGGGCCTAGGGGCGCAACTCTGCGGGGGGCGCCGGGACTGTTGGTGTGTAAGCATTTTTCATACAATTCTATATAGAAATGAATTGTTTCATTTCCATAGCAAAACAAAATATTAATCAATCACTGATTTTATACCACCAAAATTGTTACTTAATGCACACGTATTATCACCAGCGCAGCGCAGCGCCTGTAACAGTTGCCACCTAATTGTGCCGCCACTGGCTCCTGCCGCCAGTCTAGTGCTAGTGACAGTGACAGTCAGTGGCGAGTGGCGCCGCGGCTGACAAGACAAAATATGGTCAATTTTCTATATTCTACGGCTTGTACCGATAAGTAATAAAAATATATGCAGGTTTTTAAAAACCTTAGGACGGGCGAATATTGGAAGCGCTTCTGTCATGTGTGTAACTTCTATTTTTTTTGTAACTTGTCACTAAAATATTGTGTTAGCGGACGTAATTTGACTAAAAGTCGATTAGTTGTCGGTCGGGGTGTATCGTGTAGTTTTTGAGAACTCCGTTAGAGGATTCGCGATTAAAACCGTATAAAATATTAGCCAGGTTCTATTTTTAAATTATACTTGTGTACTTATGTGTTGTATACTACTAATATACGCCTGTCTCACCACAGTAGGCTATTTTTGAAATTCGTAAAGTAAAAATAACCACCGTGTCCGTGGTCCCATAAAGATAGATTCTCGGGGAGCCATTTTTTAGTATACACATTTAAATTTTTTAAATAATCATCAATTAGGTACAAAACAAAAGTAGTGCTATTATATTGTGTTTCCTTTTAAGTGTTTTTTAGACCTAACCTAAGTCTTATTAGGCTTATGTCAGTGGAATTAGTTTTATATGAAAGGACATAAGGTGTACAAAATGTAATATCTTTAACACTGATAAAAAGGTAATTATGGAATCTTCATACTGGATACTTAAGGACTAAGTGGTTTTTTCAAAAGGACAGCCACGGTGGCGTCGGGCCCAGAGTGTGGCCCTGTGGCCGCCGATAAGGGGGCTGATTGTTGGTGGTCCCCCCTGGCGGCTATGGGCTGTTTTGGGACTGGGGATGATAACGCACAAACATCAGAGGATATCAGGACTCAGAAGAGAATCAGTGATCAAATTAATCGGCAACTAGCTAAAGAAAAACAAGTGTATCGTGCTACACACCGTCTTCTGTTGTTGGGTGCTGGTGAATCCGGAAAGTCGACAATCGTAAAGCAGATGCGAATTCTGCATGTAAATGGATTTAGCGAAAAGGAGAAGAAACAGAAAATAGAGGATATCAAAAAAAATATTCGTGATGCCATAATTGTAAGTAATTTACCTACTGTATATGCCAATTTCCATATTTTTTAGTTATATGTACCTACTTTTCTATTGATTATGCAAATTTACTAGGCATTTGCATTTTTATGTATACTTATAGTTGTAATTGTATCGAATAAAATATTTAGACAGGTATACTTATATTCGATATCTTTAATATGTTAGATATCTAGGGCGTAATACCGAGGTACAAACGTGAGGGAGAATCTATTGAATATGGAGTGATTTCAAGTTTCTACCCCCTCTAATAGAGATAATAGGGGGGTGACAACCCCCGACTTAAAAATTATTTTTCTCCTTTACTATTTGAGATATTTGAATGAAATGAAAACGAAACAGTAGGTACCTAATACCTAGTTCTACATTTATTTTCATAACAACTCCTGAAATGATACCTACCAAAAAGAATAAGTATTATCAACTACTACCTATCTATCATGTGTTAAAGTTGCAGCACAGTTGAATTGGTGGAACATAGTGAACAAAAATTAATTAAAAACTAAGTTACTCATAAAAAGGAGGGCAGTGATAACTATTAATTAATTCTACACTAAAATCAATGAATTATAAATTATTTTAAGGGATTTATACCTATCATTCGTCCACAATAAATAATTTTTAGTAATAGCTTAGATTTTTTTTTACTACGTTCCACCAATTCAATCGTACTGCAACTTTAACACATAAGAGTAGGTGGTACTTTGTTAATTATACCTAAACCTAATATTTTTGGTATGTGTCATTCCAAGGGTACGTATCTGAAATAATAGTCGAGATAAATAATTTTTAAGTTAGGGGTTGTCACAACCATAGTACTTTAGGTGAAGTACACCATTTAGTCGATAGGAAACCTAAAAAAGATGCCGGTGCTCTTTTCACATGCATGTCCTGCTATACTTACCCCTTGGAATGCAGACGTAAATTGATAACCCAGAAAGGAAATGAAGAGATTATAAAAAAATTGTTTGATCTCCCTCCCATACAGTGAAAAGTGAACCCAAAAAAATGTTATACTTAAATACCTCATGTAGTGTGGTGCCATTGTATAAAACTCCTAAAATGCAACAATAGATGTTTTTGGACCTTATAGTACAGGAGCCAGCGTGCAATCACCTGACACTTTATTTGTAAATTTTTTGGTGGTGGAAATTTCACTAGATGACTTTTGAAAGTCGACAAGTTTTTCATGGTTGGTGGAAGTATTTGCATAAAGCTGATATCGATTACTTATCACACAATGAGTACAAAAATATGACGCATACATATCGGTTGGTGGGTTTTCAGGGGCAGAAACTGTCAACAAAAGTCAGCACATGTATAAATAAAAATATATACTCACAAACTGAAACTTACATATGTATACAAGTATACATACTTATACAGATTCGGAAAATGCAGTTTAGGGTATAGGAATAGGAATAACGATGTAATTGACCACACCCTGCTAGTTCCATAAATCGTGAAAGCAGAGGCACACAATGAATTGAATTTAGTACGGCATGAACTAAGAATGGGTGCGGACGTAGGTAATAATTTCTATACGAAACGAGAAAATATCTCTTCGTCAAAAGCGAAGAAGTTTTGTCATATTTTTGACAAATAATTTCTTCTGTTGAAAGCATTTCTGTAGTTTCTTTTTTAGCCGTAATTGCTATGGGAATAAAATAATAATTCTTGTTAAAACCGAAATGAAAATATAACATTAAAATAAAATTAAATAACTCGGAAACTAAAATCAACTAATAATTATCAAAAAATTAATTATTCTTATTAAATTGCAAAAATAGAACATTACAATAAAATTAAATAACCCTCAGAAACTAAAATCAACTAATAATTATCAAACAATAAATTAATGAAGTAAGGATTCGAACAAACCACCTTCTTGTGCCAAACAATAGCCAAACCGATTATACAATGAACCTCTCATATCATTGAGTTGATTTGGAGTAATGCTTGCACAAAGTTGGATAAGTTTTTCCTGTAATTCAACTAAATTATTGGCTCGTTCAAACGCATGTTTGTATGCAGTTTTCTTCAAAAAGCCCCATAGAAAGAAATCATGGGGTGCTAGATCAGGTGACCATTTTATCATTCCCCTCGTAGCTATTAAACGATTGGGAAATGTTCTTTCCAGAAAATTAATAACAGTTAAGGTATTGTGACTTGGGCAGCCGTCTTGTTGAAACCAAATGTCATCAAAGTTGACAGGAAGATTTTGAACTGCAGGAATTATTTGGTTTTGTAAAAGCTCTAAATATTTATTGCCATTTAAATTGCCATCGATTAGCAGTGGGCCTATAATATGATTGTCTAAAATTCCCGTCCAAACGTTCAACTTTTGAGGATACTAAGTTCGCACAGCAACACTCAAATGTTTATTTTTTCGAGACCAATATCGTACTACGGATGGATTGTGTTTCCTATGTAGTGAAAAGGATGATTCATCTGTAAACAATATATTCTTTAAGAAGTTTTCATTCTCATTCACTTTATTTACCATGATTTCACAAAATTCCATCCGTTTGAAATTGTCCTCGGGAAATATTTCTTGCGTTGTTTGAACTTTAAAACAACTGTACCCATTTCTTCTCAAAATATTTCTTACAGTTCTTTCCTTCATGTCAACTTCATCAGCAATTTGCCTGCTAGAACAAGGTTCACTAGTTTCAACAAGTGCACACACAACAAGTACCACTTCACAATTTGCACTTTTTCTGCAGTTGTATAAACACAGCAATTTAATAACGAAATTGAGATTAATTTATTTTATTCCCACACGTCTAAACAGCTACGCTATTAAAAGCAGAATGGGTGCGCTGTTCTCAACTCGACGCGGTCAAGCGATGGCGCTATTGTTTTATACCAATGACCTGCATTGTTTTACGACAAGGCGTGGTGTATTTGCACAGAAACAAGTTTATGTACCTTAAACTAAATTTGCTGAATCTGTATACAACATATAAATCAGGGAAATGTATGTCATACAACATAATAAATACATAACAAAATATGTCATTGAAAATATAACAAATATTAAAAAAAAGATTTAGAATAATCGGAACTCGTTTTTTAAAATAAGAAATATTATCCGAAATGTTCAAAATATATTAAAAACAGTACACCCGTACAGGATTCGAACCGAGAAATCCACTGTGAAAATCGTCGCTTAACGCTATGTGCTACGGTTGGAGTGGACTTTCAATTACTCTCGTCCGAAAAGGCAAAACATGAAATTTTTAAATGATCATAATTAAATAAATATATCAGCAGGATATCGAAAGATTGAAATTGGCATTTCCACGGCATGGGCAAAATAAAAAATTGGAGCATTTTTAACTTTGAAGAAATTGATACTTCTTATGCTCAGCTAAATTTTTGTTTTAAGGTGGCCATTCCCTAGAAAGAGACATCCGATAGGGAAATATTTACTATTTTTAGCTTTAACTTTTTTTTCTTAGTAAGCATATTTAAAAAAATTATAAGAGTACCTAAGTAGAACCATAACAAGACTATTACTATGAATGTTCACTCAACAATTTTAGTGGTTTGCAAAATAGCTCGATTTAAATTTAAAAATTGTGTTAATCTTCCTATTTCGTAGTTTTAAATCGAGCTATTTTGCAAACCATTGAAATTGTTAAGTGAAAATTCATAGTAATAGTCTTGTTATAGTTCTACTTAGGTACTCTTATATATTTTTTAAATATACGTACTAAGAAAAAAAAGTTATGGGCAAAAATAATAAATATTTCCCTATCGGATGTCTCTTTCTAGGGAATGGCCACCTTAAGATGGAAGATTATGTTCACACCGTGACAAAAATAGCAATGTTGCCAAG
This sequence comes from Stenurella melanura, assembly GCA_963583905.1. Lineage (NCBI taxonomy): Eukaryota > Metazoa > Arthropoda > Insecta > Coleoptera > Cerambycidae > Stenurella > Stenurella melanura. The sequence goes on along the minus strand of OY757310.1, from coordinate 94,229,902 downwards.
TATTGGTTTACATGCATTAATTTTATTAGAGATTACGGACACAATTAAAAATGTATAAAAAGTGTATTAAAAGCCGGGATTTATATATTATAAGTGTAAGTATTAAAATATTCATAAACTAAATGTATAAATAGATGTGAATGTTCTCTACCGGGCTACCCTGTAAAACATTAAACGTTATTAAGTATATGTTATTCTAATGCAAATAATAAAACTTTATCGGTTAATAACGTATTTGGTTATTTATGAAGGACTATGCATGCGCAGTACAACGGAAATCGTATAAAGTTGATAAATCTCCCTAATATCTCAACGTAATATAGCATAAGCAAAATATAAGTTTTGTCCTGATTTAGTCGATACAGGTTACTGATGTTTTGAAGATAATGCAAGATGTAAGAACTGTGTAAAACGCTATTCGTGGCCTGGATATCTATTCAGAAATAGGCTTATGAAAAAACGCTATTGGCTTTTTCATCTAATTTATTGAAAAATAACATTTTTAGTTACAAAAATTCACATTTAAAATGCGAACAACATGTAATTCATACTAAAATTATATACTTAAATGGAAGTATTTTGACTGAGAAAAGCTGAACTTTAAAAAAATCTGACAATGTCAAATATATTTTTAATTACAGTAATTGACAATAAATTTAGAAATCATTTTAGAAGCAAATGTGTAAGAGTAATTTCATCTTAGAATGAACTATAATTCCATAAAATAGATTTGCACAATGTTTATTACCTGAAGACCTCAAATGGAGAATTTAAAGCAGATCTAATAGTCTTTTTTTTTTTTCTGCCTTTGTTTATTCACCACTATTTTTGTCTGCCAATACAATTACATTACTAATACAACTGTGGCATACATTTTTAGGTATAGTAAATAAAATACATATAGTGATGTGAAGTGCAAAAAGAGCGGCGGTGTCCTTTGTCGGCATGCTTTTCGATGGCCTCGCTATATCTCTTACGTCTACTGTAAATGGCATAAAATTGCAAATTTGTCATGCCTAGTGTAATATCTTGCAGGTTAACAGTTTCTGCCTCTGGAAAGGCACACACTTATATGTACATGCAAATCGTATTTTTGTAATTATCGAATGGTACCTAATTAAGATAAAGAAAAAATCAGCTTGTTACAAATTTGTCATCCACATCCACACATCTGGAAACCCACCAACTGATATGTATAAAAATTATATTTTTGTACTCACTGTGGGATAAGTAATCGATAGAAGAAATGTCAGCTTTGTACAAATACTTCCACCAACCATGAGAAACATTTTCAAGAGTCATCCAGTGAAGTTTCCACCACCAAAAAAATTTCTCGTAGCACTTTTTTTGTCTGCCATGCTTTAAGGAACACAATTAATAATGTCTCTAGTTTTTATAAATGTGTGTCAGGTGATTGCACGTTGACCCCTCTACCATTATAATTTTAACCCAATTAGTTACAAGATATTCTTCCGAGTATTCTTCAAAGTCGTCAAAACGTTCCCAATCCTCCTTAATTACTAAACTACAGATGCAAAAATCTGAAAAAGTTCCCGAATGTAGCTTTTAGTTAGTACTTTTAATGAAAATAATAACAGATGCTGTATTTAGCAAAAATGCTTTTTGAAAAATTTTGAAATCGCTGTTTTTAGAGAACGAGCAAAGTCAAGGTGTAATAGCTTTCAACATGTAGGGATATAGCGCTCTTGGCCAGTTTTTAAGTTATATTTTTCGCTTGTGTACCTATATGATACATATAGAAAAATAAAAAATGTAGGTACCTATGTGTTTTTAAAATCCAAGATCTTCTCTATTATGTACCAGATTTCATACTAACAAATATTTCTCAGCACTTCCAGACCATCATTGTTTAATTTATGTGGTTTATTCTGATTTCTTTTGTTTTGGTTTCCTAGGGCCCTATTGCTTTTGTTCACACATCTGTCTGTTGGGCGCCGCATTATAATTTTTAAACTATTAGGGCCTTATGCATGAAATTTGAAATAATTTTGAAAATACTTCTAGAGCTGGTGTTATTTTGCAAAGAAAATTTTGGGATGGCTCCAGTATGCATATAATCATTCCGTTTATATCTCCGATCAAAGAACAAGTGTAGATATATGACAGCTATCTCTTCAGTACATACCTTGTTTGCTCCTAACATAGTCACATTATATGGCCATAAAAAAGGATAGATAATCATAACATTTCCTAAATAACAGTGGCGGGTATGTGCAGAAGGGTAAATATTGTCATCAAAATGCATTTGTATAATTCCTACATTCTCTTTATACAATAATGTGATGTAGGCATGCAAAATTACAGAAAGATAATGCTTGAGCTTGATATATTTCAAATTTAATTAGTCTAAACTTTTACATACATAAGTACAGGGTGATTCAGAACTTATCCGGAAAAATTTAAGGGGATATACAACGGGTCCAGATAAATATAATAGCGCAAAGAAAAAATGAAAAAGAAGCACTTTAAAAAAATTAAAAAATTTTACTTCTACGCTACTGTTATTCTGGTCGACTGCAATATAAATTGGAAAACAGCTGATATTGAGTGAATAGTTGTGAAATGCGAAAACTTCACATAAAAGAAATCTATAACGACAAGAATCTGACCTAACATAATTTATCTTTGAAGTTAGAAGTGTCCTTTCAATTTTTTATTTACTTTAAATGATTACAAATTTTATACATACCTGATGTAACAATAACTGTTCGAAATTTTGTCCGCAGACCTATATGCACTTTTGACAACGTCGTATCCAATTTTGCCTCATGTCCATATACTCCGCGTTACTATACACATATGGCATTTTGAAAGAAACTCACTTACAGCACTAAAATACAAAAAAAAACCCACTGTCAACGTGATTAAATCTCAAACTGACGACCTGAACTAGTTGCTACTTGCTTGATATGTATTAGTCTAGGATTCAGGAGGTCTGCGCGTACAGGGCTAGGTCAGTATTTCATCCAGTCGTCCAGCTAAGTAGCGTTTAATAATACCATAACTTCAATATTTTTTTACGGCAGTTCTGTTAGGATTTTATTATATTTTTTTTCGTGGTATCGACTCTAATTTTAGGGGTGCATATCTCCTTAAATTCTTCCAGATAAGTTCTGAATCACCCTGTATATTTATTGTCACAAATCTATAAAATGTCTCATCATTCATAAAAATTACATTTTTCTGTTCTTTCTGAAAGTTTACGTATAATAAGAGGGTAAATTATACACATGGCTAAATTGTTAATATTGAATATCATTACAATTTATTATATTTTTGCACTATTGAATGGCATATTTAATAAACACACCACAAATTAGACAAGCCTCAAATTCAATGTCAAGATTGTCTGGTAGGGACTCGGGCAGGGAGTTACATATTTCAAACAATACTGACATGCATTCGTTACTAGCCAATATTACCATGTAGAGCTGGAATTTGAATTCAGTTATTGTTAGACAATGGAGTCAAATATGCTACCCACAACACCCTTTAGCTCACCGAGTTACCAAGTCAGTCAAATATTCACATCCACCAGATGTACAGAAAGTTAGAGAAAGAAGAATTGTAGTAAAGCATGTTTATTGACATAGGTATACCAAAACAAAAAATTATTTTTAGAAAGTAGTCTTTATCAAAATACTTCTTATTCTGGTTCCTCCTACATTTTTCAATTTTTTTATTTCATAATGAATTCTGATAATATATTTGCTAAGTATTGGTTTCATAATTTCCATCGGGCGATATTGTAATGGGTCAGTATTCTTCAAATATTTTATGCCACTCGACTTTATTATAAAATCACCTGGTATAAAGTGATCTGATCATATCGAGCTGTTGGTGGTGATGTTAATATTTTCTTTTCCCAAAATAGAACACCATAGTTCTTTTATATTAGCATCCTTTGGTAACCTACAAAGTAATGCTATGGTGAGTAGCGCTAAGCTAAACTTTCCTAAATATTAGAGAAATAATCATTGTAAAATTTGATTCCCAATAAAGTAATTTTATTATTATTATTAATTATTATGTTCTGTTAATATATTAGCAAGCAAATACATAAATTATTTATTTTATTGTCCAGGATGGTTAAATTATCATAAATTTCTAGGTACATAACCATGGATTTAACAAATATAATAGGTAGAGAGTGCACATATTTTATTCTAAGGGAATAATATATTGAGAGGATATTAAAATTTAATTGCTATTTCACCTTATTATAACTGTAAACAGAGCCCCATCATGTTACTACTGTTAAGTTTATATTTATGAAACGATCGATTTACATCTTTTCTAAACTGTTTTCTACAAATGGCACAGCACTTCACCATTTTATAATAAGTATATTGTCACTAAACTGTATAAAATATCACTTCTTCACCACTAAATCACTCTGGAATACTAAAAACACCTGTTACCATTAATGGCAGACACGTACCTAAATAGAGATAATTGTCTGTTTATAAGTGAATTATTTATTATTTGTTTGCTTATAGTAATGAAACATATTTTTTATAGGATTTTGCAAACAGCGAAAAAAAAAACAACTATATATGAGAACTAAAAGAAAAACTATATGTAAAAATATTAATGAAATTTTTGCATTCTTTCGATAACCCGACTTCTGGTTATGCTAGCAAGTTAAAATCCCAAAATGAATTTGTCCAATTTCTTATTTGACATTGTCGTTATAACACTAGCATCCAACATAGTCCCCTACGGGTATGCAGGTTAAACTAGTATCTACATGACCCCCTACAGTATGAAGATTCAGTTAAAAATGAGAACAAAGGCCTAAAATAAATTTATTTACCTACCTTGTCTTAACATTTTTTTCATTCTAATGGATTACATTTTCATAAAATCTCTCGTTCAGTTTCTTGGAAATGCTTTTTAGCCTTTGAACCGTTTTTCGACCTTATTTTGAGCTCATCAGAAAGGCACAAAGCCACTTATAACAATGTTTCATGCAAAACCAAGGCTATATCCATGAATGAGTATGAAATATTTATATTTGACATTGACTGATAAAAAACAACAGATCTTCACCTATCTATTAGCTAACTAGTATTGGAGCCTATATACTCTATGCATGTTTATAAGTGAATTATTTATTATTTGTTTGCTTATAGTAATGAAACATACTCTTTATATGATTTTGCAAACAGCGGGAAAAAAACTGTCTATGAGAACTAAAAGAAAACTATACTTATATAAAAATATTAATGAAATCTTTGCATTCTTTTGATAACCTGACTTCTATAGACTCAATAAGAAATTGGACGAATTTATTTTAGGATTTTAACTTGCTAGCATAACCAGAAGTCAGGTTATCGAAAATTGCAAAGATTTCGTTATTATTTTTATATATAGTTTTTCTTTTAGTTCACATGGATAGTTTTTTTCCGCTGTTTGCAAAATTCTATAAAGAATATGTTTCAGAGATAATTGTCATTACGGTAAACGAACCGCACCGATCTTGTCCTAAACATTACAGATTTTTGTCAAATAAAAGCCGCGAATAGATAGACTAGCCAATCAGGAACTTAAGGCATATTTGCAATTGAAGTGCCTTAGAATGATTATCTCAGCAACAAATAAACCAATACACATTAAGTATCTACTGATAAGTTCTTTGATCAGAGGTTTATATATTTGGCACCAAGGTCTTTTCTATTGGTTAGCTTGATATTTCCGGCCAATCAATAACAGGGTGCAAGATACAGGTACGGAATGTGATTTGGTGCCAAATGCAGGTATGGAATGTAACAGTTTTATACATTATGTATTAAGGATCGAATAGTTCAGTATGTAAGATAGTCAGCTTAAGATGGAATGTTTCGAAATTTGTATGAATTTATATGCCTGCAACTTTTATTGCGTTAATTATATGAAAAGTTTTAAAAATCTGTGTACACGAACTGAAAGTTAATTCTTCAGGTTAAGTTGGTTATAATTTTTTTGTGAGTACCTCATTATGTTAAAAGTTTTAAACATTTATTTCAATGAATAGTTGTTTGGGTTAGTTTGGTTTTCCTCTTTTGCGAATGTATCACTTAGGTAAAATTAGCTGTTGGATTTTTAGTGACTTTATTAAAGTTGTGGACTTGTGGAGATTCCATACCTACATTTGACACTGAATCACATTCCATACCTGTATCTTGCACCCTGTGCTACTGATTGGCTGGAAATATTAAACTGACTAATAAAAAAGACCTTGGTGCTAAATACTTAGGCATATGGAATGTTTAAATGCCTCCGGTAAATGCAAAAAGTGTTTTTTCATACCTGTATATGTACATATGCGACATATCATTGGAAAGAGTTTTTTGTGTAGAGTTAATCATATTCTTCAAAGGAACCCGCAGTAAATACACGTAAAAACGGTGAGATTCCCTAAAATTTTTGTGGATTGTAAAAAATATTTTATAGATCTAATCAAGAATAATACAAATTTTTACTAAATATTGCTTTAATACCTACAGAACCTACGGGGTGTACAAGATAATATAAATATAAATATTTATATTTAAAAAATCGTCAGTAAATATTACTGATGATGCTATTTACATCTTTCATGTCGATTTAGTCCCTCAATTCTTGAAGAATAGCCACCATCTACGGTGTCTTGTTGATCAAGTAGGTTATGTCTAAAATAATTTAAATTTAGTTGACAATTAATTGTCAGTGTGTAAAAAGACGCTAACTTACCTATGTTTGTGCTGTATTTTAAGTTTGTTGATTTTGTTATCCTATTATTATTATTATTATTATTATTATTATTTAATTTAACTTTGAGTCATGGCCCTTCCTGCAAACCGGAGACACTGTTATGCTTGTCATAGTGTGAACTTTATACACGGAAGAATTGATGGAGATAATAATAATGCTGCCAAAAAAGAAATTGCTACGACTAGGCGTGAGACATTTGAAAGACCACCACTTCTTATTAACGATCAGACAAGAATCTGTTTTAATTGTAACGTCTCAATTCTTAATGAAATAACTGCTCTAGAAAATGATCCCACCTATTTAAGACTTAATGTATTAACTCAAACATCAAGTCATAGTTGTGCTATATGTGATGCTGTTGAAAATCTACAAAGACTAACCATTCAATGTAGAGTTAACGTGTTTGTCATCAAAAACATATGTATTTCAGAAAGTGTCAGAGTTTGTCGGCAACATCTAGATGAAAATTGTATGCTGATTCAGCAGCTAATGGCTGGACTGCGATTTGTTAATATTACGTATGTTATTAAGGGGCCACAATCGATAGCGTTTCTACAGGAATTAAGAACCATGAACAATACAGTTTTGAGAGCTTTATGATTATTGTGAACCAGTCCCAACAGAAGGTGGACATGATTACGTTTCAAAGAAAGATCTTCTTGTATTTCTTTACAAATTAAAACAAGGCCTATCATATAATTTTTTGAAAGTGATATTTGATTATTCTAGTAGTCAGTCAACTAGTTATGTAATAGCAAATGTAAGAAAATCACTGATGCAGAGGTTTGTATCTGAAAATATTGGGCTACAATCCATAACTCGTCAACAATATATTGAGCAACACGTCACTGATTTTGCAAATCTACTGTATAATAACGAACTTGATGAGAAAAACGCAATTGCTTACATTTATGGTACCTATTGCTCAATAGGGAAAAGTAATAATTTTCAAACTCTGCGTCAATCATAATGCGTGCATAAAGGTCATCATTTAATAAAACCTGCCCTAATTGTTGGACCATATTTCTCTGATTCTCGAAATAATGATTCGCCAATCCTGAGAAATGAAATGGAACGAGACAGAAATGGAGTCAGAAACAGGTTTCTAGAAAATGACATTTTTGTTGTTGATAGGAGCTACAGAGATGCAGTGCCATTGCTGAAGGAACTGGGCATACACCACAAAATACTTTGTAACATACCTGCTGGAGAAACTCAGCTTTCGACCGAAGAAGCGAATGAATCTCGTTTAATCACAAAGACAAGATGGAATATAGAGTCGCGTAATGGTCATTATAATTCGATGTTCAAGTTTTTTACCGATGTTATTCCGATGCAACACGCAATACATTTAAGTGATTTTTATCATATTTGTGGTGCTATCATAAATATATTTCGCCAGTCAATAAATATGGTTCACACCTAATGCCCTTGCACTAAACGAGACAAAAACTGTAAAAATGGTCACAAGTACACGTGTTATAAATATGCCAGACAATCCTGCCAGCTATAAATTTCTGGGAGTTTCTATTGATCCTTCCCTAAAGTGGGACAGTCATACAAACTATCTGGCAGACCAGATTACTAAAAATATTTACTGTCTTAGACAATTGTCCAACTCAGTTTCACCAGATACTTTAAAAACCGCTTACTTTGCTTTAATTCACTCCCCGTCTGGGGGCACTCAGCTGGTACGAATAGAATATTTCGTTTACAGAGGAGGGCAATCAGAATAGTTGGTGGATTAAGATATCGAGACGAGACAAAAAATATTTTTATAACACTTAAAATACCTACGGTACCTAGCATATACGCACTGCAATGTATAACATATGTACATGATAATCTGAAGAAATTTCATTCTCACACAAACGTGCATGAACATGAAACTAGATATAGAGAAAACATTTGCACAGAATTTACACGACTCACCAGAGGACAAACTGGCACTAGATTTCTTGGCATAAAACTATACAACTTATTACCCAAAAGTGTTAGGGCACTGCCACCGGTCAGATTCAGGTCTACAATTAAAAAATTTCTAGTAGAAAATGGATTTTTCTCAATTCAGGAAATTCATAATAATATAAAAAATATTGTTTGCTAACACATCCTCATCTTGCCTCAATTTTAACGTGTTTGTAATTGTAACTGCAAGGGATTGACTGACTGTTTCTTTTATTTTATTGTAATTAATATCTTACGTTAATTGTTATTTTTGTGATAAAAATAAAGCTAATGTGTTGTGTTATATTTTAACTATTTTTAATACTTTATATTATATGTTTTTTGTAATAACAAACTATGTGTTCTACTTCTATTATTTTGACCTGTGTAAAAATTTTTGTTTTGTGACACCAATAAAATACTTATGGAGGGCGCTAATATTGAGTTTGCGAACCAGTTACTAGAGAGAGCTCGACTTCCGAATACAGTACAAGAAATTGTTTTAGGTGAAAATCTTCATCGTAGATGAGGCAGGTGGGTTAATTTGGAAGCCAATTATTATTGTTGACTTTCCTCGACTCAATTTAGAATACTTAAGAGATATTACTGTAGGCACCTGAAACTAGCTCCCTCCTATATACAAGACACGACACAACGGGAAGGAATTAATTTACAAATAGATCTGACACTGGAGCAACGTTCTATTATTAGACTTAAAATATATTTGCGACTCCGAAATGCTACTAAGTAAGTACCAGTTATGGATACAATATAGTAATATAGGCGATCCTATCACTGGATATTACTGTACACGCAAATCTGGTGAAAGAACTATTGGCACATGTAGTCGTGTAGCTAGCGTTTTGTGGTTCTTGGGTTGCTCAAGACATGAGCTGAATGTGAAATATCCGTCAACCATGCTCTTACAATCTATCCAAGATGCAGGTGATAGGTACAGATAACATTGAGTAAAAGTCAATATTATTACTGTTAGTCGTTACAAGTTTTTTGTTTGTTATAGTTAAGACTTTTTTAAATAAAACTATTTTCTTGTACACCCTGTAGGTTCTGTAGCTATTAAAGCAATATTTAGCAAATTATTTTGTTATTCTTGATTCGACCTATAAAATATTTTTTAGAAAATATTGTAAGGCTACAGCCATGTAAGATCTAAAACTTTGGATGACCATAAATCCGAAAGTAATCCAGGAAGGTGAATTTTGATAAAGGGCAATTTAATTAGTAGGACTAGATTTACAATCCATAAAAATTTTAGGGAATTTCACTGAAACCGTTTTTACGTTTATTTGCTGCGGGGTCCTTTAGAATTTAAAAAAAATATGCACTCATGATTAAGGAAATTGTGTAAAATTTAACAGCAATTCACCCAAAAGCATCCATAAGTAAAACTTATTTATAAACCTTTCTACATATCAAAAGAATACAAAATGTAAGGTGATACTAAAGTAATACTAAATACTGATTTACATACTCCTGATTTCTGAAATTATGCTGACTGATAATAGAAAAAGTAATACTAATAATTACACCCATAACAATTTTTTAAAGATAATTTCTGATATAATTTTTCTCTTGATAATGGTTGATCCTCAAATATGATGTTAAACTAATAAACCTTTATATACTTAAATACATGATTTAGTTAGTTATAAATGGTTATAAATTAGTATTCAAAGGCTAGTAACTTAAAAATGGACTTTATTTGATCTCTTTTTGATTTCCCTTACAAATCAAAAAAATCGGTAAAAGTATTTACACAGAACTTCCCTCGTTCATGGCAGTCTCTCTAAAAAAATAATAATTACGAAAATGACATTAAGAATAATAATCGGAGTAGAGTTATTGCTATTATTACAAAGAAAACTTGATAAGTTTTGGTCAATAAAATATACAGATTGCTCATCCAACAGCAAAAGTTCAATACTAAATAGCAGTTGCCACATATGGCAGGCTTGCGCAATACCTTTACAAATGTCCACCATGACTGAATTATTTCTTGGGATGACCACCCTGTACATTTTTCAATAAAAGTATAATAGGTGCATATGCCAGATGTTATTGCCATCTGTCACATTTTCAATCCAACATTCACGTAATGGAGTGGAAGTATAGTGGTGGTTAAAAAATTTAATTTTTTTAAAAATTTTCAAAAGATGGTAAAATAATTTTCAAATTTTTTTCTTCTGAAATAGGTTTAAAATGTCAAAGGTAGAAATTTTAAATTAGAGCAAAAAGGAAAGTTTCCTTCTGTTCTATAGTAGTGCTAAAAAAAGTTTAAAAATTAAAAATGATGTATTTTTAAAATAGGAAACGTGAAAATTTTAAATTTGAGCAAATAAAAAAAAATTCGATCTATTTTAGTGGTAAAAACTTTTTGAAAAATGTTGGTGAAAAAAATTTTAAAATTTTTTTTTCTGAAATACCTACACTGCAAAAAATTTTGGTGTAAATTTACCCCAAAAATAGGAGGCAACTTTTCTACCTCCTATTTTTGGGGTGAAATTACTTTCATATGTAAAGTTACATGTCAAAGGTAAATTTAAATTTCTGAGTTAATTTCAAGTGAAAAGTTACACACAGACCTGTAATAGTACCGAGGAATCTTACACAATATTTGGTAAAAATACCCATGAAATTTACATTAAACCGGTAAAATTCAAATGGAAATGTAAAATTTACCAGGAAAATTACGGAGTTAGGGTAAAATTATAGAGCAAACTTACATGTTAGAGGTAATAATGACCTGTAAAAATACCGATTAATTTTACATGATGTCGGTAAAAACACTGTTGAAATTTGCATTAAACCGGTAAAATTCAAACGAAAATGTAAAATTTACTGGAAAAATTACAGAGCAGAATTACATGTAGATATAATAATAACCGAAAACATGTCAGTTAAAACTATGTCAAATGTCGCTACGTAGAGGTAAGCATGTCTATTTATTATATATAAATATACCTACCTATAATTAATTAAGTACAGGCACACATTTACGTAAATTTAATAAAGGGATAAAGTTTTTATTCTAACAAATTGAATATGTTTCAAGGAATTGAAATAGTGAAAATTAAACATTCCTTATTTGAAATAAGTCGCTTTCCTATTGATTAACTTATTAAACCCTGTGTAATTAAAATTTTACTCAGAATTTTAAATACTTATATGAAAATTGCAAATGATCCCAAAAATTGAAGGCAAGAAAATTGCCTCCTATTTAAAAATATTGGCGCATTGTGGACCCCATCAAAAATATTTCAAATTATATTAAATCTTCACAAAAAAAATTCTAATACTTACCTATTTACATCAAAACGACTGTCTTTTTCATTAGTTCTGAGCGTCAAAAGTTATTTTTCTTGCACACCGACCGTGCCAAGGAAAACAAAAACAAATATTTAGAAAGATTTTTTTGCACGTTTTTCAAAAATAAATAACTTTTGAGACTCAATACCACACATAAATTATGCTAAGCCTATTTCAATAATGTATACGATTTGTATATAAAGTTTGTATTTTGCACGAGATTTTATAAAAAGGGTCACTTTATAGGTATAGGTACTTGTATAGGTACTTGTTGCATAAATAACCATTGACATAATGCTAAGCATAAACAATTAGATGCATTGAAAAATTACTTTACATTAATTGCTATAATTCCAAAGATATTTACACTTAAGGTACTATCACTTGATCGCATCCTTGATATATTCTTCTGAAATAAAGATGTTAATATCAAAATAATAACTAAACACATTAAGGGAAAAATATATAAGTATATTAGAAAATTTGTTAATACAACTGTATGAGTATGTTATACAATGTATGTGAAGAAACTAAAGTTGAGATATTTTATTAAATTATTATTAAACAATGACCCGGTTTTAAAATTTAATGAGCGTTAAGTAGACCAATTGTAGCAAAGTTAAAAAAATACTTTTTAAAATCGGCTACCAACTGATGAGGGGGACAAAATTTGGGATAAACACGATTCTCGACCACTCTGAGGTATGTCGTTCAGGAAAAACATTTGTACAATTCATTTTTATTTGCCATAAAACATCGAACTTGTCCAGTGTACACAAAAGTAGAAAATCCCTTACATTAATATGGCAAAATATGTTATTTGAGGGTTCCAATGAAAAACCTGTATACCTATAGAGAATTAAAACTAACTAGAAATAACACGAAATAAGCAATACTTTTAATAAAAATTTAGAACTCCCGCCAATTAGTTACCAGTCAGAGTGACGTATGTCAATTGTTTTAATCCTTGTGTAGTATTTAATCTTTTCAAAAGATCTACAGCGGATAGATAATTTTCATTCTCAAATGCAAACTTTAAACTTTTTCACTTAGGCTTTTATTAAAATTTTAATGCAAACACTGATGTTATTTATGATTTTCTAATAGGTACATATCACAGTGAATTCATTGTCGCCAATAAAGTGAAGTGAAACTAATACTCTGCTAATTACTTACCTTTGTTTGACACTGATGACTGAGGGTATGACATTGTGCTGGGATATTTGTAAAATTAGGGTGTATTTTGACTATTTGGCACTATACCGTGATCCAAATACGGGTAACACACCAAAAACTAACTAATCGCATATTGAAGTGTACCTAATACAATCTATTGATGGTGTTTTACTGTGTACATAAAATAAAGGTAAGGTATTGATAATGCCCCCTCGCGGAAGATAATGCAAGGAAATGATGCATCATAGATGGTAAATATAAAATGCCACTGTGTAAAATTCCATACACGTAGATGATACTGTACTCCAGAAATGTAGGAATTTTACTAACACACAAGGTAAATGTACAATGATTCTGTGAAACATTACCTCTAAATTGATTTACCAGGGAGCTTTACCCAAAATATTGGGTAAACAAAATGTTTCACTCTTTTTGCTGGTAAAGTTACATTAAAGTTATTTGTAATTATTACACGCAACAACGGTAAATTTACCTCCATTTCTTACAGTGTTCACCAAAAACTGGAATATTACATTAATGCAAGGGAATATTACATAAATACAAGGAAATAATGCACCGTAAGTGGTAAATATACAAAGCCACTGTGTAAAACTCCATACATAGAGGTTACTGTACACTAAAAATATAGGAATTTTCCTAGCACACAAAGTAAATGTACAGTGATTTTGTGGAACACTGCCTCTAAATTGATTTACCGAGGAGGTTTACCCTAAATATTAGGTAAACAGAATTTTACACTCTTTTTGCTGGTAAAGTTACCTTAAAAATATGTGTAATTATTACACACAACAAGGGTAAATTTACTCCCATTTTTTACAGTGTAGGTTTAGAATGTCATTTAAATTTGAGCATTCTGGTGTTAAATTTTTTTCTAAACTGGTAACAAAATGTTGCAATTTTTTTTTTCCGAAATTGGTTTGGAATATCATGAAACGTGGAAATTTTAAATTTGAGCAAAAAAAAATTTTTTCGTCTGTTCTATAGTAGTGATACATAAATGGATTAAAAATGTTTTCAAATTTTTTAAAAAATTCTTCAAAAACATTTTTAAATTTGTTTGAATAGTTTTAGAATGTCATGGAAACGTGGATAGTTAAAATCTGAACAAAGAAAGAAAAATTCTATCTTAGTGATAAAATTTCAAAAAACTTTTTTTTTAATCGGGCTTAGAATGCCATGAAACGTGAAAATTTTAAATTTAAAGAAAGAAAAAAAAATCATTTTAGTAGTAAAATTTTTTTCAAAAATATTGGTGAAAAAAATTTTCAATCTTTTTTTCCTGAAATAGGTTAAGCGTGTCATGAAACGTAGAAATTTTAAATTTGAGCGAAAACAATTTTTTTTCATCTTGGTAAAATTTTTTTCAAAAATGAGTTTCTGAAATAGGTTTAGCGCGTCATGAAACGTGGAAATTTTAAATTTGAGCAAAAAAAAATTTTTTTCATCTTGGTAAAAATTTTTTCAAAAATTTTTTTTTCCTGAAACAGGTTTAGCGCGTCATGAAACGTGGAAATTTTAAATTTGAGCAAAAAAAAATTTTTTTCACTATTTATTCCGTTTAGACGGTCCACCCTGTATATTTTTCAGTGAAAATTCTACCAGTTCTTCGCTGACAGTAGGGTTAACTACCTACCAAATTTGACTGCTCTCCGTCAAGTAGTTTTTTAGTAAATACACCAACAGACAGACAGACAGACAGACCGACAGACAGACAGACTGACGGAATTGAAAAACCTATATTTTCGGAATCTACGTGTTCTGAAACGTCAGAATCCGAAAAAATCTCGGAGGGTGATTTTTTCTCGAATACAATACTTCCCTTCGGTATGCGAGGGAAGTAAAATTATGTTTCGAAAATGGTGAACTGTTTTTGTGTAGTTGCATAATTTAAACAAGTTCATATAAAAAAATCTGTTGTTTAATTATAAACCTTTATATACTTTAATAAATGATTTAAAGTTATAAATTGTTGTAAATTAGTATTCAAGGGCTAGCAACTTAAAAATTGACTTTATTTGATCATTTTTCAATTTCCCTTGCAAATCAAAAAATGTTTCGAAAACGGTGAACCGTTTTTGCGTAGTTGCATAATTTAAACAAGTTAATATTAAAAAAATCTGTTGTCTGCCATTTTAAAATTTCTAAAAATACACTTCTGTTTTTTAATAACGTTTTATATCAGACTTCCACATACTTACTTCCACTCAATTTACAGTGAATAATTTTTTTATTATTAAAGTACGAGATTATTTATTTTTATGGCAGAAAAGGCATCAAATGGAATAAATGCTTTATTTATGTGAATTAAATTGTTTTCTTATTATAATTGACAGAAAAAAAATCAAAATGGAGAAATAAACATTTTACCTTATACACTCATGGACAAAATTATCGAATATTTTAAATTTTCCCAATTCTTTTGTATTAATAAGTTTTAATGAAAGAAACGCATTACAAAAGAAAGAAATAGTTTATTTCCCACATTTTAAGTAAAGAATATTAAGTTTTCATTGGCAGAAAATGCTAAAAAAAATTAATGCAAAATGTTATAAAAATTAAGAATAATTAGTTTCAACTTAAATGCTGCCACGTTAAGCAATTTAGTGTTTTGATTAGAATAATAGGGCATGGTTAATAACGAGTATTCCCACCTCGCGCTCTAATGGTTGCTTGCATCCTTCTTGATATACTGCTAATTAGATTTTGAATGTATTCTTGAGGAATTGCATTCCATTCATATTGTGCTGCAATTCGAAGTCCTTCTAGGGTATTTGGAACAGGATTTCTTTGTCGTATACAACGTTTTAGCTGATCCCACATATGTTTTATGGGATTCAAGTCTGGACTATACGGTGGCCAATCTAATCTTTGAATCTGGACTGCATCAAGGTAATTAGTCACTGTGCCAGCTGCGTGGGGTCGAGAGTTATCATGCATAAATACGAACCTATCGTTTCCAACGTGGCCCACATATGGCAAAATATTATCTTGGAGAATGTTTTCAATATACCAGTCACTAGTCATTCGTCCAAGAACTTCCACGAGTTCGGTGCATCCTTCCCAACTAATACCTCCCCAAAGTATTATGCCCCCATCTCCAAAACTAACAGTTTGTACGAGATTACAACTAGTGTATCGTTCCCCAACTCTTCTATAGACATGATTTCGTCCATCTGGCTTTCATAACTGTATTCTAGTCTCATCAGTGAATAGAACATTTTCGTAATTCTCGATATTTCACTGAATATGTGCTCTGGCAAATTGTAATCGACGAGTTTTGTGATTTTGGAAAAGACGTGGAACTTTGGCAGGCCATCTTGGCTTTACACCTACCTACTCTCTTAATCTTCTAACTGTTTTCGAACTAACATTCACATGTCGTACATTTAATAACTCATTTTTGAGATGTGTGGATGTCAGTGTGCGATTTCGGGTAGAATTAAGGATCAAAAAACGGTTATCAATTGCTGTTGTGCACCTTTTGCGCCCTTGGCCGGGTCTTCGAACAAAATTTCCAGTCTCTTGATACATTTTTAAAATATTCAATACTGCAGATTGACCTCTCCTAAGACGTCGAGCGATATCTTTTTGTCTATATCCTTTCTCATATAGAGTTACAATTTGTGCCGATTCAGCTTCACTGCAGTATCTATCTGGTGGCATATTTTTTTCTTAAATCACCAACACTTACTTTAATTCATTACAAATAACTTAATTCACTATAATTCTTGAATTATGTAAAGAATTTTGAAATGACAAAACGCGCGTTAGAAAATATACGCCATTAAAATGAATTAAATGTCAAAATATTTTAAAACAATGGGCTTGTTCCATGATATTCTTTTTATATGGTTTTTATACTTTTTCATATAGTATTTGATATTCTCATTATACACTGAAAATTTCGTATTATTAACTTTTTCCGTACTTGAGATATAAGGAGTTGAAATTAGTAATAGTTGCAAAAACAGAGCGCTCATTTGTGACGTCACTATACGCAAGTGACGTAAGAAAAATGGCTTTCTAGGACCTTTCAAATTTAACCTGAAAAGTCGAAAAACATGGAATTTTTAAACGCTGGTAACTAAATAAATACGTCGAGTGAAAGTTTGTTCTATGTCTCTAAGGAAAGGAGAAGGTCGGCGATGAATTCTAATCGTAAATTGCACGGTCAAAATCGAAAATTCGTCCCGGCAGGAGTGAGGGAAAATTGTAATTTTTTGACATTTCACCAAATTGTACCCCCCTACTGTCAAGTAGTAATCAAAACAAACAATGCTTCGAAAGCACTTATAATTAAATCATGTAAGGAGCATCAAGTCCATTGAGATCACCGAGTCTATGCGTATAGTGACGTAGTGCCGGCCACGCCCCATTTTCGCGAGATGGAGATTTGTAATGGTTTTTAAGATACTAAACGTGCGAATAAGATTCTGATTTTTTGCAGATCCATTAATTTATACTTGCACTTTCGATTTATGAAATAAAAAAAAAATGCTGAACAAGCCCATTGAATATATTCACGTACTAGATGAATAACATCAGCACATATATAAATTTACGACGATTTGAAACCATATTCAAGTAATAGTGATAACAAAAAATATTCGATAATTTTGTCCATGAGTGTATAACATTAAGAAAGATCCTAAAGACTAATTTACCTGTAAGAGGAGGGAGGCCTATACAGTACAGCGCAGCTTATAATTAGTTTTTTAATCCGTATCCCTACAGTGGTCTTTCTTGCATATTCTAAGAGCAATTGGATATTATCCGATATTATCAGTATGAGGGGGTATTCATGCAAGCTATTTTAGAGAAAAAGTTATTATTAACTCTTTCAACTCTACCCTCACGGCATCCCCCCTTCATAACCTAGAGGTATTATACTGGTTAGAGCCGAGAGGTAACTCACGAGACTATTTTTCATCCCTTGTGGAGGGACAATCAAGGAGTGATCTAAGGCAATATGGAGGTTGTACAAGGTTATTTCAGGCGATCTAAGGAGAGCTAAGTGAATCTGGGGCAATTCATGGGTGATCTAAGGGAACCAGGGTGATTCCACTGAGTTCGTATGCGATCATGTACAGTCGACAGTCTTATTTAGTAGTGTCTGCGCCCTTGTGTTGATCTCCATGTTTCGGTATCATGAACCTCATTTTGTTATGCTTTTACTACATGCCGATGGAATCACCCTTTGTGACGAACATGGCCTAATTTCAATAGGGAATATTTTACATTATCTAAATTTAACATGAGATTTTTAATATATAAGCAACATTTAAACATTCTCTTCTCAGGTACTCTCAGAGATCAAATTTGGCCGTCATACTTTTTATACTTTTACAGATCTACAAATATTGGTATGCAGGCAGTTGTTAAATGTATATTATACTTCATATAAATAATCTAGTTGATATAGGTTAATATTAATAAGAATTTAAATGAGAGAGGAATTAAAATAAATGTTAAGCCTCCTTTGCAGACTAGGTGATATGGGCTCTAATAAAAGGACCCCGGACAAACCTTATGGGAAATGGGTTTCAGTAGAATCGTCTGAATTCTTGGTATATTGTAGCTTTTGTCATCCTGGACAAAAGTCTCCATGGTCACGATGCTCCATTTTGAATATTTTGGCTCCTATTGGGTATATTGTACCTGTTGTCATCCTAAACAAAAGTCTCCATGTTGTTCCATATTAAATATTTTGGCTCATGTGGAGCATCAAAGCTTCAAATCCCAATGCTAATCATATGAAAAATGGGGTTTCGGTAGAATTGTCTGAATTTTTCGTATATTGTAGCTCTTGTTGTCCTGGACAAAAGTCTCCATGGTCACAATGCTCCATTTTGAATACTTTGGCTCCTATGGAGCACCAAACCTCCATACCCGCACTAATCTTATGTAAATTGGGTTTCGGCGGAATCGTCTCAATTTTTGGTATATTGAAGCTTTGTTATCCTGAACAAAAGTCTCCATGACAAAAGGATGACAAAAGATTCAGACGATTCCGCCGAAACAAAATTTGCATAAGATTACCGTGGGTATGGAGCTTTGGTGTTCCGTAGGATTGATTGATTGATTCATTGATTTGCCAACGTAAGGTGAGCATTGCTGCCGATTCCGGTGCATGGAGATTTGTTCCACCACGCAGCCCAATCGCCCGCCAAACGTCCATCTGCAGACGCACAGTCGTCTATTACATATTCATGCGGCTCCACCTGACCAACGGATTATCCCACCGTGTGCCGGAACAAACCCCCGGTGCTTTTATTTACCGCCGGACCGGCTGCATATGCTGGATTGGACATTGGACATGCTTGTTGTCAGCAGTGAGAGCCGCATGACGCATGGGGTAGGAGTATAGGATGGAGCGTGTAGATGTTTGTGAGATGTTTCTTCTTGTTTTCCTTTTGTCTCATCGTATGGAAAGTGTAGGCGTTTGTGAGATGCTTCTTTTAGGTTTCCGTGCTTCTTTTTTACTTTCAGGTTTTTGTGATATGCTTCTTCTTAGTTTCTGTCTGTGATCATCTTCTTTCCTATTCTACTTCTGAGTTTTCTGTTTCTTCTGTTTCTGAGTCTGGCAGTGTGTATATCCTTGATATTTTTTATTGTATTCCATTTTTTGTTGTGCCAATTTTTCCCAATGTGTATAATCCTTTCCTAGCTTATTCATAATCCTCTCGATTGTTGTTATCCATGTGTAGCATGGCCTCCCTATTTTCAGTTTGTTGCTGTTCATTCGCAGCGCTTTCTTTAGTGTGTCGTGTCTCGTCTTTGGAAGTGTCCCCAGTATTTCATTGCGTATGATTCTATTCTTTTGATTATTGTTCTTCCCTCTAGTAATGTTGACGTTTTATGTCGTTTTTGTGGTTTTCCTGTTTTTGCTAGCAGTTAGATAATGTCCCTTTAAGCTCTTCTCAGGCTTCTTCTGTTGGCCTTTGTCGTTGCTGCGTTATTGACTCCATATATCATCGTAGACATTATGATGGTTGTGTATATCTTTTTGGTTAGGCACCATGGTGGTTTGTTGTCCTCAATGAAGGGTAGTAGAGCTCTCGTGACTCCGTAGGCTGTTTTGATTCTTTCCCTTACTGTTTCCCTCCTTTTTAGTTGAATCGTTTGGTATGTTCCTAGGTATTTCATTCTATTCGTGGTTCTCAGGGTGTACTCTCCTATTTTGTATTCTTCCCCACTTGTTAGACTTGTTTTTGTCAATGGGTCTCGGACCATTATTAGGCTCTTCTTGAAGTTTATCTTCATTCCAGAGGAATCCAGATGTGGTGTCATGTTTCTTAGAAATTTAACGATGCCTTGTTGTTCCTCGGTGATGATGAGTATATCGTCGGCGTATGCAAGTACGATGGGGGGGCTTTATCGTTCCATCGTTTCCATTGAAATTCTGATTCTCCTTTATTGCGCTTTGTATCACTTGGTCCAGGACTGTGGGGAATAGTCGGGGGGATAGGGGACATCCTTGTTTGACTCCTATATTCTTCATTTTTGATTCCGTTGTCTGTCCAAACCATTGTATTGCAGTGTTTTCGTGTAGGCATGCTTTTATTATTCTGTTTATTAATTAGTGCGGTACTCACCTGTTGAGCAAAGTGTTGATTACAGCCTCATGCCTTATGGTATCAAATGCCTTTTGGAGGTCAATTGGGACTATATATAGTTTTGTTCCTTCTTTCCACTTTTCTTCCAGGATCCGTCTGGTGGTGTACATATGGTTGTCTGTTGATCTACCCTTGATAAATGCCGTTTGATAATCTGGTAGTTCGCCGATGTATTTTTCTATTTCTCTGAGGAGAAATTGTGTGTAGTATGTGTACCCTACACTGCAGAGTGTTATTCTTCTGTAATCGTCCACGTTTTGTGGTGATTTGGTTTTAGGGAGCGGTGTCTGTATGGTTGTGTTCCACTCCTCAGGCAGGGGTGTGGTTTCCGTCCATGCGTTGGTGATGATTTCTAGGGTTAGCTGCTTTATGTTGTCCGGTCCATAGTATAGTAGTTCGTTATTTATTTTATCTATTCCAGGGGCCGTGTTTCTTTTAGCTCTGGCCATTATTTCTAGTAGTTCGTCTTTTGACGGTGGCTTACCCAGAGGTCAGTGGTCCATTTCTTGTATTGGTTCTATTTGACTTCTCTCTGCGTTTCTTTCTTCTAGTTTCCTGATCCAATGCTGTAGTGGTATGTATTTTCTTGGCTGCGTATTGTTGTTTCTGCTGTATGTTTTGAGGTGTCTAAAAGTTTGGTTTAATCTCTGTCCTGCTGGAGTGGATTCTATGTTTTCGAAGAATTCCCTGCATTTTTTCTGTTCGTGCCTCCTCTCAGCATCTCTTTCTTTCTTTCTCCGCTTCTATTATCTTTTTGTCTATGTTTGGTGTATATTGTTTTCCTGTGGCCTTTATTTTCTTTAGTTTTTCATAATTTCTTTTCGTGTCTTTTCTTGTTGGGCTCATAGGGGATTTGTACCTTTTCAACGTTTTCCTCGCCGCTATTTTGATTTTTAAACTCATTGTTGACCAATTTAGTTCCTTTCCTGTTAACTGTTTTTCTATCTCCTCCTGGTATTTCTTTTTTATTTCTTCGTTCTGTAGCAGTGAGATGTTCCATGTGTCATTTGAGGATGACCAAACATATGAAGACAAGAATATCATAGGAAAAACCTTACTTCACACATGGACAAAAGATAATGGGCCAAAATATTCAAAATGGAGTATCGTGGCCATGGAGACTTTTGTTCAGGATGACAAAATCTACAATATACCAAAAATTCAGACGATTCTACCGAAAACCATTTCCCATAAGGTTTGTGCGGGGTCTTTTATTACTATTCACGTAGGACAGGGCTGTGTGATGGCGCTGCTGTTTTCTCAAGATGGCCATTAGACAACTCAGTTCAAATGTAAATATAGTAAAGTGTCAATCTTCTAAAAGATTGGCTATAAAAACTATTTTTATTGGTGTACAATATATATCTTGCCTAGACGAACTTGAATTGAGACACTGCAGTGTCATTAAGATAAACTCGGCCACTGGGTCTTGTTGAAAAATCATGCAATGAGAAGTGGCCTGAACACACATCTTTAGGAATATTTTCCTTTCCCAAATATCTTGCGAGAGATTCATACTTCGGCCTTTAATATTCCAAGGAATCCTAAATACAAACAATGTATTACTTTAAAATAATATGTCTGTTCCATTTGCATTTACAGTTGCTTTTAATTTAACCGCATGTCATAATTTTAGAAGTTAAAAGAACATATTTTGAATATTTTAGTTTGGGATTTTACTCAATTGCTTCTTTATGTTACGCCTATGGTCATTACGGCCACCTACCTGTGGAAGGTCGATTAACTCTGCTTTTAAATTGGAACCAGCATATAACACAATATTTCCCCATTGTTTATTCACAAACACATTTAAAAAACTGGAAATCACACTAAATACGTTACTATCAAGACATGCACAAATAACTAATGACGGCCGACGCACAGTGGCAGAATGGACAAAATTCGCTCTAAGGCTCAATTTTTGAGATATCGACTTGATTTTTTTTTTTTAAATACTCGGAAAGGAGTCTGGGGTAGTGAGTCGCTGCGGCTTTTTTGAAATCTTTTGTTTTTGTCTTGCATATCCCATCCCATAAGCTCCCATGTATTTGTTGGCAGCATTCACAAGTGGTCTGATGAGTTGAAATTTTCAGGATCTTATTTTTTTGGTTTTCGTTTTAAATCATTATAACATTACATGGCTGCTACCTTTCGCATATTGATGTCAAAGCGATATCAATTACATTCAGGGTCTACTAACTACGCCATTTACTATGACAACTTTCCTTATTGTTTTTCTCAAAAACTGCTAATCCTACAAAAAAAGTTTGAAATGTAAGAGGTGTCTCCATCCTTTTCCCTTATGTTTTCTCAATATACTTGGCATCTATTTCGAATGATAAATTTTCACGTTTTATGGACATAGCCTTAGAAGACATCATATTTTTGCCCTCTTGTTCAAATTTGACTTTCATATTAACATGTTTTGTAAACAAATATATATAGTGATAACACAGTACAAATTTTAATAAATGATAATAATAATAGGTTTATTAGCAATAATAATAATAATAATAATAACTTTATTTATAGCTTACCTATAAAAAATTCATAACAATTATTAACAAGATAACAGCCTTGAGACAATTGTAAACGGCTTTTATATTCGACACCGACTAAACACCCGTATGTGCCATGAGAGGTGTAAATTTAAAAAGAAGCAATAAAATAATATACGCTTAATACTAAATAATGAGAGATTTTTAATAATACATAAAGCTATTCATAAACATATATAATAATAGAACAGGAGAACATAAGATAAATTATGTATAGTGTACAGGTATCAAAAAAATGTTACAAATACATTATAATTTTCGAAAATATATGCAATAGCAATAGCTAATTAAGTTACAAAAATAGTACATAATTAAAATTAAAGGCAACGACTTGTTTTTATTTCAATGGGTAATCTATTGTACATTACCATTCCATTATGATACAAATCATTCCTTCCATAATTTGTCCTGACTGTGTGTAATAGTGTGTATATTAAATCTGCTTCTAGTCATATATTTGCGAATCTTTCTTGCATAAATACATAATTCTAATAGATGAGCCGGTAATTGGACTTACATGGGCCATTCTCTGGGAAAATCGACCCCACTTTCTCCAAAATTCGGAGAAAAAAAATTATTGTTGCATGAAAAGATCGGAAAAAATGTCTATTTTACGAATTTGAGTGGTATAATTTATAATTTTTATGTTTTATGGGTGGCTCAGGCCTAGAAAGGCAAAAAGGTTTTTCAAGAAAATTTTTGGCGAAAAAAAATGGTAAAAAATTATAATTTTTTTATTTTTGGGATGGCATCTTATTTTTTGAGTAAAAACAAAAAATAAATGTCTCTTGAGATGTTTTCTAAAGTTAACCTTTTTCAGTAAAACTGGATAAAAAAAATCTTCAATTTAAAACTGAGAATTTTTAACTCCAAAACAACGCACTTTATGATAAAGTTTAATAGAACAAAAATTGTTTGTAGGGGGTCAAAGAATTGCTGTAAATTTGTTCAGAATTTTGATCAATTTTTGGAAATTTCTAGCAATAAGTAGGTGGAAGAAAAAATAAAAAAATTAAAATTGATAAAAAATTCTGAGAGAATTTATTCTTTGACCTCTTACAAACAATTTTTGTTCTCTAAAATTTTTTCATAAAGTGCGTTGTTTTGGAGTTAAAAATTCTGAAATGTTTAAATTGAAGATTTTTTTTACCCAGTTTTACTGAAAAAGGTAAACTTTTTAGAAAAAATCTCGAGGCATTTTTTGTTTTTCACTCAAAAAGTAAGGTGCCGTCCCAACAATTAAAAAAATGTTTTCAATGTCAGACATTTTTTTGAAAAATCTTTTTGCCTTTTTAGGGCCGAATCACCTATAAAACATAAAAATTATAAATTGCACCACTCAGATTCGTAACGCATACATTTTGGAGAAAGTGGGGTCACATTTTCCCAGAGAAGGGTCCATCATATTAAATGCCATGTTTCCTAAGTACACCTAGATTTTCTAACATAAATTTTCTATTAGTATATTTGTTGAATTTTAATATTATCCTCAATGCTTGATTTTGTTTCTTTTGTAATAATTCTAATTCGATGTTATTCAACAGGAATAGTATTGATGAACAATAATTTAAATGTGGGCTAATGATTGATTTGTATATTGTTTTTCTCCATTGAGAAATGTTATTACTTAGTCTCCCTAGTAAATTAATTTTTTTGCCATTTTACCTGTTGTGTAACTAGAATGTATTGAAAATGTTAGTTGGTCATCGATTATCACACCTAAATATTTGTATTCTTTTATTCGTTCTCTTCTATTTCCATATATACACATATCTAAATCACTTTCAGTATTAGTTACGTTATATTTGTTTTTATAACCATATATTTAGTTTTGTATATTTAGTATTTATTATTTCCTACATCTACACAGTGGATCGTAAAAATTGAAAAAAAAATTTTTATTTGAAAAAGTTAAAAAACGTCGAGGTTATAAATTTGAGCAAAAAAAAATTCTGTGTGTTGGTCGGTTGGTCTAACTTTTTTGTGCGCACGTTTTCTCAGGAACAGTTTAAGGTATTGACTTGAAATTTGGTATACATGTGTACCATGATGAGATTGGCAACTAAATTATATTTTGCGCTAATTCAGGTGAAGGGTTGGGGGTTAAATAGGGGTAAATAAGGGAAAAAAGCCAAGGCCTCGGATTTCTTTATAATATTTTTCAACCCCCACCACCTCCACTCCATTATTAAATGTGTTGATTAAATAAAATAATTCACTTGTTTGGTACACGTATGTATTGTAATTACATCCCATTGAGATGATTCCGTTGAAGGGGTGGGGGGTAAATAGGGGGAAATAAGTAAAGCAAGCTAATAAGAGTACACAAACTTCATTTTTGCCTTATATGCTAGAAGCCACTGCTTCAAATTTTTTTATGATATCTGTCTCAGATAATATTTAAATTCTATGACCGATTATTTCCTCGTACTAGAGTGCAAATTTTCCTTTAAAGAGACGGATGAAAAATTTGGATGTAAAGTAGTGATTCCTTAGGCAGCGGTTTTTAAAAGTATTTTTATTTAGTCATTTTTGAAGTACATTTATCTCCTCATTTAGTGTCAATAATATTTCGTCAACACTTTCACCAATAAAATAAAATAGTGTATCGTCCGAAAAAGTTGGATATCACATTTGTTTATGTCAAACTGTATTGTTTATGTGTATTACAAATAAACTGGGACTGGGGACTGTCTCTTGTGGAACCCTATATTTAGTATTTCTGGAATTAGATATTTACTCCTTGATATTTAGTCACTCTATCGTTCAGGTAACTTTTAAACCAGTTTAATATTGTACCTTTAATACCAAGATTTTCAAGTTTTAAAATTAATAAGTCTTTGTCTATAGAGTCAAATGCTCTACACTACACCAATAATAAATTTATCATTTGTTGCTCTTTTTCAGTCATATAATATAGTTTGTAAAGCACTTTCACGTGAATTATTTTTACAAAACCTGCCTGATGTTTGGTTAACAGTTTATTTGACTCACAATACCCCACTAATTGTTCAATAACGACGATTTCTAATAATTTTTCATAGCTAGGAACCATATTTAGGAGACGGTGCTCTTCTCCTAGTAGTGTTTGCTTTTTACTCCACTGGAATGATTGTTGAGATCTTCCATGCCTCAGGCAAAATTCCTGACTGAAGAGAAGAGTTAATGACATCTGTCAACCTGTCACTTATTGCTTCAAAGGTTACTTTCAGTATCTGCGTATTTACTCCACCCATACTAATTTTTTTTATTTTTCATGTTCTTCATAATTTTCCTTAATTTTAAACCAATTACTCTCTACATTAACCTACTTATTGACGAACTCATGTCATTGTATAATGATCTATGTGGAATTTTTAAATAAATAAATAAATAAATTCATTGCTCCATTTTTGAGTTAAACGAAAAAATATTTGTTTTCTCATTTTGTTTATTATTGTTTTAATAGACAAATGGTCCACGAAAACGATGTTAACACGTTAGCTGCGATACATGTCCCTCGCGATATGTATGCAATTGTTTCGATATGCGAGCCACAAATCTAGCCTGATCTGCCAGCATGCGAAGCCAGGTTTAACCACTTATACTTAGAATTTTTCTATGTCAAGTATAGCTTTAGATCCGTTGGAATTTGCTGAATTCATTTGAAAAAAAAAGTGATACATATCACAGGAGCTATGTAACGCATGTGAATATAAAAACATGGTTCACTTGCGGTACATATCCTTGAGGATATGTACAGGTTTTAACAAGGCGATAAGTGATTCTGCACGTTAGAGTTTATCGATCGTAAATGCGTGGATTGTGTACAACATAATATCTGACACAAAATTAGGTATAACAGAATTTCAAAAAAGATTATCAAATGACTTGGTGGAACTCTCCAAGAAAAAGGCTACACATTTTATCAAACCAGAGGGGCCTGGTAGAAAAAAAAGGAGACCCTGCAGAGGGTGTTATAATAAGCTAAGAGAAACTTTATCAAGTCGGGAAGCGGACAAGAAAATTAGACGTGTAATAAGCTATTGTGATGATTGTCCACAGAAACCCGCCTATTGCCTTAACTGTTTCAATACAGGCCATATTTTTTGAAATATGCGTAATTATATATCTTGTATTGTTATATATTACAAATAATAAAGGTATAATGATTAATAAGTGACACATATTTGTTAGAAATATTTGTTTTCCCTTATAAACAAATGCTAAATTCCTATTATTCATTTTTTCTTATTCGTATGCGGTTCCAGTCCTCGGAGATATGTACGACTGTAGTACCTTACTAATTGATCATCTAGTAGCAGATTCAACTTTAATTTTTTTTATAATTCAATCTATGTTACTCTAGAGGACAATAGTTTCGAAAAAAATTTACATATCCCCGGAGATCTGTACCGCATTTTAATACAATTTTCTTACATATCCTGGAGGATATGTTCCGCAATATTGAAACGATAACAAATTTTCCGTTCGCAGCTAACATGTTAAATAAATATTTATTATAATTAAACTACTCGATGGATCATTATGAAATTTAATAAATGAAGCTATTAAAAAAAATCTGGAATGTAAGTACGTACAGACCAATTGAGGGAGACATTTTCAATTTTCAATAGTAATTTTAGAGCTTAATAACATTTCAAATATTCAAATTAATCTAAAAATGGAATCGTTTTTTAGAGTAGAGTTTTCCCTTAGCATAAAGCTACCACAAAATAGATTTCTTGCAGCTTTAACAAATTAAAAATGACTTTTATTTAGAGAAACTTTGTACTGGCATGTTTATAATATAGCACACGCCCATGGCGATGTGACATAAGTACACTGAACTAAAGTATGTTCACTGTTAAAACTAACATCTCATATTATGTACTAATATTACTGATTTAGCTTTTTATTGCTATCTTTTGAATTTGTTTTTTTACTAATTAGAAAATAATAGATTGTACTTAATTATATGTTTATTTTTTTTTCAGACTATTACAGGTGCAATGTCAACACTAACTCCCCCTGTAGCTTTAGAAAAACCAGAAAATCAAGCAAGAGTAGACTGGATTCAGGACTGCGCAACCGGTCCTGACTTTGATTACCCTGCTGAGTTTTATGAACATACGGAAGCTCTCTGGAAAGATAGAGGTGTACAGGCAAGTTACTTTATATTTTATATTATATTATAATCAAATAGATACCTTGACATTTGTAGTAAATAGCCTATACATAATATTAGCCTTAGACCGAGACTTAGCTCATTCAGTACATCCAAGAGAGTATATATTAAGAGATATAATTGCAGCAAGGGTTGATAATATACATCAATCATGGTTTTTGAGGGGGCCTGTGTTCTGCTCGAAGTTGGGAGATTTGTATTTGCATTAGGTAAAACGAGAGAGGAATACTTTTAAAAGATTTGTGTGATGCAAATAACGAGTTTCGAGTGACTTGTACCGTGTTAAATATTTAATTTCTAAGGAATGTGACCTTCCCTGCTCTTGGAAATTTATATTGAAGATTGGTGGGAGTCGTATGTTACTACCCCTGGGCCCCCATTTTCTCTCGACGGCCCCGACATCAATTATATATCAACTTTATATATACCTATGTTATTATATTTATGGAAAATATTCTGTAAAATATCCTCATAAATATCAGGATAATTATCTGAATCAGGTTTCATAAAGTGACAAATTTTGAGACAGGTTATGAAAAGCAGGAAAGTTTATTCTTCCTCCTGGACAGTGTGACTTCAATTCCCATACAATGCAGGTAAACAATAGAAACCGATGCTGTGATTGCGACCCAATTGAGACCATTAAGGTGACTACTAGTGCAATTGCTATAACCAATTCCGACAGTGACTGATGATTTGTCTCTTAATGACCTCTTTTTTCAACATGGCTGACAATAAGATGTCAGAGAAAAAGCTCTGCAATTATTGTTATTATTGCAAAAAGAAAACATGAAAAAAAATTAAATGCCAAAAGTGTAACAAAACTTATCATAACAGTTGTGCAGTCAGAGTTATATGCTATGAATCTAAACTAATAATACAAAAAACCGATATCTGAAAACTGTCTATTTTCCGACCTTGTGCCCATGAGTACTTTTGATCAGGATGCCAAGATCTACAAAATCCTGCAATATGAGCAAGTCAATTTCCATAAGATTAGTGCGGGGTCCTTTGATTATAGCCTACAAAACAATAATTTGACAGTTACTAATGAAATTGAACAGATTACAACAAACTGTATAGTGTGAAATTCTTGGGGATTAATGTTGATTCCCGTTTTGATTGGCGATTCCATGTTGAGGTGCTTGCAAGTTGCCTAGCAAGTTACTCCTATGCCTTGATAGTGATTTCAAGCATGGTTAATGTCAGGTCAGCCCTAAATGCTTACATTTTTAAGAAACGTCTATCAAGAATCATAAATCTTATAAACATTATTTTATCAATAATAAAATACATACTCTGCCATGCAGTTATATATGAATCAGTAAATTTCATCTATAATAACAGGGATTTCTTTGTATATCCCTGTATACGTTTAACCAAAAGTTCGCTTTGTAGTAATGCGGCGGACACTATCAATATGGTAAAAGATTTCAGATTTGACTGTACTTGCTGCCAACCTAATGTCGTAGTTATACAGTCTTTTCTATGACTCAGCGATTGTGGCGTATTTCGCCAAGTTGGCTCCACTACCAGGAAAGAAGCAACATCGACTTGGCTATATATCAAAAAAGCCATTTTGCATTCACTCAGGCCGAGCTGAATTTCCGATTTCACAAGTACAATTTACGATGCTGACAGAATACTATCCTTCTTTTTCCATAGATACATCGTACGACCTTCCACTCGATGTATTTATTTAGTTATGATCTCTCCAAAAGTTGATGTTTTTGACATTTTACATTTTCCAACGAGGTTATATTCAAATTTAAAGTTTGTACGACTACCTAAGCGGACTTCCGACTTCAACTCCTGTGTGGGACTTAAAAAAAAATAATTTAACTCTGCCAAAGTTTTTCACTTATTTCTAGACGACTATGAATTAGAGTTGATATAGGTGAGTTTATGTGATATGTGACATGGTTTGACAACTTGTGGTATTGCCGCATTGCTTCTTATTTATGGCCAGTCACGAATTTTTCAATCTTTCACAAGTTATATGTCAAGAACTAGCCAGTCGAAGTTTTCGCTCGACAGGCAATCTAATGCTAAAGAACCAAATTTCAACAAATATCTCCCATTCTGTATGGTCAAAAAATCTGAAATTATATCACTCTAATAAGACCTTACCTTAAGAAAAATATCAAGGGGAAAAATTTATAAATAATACTAAAAAATCTGAAATTATATCACTCTAATACCTTACCTTACCTTAAGAAAAATATCAATGGGAAAAATTTATAAATAATACTCCTTTTTTACTGCTTTTCAAATATAATACAGTGATATTCATTTCTAATTGTGCTTAGTTCCTTGTTCTGATAACCATCATATTTAATGAAGGTCGAAGGCTGGCCAAAGTTGTTTTCAGTTTTTATTTTATTTTGGTTTGTTAGAATTTGTATTTTTTTATGCACAGTTTCATTGATTTTCGGCCCTCGTTCCCCATTGTAAGATAAAATAAGAAAATTGTAGACCTTCACCTCCCCAAGAGATAAGACATAAGAAGTTTCTTTATATTTTTAATGGATTTGAAACCAAAAATCTAATTGAGCTAAAACATTAATGTTAAAATTTTATAATATATAAAAATCATGGACTACCATGGACTATGTGTTCATGTTTTTATATCTTGAACAATGAATGTCCCGTGGTGGTCTTACTTGAGCTTGCTTTGACTGGATGAGGCACGTTGTCCTCGCTTAACCATGCAGCATCTTCGTTTCCGCCCCCATTTTTGATTATGCATCACTCGCGCAAATTACAACAAATACACTCAATGTGTATAGCGGCTCGACGCTATACGCACAGGGCATATTTTTGTAATTTCAAGTTCTGTTTTTTGTATACGTTTTTCATGTGAAAATTTGCAAATTTATAGGATGCATGACAAGATTCATATTGACGGCAAGTTCTATTGTTTAGTTAGGAGTTGATATTTTTCCGCAATTTTTAATCCATCCTGGATCTTCTTTGTTACTATTTTTTCAAGTTATTTACTAGATTTTAGCTTCGTTTTTGTAACTGCGTCAGAGATTATTAAACTTATTTTGAACAGTAGCATCCGAGAAGCCATAGGATGAGATTTATTTTATGAGTTTATTTTTATAATACTTGACAATATATACTTTGTGACATCTTATAAAACAAGAAAGTAGGCAATAGATCAAGAAGCGCTGTACTACTACACTTTACTTAGAATGACTTAGTTGAATGAGTGTTAATGTTATGACCAGTTTTATACTCAAATGACAAAAAGAAAGAAGCCGAAACAAAGTCTTATTAACAAATGATATTAGAATCGAATTCAATCGTTTCGTTTTGTTATATTGGGAATACATGAATTTAAAGATTATCTTGAGACAGCTCGGCGGCATTCAACTGTGCAATACAGGAGAATCAGCTGAGCTCATGCTAATGACTACACTCCCTGCTTATTAATTATTCCACCCACACCTAGGGGGCGCTAATGCGTAACACATGGAAAGAAAAATAGTTTTCATTTATTTAGTGATTGCAGTTGCGGTTGCATTTGTTTTTTTTTTATTTTTTAGAATTTGAAAATATAATTTTTTGGTTGAGTAGAATTTTCTGCATAATTGTTATGACAGTTTTTGCAATTGTTATAAAAATAATTTTGTAAATAGTAATTTCACTTTATTGTGAGTTCTTGGGCGCCATGATTACTTAGTATAATCAAGGAAAAAGAAAGATAAAGATAAACAAAAGACAGATATTACATATATACAATAGACTATATTACAAAAAAAATGAACTATCACAGCATCAGCTATACTGTATAGCAAAATATCAAACAGAAATATGTACACTGTGTTATACTATGTTATAACAACCGAAGTTCCAGATAAACTTGGGACTTTTACGAGAGCCAAATTAAATATACCGGGTGAGTCATAAATTGCGCTCGCCCCGATATTTCCTAAAATGTTTTAAATAGAAAATTGAAATTTGGAGGCCTTATTACACGACTAAAATGCCATCTTTTCAATAAAACATCAAGTTTGGTGCACATCTGGTTTGACCGGAAATGCCCACAACTTTCGATTTTTAAATGGAACACCCTATATATTTTTACATTTTTGGAATCTAGAGGAAATTTTGAATACAATACATCCATTTTGGTCACTTTTTGATAAGCATTAAAAATTTTATTAAAAATGTAGCATTTGAATAAGCTACATCAATAATTTCAATTTGAATACTGTAAATTAACCTTGATTAATTCACTTGTTTGAGTATGCAACCCACGATCTAGAATTCGATAGTAGATGGTTGCCTATCTTGATGAGAAATTATGGTAGTAAACATGCTTTCCTTAAGCGTAATTTTGAGTTAGAGGTGTTAGTCATGTATTCTTGTAGTTGAGATATTACATGATTGTGTAATTCAATCTTTTAAATGCAAAGCCCTTTGTTGGCGCATTTTTATTGCCTAGAGAAAGAGTTCTGTAGATGTTCAAGTTGGCAACACATCGCTTACACTGAAAAGGGATTTGATTTGATGTACCCAGTGTTTCTTTACCATCCTGCCAGAAGCATTTTGTAAATTCCAGGAAGGAATTCTGTTGCTTGTCGTAATCTGATCGCCACGTGTCTCGTGAGGTTATGTAATTACTCTCTATATGAGGTGAGCTCTTATTTTACCTAGTTTGGGGTTTTATTTAGTTCTTATTTATTGTAATTATATGAGAGTGTTTTGGAGGGGCATGTATTTTCGGAGAGGCTTATTAATAGGATAAGCATATGTTTGGTGCTGTCATATTGGTTATGTAAGGGGGTCCAGTAGTTAGAGGAGTAATAGGAGGAAGTCTATTACCCAGATGTTTGGTTTTATGTGGGTCCTGCTGACATTTTGAGAAGTTTTGGTTGGAGAGTTGTTCGCAGCAGTCTCCAAGAAATTTAGGCAGAGATTTAGGAGTGACGCAGAGTCGTAGTCGTAAGCAACGTCGAGAACACCTTAGGAAGTGGTGACAGGTCACGCTGCAGTCGTCAGAGAAAACGCCAAGGCTCTAACCAGGTTTTATTGTTTCATTTTAGTTATATAATTTTAAAGAAATTATTATAGTTTCATTCAGTGATTTTTTGTCAAAATATTAAAGTAAATTACACAACGATTTTGCAACTACACACCTAGCTAGAGATGGGTCGTTATCTATGTAACGTTGTTTTGTCGCGGTATTTTTAGGTAACGTACCGTCGCGCTACGAAATGCCAAAATAACCGGTTACTCGCAACGAGCATTATCACTCTCGCCAAGTAACGACTGCACGTTGTACAACTAACCTGCTTTGTCGCTGCAACGGGTAACGTAATCGGTTACTCTGACATCTGAAGGTTGAATTATATGTATTATTTTGGCTAGCAGGTTTGAAATGTACAAAAATACACAGGTTATCCCATTTGAAAATCGGATTTTCATGTAAATTACATCGTAACCGGAAGTCGGCAATTTTGGTTTTTTTACATCACATAATTGAATTCTTTTTCATCAATCAATCTACACCAGATTTGAAAATAATCCATTGACCCGATCAAAATTTACAAGAATATCCTTGGTTAAACCACTCGGTATACCGTACCCAAACCCAAGTTGCGGTTTTATAAATATATAACAAAGTTTAAAATATTTATATATTATCTATAATACCTTCAACATAATACTAGTCTTATTATAACATATACATATATCCTTATTGGTGTCTACCATTTAGTAAAAAAATGTAAGAACCCATATATAAATAGAAACTAATATGCTTTCTATGCATTGCCAACGCGACTAGGCGACTGAAGGACTGAATAGGTTACGTTACTCTCCAAAATAACTGAATTCGAACAACGCAACGCTACGCGACAAACGTAATCTCTTTTAATCGCGTTGCGTTTCACGGAGCTAATGGAATCATCTCGTTTCTGTCGTTACAAAATCGCGTTGTTTTGTCGCGGTATTTTTCTGGAGCGATCGCGTTTGTAACGCGACATAAGTGGAGATTTTTACTGTAAGTAACGCATGGTACCACGTGATACTAATTTACTTTCTACTATGTCATATATGAAGTATTTTTAATAGAACATAATTATTTTAGATCATTCTATAACATTCTAGTGCACACAGAGAGCATTGTGAAAATTGGCTCATAGAATCTTGTTAGTTACATAATATTTTAGTGATGAGCGGTAATTTTAATCCATTGTAAACCTTTAACTCGCTGTTGCAAATCTAAAACTCATTGTTGGTATCATTTAAGCGTAGTTGCATTTCTATAGAAAAAGGTCAAATCACCGAAACAATTTTAGATGGGGTCATGTACATATCTTGAGTTTCTTTTGCATCTGTAGATTATGTTTAGGGGACAATTGGGAAACTATTTGTTTTTTTATTGTTGTGTATCTCACGTGTGTGTAATAAATGTCTAATGTCTACATGTTCTTATTATTTGCACTGGTACTCCTGATATTTGCTTAAATTTTGAGATTTGAGAGAGTAAAGTAAGAATTTTGATATCATAGAGATATTTTGAGAATTCCATCACATGGTTGCTAGTAACTTAATTTTGTTCCGTGCTGGCAAAATTATTTAAATCATATTACGTAACATACAGCCGGTGGCGCCCTTTTGAGTGTCCACACAGTCCTAACCCACGGCCTTGTGCTCTCCACCAAAAATCGGCTGCCGTTCGCACCGATGTAACACGTTTTAATATTTAGGTATTAAAATATGTTACAAAAAATCTATTTCTGAATCCAGAGTGCTGTGGTGCCCAAAATATATTTTAGTTTGTGTGCTACGTTACTATAAAAATAAAAAGAGCAATATGATTGCATTACTTAATTCTCTAGAGACGTTTAAAATTTTTAAATGTGATTTTTACCCACTAACTCGGTTTTTTTAAATGGGAATTTAATCGTTCATCAACATTTTTAAATACCTCATTTTCATACGAATCTAATGATACCAAAATTTTGAAAATACGCTCGGAAATATTTGAGATTTCAGTCAAAATACAATGCAACCAAGCTTTTAGAAACATGCGGCTAATAGATAATAGATTAGTGGGCTTTGGAAACTAAAATGGCACATTTCTATGTAAATCTGGTAACCTAATAACATTGGAAAAATCATAGTAGCCATTGAATGTAATAAAACAATATCAGCTGTCAGACAGACTCCTGTAGTTATAAGCAATCTTGAGCTATCAAACATTTAATAATTGTGAGCTCAAAGAACGTTACAATTAAGTTTAGCATAGGTATGTGGAGGTAAACACAATTGCATCCACAAGGACATTTGCAATAGAATGCGACATCAGTTCGGTTTTCAGAGTTTTATTTAAATGAACATAAATATCGGGCCTATAAATAAATAAAAATCAATTCCGTTTGAACAATTAAACTTAAACTAGGTAACAGTAGGTATCTTTAAAATAATTAATATAATTAAACCATAAATTGACATTTATAGATATTGTTCAAAATGTCCACCATTTTTTTCTATACACAATTCGGCTCTGCGTACAGTTGCTTGAATGGCTCTACGCAATTCAGCCGGTGTTATTTCATTAAGAGCCCGTACAACTTTATTTTGCAGCTCTTCACGGGTATTTGAAGAAGTTTTATAAACTTTATTTTTGAGAGTGCCCCATACATAATAGTCGAGGGGTGTTAAGTCAGGTGACCTAGGAGGCCACCTGATATGACCTTGATTTGCGATAAGGCGTTCACCATGCAAGTTGTTTAAATATTCCATCACTCTTCTGGAATTATGTGGGGGAGCACCATCTTGTTGGAAAAACAGATTTTGTAAATGGGCAAGAGGAAGTAAGTCAAGAAATTCTGCTGTCTGGTTTTGTAAAAAGAATAAATATCGTTCGCCAGTAAGTGTTCCATCAAAAAATATGGGTCCAATTATTCGATCTCCAAGTACTCCAAGCCAACAGTTAAACCCAAATCTTTCCTGAATATTCCCCCGCCCTACCAACCTCGGATTTTCTTGAGCCCAGTACCTAGTATTATTTCTGTTAAACATACCTTGGTTCGTAAATCTACTTTCATCTGAATATAAAATATGAAAAGGAAAACCTGGGTTTTGTTGTACTGCATTTAAGAACCAGTTGCAATATACTAGCCTCCTGTCGTTATCATCTCCATAAAGATGTTGCTGTATTTGGTATTTATAAGACCGAAACTTATGTTTCTTTAAAATTCTGCAAACCGAAGACTGAATAATGTCGCATTCCATTGACAATTCCCTTGTTGATGTTGTTGGGTGTACCATCACAAATCCTAATACATCAATTTCTTTGTCCTCACTTACAATAAATGTTTGATGGTCATCTTGTTGATTGGGTTCGTTTCTTAATTCTTGTTCCACTCTGGCAAACTAGTGTCTGCTTGGATGACGTCTGTTGGGATATCGTTGCTGATACAGTTCTGCAGCTGCAGTTGAATTTTTGAGACGCTCTCCATATATCAGTAACATATCGACCTTTTCATTTCTACTAAAATTATTCATTTTCTTTAATTTTTACTCAAAGAGATTCCCGCAACGCTTTATTTTGTATCTGTCTGACAGCTGATATTGTTTTATTACATTCAATGGCTACTATGATTTTTCCAATGTTATTAGGTTACCAGATTTACACAGAAATGTGCCATTTTAGTTTCCAAAGCCCACTAATCTATTATCTATTAGCCGCATGTTTCTAAAAGCTTGGTTGCGTTGTATTTTGGCTGAAATCTCAAATATTTCTGAGCGGATTTTCAAAATTTTGGTATCATTAGATTCGTATGAAAATGAGGTATTTAAAAATGTTGGTGAACGATTAAATTCCCATTTTAAAAAACCGAGTTAGTGGGTAAAAATCACATTTAAAAATTTTAAACGCCTCTAGAAAATTAAGTAATGCAATCATATTGCTCTTTTTATTTTTATAGTAACGTAGCACACAAACTAAAATATATTTTGGGCACCACAGCACTCTGGATTCAGAAATAGATTTTTTAATGTAGTTTTTAATGTTTATCAAAAAGTGACCAAAATGGATGTATTGTATTCAAAATTTCCTCTAGATTCCAAAAATGTAAAAATATATAGGGTGTTCCATTTAAAAATCGAAAGTTGTGGGCATTTCCATTTTCCGGTCAAACCGGATGTGCACCAAACTGGAATTTTTATTGAAAAGATGGCATTTTAGTCGTGTAATAAGGCCTCCAAATTTCAATTTTCTATTCCAAATATTTTAGGAAATATCGGGGCGAGCGCAATTCGTGACTCACCCGGTATTACAAAAGAGATGACTCGTAATTTGTCTCAAATATTAAACAAAAGCATATATTACAAGACGACAAAATACTGTATAACAAGTTGCTCAACAGCAAGATAAATTTGAGGTATTTACGAGACAAAAAAAATGTATTACAAAAGATACGTCTTGTAACGTTGCCTCAATACTAAAAATCATATATTACAACAAAATATGAG
Source organism: Stenurella melanura (assembly GCA_963583905.1). NCBI lineage: Eukaryota > Metazoa > Arthropoda > Insecta > Coleoptera > Cerambycidae > Stenurella > Stenurella melanura. The sequence goes on along the minus strand of OY757310.1, from coordinate 94,191,836 downwards.
CATTTACGAGATTTAAACCGAAATATATTACAAAGGTATCTCGTAAACGATCCGACAAACAACATATTTACAGCACTAGATATACTAAAATGCAACACGAAATATGTTACAAAGATAAGATAATGAAACTTAACCTAATGAAAGATATACAGTTTCACTCGAACTTGATATTTATTTGAGCCTACCAGTATATAGCCTCCCTGCTGCGTAATGCCAAATACTCAAAAACGGGACACCCCAAGTTATAACTATAAAAAAATAATACTAAAACTTATCTCTAGCAGATAAAATACGGGACACCCCAAGTTATATAACCACAAAAAGATAATACTAGGACTCAATCCTAGCAAATAGATACACGTTTTATCGCGTCTCGAACATCCAAATTCCTTTTATTAAATAATCCAAATAAGTGATGCGACTTGATGAGTCAAATCTAGGAAATTTCAGATTACCCGAAGCGTATTATGTGCAGATAATTACCGATATGCCTACCCACTGAGACATATTTAAAACAAAAGTACTTTGACAAAGCGAATCTGCGATACTGGTAAAATTCAAATAATATCGTGTTATCAAATAACTACGATTACGTTAAGTGTTGACAACAAGGAATCGATACTGCAACGAAATATTTGTAACAGCGTATTTTAGATATAAGTAACTGCGAATTAATGTGTAGCAATGGATATGTGAAAATAATCCCTTTTACATGTAATAATCAAAGGTACTTATCTTTTGTTATAATATTCCTAAGTACGCCCCTGTTCTCCGATGATAATAGATTATAACCGCTGTGTAGTTAAATGGTTGAGGATCTCCATTTTGCTCCTCTAGCGAGATGTCATATGTGGTACCATTCCACTTTGAAGGTTATGAAATCGTAGAGACGTGCTATGCTCGAATAAAATAAATAATTTCTTCGCCCAGGTTTTCGTTACTTGGTAGAAAATCTTAAATAGGTGTTGTGTCGAGAACTTCATGATAAAGTCAAATGTAGTATTTTTATCCCAAAAAATTATTATCAAGAAAACGTATATAAAAACGTAATATCAAAATTGAACTTATATAATCTTGCTTAAAGCAAAATTGTAACATCAAGATACTTCGACTTTGAAAAGAAATTTTTTACTTTAAAGAAAAAGGTGTTGCGTTGAGATACTTCGACGTTGAAAAGAAATTTGTTCTTATATGGAAAAAGAAACCTAAAATAATATTTTTAAACATCAGATAATGATTTAACTATTACCTTATATGTCTATAAGGTTTCTCCATCTTAATATCCCCTTAGAGGTTTAACAAAATTTCAAATACTTCCATCTCGAATAACGGCTTGAGTGAAAAAGAAGGAATTTAGTCAAGCGCGGCGTATTGTTAGATAGGTCCCGGACCGACAGTTATGTTGCCCCTCCCAAAAAGTAGTTCTTTTATTCAGGAAATATTAAATTAAATAGAGGATCTATATTTGTGTTGATAGTTCTACATTTCATGTGGCTAACAGACTTTATAATAATTACTCTACTTAACTTCATTTTAAAGTTAGTTTGATTTATTTATTTAATTTAATTTGAATATTACCGAGCGCGCGGCGTCTAATACCCTGAGGCTTAAGCATGAGCTACTGACAATTTTTTGTCTGTCTAGGAAAGTTCGCTATAGTACCAGAGCATAGGAGAATAAAATTTTCGATTATTAAAATTTTTCTAATAAATGTTAGAAAATGTAATGAAGGATGCTTTTGCGCATTCCGCAGGTTACATAGGACAACTAAATATATTAAATATAATATGCATCATGTAATGAGATTGAAGACTACGAATAAGGTTATATATAACAGTATTTTACTGGACGCTCATCAAAAACTCATCCGTTTCATGAATATCTACCCAATACCTATACAGCATTCTCTGTGCGAATAAAGTAGCGGTACATTAAAATTTTTGTACATTATATTTTCCGACTTATCCATAAGATCAGAAAAGGGTGTTTTCTTAGCAGTAGAACTATGCAGTGGTTTGGTAACTTCATTATTATTTCTTAAATTTTTATTATGGGTATTGTTTATAAATAAAATTTTATCGTAGAGGTATACTTACATCTGAGTACAGATAATTTTCTGTATGAGGCAGACGTAATGTGTAGAGCTCCTCTCATCAAATTTTAATAAGTTTAAATCTCACAAGTATATGGTGAGATATGTGCCTGTCTAGGTGTTTTCAAACATATCTAATACAACCATTTTGAATTTTCTGCCTGAGCGCACATACTTAAAAAATGATCATATATATTTGAGCAGAACATGATACCTCCCCTGTATTTTGAGCCACTGAATCCGATGCTGCCGTCAGAATTGCTCCATTATGTCAAGATTTTTCCCTAATCTTCTCTAATTAAGATTTTCACACATTTTTAGCTATTTAAGAAAAAAAAAATCTTGACGTAATGGAGCAAGGTGGCATCAGATTCAGAGGCTAAAAATCCAGGGGTGTGTCATGCTCTGTTCAAATGTACATGACTTTTTTTGTGTGCCTGTTTAATTAATTCATTATTTGGCCAAAATAACAATTTTGTCTAAAAACTGTTTCCTGATTTCGCTGCTCTCATTAGTTTGACCCAGCATCCAGCTGAGTCTGGCTGGGCTGGAAACCAAATTTGACCTTATAGGGCTGGGTAGTAGATTGTTTTTAATGAATCGTAAAACTGATTTCACTATCCCTTCCAGTCCAATAATGTTTTCCATGACATCACCTGCATTTAACCAACTCCGTGGGAACTTACAAATTATTATATGTTAATTACGCATGTAATATTTTCTGCAGAAAAATTAATTTATTTTAATTAGATTTACTTCCCACATAAAATAATCATTTTCATCATATAAATATAAAATAAAAATTTTTAAAAGCATTAATTATAAAAATATGTTTTCAGGCAACCTTTGAAAGAAGTAATGAGTACCAATTAATAGACTGTGCAAAGTACTTCCTTGATCAAGTTCATATAATCCGACGGCCAGACTACACGCCAACAGAGCAAGATATTCTACGTTGCCGTGTACTTACAAGTGGCATATTTGAAACGCTCTTCCAGGTTGATAAAGTCAACTTCCAGTAAGTTATTGTTAGCTTCCAGACAGTGAAAGTGAAAAGGTAAAATGGAAAAGTGAATATCAAACAATGTAAATTTGAACAATAAATTTATATGAAAATTAAAATTTAAAAATTAAATGTTAAATACTGATGAATAAGCCATTGTTGCAGAAATTTATTTTTCTCTATTGTAATTGGTTGATTATATTAAAAGTTGCAACTTGTAGTTTTCCATTTTGGACGTTTTCTGATGAGCTGATCAAACAAGCAATATTGTCATTTCTTGTATTAGAAATTAGAAAGATTCTACAGCACAACATAAAATTGTTATATGTGAAATATATATACAGGGTCCCAACTAATTCACAGGGACAGTATTGGTATTTCGTAAAGTATAGAAGATGCAGCAAAGGTTAAATGGGGAAAAAGTTGCGCAATTTCGAAACAAATAAAACGACCTCATAAAGTTTCTAATATCTTTTATAGTTTTCGAGATATCTTAAAAAATGGAAAATCTAAGATTTTCGTTTTTTCCCTTTTGTGTCCTTATTTAACAAAATATCAAAAAAATCTATTTAGGTTTCTTATTAGGTGTTAATGTAGCTATAACTCTGTATAGTCAGGTATTAAATACAAAGTTTCGTTTAAGCTGGGCCACCAACAACTTTTTTTTTCAAATACGGACCTGTATTTTTTATTTTTTTTCTTGTATGATTTGTGATTGTTAATATGGCTATCATCAAAAATATTGAAAATATAGCGTTGTGCTGCTTTTAAACCATTAATAACGTATTGGGCTGAATATGGCCCTGAATATCTCAAAAAAAGAATATTTTAATTAATACTATGTATGATTTACTTCAAGAATAATAACAAAATGTAACACTTGTTTAATCTACTACAAATATTAACTTATAAATACTGCTCAAATTGTCCACCGTTATTCTCGATATAAATACGTAGGCTGTGAAAAACAGATAAAGGACTGAATATCATAACAACGTGTTATTCCTCTAGATGTGACGTTTTGTAAATAACTGTCAGTTTAATATGGTTCGTTTTTCTGATAGTGAAAAAAAACATATGTACGATGTATACATCAGAAGTTTAAGAAGTGTTTCCCGGGCTGTTCAAGAATATGCTCGTTTGTATCCCGACAGACATCACCCTTCAAGAAAATCTTCTTACATTGTGTCAAAAAATTTAACTGAAACAGGCAGCGTTTCAAAAAAACGAGTAAAGTATCGTGTTTGGAATACGATAAATGAAATAAATGTTTTAGCACAAATTTATTTAAATCCGGAAAACTCTTCTAGCAAGATGGCATCTGAATGTGGAATAACGGGAAGTGGTGTTCAAAAAATTAAAAAAAAAAAACATAAATATCATGATTTTAAATTTAAAATTGTACAAACATTACATCCAGGTGACCAAAACAGAAGACTTACTTTTTGTAATTGGTTCAGAAGAGACTTAAATGCCAATCAAAGTTTTCATAATAAGATTCTATGGTCAGACAAAACAACGTTCACAAATTGCGGAGTTTTCAATAGGAAAAATAAACATTTCTTTGCCACTGTTAATCCTCACCTTACCCAAGAAATGAAACCTCAGATACGATACTCCATCAATTTGTGGTGTGGTTTAATTGGAAACACTCTAATTGGGCCCAAATTCATAGAGGGTAATTTAAATAGTGCAAAATACCTAATTTTATTAGAAGAAATTGTTGAAGAATTGCCGCTTGCATTTTTTCAAAATGCTAATTGGTTTATCCAAGATGGATGTGGGCCACATAATTCAATAGTCGTCCAGGCGTATTTAAATATGTGGTTTAATCAAAGGTAGTTAGGCACCAATGGACCTGTAAGATGGCCACCTCGCTCCCCTTTTTTAAACCCCTTGGACTATTTTTTATGGGGGTATTTAAAGAATAAAGTTTATTATGAAGCCGTAGGTGATGCAGATCAGTTACGTCAAAGAATTATTGACGCTTTTAATGACATAACTCCAGATATGATAGCTAATGCCACAGCACAAATGTCAGCGAGAACAGACATGTGTATCGAGAATAACGATGGACAATTTGAGCAGTATTTATAAGTTAATATTTGTAGTAGATTAAACAAGTGTTACATTTTCTTATTATTTTTGAAGTAAATCATACATAGCATTCATTAAAATATTCTTTTTTTGAGATAATCCAGGGCCGTATTCAGCCAAATACGTTATTAATGGTTTAAAAGCAGCACAACGCTTTATTTTCAATATTTTTGGTGATAGCCGTATTAACAATCACAAATCATACAAGAAAAAAAAATAAAAAATACAGGTCCGTATTTGAAAAAAAAAAGTTGTTGGTGGCCCAGCTTAAACGAAACTTTGTATTTATAACCTAACTATACAGAGTTATAGCTACATTAACACCTAATGAGAAACCTAAAGAGATTTTTTTGATATTTTGTTAAATGAGGACACAAAAGTAAAAAAACGAGAATCTCAGATTTTCCATTTTTAAGATATCTCAAAAACCATAAAAGATATTAGAAACGTTAAGAGGTCGTTTTATTTGTTTCGAAATTGCGCAACTTTTTTCCCATTTAACCTTTGCTGCATCTTCTATACTTTACGAAATACTAATACTGTCCCTGTGAATTAGTTGGGACCCTGTATATTTCTGCAATGGATTAATTCCAAAAACCAAATCTAATTTTATTTGATTCAGTTTTTTCCCTGACAAATTATTTTACTTGTTTTTTACTTTTTCATTTTTTAAATTACCTTACTAATTTCAATAGTTGAATTAATAATATGCTCAATTCAGCTTAAGAATGAAGTATTCCTGTTCAAGTCGACTGATTTTCCGATGCAAAATCTTTATATTATGCAATGTTATTTTTAAGTACACTCTTTCACTAAGCAATAAAGTGTGGTGTAATTTGGGTTGGTTTTTCTATCATCAGGAGCAATTGTATTATGAAAAATTAGTACACATGCTCTAAGGGCTAGAGACATGGACACGTGTTTGTTAATATTTAAAATCTTTGACCAGACCTAGGTGTTTACAGAATATTTCAATAGAGAGAAATCAAGACTAAATATCTGAAATCAGGATATGAAAAATAAAGTGCTAATTGTGTTGCCTTGGATGGTCAAGAGATTGCCTGCAAACTATGTCTGGACCTATCTAAAGCATTTGATACATTAAATCATAATCAGTTGCTTTAAAAACTGGAGAAATCTGTAGTTTGAGGAACTAGTGTTCAATGATTCGGTTCATACTTGCGAAATAGAAGGCAGAAAACATCAATAACAGTTAATGAGAACAAGCATAAACCTGATATTTTAAATATTAATTATGGAGTTCATCAGGGAGGCGTTCTAGGACCACTCCTTTTTATAATATTCATAAATGATCTGTGAATAAGAGCGAGTTGTTTATTATTAAAAGTAGTTGCTAACTGATAAAGTGCCAATTTTAAACATAAATTCCACTAAATTATTGGATATAACTTTAGACAGTAATATTAAGTGTATTCGTCATATTGATGTAACCATGAAAAAACTTGCTTTGCACTCAGAGTTCTGTCACGTTTAATTGATACATCGACTCTTAAAAGGGTCTACTATGCAAACTTCTATTCTATTGCTAAGTCTGCAATTGAGGTATGGGGTAGTTCTTCGGGCCTCTACAAAGTATTTAAAACTAAAAAAAAGCTGTTAGAATAATGTACAAATTGAAATTTAATGAATCGTGCCGAAGACACTTTAGGGAAAACAAAATGCTTACAATACCAGGATTATATGTATACTTCTGCTTACTATATTTAAAAAAACATCAGGCTAATTTCAAAATATTAAACCTAAATCATATCTATGATGCTTAGCATAAAAGCAATTATGCATTTCCAATGCACCATTTAACTCTTACCATTTTATTCTGCAATCAAATTCTTTAATCTACTACCTGATTTTCTCAAAAATAAAATTCTAAAGAATTTCAGAGACAAGTTTTCCAATATATCTGTAATATAGAGCCATATTCAATTCAAGAATTTCTTGATTTTTAATAATTCTGACTATTTTTAAGTTTTATCTTTATTACTCCTGGTGAGAATTTTATCTTTTTATCTTTACAATAAGTAAGTGTTATGTTTTTACTTTATATTTTTCTGTGCTTACCCCTTTGACCTGTTTTATACATTTTCTCTTCGTATAATATGTTGAATGAAACTAAATAAAAACTAACAAATATCGACCAATCATTTTTTATAATTTTCCTGGGCCATTCAAGAGATTATTACTTTAAAATTTAATAAGTTTGTGTTCTATTTTTGATACGAGTGGTAAGTTTGATATTTCTAATTTGCTGAAATTTAAATGAAGCTTCAACATTTCTGTTTTTTCCGTTATAACCTAATATTTAAGTATTAAGTTCTCTATATATTATCCTGATTTTTAAAATTTACAAGAAAACTTAGTATGTCTCATTAGTTTGGATCATTTTGGACATAGTTTCGAGAGTACTTCAGATAAGTTCCATTTGACCTAAACAATTGTTACAATACTACTGTCATCAATTCTGGTCTCTCTAGTTAAATTAGAGGTGTTATGAAATTCTAACAACGCATTTATAGTTATGTTTTTAACAGATATAGCATTATTTTCACCATTATAATTGAAATTGCTCAGAATAGTGTATTTATTGAAGTTATATGAAAGTACTTGAAAGTAGTTGAGAATAGACTAAAATTATTCACAGTATTGTGAAAGAAAATGCGGGAAAGCCGAATGTAATAGTATACTTAATGAGTTTATTTTTTAATAATAATAATAATAGTTTAGTTTCCAAAAGGATTAGATACAGACAGTGATATTAAACCTAACCCTAAAACAGATTAAATAAAAAAATAAGATTAAATTATTATAAAACATACACGAAATGAGATTAAAATAGAGCGCAGCACACGTAGTGAGTTGGCAATCATTAAGGGCCGGTTTATCAATGCGAGGTTAAAGTTATCCTATGGTTAAAGTATGGACATAAGCATAGACTTTAACCATAGGATAACTTTTATCCTCGCATTGATAAACTGGCCCTTAATCAATTGATGATTTAGAAATGAAAGTTCCTCATTCAGGAGTAGGGACTAGGGAATAGGTTTCAATTCAGCGGGATTAATACTGCGAAGTTGAACTGGTAGGTTATTCTAACAGTAAGAGGCCAGAAAAGTAAATATTTTGCGGAATGCAGCACTGTTGTGTTGAGGGATTGAGAGAGATGTGTCAATTTGTCTTAATTCTCTTGCATGAACATCACTTCTTTCTATTTTAGCAAATGGGTATTTTCTTTCCTGGTTATTTTTAACTTATTTAGGTTTATGCATTTATGATTTCTGTTGGCAGTGTTTTACTAGCATTCATATTACTGACATTTTTAACTATTTAGATTGCAAAAACTTGTACACAGCTGGTGTGTTGCGACATTTTGATATGAAAACATTAAATGTGAGTGAAAAATTGTTGGTACATGTGAATTGTTTAAAGTTAATATATGTTTAAAGATTGTCTACTGAAATATTGTATATGATTGATTTTTCAGTATGTTTGATGTTGGTGGCCAAAGAGATGAAAGACGTAAATGGATCCAATGTTTTAATGATGTTACGGCTATCATTTTTGTCACGGCATGTAGTTCATATAATATGGTTTTGCGGGAAGATCCTACACAAAACCGATTGAGAGAGAGTCTAGATTTATTTAAGTCAATATGGAATAACAGATGGTTGCGAACTATATCTGTTATTTTATTTCTCAATAAACAAGATCTCCTTGCTGAAAAAATTTTAGCAGGTAAGGGTTGAATAGCTAATTTTGTTAAACAAATAATGTCATGATATCTGCTCTAAGTTTGATAGGCAACATGTTTTATTTTATGTTATTTCGTATCCTCTTATTTTGTTGCTTTACATATAGTTTTGTTATACCTTCTACAATCCTTTGATTCCATATATTATATTGTATATTATTTTCAGATTACAGATTATATTAAATATCATCACCAATATGTATTAGGTTTAACATGCGTGTAGAATCATTTTCAAATGTGACGTCTGGTTTAATTGTATTTGTTAAGGCATTATCTTATATCGTTTAATTATTACTAAGCACCAAGGAATTGTTTTGACATTTCTGGACTTTTTTACGAAAGCGCAGAGGATCGACGTAGAAAAGTAATTTTACAATAATCGACTTAAAGTGAAATTTCACCTTAGTTAAAGTTAAGTTGAAATGAATTTCATGTTAGGTTAAACTTCATACAATGTCAATAAATGGTATTAATAGGAGTAGTATGTATTATACAGTCCATATGAATGGAATAAATTCAAGCATAATTATGAACTTTTAGGAAAAATTCTGAAACAGTTATGACTACCGCCCGAAAATTTTAAATTAGAAAGGGAGTTATGCGGTGCCTCACTCGAAAGGGATTCTAATTCTATATTCACCAGTAATAAAGTTTTTTTTTTTTTAATTTGGAGCATCAATTAGTGAGAAAATTAATTTGGAAAATGTAAAATTTTGTCAATATCTTGTCAACACAGTTGAGATATTTTTTGCTAAATTATTGGTTTTGAAGAAAAGTTTGAACTTTAAAGTTTTTAAAACAAAATTATATCCAACTCCACCCTTTACATAACATGAAGCGGAGAGCTACAGATATATGTGTTTCCAATTTATTTGAATATATTTCTAATTTATTTTGTAATTAAATCAAATGTTCAAAATGTCCACCTGTTGCCTCTTGACAATAAACAAGGTGATCTTTGAATTCTCAGATGTCATTCTGTATGATCTCAGAGCTTATGTGAATTTCTTTGGTTATCTTATTTTTTAAATCCCCAGTATTGTTTGGTCAATTGATATACACCTTTGATTTCAAATAATTCTATAAAAAGTAATCAAGAGGGGTCAAATCGGGAAACCAAAGTGATCATTCAATTGTTCCAAGCCTTCCAATCCACCTGTTAGGGAAACTAATTTCTCACTGTATGTGAATAATGTACTGGAGATCTATCTCTTCTACTTTTAATGCTATTTATTGACGTTGTATGAAAATTAACCTAGTATGAAATTAATTTTATGTAAACTCAATTATCGTGAAATTAATTTTAACATCAAATCGTGTGGCCGCTCTGCGCTTCTTTACTTTCTGATTAAAATATTCATTATTATGAAATAAATTGTAAGGGGTGCTCATTGGTTTTCAGGGGGGATAATTACCACATTTATAAATGAAAATATTTTCACATAGGCAATATTAAAACTTTTCCAGGGACACCTCCTGCAAAGATTTGAAAGAAAAATGCTCCAAGTTGGAGATATCAAAAGGGCGGCTATTATAAAAAATGTAGTTCTTCAAATTTTGTCTAAAAAAGGTCTTATACAATTTATTATTATATTTTTACTTTTTGGAAAAAATCGTTTAATTGATGGAATTTACATAGGAAATTAATGAAAAATTCTATGTCATTCAATTTATTATGCTTGTAAAATTATTTTTCACAATAGAAAAGTATTTTGTTCATACGGTAATAATATTATAGGAAACAAAACTGCACATCGCACTTAGAACGTAAACCCTATGGTGAATACCCTCCTTTGTACAATTTAAATATAAATTTTAATTGTAGGGTATTTACTCCAGATTGTTAAACACTTTTTGGAGGGCTGGATGCTGAGAGTAAAAATAAATACTTAACTTATTAACTGAAGAATTTTCACCACAGCCAGGAGTACCACAAGGATTGCCACTGTTGCCGTTTTTATATTTTATACCACCTTTATTGTCATGACATACAATTTTGACAAAAACAGTGGGCAATATTATAACCAATTCCATGCTACAATTTGCCGATGACACTACATCAGCTTTTCAAAATTCCAAATTGTGAAAAATGAAACACTTTACACTTATATAAATAACCATTTAACCTGAGGAAGGCAGAGGAGGGTTGTCAATGTTAATGATGTTGATGAAAAAATAAAGGAAATATCACAAATATAAGCAGTACATGTTTGTTTTATAAAATTATGTATATTTATAAAACACATAATATATTTTGGGTTGAATCTGGGGTTGGTTTCTTGTGAAACATTTTGTAATATTTCAATTATGTAGAAAATCTACTTTTTAATGTTTCCATAAGTTTTATTTAAACTCTACATATGTTTCGGCGTATTAGGCTTTGTCAAGAGTACAATAAATACTTCATTGTATTCTTGACAAAGGCCTAATAAGTCGAAACATGTGTAGAGTTTGAGTAAAACTTATGGAAACGTTAAAAATCATATTTTCTACATAATTTAAATAAACAAAATAATAATTAGCAAACCTATTCATTGAATACAAAATAATATTTTAACCTTCACTAATAAATTTCCAACGGTTCTGGGATATAAAAACGAAAACATGCAAAAAAAATCACTGCTTCAAAGTGATCTGACCTGTTTCGTGTTGCTTTTGATCTTCTGCCTTCCTCGTCACTGCTACATGTGTTAACCTAATAATATAAATAATTGTAGGTTAGTTTTAAACTGAAATTTGCAATTAACTTGTAATTCATCCTAGAGTTATCGTAATCCCGATTTAATTCAGGGTCTCAAATTAACTTGCATTTCAAAAGCTGCATATATAGATATGATTATAAAGTCTCTCTCAGTGTTTATGGCATGTGCGTCATGATAAGCATGTGCAAGATGATTTGAAGCGAGAGACGAACAGCGTCAGATCAACCAGTCAAACGCGTCTCGCTGCTATGCTAATTGAGTGGGCACAAAAGTTGGCCTATTATCGAATTTAACCGCTTGAAAGAATAAAAAAGATGAACGTACAATTGTAGAAGTTTTATGAGTGGAATTCGTAGGTTTAGAATAGCTTACCGCTTGATATGTATATAATTGGGAGAAATTAAAAAAAAAACAGATCGCCTGATCACAGACGATATTTTTGTGACCCAAGACAATATTATAATGATGCTTTAAAAGCTGAAAAGGAGGCATTCTTTCAGCATTTTATGAATAGATATTCCAACAACCAAAAGGCACTTTGGGCACATTTTAAAAAATGGGCACTTGTTAAAGTGCAAAAACAGTCAGAAATACCAGACGAGTTAAAAAATGCTGTTGATTTCAGTGAGCAGTTCATTAATTCAGAACCTGTGATGCCAGCTAGCGCCGAAGTAGTTCGATACTTTGGTGAAAATTACCTGAATAGAAATGTTATATTCAACTATAGTCCAGTAAATTTTAATGAAATAAAAATTTTGATAAATAAGCAGAAACCCCAGAACATGGGAGTTGATAATATATCAGCTAAAATGTTACAAATAGTGATCGAGTTTTGCATACAGCCATTAACTCATATTATAAACTATTCTTTAGAATTAGGCATAATTCCCATTATTTGGAAAATGCAAATTGGTAAGCCTATTCCAAAAACACAATCTCCACCTACCTATTTGGATTATAGAATAGTGAGTATGTTATGCGTTGTATCTAAGCTAGCAGAAACAGTAATACACAGTCAATTAATAGAGTTCTTAAATGACAACAATATTTTAGCACCCTTCTAGTCGGGATTTCGTAAACAGCATAGCACCTCTACTATGCTGTTAGAGCTTGTAGATGATGTCTTGAAAGAACAAGATAATGATAATGTAAGCTTGTTCGCACTATTTGACTTGTCAAAAGCATTTGACTTTGTTGATATTCCATGTCTCATTGCTATGCTAAAATATATAGGACTATCAGAAAATTGTATCTTGTGGTTTGAATCATATTTATGCAATAGAAAAATAATAATTTCAGTTAATCAGAGCAATGTACCAGAACCAAAGCGAATAAAAGACAGAGTACCACAGGGTTCCATGCTCGGACCTGCATTATTTAATATCTACATGTCTCACATAAAAAACTTAAATATCAATACAAAAATTCATGCATATGCCGATGATATTGAAATCTATTTGCCGCTAAATAAATATAATGTAGATGCACAGGTGTTACAATTCAATAGGGACTTGCTCACAATCGCAGAATGGTGTGGGAATAGAGGGCTATTGTTTAATCCTGGTAAGTGTGCATACCTCTACTTTGGAACATCTAACAGAATACAAAACATAAAGAGTTTAAATGTGGAAATCAATATTGGGAATGAAATAATTCAAAATGTTGAGTCTGCTAAAGTCCTGGGCATCATATTTGACGAAACACTATCTTTCACACAACATGTCAGTAAATTCAGTCATCATTTTTCATGTTGAAACAACTATACCAATACTCACATTAACGAGTCGAATAAAATTATGTTGACGGAATCCCTTGTACTGTCAATTTTAAACTACGGAGACTGTGTATATGGTCCCTGTCTTACTCTAACAGACAAAAACCGTTTGCAAAATTGCTGTATTAGATATATTAAAGATATTCCCAGAAGAGAACACATCACTCCTCACATTAGGTCATTACAGGTGTTAAAACTAACAGAGAGACTCTTCATTCATTATGCTACATTAATTTGTATGATACTAAGTAATATAATTCCATTGTATTTATTATCAAAAATTGAGTTTAGGGAAATGGTGCACAATAGAGAACTTAGAAATTTAGGTAACGCAACTATCCCACAGCATACACTACAGCTTTCAAGTCCTCGTTTTCATATTTAGCTTCCAACACAATTAACAATATCTCGGTAAATATTAGAGGTAGGAGTAAAGATAATATAAAAAAACAGTTAAAATTTGAATTACTGCAAGGAAATAACTTATATATTAATATAATTATGTTTTAATGATAGGGTAAGATTATAAAATCATTGAGGAATGTGAGGTGAGGTACGGTACCGGTTTCAGTTATGTTGATTATGATGATGGTTTCAGTGGCGAAATCTCGATCGGCGAAGTTAAGTCACTTCGGTCGAGTCCATTACTTGGATGGGTTACCGTATCTCATTTTGTCGTCCTGGTTAAGTGGTAGAGTAGCATTAGCTAAACTTTGCCAAGACTTTAAAATAAATAAGGCAATTAAATAATAAATAAATAATTGAGAAATGTATCTTGTCCTTTGTGTCGCACAATAAAGTGTTTTTTATTTTATTTTTATTTATTTATTACTGAGAAAAAATTATTGTAGTGTATATTAAAAAAATTATTGGAATAATAATATTTCCTAATACGTATTTGGACAGCAATGCGTCTTATAGCTGTAATTACTTTGATTTAATTAAACTAGTGTAATATTAGTAGTTAATTAATCTTATAGTGCATATAAAGTTGGTGTAGTTCAGGGTATTACAAATCTGTTAACCTTTATAACACAAACTATTACTTGCTAAAGAACGATCTTTTACTAGATATAATACCGATTCAATAAGGGTTCATACCTCCGCATAATAATGCTGATAATGTTTCTCTAACATGGGATGTAAACATCTTTTATATTGGCTATAATAACTGTTTAGTAACGCGTAACATTCATTATTATAATGTTTTTAATACTTGTTTAGTATGTAATTCTAAAGTTATTAATAAAAATATATATATAATTGCAATAAATAGTTTGTTTTAAAATACAAAATAAAATCAGTACATTTTATTTCTAAATGTAACAACATCAGTATTAATTTTTATTGGGACAATGATATATAAGAACTTCCATAAGTTTATTATTGGGGACTAAAAAATGCTACAAATGCTACTGAGATTAGAGTACTTTCAAAACCTTATGAGCCGCGAGATGCACGTAAGTACATTTTCAAAAACATTGACTCAGCTACCACATAAATTTAATAGAATGATTTGCTTCCATTGTTGGGATTATATTGTTACGTGTTTTCCACCTTTTAGGAAACACCCTGTATGAATCCGTGGGTTCTAAATAATTTCAACAAGAGATAAACACTTTATTTAATAATTTACTGTCTATACAATACTTCAAAATAACCTTTACACTTTATTTACTTCTTATTTAACCTCACTTTTTACCGAACGTCACTTCTATAAACTTCTTCTTTAATAAACTTCCCCTTCCGCGCTGGTAATCGCGCCTTATATACTCCGAAATTGACTCTAGATTAAACCAGAATTTTCTTCAACCACACTCTAGAAAAGTCCATGGCTCCTTCTAGAAGCTTCCAGTCACTATTAGTAGGCATAGGCGTATCATCTCCAGTTCCAAGGGGGTGTAATTCATAACAATATGAATAACATCGCACAAAATTCGCTAGTTTCTAAATTAATCTCAAAGGGCCGTTGGAACGGAGATCTGTACACAATGACAGCTCGAGATAAAGTGCAAACAATAAATCTGATGTTTTTAGAAAGTTGTGTAATTGAGACAATCGCCGAAATTATGTATCTGCACCTTCCAAGGTCAAAGCTCTTGAGGTTTTGGAACACATTTACCATTTTTATTAATGTTATGTATTACACCCCCTTGAAACTAGAGATTGATACGCCTATGCCTAATAGTGAGTGACTGGAAAGTTGTAGAAAGAGATAGATTTTTCTAGAGTGTGATGGGAGAAGATTCTTGATTGATCTAGAGGCAATTTAAGGTATATAAGGTGCGATTACTGGCGCAGAGGAGGAAGTTTTATTATTGGAGAAGTTTTAGGAAAGTGACGTTCGGTAACGAAAGTGAGGTTAAATATCAAGTAAACAAAGTGTAAAGGTTATTTTGAAGTATTGTGTAGTCAGTAAATTATTAAATAAAGTGTTAGTCTCTTGTTGAAATTATTTAGAACCCACGGATTCACACAGGGTGTTTCCTAAGAGGTGGAAATACGTAACATTAATTAAAGAAAAACATTAAAATCTATTTACAAATTACCATTTGCCTTTAACATTACTAATATTTTAAAATTAGAACCAAATAATAAATTTGATGCTTTTATCATGCCCACAAACAAAAACTGACAGGACAGGAGCTGATGAAGGCAACGGCGTATTATAATATACTTATAAATAATTTCTTAATAATTGGGTAATAATTCAGCACTTCAATGTTGCTTCGAGAATCGTCAAGGTATGTTAGAAGTTGCAACTTTATTTTATTGCCCAATTCAGTCTTTTCGTCTTTTTGGTCATTATTGGTGATGGCTGTATTAGCTGAGGCCGTAATGGATTCGGTGGATTCGTCATAAGCGAATTGATACTGTGAGTTTTTCCTCGATTCTGGTGCTCTCAAGTGGTTGTGTACTAACACCTACATCATTTTTTAAAATATTGCAGAATTTACAATTTTTCAATATCATCTCATATTAAGAGAATATTAATAAAATCTTTAATTGACTGTAGCCGTCTCAACTTAATATCAGGGCAGCATATAGCTGATAAAAATGTTAATTCTTGAATTGAAATCGACTATTTATCTGTATTAATATAGCATTCATATATTTTAGGTTTTTAACCTTTTGACTGCGGCTATCCGTAAATGGAGCTATTTCACCAGTGCGGCTATATATATACGTTTCCCGCAACGCGGGAACATTTCATAGGTTATGGTAACGAAAAATGTCAAATAATCATCGAAGTTTATTTGTTTGTGAATTTCTAATATTGTTATGGTTTGTGACTAATTTGTGTTCAATTCTCAACCATTTGCTAATAAGATTCTGCCATAAAATGCGAGCGGTATGTTTGTATTTCTTAACAACAACGTTGCTACATGCTATACTGCTATATTGACCAAGTCGTCGTCCGACGGATCCTCAATATTAAAATTTTCTATGAAAAACTCCTCTTCACTATCGCTGCGAGTGAGAATTTCTTCCAATTCTTTGTCGGAATAAAAACTACCACTACTAGGTGCAGGCAGAGACATTTTGTAGGATGCGGCGAGTTTTACAATAATTATTTTTAGCAGCCGCGACCTACGCTAACACGATGTAGTCGATAACACTGATTACATATTGCTCTGTGCGTTCAGATGAGCTCTCACCCCACCAAAGATATCCCCACTACATAAAACATGTGAATCCGTTTATCGCAGTTGACGACAGAAAAGCAAACATATATGTCGGTCAGTAGCAACAGTGGCATGATTTTTCAAAACATATATATCCGCCAGTAGCAGTCAAAAGGTTAATATCCTTAACTTTAGTTACCTTGTTTCTAAGTGTGATAAAGCACATTTGTGAGAAAGAGATATAAAAAAAGATTCTATGAAAATACATAAACAGTAGTTGCAACTACATTAGTAGTTAAAATTGCATTAGTAGTTTTAACTACTTTTAAATAATAATTTGAGTAGTGGATACTCAATACAATACCAATGTATTTACAACTACTTATAAGTGCTTGTAGTTAGTAGTTAAATTGTAGTTAAACTACAATTATAGGTAAACTACAATTGTAGTTAACTACTAGGCATCTCTGCGCATAAACTGACTAATATTCAGAAACTAAAGAGTTCCCGTCGGAAGTAGTTACTTCACCCTTTATAACTACCCCTAAGACACCGCACCAGTTTTTCACATTTTCTCGCGAAATAGCTGGTTTCACAGAAAATTTTACACTCACTAAAAAATTTTATATAAATTTTTTTACAAATAAGGCCCTATACATATTGCTGATAAGCACAATGATTTATTAGCAATGAGCGATCAAACTAGGGGATTGGTCCCTGATCCACGCATACTTGGAGTTCATGATGTTAGGGAACAAATGAGAAGTAAATTATAATGTTTTGCAGTTTAGAAATCATTCGTGAAAGATGGTTGGTTTTCAGAAGCTAAAGAATTCTCAAGGCACAAGTGGTAGCTTCACCCTTAATAACCACTCTTAACAAACCAGGCTGTGGTTTTCCACATTTTTGCTTATTTCTTCATAAAATAATTCATCCTCGAGGACATTTTATACTCACTGAAAGTATTCTATATAAAATTTACCACAAATAAGATCATATGCACATTGCTGATAGACGCAATGGTTTTCGAGCAACTCCCGACTTGGAAAATCTTTAATTTCTGAAAACTATCCACCTTGTGCATATAATTTCCATACGGCAACAGATATTTTCTTCTCTGTTTCTCCTATATTCAATAGAACATTATTTTCAGAGTTATTTGTATACAGGCAAGAGGATATATAAAAAAATGCTTGTTCAAAAATACCACGAACGTCGATATATACAGTAATGAAACTTTTTATTTTTTAAATTACGAAAATTTTATTATCTGAATAAATCTCATAGCGTCAAGTTACAGACAATTGAATATTTCATCTTTCGAAAGGGTGAAGGGAGTTAATGCGTATCTGGATTGGCCAAGAAGTGACTTAGTATTGTATATATTCTGAGCCCACGAAATCACACAAGCACACCCATTATGAGTTACGTAATTTTATAAAAGTACCCCTAAAATTATGTCAAATAAACATGTTATAGAAAATAATCATATGTTTCGTCTACTGCGACTTCAATTAGGAAATACCCTGTATTACAAAAAATTTAATTTCTTATAGTTAAGAATAATTCTACAAGCATCATAAATTCCATGATATTGAATTTTTCATTTATTTCATGTGTGAATTCCATTGATTATACGGATTTGTCCAGAAAATTTAAATATTTTGACATTCTAAGCTCATTTTATAGAAAACTATAAGTTCTACGAGAAAATTACATAGCACCATTTTCGATAAAATTTTAAGAACTGAGTTCTTCATAATAAGCTCCACTTGATGTTTTTAAGTGTTCATGAGTTACAGCCCATAAATCGTTTTGGAGCATTTTTTATGTTGTATAATCTGTCAAGTTATATAATGAAAATTTGTACTCCCTCCAAGAAAACAAGAAATTGGGCAGAGGCGGTGCATTTATGCTATGAAATTTTCACAGCCGTCGGATAGTGGCAACAATTTGACATGCCACTAAAACAGCATTCACTCGGCAGCTCAGCTACTGCGTTAACGGAAGACGATCCGTCTGAAAATAATACAGTAGGATGCCCAATGAACAATTTTACTTACTTAAAGTAACTGTTATTTTTGTAAGTGGTTTATTAAGGTTGTGAGTTTATAAAAGTGGTTTATAAGATTACTTAAGAGTTGTGAAGTTGCATAGTGGATATGTAAAATTACTAAAAGATTTAATACCTTAGATTTTATAAAATGACAATGGAAACGTTTCCATCACAGACTTATACAACTTTTAGTAACTGTTACTATAATTTATATAGATTTTTTATAGAAGTTACAGTCACAAATTTATAAAACTAATAGTGTTCAATTCGTATATAGCGGTTGGCTCTGATGAATATAAAACTTCTTGGTCCCACAATAACAACAATAACTGTTAACATAACCTCAAATTCTACGTTTCTGTAAGTTTATGCTCCTGTTTAATGTTTTTATTCGCATTTCTAAAGTAGAATCAGTGTAATATTAATGAACTCTCTCATATAAGATACACATTTTTTAATATCGTTGATTTTAACAGGTTGGGAATTCAACTTATAATTAGTGGTCAGGGTTTGAATTTTCATGGTCATTTCAGGGCCGG
The DNA here is from genome assembly GCA_963583905.1 of Stenurella melanura. NCBI lineage: Eukaryota > Metazoa > Arthropoda > Insecta > Coleoptera > Cerambycidae > Stenurella > Stenurella melanura. The sequence continues at coordinate 94,172,181 of OY757310.1, read as the reverse complement.
ATTTCGTTCTACTGTTATTTAATTATATTTAAGTTACTTTTATCCCAGAGTAATGATCGAGATAAGTATAATGATGAAATAGTTCACAAAACTTAATAACAGTAAATATCTAAAATAAACAGCAATCTAAAAGCTGCACTTTAAAATTACACCTAACCACTGTCTTTACTATACGTAAATACCCATGAGAAGGTAAACCTGGACATCAGTCTATAAATGAATACACATTTTAATAGCATCTGAAATTTCAGCATATCTGCCTTTCTGTTTGCGGACGTCCAGAAAAAGATCGACGATTTTTCTGCCATTTTAATGAGTATTACTAATATTTCATATCATTGTCATATGATTCGTCAATCCATAAAGTAACATTTGTAGCAGCACTGCTGACGTTAAATATTTTTGTGGAAACGGTTCAATAAATTAATTGAATTGGTAAATTTTAAGGTATACAAATGCTGCACCATGTCATAATTTCTTTACTTAGTTATATGTACTTACTGTGTAATTTGTTTTAATAAATTTTATTTTTTTTTAATTTTTATTATTAATAAATTTATTCCAGTCCACTCCTGAAATGTTTGGGTAAAAATTCAACCTCACATTCTTGCTTATATAGAGGCACAGAAGTTCTATAAGAATCCCAGAAGTTTCTTTTCAGATTTATAGTGTCCTTTTGGTATTTTCAATATGGATGCTGTATTTTCAATCTTGTCAGTGGATGGCATCCACTGATACTTTTAAGAAAACTGTTGAAAAACAGGTTGAATATTTAGTATACTCAGCTAATACTACATTTTATGTAAATATAAATATGTGTTAAAAAGTGCAGTTTTTTATGAAGAACCGAATGTTGTCAGAAATTAAAAAACATTTTTTGGTTAAAATTTTTAAATATATATAATTTCAGTGGCGCCTTTATTTTTTTGAGGTACAATTGTCAATTTTACAGTAAAGATGCATGTTTGCCATAAAAGTCAAGTGTAATACATTTACAATTTGATACTCAAATATATATTTCCAATACAGAGTAAAAGTCTCCATATTGTTAGAAAAGAAGATGTAACAATTTCAGCATTAACGGCTAAAGAAAGAGAAAGAGGTTTGTGGTGAAAGAAAGAGCGAGAAGGAGAAGTTCTGTATTTAAAGTTTATAAGGAAGTTTATAAGAGTAACACTTACATTTCTATAACTTCTTATTATAAAACTTAGAGATAGGTAATGGTACCCCTTATAGAGTGCTCCATTAGCTCTAAGTGGTATAAAGTGATAATTGAAAAGTTTTCATGGTGATATTCAGAGTACCTTTACAAAACAAAAATTGTTCATTGGATGGGTCACTGTATCACAAATTTAATATTTTCATTCCTAAATTGTTTTTTCACTTTTAAATAGTAATGTTGATGCATTTAACTATTTGTGTTTCTATTCAGGAAAAAGCAAGTTAGAAGATTACTTTTCCGAGTTTGCAAGATATCAACCTCCAGTAGAAGTTGCAAATGATGCCAATGAACCTCCTGAAGTTTTTAGAGCCAAGTACTTTATAAGAGACGAGTTTTTGGTATGTAATCTATTTCCTTTTACCATTAAAAAAATTAATCTTCCATATTATTTTATGAAAAAATCATGGTATTTAACACGTTGACGGACACTGATGTCATATCACGTCATTGTCCTTCGCTCCAGCAGGGCAATTAAAAATATTGAGATGTGCTGAAATTGACACCATGATTAAAATCATTATTGGTATACATAAAAAAATGCAACATATAGCTTTAAAATCAGAATTTTCTGAAGAATTAGATATATTGGAAAAACAGTCTGCGTCATATAACGTCATGTCCCAGAAGAAGCATCTTAGCTACAGTAGGACACTGACGTCATATGCCGAATGTAAAAAAAAAATAAAAACACTTGATTTTAGTATAAAAACTTTTAATAAATGAAATTACAACTACTTAATCATCATCACTACAATACATAAACATATATTCTGGATCCCCTATAGAATCATCTGTATTATACGTATCGTGCCCTTTTATCTGGCGGAATCTTCGTCCTCACTTTCAAGCTCTTCATACCAACAAAGTAGTTGCTTTTCTTGCTTCTCTCCCATTTCACACATGAATAAATTATAAAATATGCACAGGAATCAGACAGAAACGCGCCAAACATGGTCCCTAGATCGCCTGACCAAATTCTTTCATCACCAACAAACTATTAGGAATTTTGTCATAATTTTTTTACCCAAGGTGCCTAGTGGGACACTTCATACCTTATTACATGTAAAATTTACGTGATATGCCGACAAGCGTATCTAGAGCGCACTAAGTTTTTGCGGCATATAACGTCAGTGTCCCTAGGGACACTGTGGGTGATGTGGCTTATGCCGGCAGTGTCACGTTAGGCACATATCAATAAAAATGAGTGTCCGCGAATGTGTTAAGCATTATACAGAGTGTTTGGTAACGATCAATATTATTTTGTTTCTTTTTAGTAACTGGTAAACTTTGATGGTATGTATGATAATACCACATAAAGATAAAATAGAAAAGTTTTTCAAATAATTGTAACACCTCGGCGACTGTTAAAAAAAATTTGATGACTTTGAAAGACTCCTTAAGTTACCGTTACAATTTTTCTGCTATAAATGTATTTTTAACTTTAATTATAAAATTATCCCCAAGAAGTAGTTCGGAGTCCACTACAAACTGTAGGGCCTCGTTTCTCTTTACGTAATATAAAATCATTTTGGATTTTCAAGGAGTTAAGTGAATGACTTGAGAAGCGGTTAAGAAAACATTTTTTAAGAAACAGTTTGTATCAAGTGAATATTTTTTTTATCAATTATTTACCAATTACTGAATACAATCATCTCGGTTAGTATATGAGATCAGAGACAGACATCTTAAACCTGCAAACTATCTTACTGGGCATGACAAGATATCAAGCTAATTTCTATGTTATCGATTAATTACCACTTAGTAATTATATAAATACGATCGACTTACGTCCTGAGGTTAGTGGAGGTTCAGCGGCAGGCATATATGCTGGTTACTGGAGATCCAGAGGCACATATATTGAACCTGCGATGTGTCTACTTTTAAGCCATGACTAGTAAATAAAAAGCTGATTTATTTTCAAATAATTAATTTGTGAATTAAGTTACCACCACTAAGAAAATTTCTCATATCACTTCTGTTGTCTGCCAAGCTCTAAGATAAAGGATTCATATTATAAAATATAATCAAATGCAAATGCAAATTCCCTACAATCTAAAATAGAATTGAGGAAATGAATATATTACTAGCAAAAATACTCGTAATTATTTCAAACTCGTACTAAAGACTTATCATAGATAAGTACAAAAACATATATCTTTCTAAACAAAATACTTTGCTGGCTATATGCCACGAACAACATTGATTTAAAAGAAAGAAATATGCACATTACGTACAGGTTTTTGTCTTTAGTTGTTTTTTGGTTTTGTTGAACAGAATAATTTAAAATTAAAATTAACATTGTGACAGTTACCTGTACATAATGTGCATATTTCTTTCTTTTAAATCAATGTTATTCGTAGCATATAGCCAGCAAAGTATTTTGTTTAGAAAGATATGTTTTTGTACTTATCTATGATAAGTCTTTAGTAAGAGTTTGAAATAATTACGAGTATTTTTGCTAGTAATATATTCATTTTCTCAATTCTATTTTGGATTAATATTAGTTTATAAATCCACGACCAAGGTAGTTTTTGATATTGTGGTATATTAATGAACAAAAGAGGAACTCTGCCTTAACCCATTAACGCCGTGCGTTGCCATATGGCAACGGTAAACACATTTCATTTTCATATCACCCCTGTATGTTATACGTGCCGATAAGAGTGGGGGAATATGTTATTTTATGTGTCAAAACATGCCTAACTTGACACATGTTCCGCAAATTAATCTGCGGTTGACAATAATTTAAGCATTTGTTTACAATTTTGTGGTGAATTAAAAATGGCCGAAAATATGGATGTACGTTTTATATAAGTATTATATTTTTCCATACACTGCTTCTAAAATATTTTTTTGTTTATGATGGTATTTTATAGACTCGGAACTTTGTTGTTTTAACAATTAAAAAAAAATATGGCTTTTATTACATATGATATAGCTGTTCAAACTTGAGTGTTGCCATATGGCAACGCTAGGCGTTTGTAGTAGCTTGAAAGGTTTTCTTTCTTTCTAGGGGCGAGTTGACCTTAGCAGAGGCAATGGACATTGCATTGCTCTGCATTATTTTCATATATGAAATTTCATGGCTATTCAGCAATTGGCACAATCCGCCAAAACAGAACTCAATTAAAAAAGATTCTATAAAAAAGCGTGGTGATTACGAATCAGCCATAGAAGCAAATAATGGTAATTTTTATGTACGTTGGTTTGATAATGCCGCTTTTCCTATGATTTTTTCTTCACATGGCACACAAGAGAATACCCAGACAGAACGGTTTTCACAAAAATTCAAACGTCCTGTCATGGTTTCAAGACGCAAACTCATTACAAAATACAACTCATTTATGGGAGGGACAGATCAAATGGATCAAACTGTCAGTTGTTCTCGTATTGGAATACGTGGAAGAAAGTAATACTGGTCTATGCTTACCTGGCTTTTAGATTTAGCTTTGCAAAACAGTTGGATACTATACAACAAATCTGGGAGAAAATTATCACAACTTGAATATAAACGAGAAATTACTAATGCCTATCTGAAGAAATACGGTGTGCCACATAAAGCAACTGGGAGACCTTCAGCGTCACCTGCAGCATCAGACAGTCGAATATCTGGATACTGTCAGATTGAATGGCATCAATTATTTTATTCGTCACACCATTGAAAAAAAGAAAATTGTTTGTGTGCAAATTGTCTTTGCATAGACTTTTGTCCCATTTTATTCACAATAAATATGTTTTAATATTTTTGTATATCCTAAATTTTGTAATAAAATAGTTTTTTAATAATAAAGTCATGTAAATTTAATTTTTTAATAATTATCTGGAACAATATACAAAATTGGGGTTTTCTTAAGTTACGGTAGCCCAGACGCCTAGCGTTGCCATATGGCAACGGCCAATATCTTATTACCTGTCAATCTGTCAAAAAAAAGTTTCCATAATTTTTTGTTCCTTTTGTCCAGTGTAACACACCTAGTACAAAAAAAAATTAAAAAACTTTAAAAAAATAATTCCGGCGTTAATGGGTTAAAGTACTTCATTATCAAACATTTCACCAGGGAAGACATCCTCCACTTTAACTATTTGCTTTTTCTTTGGTAAGAATTCCCGAGGCCAGTTCCTCAAATACCGTAAATTTCTAATCATTTAATAAGCATATCACGGTTAATAATCCTGATACCACCATATTATTATTAAAATCAATGAGATATTAAAATGTAATTAGTGTCAATTTTAATGTTACACGAGGATTAACAGATGCTATACATACCAAAAATATTGTCCCTAAAATAATTATACAGAGAGTAATTTTAACAAATAAATTGTATGGTTTCCATAAATGAAAATTAATCAAGTATAAAGTACCTTAGCCTTATTCTTAAACACTCCAGACTGTTCTAAGGGGTAAATACACAAGATTAAAACACTTCAGAGAAGGAGTATACTTTATCCCAAACTTATTGACGGTATAAAAATGTCGTTCTTTACCGCAGTATCAATGGCGCCGACATTTTTTATACCCAGAATAAGTTTTAAGTTTAGATGTCAATTTGCCACCTTAATTTGTTATCTATAATAACTATCCACACTCTTGTTAATACAAAAAACTTGGTTAACTTGATTTAGAAATAAATCAATAGTTCAAATAATTCCTTAATAAATTTTTTTTATGATTACTATACTTCCACTCCACTGTGGGTATGGATGAGTAATTACATTAAAATATGGGCAATCGATGATTTTTGTTAAACTATAGTGTTAAACATAAGTTACTTACCACATAGATTGCCTTTATCAAAAAATAAATTGTCCAGTTAAACCTATTTGATTAAGGGCCGGTTTTTCAATGTCCAGTTAAATAGCTTAACTGTCAGATAAAATGTATCTGGCAGATAAACTGTTTTTCAATGTGCAGGCAAAATTTACTGGAGCGTTAAACTCACTATCTGAAAGTAAATTTAGCAGAGAGTTGCAAGGGCCAGTTAAGGATTTATTCTACTGTTAGTGGATTTACACATGCGCATTTGGTTCAATTTCTGACAATTCTAAAACATTATAACCTAAAAACCAATGTGATTGATTAAGGCCCGGTACTTTCACTTATGTATAAATATACTTTATCCGGCGAATAGCAATTCGACGGATAAGATAACCAGAGCTTACTATCTATAGGATATCATGTATCCGTACTTTCATTCAAATCACACCCTCGGTTAATAATTCGATGGATAAGATTTTAGATACTTCCCAGAGTAAGTGTTGCCAACTTAAGATGCGGTAAAGCAAGAGAAATATATGCAAAAACTATATACTTTAAACAAAGATATAAATAATCCCCTACTACTGTTTACTTGTTTATGACATTTGAGTCATTTTCATACTTCATAGTTGTTTTTGTTTGTCATTGTCATTATATAAGAACAATAGCTTCTGTGCGATTTTGTGTCTGCATATTTTTAAATGGTGTATATAAAATAAAATGAAAGAGAAATACTAAAAATAGCAATTATTTTAATTGAATCTAAAAACCTGTGTTCCATGTGATATATTTTTGGACAAATTGAGGAAATAAACAGCAGTTATTACATTTTTGTATTATTCTTCCCGCTGTGACTTTGGCCCAAGTCTTGTTAAATACAAAACAAAACAAACATTTCAAAACTTAGGTTAGAGAATAGAATAACACTGCCAATTAGAGCGCAAGCGCGTTGGCATGGCTTCATTTATCCGGTAGATAAAAGCGTTATTCGTCGGTTTGGGCTCCGAATAGTTTATCCTAGGAATAAGCATATTTATCTGACAGATATCACTATAAGAGATGCTGGCCACACACTGTCAAGCGCAAATGAATGGTTCATATCAAACAACTTATGCTGCAACGATAGCAAAACTAAGTCCACAATTTTTAGTCTACGTAATGCAAACATAAATGTTCCAAACACTGTTAATACCAGCCCTGTCAATTTTCTTGGTGTTGTACTCGATACCAAATTGACCTGGGCTGAACACGCTAATTATGTAAGCAAGAAACTCTCCCAGGGCTTATTCTTAGTACGTAACCTAAAAAATACTGTATCAGATAAAACCCTACTGACGTTCTACTATGGTTGCATCCACTCTAAATTGTCCTATGCTATCATTAACTGGGGCCACTCCCCTCACTCAGTCAATATTTTTAAATTACAACGAAGATGTATCAGAATCATAGCTGGGCTAAAATATCGTGACTGCTGCAGAGAACAATTCAAAACCCTTGGTATACTCACCCTACCATGTGTCTATATTGCAGAATGTTTGATGTATATTAAACAGAATTTTCACCTGTTTCATAAACATAGTGATATCCATCAACATCTAACTAGAAATAATAATCAAATAAAACAAAATTTTCATAGATTGTCAAGAACCAGAGATGGCACTTCATACCACTGTATAAATTTTTTTAATGTTTTACCAGAGGAATTAAAAACCTCACCAATTAACATCTATAAACACAAAATTAAATCATACCTAAAGAAAAAAGCTTTCTACAACTTTGAGGAGTACCTCGTTAACGATTTTACAGATATGATGTAAATATTTTGAGAGATCTGTGGGCTCGCAATATAATCCTATACCTATTACAATTTACTAGTACTGTGTATGTTCTATATATGGCTTTGTTGCATTAAGTGTATTATCTGTTTCTGTCTTTCATTATTTATTAACTTTGTCTTAGATTTTTAACTATTTTTCAATGTAAATTTTAATTAATTTTAATGTAAGTTTATTCATAGACTATTTCCCTTTGACCTGTGTAAACACTGTTTTTTGTGTATGAACATCAATAAATTATCTATCTATCTATCTATCTATCTATTTGTAGGTGAAAATACCGATTTTTTGCTTATCTTCTAGATAAGACTTATTCTAGAGAATAAATGTCGCTATCTATAGATGAAAGTACCGGCCCTAAATGTTCGTTTTTAATTTGTGATTTATAATAAATATGAATGAATGAATGAATAAAATAGTCTTTATTAACCCAAAATAATTACAAAATTATACATAGGGTTATCCTCTACTATCGATTAAAAATACAAAATATAATATAAAATATCAAATGTTTTTGTACATACATATTGCACATAGTCACATTACATTGATTAAAATCACAGTACATTGATTAAAATTATTACATTATTGTCTCGCCTAGGTAGGGTATACATGCTAAGTTAAGGCACTAAGTCTTCATCCAGAGGAGTTTTATATCATGAACTGAATATATTTTTTTAATTGTATTTTAAATTGTTTTGCATTAAGATTTTTGTATTCGGCGGGGAGCGCATTGTACATGGACACACTGGAGTACTAGATCGATGCACGACCAACATTTGAGATTATTTGTGCTAATTCTAAGTTATTATTAGTTCTAGTAAAGTAATTGTGGGTTTGGTTTCTTCTGGTGAGTTTTAAGTTCGAACGATGGGAATGAGTTAGGATGCTGTGTATATAGTTACAAACTTGATATTTGTGTATTTTTTCTAAGGGAATAATATTGTACCTATTGTACAGATCAGCAGTTCTATATCTTATTGGCAATAAGTAAATGTTTTTTATAGCTTTATTCTGTAGCGTTTTTATTAAGTTGATTAAACACGTTTTGGCAGTAGACCAAATTATTGCGAGGTATTGTATATGACTATGCACCAAAGAAAAATACACAAACCGTACTAAATGTTTAAGGATGTAATATCCTAACCTTCTCAGAATACCAACGGGGGCTACTATTTTGTTTCGGATCATATCAATATGATTTTCCCATGATAATTTTTCAATTAGTAAACCAAGATATTTTATGACAGTTGTGTGGTTCAGTGATTGGTTATTGAGCACAATTGCAGAGGTGTCGTTGCATTTTTCTTTAGCGATATACATGTAGAAAGATTTTTTTATATTTAGTGTGAGTTTATGACTAGAGAGCCATTCAGATATAACTCTCATGTCATTTTCAATACTTTGTCTTAATGTTGCAAACGAATCGTCGAAATACAGAAGCATGGTGTCATCTGCATATAGTCTGATATTACCCACAAGTTGTAAATTTGATATTGAATTAATATATACCAAGAACAGTGTGGGGCCCAGAATAGATCCTTGAGGAACACCCCAATTTAATAGTCTTACACTACTTAACACACCACTTAATGACACTTGTTGCTTTCTGTTTGTTAAGTAATTATGGAACCGCTTTAAGCAGTTTCCTCTAATGCCAATCAATTCTAGTTTGTCTAATAATATAGCATGACACACAGTATCAAAGGCTTTACATAGATCCAGTGACGCTAGGGCACATTTTAATTTTTTGTCTACTTTAATTTGGATTTCAGATATCATATCGACAGTTGCTGAACTTGTATCGCTGTTTTTATTGCCAATAATGAATAATAATAATATTCTGGATATGAGTGATTATGACGATGATATACAATTTATAAAGTATGAAAGGAGACCCTATACCATAAGAGAACGAGAAAATTATTTCGAGAATTATGATGATAAAGATTTTTTAATAAGATTTCGACTGCGTAAAGAAACTATTTTACATATCGTTGAGTTGATAGAGAAAGTTGCAGGAGTAATTCTGTTTCTGCAATCACTTAACGTGTAGTTAGCACCTTTTTTCCCTCTTTATATTGCAATTATTGCTGATACACAAACTCACAAAATTAAGGACAGAACATCAATCAACATGCTAGACAACGCAATGAATTTTGAGGTTAAATTAGATAAACTGTCACTAAAACACGCGCGCAAGTTGAATTAAACCAATTGAAAGAAACTTCAGGTAGAATCAGTAGTGCCATCATAGCTAAGAAATAATTCAACTCATGAATACGTAGCTGGCAGTTAAATTACGGTTGATAAACACTACTATAGATATAACAGGGTTCGGACTCGTATGGAAAACCTGGAGAACCTGGAAGACTCAGGGAATTTAAAAATCTTTAAAAAAAACTGGAAATATTAGGGAATTTTATAAATTGTATACAAAATCCGGGAATTCTGTGTCTCGATATGGAATAACCATAGAGTTTTCAAGAATTTTTACTGATTCTGTTCAATTCAAGGAATTATTTTATGTGAAATAAAAAATTGCTTCACTAAAAGATGTATAGAAATTAATATTTTTGGTTATGGAAAACCTGGAAAATTCAGGAAATTTTTTCAGCTTCGCAAAGTCTGAACCCTGTATAACTGCCAGCTAAGCGTAACTAGCAGCTACCTATCTGGTACTTTTAACTGGACATTGAAAAACCTAAATCAAATAGATATAGTAATTATGTATGTATATGAAATAATCTGATTAGTCTCTTGATTTGAGGTATGTACAGTCTCAAATTAGTATCAATTCCTTGGTAGTATCTATCAATGTAGATTATGCAAGTTTTGACAAAATCATCATATTTGTTTTTTCATTTTAAATGTGAATGTATTAAAAAACAAATGTACCAAATATCGAGATCTCAGTATTAGCTTCAAAGTTATTTGTCCAAAACAGTTGTCCAAATAATCAAACCAAATGCAGAGGACAGTGGTGCTAGTCTATCAACTGACTCAAGGGGGCTACAGCACTGAACACTACATATAAATGGAGTGGTTTTATTTTGTATTTGAATTGGAGACGGGATCACTTCGGGAGGTAATTTATTTGGTTTATGAAAAAACTCGTATTATTTGTACGTAAAATTAAATCTCGCGCAAGTATGGCGACCCTGGGGAGGGGCACAATTGGATTGTGTAGAACGCCAGGGCCAGCTCTATTTTTATTACAAGTGTTTTTAATTTGTCTTTTTTTCAGAAATCAAAAATATGCCAGTATAGATTGACATTTCTTATATAGTTAACCTTTGTCTTAATTTTTATTAAAGAACATAAAAGTTGTCATGCCCAAAATAATATAATTATTTAATTTTCAATTTTTTTCTAGTAAACGTTCTTGATAATGTACGGTCGTATTGCTTGCCACCGGCTCTGAAATTCTGCACTAATCCAAGATCTCCCGCTACAGGAAACAAATCAAAGAAAAATTGCGTCGGCTCCTAACGTCCCCAAGAAGCATCCTGACTCAAGCAAGAACATACTTTAAGTAATAGATTTCTACTGCAGCGATGTATAACCCCGGCACCTTGAATCGCATGATAGCCGTATTTTTTTCACGCGGATAAATCTGAATTTATCTTCCATTTTATGTAGAGTTCAGTAGGCTACACTCACTGATCCTGCAGAATGCAGACAATTCCTGATACTCTTCATGGGTAATGTTGGAAACTACAGGAGGACCATACAATGTCAGAAACTGAGGTTATAATTAAATATAGATATAGAAGTTATCAATGGGGTAATGAAGAATTCTTATTTTATTATTTTCTGGGGTATCATTTAAAATGATTTATTTTTTTTAAACTAATGTCTTCCTGTTATATATTCATACATAAGTTATTTTAAGTGAAAAACAGCTTTAGAAAACCAAGGAGAATTCAATATTTGATTCAAAATTTCCTTTGCGTTGTTTTATACATGTTTTAAGTAGTTTTTTTTGGAAAAACTAAATTTACACAATAAATTCATAATTTATTTTTCTTTTTACGGTATTTAAGGAAGGTAAGGAAAATGTTAGAAACTTAAATTAACATTCCCCCTTTTTTGTTTAAATTTCAATGGCAGTGATCGAATAATTATACACATTGAGGCACATATGACTATTTTAAGCCAGTTTATTTGTTTTTTCCATGTCCTTCAGTATATTACATTATGAATTTGATATCGCTTATGACTACTTGCAAGTATCGATTTTCTGTTTCTCTCGTTAATAATTAACAAAATTCTCTCTATTTTGTTAATTATTAACTATTTCATTATATTAAAAGTTTAACTAAAGAATGGGCTTTTCCACATTGTCTTGTTCAGTTATTAGTTTTTCCATGTTTAACCACCAAATATGTGGAAAGGTCCTATTAAATATGTTAAGTAATATAATTTAATAAAATTGTCAAAATATTTTGTTTCAGCGTATAAGTACCGCTTCAGGTGAAGGCAAGCACTTTTGTTATCCTCACTTCACTTGTGCTGTTGATACGGATAATATCAAGAGAGTGTTTAATGACTGCCGTGATATCATTCAACGTATGCATCTCCGTCAATACGAACTATTATAACCGCCCACCTCATTTTACAGCAACTTTGGTCTCCAGCGCTTTCTCACTAAATCTATTCCAGTTTTCATACATTTGTCAAATAAAATGAATAATTAATATATTCATTGTACTGCATATGCAACATCTAATTAAATAACCGTAGGACCAATTAATACAACGCAATGTTTGATTTGTTACTGTTTGGCCAACAATTATTTATGTTTATTTGACAAAGTTATTATTAATTGACAAGGTGAATCTCCAGATGATGAAAGTACAAATCAAAAAAATTATGTAGCATGCAATTCATAAATTTTTCATGAACAATATATAACAACAATTTGAGGTTGAAATTATGTTTAAAATCATTTTAGTTTTTAAAACACTTTAATGGGATCTGACAAATTGTATGTTCATGAATATATTAATTTGTGAAATTGTGATAATGTCTCAAATGAATGTTTTTAATTAATTTATATATCAGTCAATAATATTTACGTAATGTGTTTAAAATATTAGTAGTTAATGATAATTTATATATTTTTTTATGTTATCCTAATTTTACATTAATTTTTATATTTATTTTTGTGAGCAGAAAGATAGTGCAATATATTTATATCTTTAAGTATGAATGTACGACAAAATTTTTATTATTTAAATTTTATTTTTGTTTCCATCTCGGTTAAGAAAATGTCTACTAAGTACTTTCGTATACGTATCAAAGAGTAGATACAATCTACAAATTTTGGTAAATCAGCTACCAATAAATTTTGATAAGCCGCCTTCTTTACTAAATTAATCATTTTTATAAAATGAAAGCTATCAAAAGTTTGGAATTCAAAATTCATATTATTTTTGAAAATAATAAATCTATATATATTTATTTACAACTTAAATAATTATGCGAAAGTATTAAAAAAAGAAAATATTACAATACAAGATGGTATGTTCTTTTCTTAAAGTTGTTATTTAAATGAACGGTTATATTATAATTTTCTATTTTAAAGTTAGTGTTATCTGAAATGAAGTGTTACACATCTACTGTAAATACTTACTTGAAACATTTGATTTCAGAGAAACAAAATGTAGAGTGCAAAAGCAAACTTTAAGAGTGCCGAAGTAATTATTAATTTATTAATTACATTTATATTTATTTAATAATTAGTAGGGAAGCCCTGCTGACTGTCTATATGCACTTCCATCAGTTATTAATCAAATCTTTTATTTTTCAAAGGCATTTCCCAATGAATTGTTTTGCTGTTCAAAAATAATGTCACAAATATTTATACCTCCGCAAAGGTGCAGTAGAGGTAAGATAGGTTAAATTGTCATATTTTGACCTGATCTACAGGTATTTAGTCTATGTCCACTTACTTAACAGGTACTCTGTATAGTCTGAATATGCCATATCGAAAATGAATCAACTGCCGTAATCAATTATATTTATTTGCAGTAAGCAAAAGATGTACCTATGTTGGAAATTTCTTCAGCTTGGTGGTTTTCGTTTTCTAAGTGGAAAATAACACCTAATAATGATTATTTATACAAGTGCATAAAGTAGTACTTTTTTCATGAATGAGGAGTACAAAATTTTTTTAAGACTGCAATTAGGAAGAAAATAGTTGAAATTAAAATTTGATATTTATAATGTAAAGTATGAAACAATCTCAATTGTTCTCAATGCACTCTTATGATTAGGGTGTACGCCAGAGTGATTAATGGCCCGATTTTCACTTTTTTACTATTACCAAAACATGGTTTACGCACAAATAAATAATGAAAAAATAAAGTTTTTTTAACGATCGTAGAAACAACTTTATTTGATGTATAACAAAAATTATGATCATGTAAATTTATTTTCATTAATTTTTATATAAATGTAAAAGATTCCTAAAATATACGATTTTACCAAATTTACCTAATAATCTGTTAAAATGATGTGCAATCCACAATAAATTTTATATTATTTGCATAGTATTGATGAATAAAGACAGTGATAATGTAAAAGACAAGACTAACATATATTATATGTTAGTCTTGTCTTTTACATTATCAACAAAAATGGGAAAAAATAATATTTCGTTAATAAAACTAAAACATCATTTATATGACTAAAGTTTTGTTATATTTGATGTAATCCTTCCAGAGTTTCAATTGTCCAATATTTCAGAAGCTTTGTACATAAATATTATTATATTCTATCCTTGGTACAGTAGAAATATGTATGTAAAATTACGTAAAAATTATGTTAGGAAGATCTAGTTGCTTCATATATCACTAAACGCTGGAGGAGGAACTGGATTTTTTCATATTAGACTAGATACTTAAGGTTTAAATAAAAGGTAAATACACTTTTAAAGATCAATTTTAAAGTATTTTTCTGCACAGGTAGAAAAAGTCTGAAAAGTCGTATTAATGTAACTCAAAAGAAATAATAGGAATGAAATTAAATTAATATGTAATACGTGTGTACAAATGTCTCATTACAATATTCACCATTCGTTAGAGTGTTTTATTTGCAGATGATCTTTTGCAGAACAGATAAATGCTTTTGAAAAAAGAGTAGAGACCACAGCTGAAATTGCTGACTACATTGATTGGTTCAATGCTAATAATTCTCGTTAAATAGAAATAAATTAAATAACTTGTTAATTATTAGAAAACCTGTGTCACAAAATCTGTCCGACCTTAGATAATTGCTTAACCTGGCATAACCATGATGTAGAATTTCATGAAATTTAAGATTTGTTAACATTTCAGTAATAGTATTGTGAAAATTTCGATGTTCATCTGAAATTTATGAAACATAAAAATAAATGTAGTCAAAACTTTCATGAAATTTCAACAAATTATTCCATGAAATTATGTAACTTTCAGTGCATGAAATTTCATTGAATAATTTCCTAAGGAGTGACCTCTGTCAGGAAAATCAATTTTTTGACTAGTTTTAATAAATTTATAACTTTTTTGCAGTTATCCTAAATTTATCCTGATATTCATTCCATTGCATTCTGCTCAAGTTTTTGCTTTTATTTAAAGTAGTAGATAGATAGATAGATAATTTATTTCATGTGAGACAATTACAATTGTGTTCACTTCTCAGTAAAAAACATTGCAAATTACATTCAAAGTAAAAAACAAAATATAAGTATACAAACATCACCATAGAAAAATAAAATGAATAATACTATAAGACAAGTAAGCAGAAATCAGTTAAGAAAAATACTTCATGAACATATAAAATATACATGTCAGTACAATAAAAATTGAAAATTAGGAGACCTGATTGTGAGATGTGCTGAAATAATCAATAAATTCTTGGACCTTAT
This sequence comes from Stenurella melanura, assembly GCA_963583905.1. Taxonomy (NCBI): domain Eukaryota; kingdom Metazoa; phylum Arthropoda; class Insecta; order Coleoptera; family Cerambycidae; genus Stenurella; species Stenurella melanura. The sequence goes on along the minus strand of OY757310.1, from coordinate 94,156,453 downwards.
AATAAACATTTTTTAGAAAACCTTAACTTTTATCAGAAACTTTTTTTTTCCTAAATGTTTTCATTCATTTGGTAGCAGAATATATAATTTTACTGATAAATATCTGTAACTATTAATATTCCTTGATAAGCAGAAATGTGGTGCAATTATGGATTTATGTCTGGTATTATAGCTAGCTTGAAATTGATATTCATGGAGATGGTTTTGGGCATGGACAATACATTCAAGTATGTACTGACTAATAGAAGTAAGTATTCCCAGATATTTAAATAAAGGTCTGCAGGTTCTTATGGCTCTTTTCTGCAGTTTTAATATTTTGTAGTGTTGTGTACTAGTGTGCAATATGTACTTATAGTACCTATGCTAATAATTCCTAAACATTACACCTCTGTATTTCATTCATCGTTGTGTGTAATAAGGTGGATTCAGAGTGCATTAAGCATTAAACGTATGGTGTAAGTATATGCCATAACAGAAATAGACATACCCAAATCGATATGAACATTCATAGTGTACATAAGACGTATGGTGTAAGAAATGGTTTATTTTTATTTCTTTATGTCTTATGCTTAAGTCTTACACAATCGGGTAAAAGCGTATGCTTTCGGGTACATTCGCAAAACAGTTTCACCACAAATCTGACATTTCATGATAGAATACATTAATTTTGAATATAGAAAAATTGTTGGTGTTAATCGATTAGGCTTTTATTGGATGAAAATAATACTAAAATAGAATAAATCAACAAAATGTAACTACTTCTGTCATGTAAATTTGTAGTGACTAGATATGCACCGATCTTACGTTTACCACACTATGAATGCACTTCTCTAAAATTAAGTCATACATCTTATGGGTTAATGCTAATGCACTCTAAGAGTACCTATATTCTTATCATTATTAAATAATTCTGAAATAGCCTGTAACTAGGTTGCCAAGAAATGCAAAGTACTTAGTTTATATTTTAATCTATAGTAACAAGGAAGTCTTAGATGTCAATAGAATTTGACGTTTTTATTATTCTAGATACCACGTTTTTAAACTAACCTCTAAAACAAATGTCAAAACAATACTTCTAAAATATTCAAATTGCATTTGATTATAAGCGAAAGTTTTAAGTAATGGAGGGTGTACACTTGCTATAGAAAAATGGCCTAAAGTTTCGGCTAAAAATTTAACTTGATTATACAAAAATTCTATATATTTTGGTAAAAGAGAAGTTAATCTATAGATACATCACAAAATGAAATGTATCTATTGCGTCGATCTAACTGAAAAAAAATTCAGTCACCTTCACGATTTTTTGCAAAAATCGCTAATTTTTCAATACATTTTCATATACAGAGAAGGGTAGTAGCATTTTTTTATTAAATTATTTTAGTTCTCTTCATATATTTAAAGCAAATAAAAAATGTCGGGGTATTTGATCTTTACCGCAAAGTCAAAGGAACCGACACTTTTTATGTGCTTTAAGTATATGAAGAAAACTATACTGTATTAGAAGATAAAATTCACAATATTTTAGAAAACTAAGTTGCTACTAGTTTTTTCTCATATTTAGAAATAATCTTTTGTCAGTTTCTCTTCATTAGAGTGACTCAATATATAAATTAGTTTATGCTCCTCATTTCAAGTTCTTCACAATACACTTCTCTCTATGAGATCTCTATGCACGTTGTCACCACATAGCACCATTATCGGACTACATTAATGTTATATCAGGAAAGTTCTACCAATTTAAACTTGGTGATAGTCCTACAACATTACGTGAATCAGAGAGCGTATCCCGTTTCGCATAAACCACAAATTACCATATCAGGTGATGCCTATCTTCCGGCAAGCTATCTAGTCACAGTACCTTTCTCTTTAGCTTTTATTTTTTTTAAATTTCTTTGTTTGTTTTGTGTCTAAATTCTCCTCAAAACACAATTTTTCTTTCAATATCAAAATCTTTAGAGAATCAAACCTTTCAAACCATAAATTATGCGTTCTGACGTACTCAATACTACACACCTACATGTAACTTTCAGCCGTGTCACACAACTTCAAGGCAATACATGTGGATGAATCCAATCCTTCAAATGTGTTGTCCTGGTACTGCCTGTATGGAGTGAAGGGGCTCACAGCATTGGCTGTTGGGCTTATGTAGCCACAGTGATTTGCTTTTTGACATATGATAAGTATACTGAAAACAGATGACAAAATATCAGCTATAAGGCAAACTTAATGGATGCTACTTTAGCGGTAGGTATCGTTATGTTGATTAAAATCGTGATTAATGATTCTAAAGACATTAAAGTAACTGATCACTACAAAGTATAAAAAAATGTCGTTAATTTTTAATTTTAAACACATCTTATGTCTTTCTGGATTGGAAAAAAATATATAATCCGAAGAAACATAAATTAAAATCCTGTTTTCATTTATGCTATACTGAGTAGCAATTAAACATAATATAAATATGACTTTTTTAAATGGGCTGTTTTTCGATGGAAAGTGTACACTCAAGAATACTAATTTTAAATTAGACTGATAATTTCATAAAATTCAGATATTTCCGAAATTTGAAACTTTCATTTTCTAATTGATATTGAAACTTTCAAAATGAAATTTTGCAAAACGACTTACAATTTTGTTTGTGATTATTTTAAAAAAAAATTTTTCTCTTTCTATTATTGAACATTCTTTCATGGTATAACGAATATTTATTAGTGAATTTTTATTTACAATTTACCACTGTTTGTATTATATTCATCGTTTTTATGCACTGTATCTGGCATGCCATCTAACTATGGTGATTCTGTAAGTCATAAACAAATCTAAATCTACAATCATATTTTAATAAGATCTTTTCTACATTAGTATTACAATATTATGGTTGAGTGGAAGAGCAACCCTGTCCTTCGGTCAGCTAGTTAGAACTCTATCATTTGAAAGTGTCAACTATTTGTTCCTTTCAATAAAGGCATTTATTATTACTATTATTATATATTATTGAGCTGACCATTCTGATATTTAGTCCAAAAATATAATCTCTTTGTTAAAACTCTTCTACGTGAAATCATCAAAGAAATCATGATATTATTAATTAAGGAACAGCAAAATAAATGTATTGGGAAGTTCTTTAAAAAAATCAGAGTTAGTTTAAAATGGTTACTAATAATATACTTGTATAAATTGTAGCTTCGAAAAGTCGTTTCTTTTTAACATAACTTATACCTAGCTGCATGCAGAAAGATTGCATGTAGAGATACTGTTAAGCTTCCAGAATAAATGTAGTTTAATTTGATATTGTATAATAAGAAATTCGTATTTCTATTTATTTTGTCCTTTGAAACATTGATTTAAATGGATACTTATTCGCATAAATGACAGATTTAACAATTATTGGGCTTCCATACTAGACCTTTTAGTAAAGAAGGCTGCTAATAGTTATAATTTTCACTAAAATATTCAAATAGTGTGAGCGATGGAGACTTTAATTTTACTACTGTAGTGCACAAAAAGAGTAAAGTTCATGTCCACCAAAAATATTAAAATAAGGTACGATATATTTTAAGTTTTCAACGCTAGTGTTATTACATACATTACATATAATGTAAACGTTTACATCTGTATTTATAGTGTGTCATTTTTCAAAATGTTTTTATTTCACTGACATCTTTTATGTTGAATGATTTTTAATATTAATTTTTCTAAAATATTTTTATTCTTTTTTGGTTAATGTATACGGATGCTACTGTAGATACTTATTTATAATTAAATTGTAACAAATTTCTTTTTAATACATGACATATTGCGAAATTAGAATAATGAGATTCTGTATGTCGTGCAAAACTCTAGATTCCATTTTTTTATGGCTAAACTGAAATTCCCCATTTTAATTAATGATTTACATAATGACAGCATATGTTAAGATTAGAGCGAAGATGCTTATTGGCTTGTTCCTGTTTGTTTTCCTTAGAGCTCCTTATTCAGACTTGGTCCTTTATACTAGACTTCATAGTCTGTTGATAAGGGCCCCTTGCTATAGCTGTCAGCCCTTGTTTTTTTTCTCGGCAAACAGTCTTGGTCCAGTCCAGCCTTTACAATGGCTCAGCATATGGACTGAGGTTTCCTACTAGATACTTCGTCATCCATCCAAGCGTTAGACCCGACCAATGTTGCTTAACTTTGCTGATCGAGTGCCGGCACCTAAACTAGTGACCGTAATAGGAGCTGTAAATCATATGTTGCTTTCATATGAGATATATTAGTAAATAAAATATTGGTATTTTTAGCTATTACAGAACTGCAACAAAGTATTAAAATGATGACTTCATGAAAATATTCTGTACCATGTAGAACTCTGTACCATTACAAATATAGGGAATAATACTTATTTTTGACGATGCTGATTTAATTCCTCTCAAATAAAAAGAAAAAAAATGTAGAACCTCAATAATCTAACTACATCGGGACTACATAGGAGATGAATAAGGGGCCTTCCATAAATTATATAAAATTTTTAGAGGGACTGCTAGTAGAGTTATCCAAGATTACCTGGGATGGTAAAGGGATAGTATAATGGGTTAAGTAACAAAGTGTATATACAATTTGCCAATCAACTATTTATTTAATCAAGAAGTAATTTTTTGATTAAAATTAATAAGTGCAAAAAATAGTCTAGATGCATGTTCGTGTCAGGTCTACTAAAAATGGATTATATACCATGCATTATATTAGGGTCGTCTATAAAGAAAAAATATGCTTCTGATTCTTGTTATTTTTCTTTCTTTGCATTTTTTGCCTACTTAAAAACCTACGCGACTTAGAAGAATATAATGCATGAATCTGAATGAAAACTCCAATTTCAAATTTTCATTATTTTAGTACCTCATTTTACCCATTTATAAAAAATTATATCAATTTTTTTTTATACAGAATTTTGGCACTTTGATTAGTGTAGAGCGATACAAATTTAAAAACAGAGGGCAAGCACTTAGTTTCCCAGTTAGAAATCATATGTGATATTCCGCGCTGAGAGGCAAGAGCTTTATCTGAAACTAATCGCTTGGATGTTTACTAAGAGATTGTGGTAATAGTGCATGGAAAGATAAAAGATTGACACATACCGTGACATACAAATTTTAATTTTCATTACAAAAAATCAACTAGAATCTTGTTGTTCTAACTCTGTAATATGTTAGATTTTTATTAAAGAGAAGGTTTTTAGTTGTAAGTCAAAGTTGTAATATAAATATATTTTATTGTTGAAGAATAGACATTTTGCCAATTTTCATATAAGTTTGGCACCTTTATCCAGCCCGAAGTAAATTAGATAGTAAAAGAATCTTTTATTCTATTAACAGTGAATAAGCAAAATGTAGATAATCTATCGCAAAGCTTAATCCTTTTATTGTGGGAAACGGATAAAACCGAAAAGAAATCGTGACCGCTGTGTGAGAACTGGATATTTACGAGAGGCTGGTGGCACAGTTAATTGTGAGAAACGAATATTATGTTTATAGGGCATCAAACTTCAGATTATTACAATAGTTTGAACCTCACTGGTTATAGATGGCGGAAATCACAACTGTTAAGTAGAGTGACATTCAATTTATCGGTTTTATTTGGATTCCCATAAAGAATAGTGTGTAAAATGTCCAGTAAAGGGTTAACTGAGCAAGAACTTTATGATTTATTAACAAAGAGTGATCAAGAAGAAGAGTTTAGAGATTTCCCAGAAGACCAAATTGACAATTGTACTGTTGTAGAGGAAACTAGATAATATAAAGAAGTTTCTCTTAAATGAAAATAAAGATAATGTAAACAATGTGCAAAATACACCATAAAACAACACTTACGGCATGTGTGCAAGTGCACAGCGGTGTAATCGGTTGAGAGTCTGGTGCCACAATGAAAGGGTTAAGTAATAAGAAAATACGGGCTCATTGATGAGTTTCAAAATTGGAAAAATTATTTTAGAAGTAAAAAATAAGAAAAAGGGAAGTAAGAAACATAAACAGTTTCACAAATATGAGTTCTACAAGATTTTGCCCATTATGGCATTGGTAAGAAGCACTGTAACGCCAACAGTATTTTTGTAAATGACACAACATGCTTTATTGTTTATTTATAAAGTTTATAGCATATGTGAAAGTCACGGTTTTAATTTAATTAACAATTTTTCTATTGTATACGATGTGTTTTTGCATTAAATTCAGATTTCTAAAAATACAACTACAATAAATAATCAGAAAATTCTGGAAAACAGTAGACCAATTTACCAATACTTATGGCATAAAAATAAGTGTGACAAATTTCTTCCTAAAGGAACCATTCTTATCTAAGAACAGTGTTTATCTGAGTATAACTTAAATAGTTTAAAATTGTCATGCAGTTATTACTTGAAAGTGTTTATAGCCTAATTAATATTGAAATAATTCTTCAACGAAAGCCGTCTTTTTAATTCAAATTATTAATGCAAGAAAGTAAAACTTGAATAATCTCCGACATTCTAATGTCTCTGAAGATTTTTTTGCAAGCTTCTGACCTTTGATTGTTCCAACAGTCGTCTATCAAATGTAATTTTTTGCCCTATAAATCCTAAAGGCTACAACATGCGGATTTGCTTGGATGCATAAGCATGTACATAACGACATAAGTGATAAACCTGAATAATAGACAGAATTGCACAGCAACTCATTCAATTCATTTTTTCAAGAAATAAATGCAGACTGATTTGACTTGACACAATGATATTTGTCCGTATTCATAATCTGGATACTATGGTGTTGGTTTTCTATCGTGGAGCCTGAAATCATTATTTCAAACTATAATTGATAAATGTTTACCTATTAGTAGAGCTGCTAAAATGGAGGCTTATATAAAAGAGACAAAACAAGATGAGAGGTTAAAGCTAAATGTGGCTAAATGGAAATTTATTTAATAATTGATATACTCAATTCTGAACGGTTGTTCATAGTGCATGTACATAGAAATGTCAATTTTTCTTAATTTTCTATACACTGGGAAGGCAATTGCAACAAAATGCCTTATGCTTAAACTCTGATTAGTTAATGACTTCGTACACATTCTTATGCATCCATTCAAATCCATATATGATGGCCTTCAGCAAAAAATCAAGTTAAAATGATAAAATGAAAATTTTATCATTCATGTTTCTTCAAATTATAAGCTGTTATTTTATGTTTCACTGGATATCAATCTGAGCAAGACGAACCAATGATTGAATGAAGGTATTTTAAAAAAAGTCATTTCTTATTAATCTTTGTCATACCATGGTAAAAAAAAATTGTAGAATACTATGTGAGGAATCTGTTTTGTACCCCATTGTATTTAAGGGGTTAGTTTCACTAAAAGCCAATTCATGGTTGTAGTTATTTTGGAGTCACATGTAAAATGCTGTCTTTGGATGCCATTTCCTAAAATTATAACCTAATTTCTCCCCAAAGATTCTCACGTGTTAGGGACGTTCCGTAAAAATGTGTGCAATTAATATATCCGTAATTTGTCTTTCCCGTTTTATATGTTCTTATCATATTTTCCCTAATATGCCAGCCCCACCAAAAACTTTCTTTTGCAGTCTCTACGTTTGAATCTTTTTATCTGATAATTGTATCACCCATAAAACAAAAGCATTTATTCCAAAAACATCTAATAGTTCACCAATGATAGTCATTGGCCACCAGTTAGTAAATCGTTAGGCTAAACACTCTTACCTTTTTCCATCGGTGGTATTGCGCGTGTCTACATAAACTTTAATATGGCTCTAAATGCCATGAGGGGTACAAAAAGACTATACCAGTTATTGTTTTTGATTGGACATTTTGTAATATTTTATAATTAAAATAACCAGAACAATATTTTATAAATATTGACAGCGAATGAAATTATAAAATATCAAAAATTCTGGAGTATGCTTGTGCCCTGCATGGTACGACTGAGGTTAATAGTTAGGTACACAGATTCCATAAGAAATAACAATAAATGAACATCTACAGTAATAGTAAATATAATATTAATGTAGTTTTGTGCTTTCTTGAAAATATTAAAGATATAAATCTAATGATTAAAAGAAGAAAAATAATATATTTGAAATAAGCAGTAACTATCATGTCAACAAAATGTTGTGTTCATTAATGTTTATAAGGGTTATTCTGTGTTTAATTTGACAATGTGCCATAAGTACCTATGTAATTAATAACATTATATTTGAAAGTATAGAAAATAATGTCTTATTTGATAATACATGTACTTTATTTGGGTGTTTGATAAAACGAAATGAATACTTGCTGTAACTTAGAATATATCCAATCAAGAAAAACTACGTTTAAAATTTTTGTTTGGATAGAAAATTCAGTTAAAAAAATATCTTGTAGGAAAATAAAATAAGTATAATAAATGTTAATGTTCATAATATTTACTAAAATGTAAAAAATCTATAAGTGTAAATAAAAAAGCGCTCTTTTGATCGGTCTCAATTTTGTTAACATTTTTGTTAAGAAGAATTTTGTAAATTGGCTGCGCAGTCAACTGACATGATCAGTCTAAATCGAGTCTGCGGTAAGCCCACAATAGGTCATCTGTGCTAAAAATTAAAATTAGACATATTGTCTGAACAACATAACTACAAGCAAAAATGTGTACAGATTCGTTATCAAACATAAATATTAAATTGGTTCCTTCGGCATCTGAAATACAATAAATTTACTCATAAAATATTTTTAACTCGGTTTACGTACAGAATACCCAGCCGTATATCATTTTTATCAAGATATTCTATCAATTTTACATGAATAAAAAAGTAAATCCTCGGGAATGTTGCAACTAACTGCACATTTTAACAATAATGGGCTCAAATTTGATTAATTTAATTAAATGTATTAAACACAACTGTTTACATTTAAAATGTTCTATGAACATGTTTGGTAAACTTCTTTATAATGTATATAATTTTACTTTTAGTTATATTGGTTTTGTGATAAAATGTGCTTTTTTGTGTGAGGAAGTGAATATTTTAATATGGACATTTAGTGGTGAGCAGCGTTATAACAGATAAAACAACTAAATGGATAATTACAGCTTTGTGTTTTCGACTTTGTGTGTGTCAAGAGCATCAGGTGTAGATGGAATTAGTCTTGAATCCATAAACATGAAAATTAAGTTTTTCAATATTTTACCTATTTAGGAAGTTGGACCTGTAACAGGTAATATATAAGATACATGTACATATACACATCATTAGACTGCCATATTAACTCCGGAACATCCACACACTGTGAAAATATGTTGCAGTTACATCGAAAATAGTATTGTTTTTGTGAAGAGCTCATTGTTATCACTCCATTGGTGACATTACAACACTTTTCAAATCGATAAATGGTATAGGTATGGTATATGGTGTGACCTCACAGTTTAACGGTATTTTTAATCTCTTTATGTTGATATAAAAATTTTCAAATTCGGATGACTAATAACAAAGTTACGAGGTAGTCAAAATGTTTTACAAATAAATTAGAATGCTATAGGGTCTCCTGTGATGGGAAATTGGTACCATCACTAGCATTCAAAACAGGTAATAAAATTTGACTATGCCACTAAACATACACATTCGTTATCTTCTAGCAGTTTTTTATTTGGTGGTTTTTATGGATTTTGTAAATCCGAAAAAATTAATGTTCCATGTAAGATACAAAGGAGGGGTATCGATAAGCAAAGAGAATTCATCCCATGAGCGCATTCTTTTGGCAACAAGATTTTTTTGTATGTTGTACTTTACGTTGTAGATAATATATAAAAACAACGAAGAAAATGCTAAAAAACTGCTATAACTCTGCCATTCTCATTTCGAAATTTTTTATATCAACATGAAGGACTTGAAAATACTCATTTGCCACATGTGCTATTTGAAATGTTGTATTTGATAGGAGTTGTGATACTGCCACTGAGAAGTTGATGATAAGCTTTCCATTTTTTATGCAATTTCATTTCATTTTGTATGAGGTGCAGATTTCTCACTTGTTCCAGAGTATATGTAATTATAGCTTATAAATATATATCTATATGGAAAATGGTATTATAGGTATAAATTACAACAAAATTTTGGTAGGAACAGGAGTTTCAAAACAGTACACATCCATCTTTCAAAAATACATAGAGTGCGATAGAAAAAACAAGAATTGCCTTTTCTGTGCCCGATATTGAAAAGTTTTATGAGAGAAACTTACTGGTAATCTAAAAATTATGGCTTTGTACCAAAGAGTGACTGCAAAAAAACTCATTTTTCGCCTGTTTTTGGGTAGCGGATTGCGAGCTTGGAAAAAATCGTAAAAAGGTTTAGCAGGTCTCAAATTAATCGTCGTTAAGAACCAAAAGAGACATTGTTCTTGGCTTCTTGAAAATGTTATTCAGGGGTTGAAATGAATAAATCTAAAAACAATTCTATTTGTATTATTTCTATTAAATCAATCTTAAAAAAGTGAAATTATGCATTTTCTATATAAGGGTTAAAAATTCACCCACAGGCCCAAGGGGAGTGAAATCATCCGCAAAATATCGACATGACGAAACATAAATATTTTATTTTCAAAATATTTTTGATATTTTGGCGATGATTTCACCCCCTTCGAGGGCTTATGGGTGAATTTTTAACAGTTTTTGAAAGAAAATACATAATTTCGCTTTTTTAAGATTGATTTAATGGAAAACATACAAATAGAATGGTTTTTAGATTTATTCATTTCAACCCCCGAAGAGGGGTAATTACTGAACATTTTCAAAAAACCCAAAACAATGTCTCCTTTAGTTCTTAATGACGATTAATTAGCGACCTGGTAAATCTTTTTACGATTTTTCCCAAGCTTCCCCGTTACTCAAAAAGAGGTGGATTTTGCGGTCACTCTTTGTTAACATATATAGATATGTTCAGAGTTTCTTGATAGATTTACTGAATAAGTAGTTGAAACTGAACAATTTAGCTGTTATTATGTAGTGAAAACCTTTATTAAGAACAAGTAAATGACAGTGGCCTAGTAGATTAAATCAAGCCCCGAGGACACATTGTATACACAAACGTAAAAAAGTTAGAACACGTTCCAAATCCATCCAAAGATAGATGTGGTGGCGATGACCGGTGCTATTCCTCTGTTGATTTCCTATTGTATCATCAGGACCCATCACTATTGTAGTAGTCACTTTTAAAATTTCCAAGCAAGGAAAATCAAAGTGTCCTTATTTCATTGAATTAGGGAAAATTTTGTTGTCGGTGATCCATGGAGTCCTTTAAATATTGTTTCACGTTTGATTAATACTCTTTTAAGTTTTACAATTATCTAATTTTCATTTTGCAAGGATTATACAACCATTACAGAGTAAGTCTTCTGTGCTTGCGCCATCTTACTTAATAATTTGACACATACACGGAATGTTAATAATTATTTTTTTCTGTATTTTGCGTTATAAGTATTCTTAATACGTGCATTCAATCAATCGTATAGTAAGTTTAATCCTAATATCTTCAATTTTCACCAATTTTTTCATTGTTGTCATGATTTTTAAATTTAAGAAAGGATTTTTCATCAAATCATACACTTTATAATGGTGTATAATCCTGTTAAAATGAAAATCAGAAATGTTTTATTAACAGTAGGAATTTCAAGAGAGCTCGATCACTATGGTGAGAGGGTAATGGTGTAAGGAAGGAGCAGAACAGTTAGAATACATAAAATGGTACCCACTGTCTTCTACAATACTTCAATCAATGTTTTAGGACAATCAAATCAAACACAGATCAATAAAAGACGTAGACGAATAATTCTATACAAATCATATATAATGTATTTGAAGCCAAAGTATGCAATATGGGGTGGGAGGGGTTATATTTATTTTCGCCTGTCCACAGAGGATCCATTGTACGAAAAATTATTAAAACAAGATATTTTGATGTAATAACACACATATACAGTGTAAAAAACAACTAAATACTAGAAAAAGTGCACAATCGAAACTCTCATAAAATGATTGACATAAAGTAAGTCACATAGAACAGGGATCAACAAGTTTTTTTGTTATGCACCACTGCTACACCACTGAATGCATACATGAAATTATTAAGTGTGTTGACTGGATGATTCAAATTATCCAATTATAATCCGGAAAAAAAAATAAAGTATGAAAAGCATATAGGACATTTGCATATCAAACATTACTTGTTTGCAATATCTATGTCTTTTATTGATCTGTGAAATCAAATTACATGTTTCAATAATAGGTATTAGGCCCAGCAACATTTTTTTTATTTATGACCACACCGTTGAAACTTTTTGTATCTGTTATTTGGGTCGAGTCGGACAAATTTGGGACTTGGCACATTATGGTAGTGGGGCATTTGTCTGTCAAGCTGTCACGAAGTTGTCAATTTTATGCAAAAAAAAAGTTTATAACTACATTGGTAATTTTATTTTAATCGATAGTTTTTATCATATAATTAGCGAAAAAAAATTTGTCGTATAAAAATAATGGGTCACTTGACGCGTCGGACACGCCAAACACGTCAGGTTTATGAAAAAAAAAAAAAGACAAATTACCACATGGCTGATTTTAACAGAATCTACCATAAAAAAGTGTTGCAATAATGTGGTAACCTTGTCGGAAAATTTTTACAGGGCATATGCGCAGTCGGATGCGCCAAAGTCGTCAACTTCCTGCAAAACTTTTATTTACAACCCATTTTCCGACAAAAAAAGGAAGTTATAAGTAATTATAATCTAAATTAAAATATCTAAGTGTCCGACAAAAATATTGGGGCAAATCGCCAGTCGGACAGAAAAATTAAATTTTTATTGGTAATCGATATTCGCAAACTGTACAGGGTTTCTGCATCCCTTATTTTTACAACCATTTTTCCGACAAAAGTAGGAGGTTACAAGTAATTATTTTCTTAAATAAAAAATGTAATTGTCTGACAAAAATATTGGGGCAAACATACAAAAAAATTTAATTCTTATAGGCTATCGACGTTCTTAAACTATAAAGGTGAGTTAATGCTTATTATTTTATATATATGTTATGAAATAATACATACAATATTATTATTAAATAAATATTGTTCAGAAAATCAAATAATATTGAAATTATATACATAAATAATAATTAAATGATTTATTAATTAATCGTCATCATATTCAAATGCCGCATCCTCGGAATCACTGTCTAAAGCCCAATTTTCTTCGTCTTCACTCTCATCGGGTGATCTACTTAGCTCCAACTCATCTTTATCATTAGCAATGGAACCTGTAAATGAAACATTTTATTAAAAAACGTAATGAAAACTTTTAAAAGATATTTAAATGAAACATTTTAACTAAAATGTTCTTAATGCAAGTAATTGTTTCGATTTTTTAAAATCAAAATAGTTTCATTTTAATCAATTGCAAAAAATATCTGTACAATACGAAATTTTAAAAGGAAAACCAGATTAATAGATTAAATTTTAATGTAATTATAAATATATTACCTGAATGAGTAGATATCTCTTGAAATGTGGGACATTGCTCACCATCAAACCAGAAAAAGTCGTAGCTGCCATCGATATTTATCCACCCGCACTCTTCAACATCGAGTTCTGTTTGTCGCCTCAGATGAGCATTGCACCACAAGTTACTAATGTAAATCGTTCGTTTTACGTGTTGTAATAGCTCTCTTTTTGTTGGTGGAAGATATGATGCATCGAACCCAGCTAAGCTTTTCTTCCAAATATTTTCATTTTTATTTTTATATTTTTTTTTCAAACAATTCGAATCTATCTTTATTGACGTCATTTTTGGTCTTTAAACTATATAATCGGCACACATAATCCTCGATAGATTTGAATACTTCATGCTCTATATCCAAATATTTCGGCTCCATTTCTAAAAGCTGCACAAAAGCATCTTGATATGAATTTTTTTTTCTTAAGATGTCGAATGGCCTTTTTTTCCTTTTTTGTAAAATGCTGGATTAAAATCATTACCGGTAAATATGTGGCAAATGTTAGTGCTGTTGCTAATTTTTCACCTAATCCATGGTAAATTTTGTTCATATTCAAATACTCTGTTTTTTTGTTTGAACACATATTTACCGTAATCTGAATATCGGCTTTTAAAAATTTCATATATGCAATACATACATTAATAAACGTTTGTATAATAATACGTATAGACATAGTCGAAAATAAAAAAAAGTCCTTTTTTTTAAATTGTATCAAAAAGCCCCATTATTTTTGTCGGACAACCGATCCTATATGCGTTACACATGTAAAGAAACAGTACAAAATCAAAATGACATCTATGGTTGTAAATAAAAGTTTTGCAGGAAGTTGACGACTTTGGCGCATCCGACTGCGCATATGCCCCATAAAAATTGTCCGACAAGGTTACCACATCATTGTAACACTTTTTTATGGTAGATTCTGTTAAAATCAACCGTGTGGTAATAAATTATTTTTTTTTCATAAACTTGACGTGTTTGGCGTGTCCGACGCGTCAAGTGACCCATTATTTTTGTCTGACAAATTTTTTTTCGCTAATTATATGATAAAAACTATTGATTAAAATAAAATTACCAGTGTGGTTATAAATTTTTTTTTTGTATAAAATTGACAACTTCGTGACAGCTTGACAGACAAACGCCCCACTACCATAATGTGCCAAGTCCCAAATTTGTCCGACTCCACCCAAATAACAGGTACAAACAGTTTCAACCGTGTGGTCATAAATAAAAAAAATGTCGCTGGGCCTAATACCTATAAGTACTAAATCAACCAATAATAGACTCTGATTTGAAATTGAGTGACAGTCATTGACTAACTCCTAACCTAACAAAACTACTGATATAAACACAAAAACAGAAATCTGTAAAAATGACTTGAAATTTCAAGACATTTTATAAAACAAGTTTTGAAAGTGTTCAGAATTATTAAATGTAACATTCATTTGATAATTCCATTATTTTTTTTGTACAAAGCATAAATTGAGAAACAGACTAATTTGAGACAAATAACTTCTTCAAATTCAGCAAAACAACCTACAAACTAACAATAAGTTGTGAAATAGGAGTTTTCTCTTAGTTTTATATATCAGAAATCAATTCACATAGGTATTAACATATAAGCTATTCATTTATCTATCTGTATACAAAGATGTGGCTAGGGTAACGTGACCTTTCGCACAGTGCAGTGTCATATTGAGAAACATAAACTATTAGTTGTACTAGTTTACATTTCATGTTCGTAAGGGGCTAGTGTTACAGTGAGAATCGTTAAATAAGAAATAGATAAATTCATTTTAGAATTTTTTAATTGCTAGCATAACCAGAATGCAGGTTATCAATATAATGCAAATATTGAAAATTAATATTTTTATCGCTAGTTGTTTTTTTTTTATATTTCATAAATTACCTTTTCTATTTACCAAATCCCTAATTCCAAAGGGCTCCGCATGCACGACGCAAGCCCCAAATATTCACAGAGTGTAAGCTGTCAACCAGAGATTAAGTTAAATATTTTTCTCTAGTTTAAACTTAAAGGTTACATTGAAATAATATAGATTTTGGTTAAAATAATGTTTGCAATAATCATTAATATAATGGATGAAAAAATAAACAATTTGGCCTTGTGGTCTTGTTGGTACTTCTGTTGATACTCTTTAAATCATGGGCTGAGAAGGTTCCAAGCGACATTATTTTCAAAACAACTTTTATTGTAGAAATTAAATCTACAGAGATTTCTGCATCATTTACTCTAAAAACTACAAGATGAAGGCACAAACTAAAATGTAAAATAGTTTTGAGCGACAATCAGCATTAAAGTTAAGAACCATAAGGTTCTAAGTACCGTTTACGTGTGAAGTAGTTTAAATGTTATACTGATTTCGTGCTTGTAAGTGGCTTAAAATGGCTCAAAAAATGTAAATGTTTATAACTTGACTTCACACTATAATCTGACTGACTGTTCTACCGATAAGCAATGTTATTGTGCTGTTTGGCCAGAAATAACATGTGGTCGATCGGGAAACGATTTGGGCAGCGCATTTATGCAAATTCTCGAGAAAATTGTTGCTAACAATCCTAACATCACAGAAATAATAATTTGGAGCGACAGCTGTGTTTCTCAAAATAGGATTAGTTTTATATCGATAGCTGCAGCTGCTTTCTTATATAGACATCAAAATATAAAACAGATAACTATGAAATACTCTTTACCAGAACACTCATGCATTCAAGTTGTAGACAACATTATTAAAAATTTATAAAGGTACAAGATATGGTCTCCTCTTGCTTTCGTAAAACTTTTAAACAAAATTGATAGAAAAAACCATTCTGTGTAATTAACATGCAGGCCAAACACTTCTACAATTATAAAAAATTCATAGAGGTGTTTAATTACAGTAATGTACCATTCGGTACAGTATGCCAATTGAAATTTTTTACGAAATGACCCCCATGAAGTGCAACATAAAGTAGGTAATCATGTATCACAATTTTCAATCACAATTTCTAAAAACAAATATACAAAAAGAAGTAAACACCGTAAAATTAAAAAAATGAAATAAAGCTTTGCTGGAGAATTAAATAGCCACGATGCTCGTCCCTTAAATTGAACTAGTCAAAAGCTTTAAAACCAAAAGTTTTACAGATAAGAGAATCGGACACACAGAATTTGCATATAAATAAATGCCCCTTGAGGATCATACATCTCATTTATCTAGGTGGCACAAAAAGTGTCGGCGCCTTTGACTTTGCAATAAAGATCAAAGACCCCAACATTTTTTATACGGACAATAAGTCTGAGGTAAACTATACGTGAAGGCTTTAATTTCAGAATTTAAGAAAAAATAGACACTTTTGTTTTTTTATCTTTCTTACACTTTCTTTTCAAATTTTGTAGTTCTTTCTCAATAAATAGGGTTTGTCCATTTTTACAGTATTTTATAAATTAATTTAACCTTAATTTTACTTTCAGAGAATTTAAAATTAGAAATTTGTCACATGGAACCTTCTGGTTTTTAGCGAACATCGGTAGTCTCATAGTTCTCAGTACAGGAGGATCTACACATATTCATTTACTTATTTAAAAGTTTATTACACTATTAAATTTAATACCCACGAATTAGGTACCAAATGAATGTGTTATAACCCAAATATTTCAGAAGAATGTAATTACTTCGCTAATCGATTTGCAGTGTGCTAAACATTAAAATTGCTCTCCTGGACAATTTTAGATTGGCGCTTGGAACCCTCTGGTTCTCAGCCCACGAAATATAAATAAAATGTGGGTATTTTTACCAATTTGTTTTATTAAAGTGGTTCAAATATTGTGTGGGCATGTATATTTCTAAAATATATTTGTGTAAAGAGCATGCAAATTAATGCAAAGAAAAAAATATATATGAAAAAAAATTAATATATTTATATATATATGGAAGAAAATTAACACTGAAAAAAAAGGGTATTTATTTTTTTGAACTAGTAAAGCATATAAAGCTTTTCATGGTGAAACTTCAAATAACTAGAACATAAATAATTTGCTTGACATCTATTAGTTTAGTTTATTCAATTAAAAAGCAAAAAAGGACAGTGATTATTAAATATTGCTGTATAGCCCAGTCGTCATGGGAATTTGAGCTGGGGTTAAGTAATCTTTATGAGTACTTTGATTTTTTTGGTAGGTTTTTAGTGGTAGAAAAGTATTTTAAAAAGTTATCAAAATCACCGTGGGCAGAACATAAAACTTAAAAAAAAATGTTTGTTGGAAATAACTTTTAAAATATGGGAAATTATCTTAGAAGTTAAATATTTAGGAGCACAAAATTCTGCAAAGAATTTCGCATATACAACCATTTTTACGTAAAATGAGAATCAGTTATAGGGTTGCCGGCCAACGTGCGAATGTTAAAATTAGCGTTTTCCGTGCGTATCGGCATAGATATTTTAACACGTTCGCTGCTGATGGGATTTTTTTAGGTACCCCCAGATGCTGAGTAGTTTTTTTTTTTTTTTACTTTTTATAACAATCCATTTAGATATAGGAAATATAAATTTTGTATTAAAAGGAAACAAAAAACAAAAACGCCATATGGCGACACCAGCATTGTTGAAAGAATTTTTTCTGCAATGCTGATGTCGCCATATGGCATCGCACATATAAAAGGTAGGTTTTGCCAATCCATCAATAATAGTACTTCTTTCTGTATTAAAACTTTATAAAAACAAATGAAAATACATAAAAAAGGACAAAAATAATAAATTACAAAATATTAAGAATGAAAGAAAAAATACATGGTATCCTTTCTGATTCCATTTGATGCACAGTGTTTTCAGCGGCGCCTACCTCCACTACTTTGATTCGAACTATAAGGAATTCTTGTGGGGTAATGTGTGTTACGTTTCTTGGGGGTGACACTTTGGGAGGCAATAAGTGTTCCAGAATATTTATTCTAAAGTCATATGAGGACATTTTTGAACGTGTATATTTTTTTATACAATGAATGGGCATTCAAAAGCAATAATTGAAATATATGTATTCCCAATTTCATATACCAGCGAATAGATTTTCTGGAACAGGGATAGTAGGACATCATTTGATCTTGATGATCAATTCCACCCATGTATTTATTGTAATGATATATTGCTTTAGGTTTTAATTTTTCCTGACCCCTCTTGTTTGTATATTCTACCATTTCATCTGGAAATTCAGTGGTAATAAACGCCATATCTCTTTTATCCTTCCACTTGCCAGCCATAACCCCTTCTGCATAGCAACATTTGCGTTCTCCTCTTTTCAATTTGCAAGTTTTTACCGCGAATGGATTATTTTTCAAATCGACACGCAATGTTCCCGTGCAATATGTTTTATTTTCCAATAATTGTTTGACAAGATCAAAGCCGTTATAAAAATTGTCCATAAATACGGAGTGGCCAGAATTAAGTTTTTCTTGCAGCAAATGCAACACTACATTTGTAGCATGGCCCCTTCCATCCATGTTATCTATCACTCCTGTGTATACCGCAAATTTTAAAATAACACCATCACAGTCTGTCAGCATGTACAATTTTATACCATACTTATGGCGTTTATTTTTAATATATTGACGAAAAATCAATCGACCTCGCCTAAGAACCATTGATTCGTCTATCGCTAAATTTTTTCCCGTGTAGTATATGGTGTTCATTTTGTTATTAAAATAATTATTCATATTCCTTATTTTAAATAAACGATCGGGAGGATTTGGTTCACCTACACCGGGATTACGCACAAAATGGAGGCATCGAAAAATCAACAGGAACCTACCTATCTCTACTCATTTGTTCTGCAAAACATTTCAGTCCGAACAGGCGATGTGTCTTCCAGTAATCCTGCATTCGATTCAAAGTAATTGTACCCATATGTAAAAGCAAACCAAGAAAAATACGTAATTCATCCACTGTTGTGTCTTTCCATTGCGAAATCCTGGCATGTTCTCTTCCACCTTTATTCAAGAAAATATTCCTTGCATATTCATTAGTTTCCGTCACAATCAGCTCTAGAAACTGATCATCAACCAACAAATTAAAATCATCGATTGGTCTGTTTCCTAAAATAAAGAGAAAACTGTGAAAGCTTTTCACTAATGATGGGTTATTTATAATCGTTTTAGATAGTTTGTCATTTCGATAATGCAACTACGTGGAAATCATAGGGAGTTTCTTTAAATCTTACCTATGTACTAATACAAGAAAGGATTATTTATTTACCTGCAGGCGGTACCAAAAGTTCTTCTTTTTTCTATAATGGAATTTGTTGTGATGATATATTTTCAGGAGTACTAGACCAATTTACTTGTGGTGTTTGTGGGTGGCGATTACGTGTCAATGGTAGTGATGTGGCTGAAGGAATTGGGACATCGGTAGGTGCCACTGTCTGTGGAGATGTTGGCTCACCTCCTATGGAATCATCATCCTCGCCTTCTTGTTCTATTCCAGGGTCTTCACCTTCATTATCCTCCCCAGAATACTCCAGATCTGACTTATCAGTATCGTAGGGGTCATCCAAATCTTCGTCCGACTCGTACAAAAAAGCTTCTAATAATTGTTCTTCAGTAAGAAAGTCCTTGTTGACAACTTTGGGAGTCCTCCTAGGCTTTTTGGAGCTGAAGAGCCTCCCTGGCTATCACTCATCGCTAGAGATAAACTAAGTCACACTGGGTATAAAAATAATCTTCACAACACTTTAACTGTACGCTGATTCAATTATACGCATCCACTGCCAATGCTGAATACACACTGAGCAATAGAATATACATAGGACCAGATCGCCATATGGCGACACCAGCAATGCGCAATATACTACTGCGTCGCCATATGGCGACATCAGCAGCGAACGTGTTAATAACCATTGAAAAAATGATCGGATTGTAAAATAATTTAAATATTGGTACTGTACTGCACAATAACTAAAAAAGAAGTACGTGTGCTGCGAGCACCACCTTGGACGTCTCTTACAAGCTCGTCCGAATTTGAATTGTATACAAATTTTCGTCGGAAATTTTGTACCTGCTCATTGTATGTTTTGGCTGCTACAAAACTGCAAATTCAATTGAGAGAACTGATATTTGTCTTTCGGTCACTGTAAATCGCAATTTAAAAAATGTGAGTATTCAGTACTGAAAATATACTTATAAAAAATCTCCGATTTTAAGATACATGCACTGTATTTCACATTCCTGTTGAATGTGAATTATTATTAAAAAATGGATAAAGCTTATTAAGAGTAGTGTCCTTAACTTAAATTTGCATTTATTTTCATGTTTGAAGGTCAATTTCATCATTTGAAATCAAAATATTATAAATCATAAAATATACGAAAAATACAAAAAATTCATCAATTTCATCTCCAGAACATTTGAACATTTTTCACTACCATGATATCGAAATGTGAGATACGAAAACCTCAAAACCAATGGAACTTGTTATATTAACGAAGATATTTCAAGATATAACCTAATTTAATGAAGTAGACTCTAAAACAAAGAAAAAAAATTGCATTTGTTTTTCAATGTAAGAAATAAATGTTACGATTGAAATATATATTATTCTATAGTAATGACTAATATTTTTTTATTTATTACGATTCCATTTTTCTTCAATAGTTATCAAAGTTTTTGTGCTGAAATGCAAGGAAAAAGGCATTCTGATGCTGTCTCATGATGCCTTGAATTTGATTCTAAATTTAGTCGAAAACCGTTGTATGCACGAAATTTTTTGTAAAGAATTTTGTGCTCTTTAATTTTCATCTCTACGGTAGTTTCCGTATTTTAAAAATTATCCAAAAATAATTTTTTTTCAACTCCTATTTAATTACCCGATAATGAAAAATCGTATATTTATGTATATATATATATCTTTGGCGCCTTCTAGCGACGAAACTATGCGGAATTCGGACAAAACCGCAGATACAAAATTTGTAGGAAACTTTATGGTGTACAACTTTGCTCTTCTGACATTTTTCACCAAAATGCATAGTTTTTCCTCAAAATAGAGGAAAAAGCGAAAAGACGCTAAAATTCATATATATGTAACCACTCTTTTTCGAACTGTGGGGGGCGAAAATCATGTTTAGACAATCCACATGCTTCACTTTTTACAAGTCTCATAGCTGTGGGAAAATTTCTTTAATTTTTCCTAATTTGAAGGGACTACTATATGGCAGCCTAAAACAATAAATTTATTTCAATGATTATTTCTGATGTATGTTGCTAAAATGTAAATTAAAAATTATTTTAGATAATCTTATACTTTTTTATTATATTTACCTAATTTTGATCTTATATACGGATTGAGTTCACTAATGCTCTTAAATTGTCTAAATACTATTGCGTAGACCTTTTGACAACAGTCAGATCGGGGCTACCAGGTGGCGAAGGAATTAGTTCATGAAATTTTCCTATAACTCCACTATAGGAAATATCCTCCCCTAAAACCGTAACAATAAACATTTTTTGTTTCTTTCTTAACATTTATAAGAAAATATTTTGCTATGTCAAATATAATGACATGTTTCTGACATAACAATGAATACTATTAATGTATACTAGATTAGATTTTATTATGATGGTTAAAAATTGATTGATTGAAAAAGAACAGAAAAATACATTCCTAGTAGAAGATCAAGATATTATAATTGACTATAAATTTTAATTCATGCCAATTTTTTTTCAGTATTTTAAAAAATAAAGGTACTTCACACTTTGCAGTTTTTCACATTTTTGTAAATGTTTTTGCATCCAGTATATAAATTTTAGAAAATAGTATCATTTTCGGACTTATTGTATAAAACAAGCGTTTTTATGAAGAATGATTTTCCTTGTAAACTTATAAAAAAGAAAGTTTTCACTCTTCCTAACTCAATTGAACGCACTCTATACAGGGTGGGCCCATTAACAATAGGCCATAATTAAAGGGTACATTCTTTGGACCAAAATATGAGCATATAACTAAACATGCTTTAGTAAATTGTTGTTGTGGAAAAAGATACAGGGTGTCAAAGTTGAAATCTTTGTGGCAGTTTCCTCGAAAACAGTTGGCATTATCAAATTCTATCCAGAGTACTTTTTTTATGTTGAAATGACTACTGCATCGACTTTCAATTTTTTAATATATATTTGCAGATTTGATTATTTATTTCATGAAATTCTCGTTAGAATGCTCTATTACAAGTAGACATTTATTTTTAAAATGCCGCCGTAATTTTAAGACAGTGAGAAAGCTAAGTTAGCTACTGATCTAACCAATCAGACTTTGCACTCAATATACTATACTGTGTACATAAGGAGTAATCCCTGTTTCATTTTTTGTCGTGTGACGTATGATATATCTACCTGTCCTAGAACATCTGCAGAAGAAAAAAATAGAAATGTGGTTAACATAACATCACGTGGCCTAAATGCAACATTTGACATTTAAGCAAAGAATGAGATTGGTACAATACAATGCGTAGAACGATTGACAAATCGTCACCTGCCTAGAGTCGAGGAGAGAGAAGCAGAAATTTAAACCGTGATATGTCATAAGTGAAAAGGCTGATTGATTTGGTCTGGCAAAATTAGGCATACAAGTAATTTTGTCAGTAGACCTTGAATATATGATGTATTAGTGTCATTTTTCTTATTCTAGCACTCAAATAAAAGTTTATCTCGTCACCATTTCGAATTTAAATACAATTTTTCGAGAAAATATTTAAAACAAATAAATGAATTGAAGTCAGCTGAAATACTAACATTTTTCACTTAATTGAAAAAACAATATTAACGTCTTGTTTTGATACACATTTATTTTGAATTTATTTCTTTATGTACACAAATTCTTATTGCTGAAAAGAAGATAATCAAAGACGAAATAAAATCTGACCTAATTTATTTATAATAAATAGAAGTGGCTTGCAGCTGATTTCAAATACCTATTTAATTAACATTTTCTTGAATACGGATCAATTCACTTTTACATCTTGCCACTGACATTAAGTTCACGGCCAATATTCTTTATTTTTACTGTACAAATAATTATTCTCAGCTGGCAAAGCCTTACTGTAACTTTTACTTGTTTCCGAAGGGTCCTATTCATCAATATCTGAAAAATATCTGGTATTGCCATTATAGAGTAAACTTAAATTTTCTTTTGAGTGACCACGCTATACATATATTTTTCTATTTACTAAAAATATACCAACTTTTCTTCCTTAACCATGTTGTCAATCACATTGTAAATATTATATTATTTTGCCATTTTCCTAATTAATTAATTAACTTTTTAGAGTGATAACTCTGTGTCTTTTACAAAGTATAGCAGGTATCATTCTTAGTAATTGTATTAATTACATGCCCAATATTATTATCCTGCATCATATTTTTACATTATTTTCTTAGTGCCCAACCTGTAAATCTTTCACTAAATGTACCAAATATTATTTTTCTTCATCGAATAGTTTTATAAATATAGAACCTACAGGTAGACAGACTCCAGACTGATAGAATTGAAAGACATTAATTTTCGTAATCTACATAATCAGAAATATGGAAATCCAAAGAAATCTCGGAGAGTGCATTTTTCACGATTTAAGTAAGTACCTCCCTTTGGTAATCAAAGATAGTGAAAACCCTGATTGTTAGATTTTGTTAGAAAATTGTAATAAAAATTGGTACATATAAAAGCTGACTATTTATGTGGCTCTGAGAATCACCCTGTATTACATGTATAGCCCAATTTTATTGGCGAGTATTTTACCATACTATATGACAATTCCTCCAAATTTGAAGTAAAAATTTTAATAAGTCTAACAGAAGTCATCGTATTTAATAGGTATTCACATTCAGTAGTACCCGACTGCAACTTTAATTCATTTTGTAATAGTATTATTAAAAACATGACTAAATTTCATATTTTCTTACCACAGATGGAATTGCCAGTGTTTATTTGAGAAAATGCATCAGTGCCCATATACTTATAATAGAAAAACATGCAAATAAAAAAACATACTAAATATTAATAATTTTCCATAACACAACTTATTGTCAGCTTTTTATAAACGTACTATATTTTCTGTTGAATGATGTCACTAATACAGCAAATTAAAAGACAAACTTGTATGATGTGTCTCAAGGTGAAACTTGGATATAAATCTAATAAAATTTTATGACAATTTCGAATATTGCCAAATTACTTGGTTCCGAGAAAAATTTTGGATTTATTTCTGTGGTTTATCCTCAATTTTATTCCAAGATTTCTAAGACTCTTTAAAACTAAAATTTAGAACCTCAATGTTTTTGAAAATTGCCAAACAGATTAATTTTTTTATTCTCAGTGATGTCTCACAATGCCATTTAAAAAATATTTTTTCCTAAATTACCATAGAAAGAAGGATTTCCATAACCTAGCTACATGGAAGTGAATATTGAAAATAGATCTAAATTATAAATGCTGAATGGACAGCAGTAATTTGACAACCACATAATTTAACAACAGAGACGATTGGGAGAGAAATGTCACAGTGATTGATGAATTTCAGAGTACTAAGGTATGTTTTAATTTTCTTAATCAAACGCTCGTGGTTGTTTAAATGAGAGTATGCAAAATTCACATTAGACGTGCTCTGCCACACATGTGTGATTACAAGGCTTTCCATACTTGTTATATTAGAATATACTATTTTTAGTTAAAAGTTTTCAATAAATCGTTTTCAAAAAAGCTGTCGCTAATGAAGAATAAATTAGATTATGTTTTGTCCTATTAATTCAATCAGATATTTTCAACCATACAAAAAAAGGAAAGTGTACACAATCTTGAATTTATATCCTTCTTTTTTGAACAAATGTAGATTTCTGTCTATTATTTTCATGGGTTGTGATTTAACCCATAAAAAGAATAAATAAACAAACTGAGATGTAAAAAATACATTTTCAAACAAAACAAAATATATAATATAATAATTAACCTTTTAAGTTATACTATGTAGATGTAAACGTCACTATATAAATACTCTTAAAAGTCTAGAAGTTAAGGGACACAGAAAAGAATCCTTCATTAACGCACATTGTAAGAACCAAGAGGCAATTTCTTGAACAGATATTCGAAGTAGACAAATGTTTATTGAGTATTCTCATGGATGGTCATCTTTCTATCATCCATAAACTCAATGGTGAGGGTTGAAATAGTTAACTGCTTGGACCTATTGAATTTTGTCATTATTATACTGTATGGCAGTATGTAGACAGCAATCCATATGTGGAAGTGCTGTCTTGAAAATGCAGGTATTATCTATAATTGCTAAGGAAGATCAGCTATTTTATACTGAGGACATCATTTTAATACTTCCATGGACAAGTATATTGACAAATGAGAGCTGGGCTGAGACAGATAAGGGTTTTATATCAAAAGGGCGGAAACGTCGATATATATAAGTGAATTCCAATAAGTCCTTCTAATGTGTCATAACAGATATAAAATAATATAAGAAATAGATAATTTCTTAAGGACTGCTTGACAGCGTCATATCTAGGAAAGGGCAACTGCAGTCCGTGTCAGCGATGCAACTTCGCATAATTAGTGAAAAATAGTTGTACGATATCAGTATTAAACCTGGTTTACTTTTGACAGTGGTATTAAAAATGTATTTAATATTGACGGAAACCTCATACTGATTCCTGTTTTAGTTTTTTTTTATTATCTATTAACAGATATGAATTTTTTTGCCAGCCAGTTTGAGCATTGTTTGTAACAGGACAGGACAGAAGTTTCTTTACATTAGTTAGTGAAGTTTGTTAGCTTTGGTTGTGCATTCCATAACTGACAAATTTAATTACTTGAAAACATCAATATTTCAAATCTTCATTTAGTTCTTCACTTTTACCACCTTTAGTCTACTTTTAGTAGCATTTACAGAAAACATAGTGTATATGCTTGTTAAAAGTGATTTTATTTTCTTCGAAGAGATGGATCACTCCATCATCTCAACTTTTTCTCTTCTGACAAAATGAAAAATAATTTTTAACACTTGTATTTAAAATAACTATTTAATCAATAAAATCAGACTTTAGGTGACAAAGTCCCTAATTACAACACCGAAGTTGGAAAATGATCGCTTCGTCATAAAATATTTAGAGATGTATCTTCCCTTCTCATCATATACGATAAATATATACAAGATAATTATTAGTCATGCTTTTGAGATAATTAAAACCTACCCACATGTACTGTCGTTACTCTGATAGACCTAGTTCAGCACTGAAGTCTAATAGGTCTAAACAGCTGTTTGTTTTTGTTTACTGATAAATAGACCCACTAATGAATAAGAAAATGTATCGTTGGTAGACTTATTTTGCATATTTTGGTTGGACAGAAAGTTCACTCTTGTAAATTCATGCTTTTATTAGTTCAGTAGTGACAAATTAATAACAAAATACAGTACATGTGCCGCTAGTCTAAGGAACAAATGGTGAAATTTTACATCGAGTTCGAATTTCACTATTTTTGTTTAAAAGAATACTGAATGTTACATATTATGTTATAATAAATTATTTATTTATAGGATAATTTAACATCTGTGTCTCCAAAAGTTATGTGGGAAAAAGAATTAGAAAATTTAATAGAAACATCTATCTTTATTTTCAAATGAAGCTGTACCTCTATGAGAATCGAGAGCTGTATTTATTTAAATAAGTACTGAACTATTAATAATTAATGTTTATAATTTTTCTCATGCCAGTTATCATATTTAGTTACATGGGAATAAATATCAAAGAATTAGTGATAATACACTTGTTTCTAGTTCTAGTGTTATAAGTACTTACCAGTTGATTTCCAAATATTCATTATTCATCACCACTTTTTTCTACTGGAGTGTGACGCCTCTGGAGGCGTAGTTTCCGGAAACACCGAAACTCTTGAATAGCAACACTTTGCACTTATTTTGCTAACCACTTTAGCAACTTATTGATTTTTAATCTTTCATTGATTAATTTTGCAATGACGCTAATGTAATTAGCGAAACGTGCGTCGGGTGTTCTTTACAACCTAATCAGTTTTAATCACTTCCCGATTATGCTAACGTGGTGAGCAAAACATCCCTTGAGTGTTTAACTACAGTTGAAACTACATCTTCAGGTGCTTTTTTTGTAGTAAACTATGAATAAAGTTGAAGATCACAAAAGTATGCAAAATTATCAATATATTATTAAGAATAGGAAATACACATGCAATTGCTCCCATAAGAATAATGTTCTTAGTTCTGGCAAAACGAATACTGTATTTGTATGTAATTATTCAGTGTCATGGCTTGTTGCTTTTAATACTCTATGACTCAATGAAATGGATATATAACTCTCTTAGGAACCATATTGAATACCTATATGTTGCTGTTCAATTTTATAAATTCAGTTAAGATGTGGACACATAACTTTTGTACACATCCTCAAATTATCCTGTATTTAAAATTACAGAAGAAAATGTATATCATTATGTGAGTTTGTAGTCAAGTTGTAGAAACAAAAATTCAGTTATCAATTGTGTGAAACTAATATTCATTAAACAACTGTAATATTTATGAGGAATAAATATCCCTAGCTAACACCTCTTAAATTGCTAAAACAAAGATATATAATTTTTTAGTTTTCGTAAAATTTTGAGTATGTTTAGAACTAAAGAGATTCATTACCATTTATCTTCATAAATCTTCTGCAAGAAAGTGGACTCTTAGCGTTAGGTGTATATGTTTTTTAATCTTTATAATTACGAACCTTAGAGTCTATACAAATTATAAATTGGAAATGGACGACTTTTATATTAATATTTTTCCATGTTTATTATGAAAAAGATTGATATTAGATTTGTAAAGAGGAATTAATACCTTTAAGTATGAAGCTAGTCAATATTGGTAAGTTATTCATATTGGATAACATTAAAAAAGATAGTAAATATTTGGAAATAAAAATCTAGTAAATGTTGTCAAAGCCTATACTATCTTCTCTTTACATTTTTTTATGTAAGGGGCAGTCATAGGGTATTTAACTATATTAGTCATGTATCCTATTATGCACACTTTTTTTGCAATTTATAAATAATGATCGACAAGTCAAATTTTTGATAAATAAATAATTGCCTTCCTCTTGTGTTCTAATACCTTAAGCATACACAAGTGATTTCGATTTTTACTTTGTTTATTATGTTGAAATATCTTGAATAAGATGTGATTGCAGATTATAATTTTGAATATTATCATGAAAAATTAAATTTATAATTTAATTTAAAATATGCATTTTTTCATATTGTTACTCTACCGATTTTAATAAGCAACATGTATTACGAGTTACAAAGAACTGCCAGAATAACAGAAATGTATTTGTAATAGATTTACGGCCGTTTGCACCATATTTTTTTTCAGAGGATAACACTAAACATTCGTTAAATGTAAAATTTCGTTTGCATTGCTCGTTAATATTGGATTACATCAGCTTAAACCAAGTTTAATATAAACCACCAACGTTGGTTGCTTAAAGTACGTTTAAAATTAGTTGTAGGTTCATAACCTCAGTTTTTAGTATATTTTCCTTGTTTTGACACTTTGTCAGATGGGGATGTTTATTTATTTTATAAGTTGTTTATAATTAAAATTAACACAAATTACAAATCGCGAAATGGATTCCGACTCCGACAATGATATCTTCAATGACCATTTAGATATAATTAAGGTAATAGATTTAGAATTCCTTAGAAAAATATGTGAAAAATATGTATATAATCTGAATCTAGTAAGAACTTAGTGGATCTTAGGCGAGCGGTTCACCCCTAAAAAGACGCTTAGAAATGCGAGTTACCGACTAAATTTTTTTAATAAAAGACTTCTACTTGAAACTTTTTCAGCATTGTAGAGCATATTTTTCTGACAATTCACGTATTTTTTGCATAATTTTTTAGGCGGTCCTTCAATAGTTACAAACAAGAATGTTGTAAAAAAAAGAAAACTTAATAAATCGCTCTGAAAATGTTTTCTATAATAAAAAACTGACCAAAATAAGCACTTTTTGTCTCTTGGCTTTTTCTCGAAAAATGCACGGTTTCCAAGATATGGCCAACTTTTCAACAAAAAAACGCAAAAATAGGCGACCTTTCGGATTTTTTTTCTCAATAATTTCTGAATGCACAGTAATTCTGCACACGCCAAAATAAACGGCAGTTCATCTAATACAAGTGTGATTTTTTTGTGTGTGGAATTATGCTCATTAAGATTAATTTAAATTGAATTTAGAAAAGTACCATTGAAAATCAAAACAATAACAAAGCAAATAACATGGCGGCCGGGGGTTAGGGAAGCAGAAGCCGCGCGTCTGCGCAGATGACGCGCACGCGACCTACTCAAATCCAAATATTTTATATTTTTGATTGATTTCACATTTTGAAGTATTAGAAAATCCGGAAATATGAAATTCCTGTATACTTTCACTACTATCGTTTAAATTGATAATATTTGGCTCTAAAAGACTACTAGTTTCGGAATCTGTCGATGCATTTATCATACTCGTAATATTTGTTGGATTATCGCAAATCTCCTCGGAATTTTTTTCGTAAACTTTGGTTTATTCTTCTAACTTTGGTTTCGAATGCAAATCCGCGATATAGTTGTAGTAACAAGGAGTTTTGTGGTATCGTGCACCTATTTCTGATAAATCATGTGGTAAAGAAAGTATTTTTTTTTTATAGTGGCATCATTTTTGATATCAGCAGATTCAAGAACATTTTTTTTCACGTTGCTATTAATATCTACCAATGTTAATTTTTTGTTACCTCGCTTTTTTTTTAGTCCACAAATAAAGCACAAACTTTGCCAATCAAAGAACTTTTGGTGGATCGCAATGATTTTTTAGTGTCTGAGTTTTCTTCGTGGTCAAAGCTTGTTTTTCTTTTTACAGAAACAATTTTGTCGATGTCCATAATTAGCCAGCTATGTGCGACATAAATTACTTTATTTATATTTATAAACTATTCAAATCAAATTTCAAAACAACTTACCCAACTTACATTTGCAACTGCACAGTAACAAACAATTGAACGAACACGTTTATTTTTTACTGGTTGTATTAAAATAATTTTATAGTGTTTATAAACTAATAAACATTTATAAGACTCAGAGGTAGTTTATGCATTTTTGCATGCTACATAGTTTTTAAATAGCTTTTAATGTTTACTCTTACTGGAAGTACTAAAGTCGTCGTGTGTAAACTTGTACGATTCGTGTTCAATTTGAGCAGGTCGCGTGCGCGACATCTGCGCAGACGCGCGACTTCTGCTTCCCTAACCCCCGGCCGCCATATTATTTGCTTTGTTATTGTTTTGATTTTCAATGGTACTTTTCTAAATTCAATTTAAATTAATCTTAATGAGCATAATTCCACACACAAAAAATCACACTTGTAGTAGATGAACTGCCATTTATTTTGGCGTGTGCAGAATTACTGTGCATTCAGAAATTATTGAGAAAAAAAATTCGAAAAGTCGCCTGTTTTCGCGTTTTTTTGTTGAAAAATTGGCCATATATCGGAAACCGTGCATTTTTCGAGAAAAAGCCAAGAGACAAAAAGTGTTTATTTTGGTCGGTTTTGATTACAGAAAACGTTTTCAGAGCGATTTATTAAGTTTTCTTTTTTTTACAACATTTTTGTTTATAACTATTAAAGGACCGCCTAAAAAATTATGCAAAAAATACGCAAATTGTCAGAAAAATATGCTCTACAATGCTGAAAAAGTTTCAAGTAGAAGTCTTTTATTAAAAAAATTTAGTCGGTCCATGCTGTTTTTATGGGGGTGAACCGCTCGCCTATCTCGCTTTTTACTGTTATTATGAGTTTCCATGAAGTAATTAAATAAAAACATATAATAGATTGCAATTTTCTTTGTTGCTTTTTTACAATTATACATTTTATTTGCTAGCTACATTATCTTTTCTTGCTTTTGAGGCCTTCATGCACAACATGACTATACTTACTCTTTTAGTATTATTATGATTTTTTACATTTTTAAAAATTTTGTAAAAAGGTAAATAGTAGTAAGCACACACTCAGAAACAGAGTTGTCTCTGAACAGAACAAATATTTGACAATATTCAAGGAAAATAATGTTATAATTTTATAGAGAAGTTATCCGAATACCAAATTCCCCTAAATACACACGTTAACTATCAACTTAAGTAAACCGAAAAAACTAGAGTAAGGTGTAAGAAGACGAGAGGTAATCCTAGTTTAAAAATTAAACCTGGATTACTTATTCATTGCTTAAAATGAAAATGGTGCAAGTGGCCTTTATAGGTGTGTAAATAAGTATTCAGTCCTTACCGATGAAGTTACTGGAATTTACTGTTATCAGTATACATCAATTTTAACTCTAACCTTTGATTATAAAATAAAATTCCAGCCAGAGTTTCAGAAGTCTGCTG
Organism: Stenurella melanura; assembly: GCA_963583905.1. Taxonomy (NCBI): domain Eukaryota; kingdom Metazoa; phylum Arthropoda; class Insecta; order Coleoptera; family Cerambycidae; genus Stenurella; species Stenurella melanura. The sequence goes on along the minus strand of OY757310.1, from coordinate 94,124,460 downwards.
AAAAAAATCACGAGATCAACTGGTTAGAATTTTCAAGCATCGAAGGATGTCATATTATTAGAAAATTAATGTATACATCGGTCAATTAATTCCTCCATAACTGTATATGCAAATTGTGTTTGTCAAATGACAGAGTTGAAGTACACATATTTATTAATAAAAAACATGAGATCATTCTTAATTTCTTAATTGTCGTCAGAATTCAAAATGCTAAATGTTGATGTTAAATATGTGATAAATGTCCCAGTTTCACCTCTTGACTATATACGAACTAAAGATTAAAAGATTGTGTAAAATTAACATATTACTAATTTTATATTCCTTATGAAACCCAGTAAATATAGAATGCACTTAAAGAATTTTATTTATCTTTAGAAAAGTACCTTCGTAATTGTATAAATAAAGTGTATGAATTATTTTTATATTTACTGAAAACTTTTGTATTATATAAAATTGAAAGTAATATGTTGAAAATACGTAATCATCTACCCTAATCTTGGGTCATATAAAGAGACTTTGATTTGGGTTAATGCACAATAGCAGTAAAAAGCAATTTTGTGTACGTATGGACACAGAGTGAATGAAAATGTCTTTTGATAGTTGTGAACAGAACTAAGCAGTATTTTTGTTTTACTTTATTATTTTGCCAATATTGTATATGTAAATTCCATGTGGTTCATAACATGAGCTGTTATAAACTACCTGTAATGAATCCATGTGTCTATAAATATATAAATAAATGAATAAATATTAAATTATATAAAATTATGTAACTAAATGAACTGTAATAAATGTCTTATTTATTATTATTATTATTTTTTTGTTTATAACAAGTTATATATTATTCAGTTTCGAACATTATAAACATTTTTATATTTATTTTACCAAAGAGAAGTTTTTTTTTGTAGTTTTTTTAAATTGATTGTGTAAATAAATCCTGAATAGGTGATTATACAATTTATATTGTATATATAAGGTGTGTTACGAAGACCTTAAAATGCCTGTATTTCTGCTACTATTAAGTATACAGCTAGACAATTGTTTAGATATAGGCAATCCATGGTGGTCTATCCAACTGAAATATTTCTATTTCTCTGCCACTTATACTGTCAAACAACTTCATTGTTTTTGAATGGAACACTGTATATTTTGATATTTTTAAATTTTGTGGTAAATTCTAATATCATTTGATACTGTATACCCCTATTATCTTAAACTTACAGTTCAGGTGGTATCCACTTATATTAATTAGAATTTACTGTGCAATCTAAATATGTAAAAATAAACAGTGCGGTCCAGTATACAGAAATGTCACAAAAACAAATATATTTGGTTAGATAGAGCACCATGGAAAACCTACATTTAAAACATTTCGTGATTGTGCTTTCAACAGTTTCGGAAATACAAAGAGTTTAGAGTTGTGGTAACGCACCCTGTACATATATTATTTGTATATATTGTATATTAGAAAATCAATATATGGTGTAGCTGAGAAGTGGGTGATCATACGAAGTTAGGTAATGGGGAGGTCATCCTCAAATTTAAATAACCATGTATGTGGATTGATGGTTTTCATGTAGGGTCACTAAAAAATAATTTAAAAAGTATGTTTAATTTTGTTTTAAGGTTTAAGTGGGTTTTCCTTTATAATAAAAACATTGTTTTGAACTTGGTAGGATAAAAAAATGGTTTTTGATCATAAAGTTTTTGTCCATTTTTAAGTGATACTTTTTAATGGTCAAATTTCATCTAAATCTGAACGAATTAAACATAATCTATTTCTAAAATACCTAATTATTAATAATTCTAATACAATTTAGCTGGGCTTTCACCACATTCTTGTATATATTGTTGGAGATGTTTATTATTTACTAATGATCAATCCTCAATTTGGGGCAGGGCCGGGTTTAATAATTTGCAAAATTTATCGCGAGGTTTAGAAAGGCACGAAAAATCCCAGGAGCACATTTCATCTTGCATTAAATTCGAAATGTTTGGTAAACAAAATATTGTAAATTTCTTGGATTCTGCACATAAGAGAGAAATAGAAAATTTTAATGAAAAGGTCCGTGAAAATAGGGAAATATTAAGGAGGTTAATAGATGCCGTTATATATTTATCTTCACAAGAAAATTCTTTCCGAGGACATGACGAAAAACGAGAATCGTGTAATAAAGGAAATTTCAAAGAGCTGATAGATTTTTTAAAAACGTATGACCCAAATATTGTCTGTAATTGTTTATTCGTGGCATATTCAGATTTTCTTACTTTTTATTGGGTATTTTGCCACTGAAAAATATTTAAAAATTTTAATGAAAAAATCTCTGCGCCAAACGGATCAGAAAGAGGTTGGTTCTTGAGTACTTGACTGTTTGAAAAAGTCTCACACCTAAAAATATATAAACTAGAACAATGTTATAAACTAAAAACTGAAAATCAAAGCTATAGGTAGTTAACGTTTCGGAAGAGAATCTACTTCCGTTCTCAAAACTTTTTTGGCCAACAAAGAACTGTCATGGTTGACGGCCAAAAAAGTTTTGAGAACGGAAGTAGATTCTCTTCCGAAACGTTAACTACCTATAGCTTTGATTTTCAGTTTTTAGTTTATAACATTGTTCTAGTTTATATATTTTTAGGTGTGAGACTTTTTCAAACAGTCAAGTACTCAAGAACCAACCCCTGTCTGATCCGTTTGGCGCAGAGGTTTTTTCATTAAAATTTTTAAATATTTTTCAGTGGCAAGATACCCAATAAAAAGTAAGAAAGTATGACCCAAAATTAGAGAACTTTTTGAATAACGCCACTGTTTTTTCCGGAACGTCTAAATCAATTCAAAATGATCTAATTGAGAGTGTTAGCTCGATTATTAAAGGCAAAATTTATGAAGAACTATATAATTGCGAATTTTTCTCGTGGCAAATTGACGAAACGACGGACGTTAATCTCAACTTTCTGTAATTTTTAGATATGTAATGCACGGAGAAGTTATTGAAAGGTTTGTTGGTTTTTTTGATGTGAGTAGTGGAAGAAACGCGGAGAGTTTATTTAAATTATTAATCGATGAATTTGGTAAATTTGATTTGAAAAATAAATTAATAGCACAAACTTATGACGGCGCTGCAGTTATGTTAGGGCATCTTAATGGACTCCAAACAAAAATAAAAGATATTGCTCCTCAAGCTTACTTTATTCACTGTTACGCACACCAATTAAATTTAGTTCTGAGTAAAGCATGTAACGGAATTAAAGAAGTTAGAATATTTTTTTCAAATATTACTGGTTTTTTGTCATTTTTTTCAAAATCTACCAAAAGAACTGATGTTTTAAATAGAATTAATATGAAACATAGAATTCCGACAAACGCTCCCACTCGTTGGAATTTTTCATCTAGAGTTGTTTTCACTGTTGACAAATACAGGAAAGAACTTATTGACGTTTTTAATTTTATTTCGGAAAGTGAAGATTTTTTAAATGACGATCAGACTTTACGAGCAGCTTACGGATTAAAATCGTTATTGTTGGATAAAAATTTCATATTTTTTCTAAAGGCTTTTAAAATGATTTTTGAGCAAACTGATGTTGTTTTCCAAATTTTACAAAATAAACTAACTGATATAACATATTCTAAAATTAGACTTAATTCACTTATATCTAAATTAGGTGTTTTCACTACGTGAAAATTTGCTTTTTTGATATTATTAAAACGAAGTACTTGTTATACTAAAGCACTGATCGATATTTGAACAGCATTCTATCGTCCATCAAATTAAAATTTCAACAAATAAATAACATAAAGTTTTAGTAATTGAACAAGTACGTAAAACACGCGGTGACGTCATCGGTTATATTAGTTTGTTAAATCGCGTTTAAAAATTGTTAAACGCAACACTTTATTCGCTTTATTTACGTTTTATATGTGATTAAATAAGTAACGCCTACCTAATACGGGATTTGTAAAAGCTACTTTAGGAAATTTATTTGCAAAATAACGTGTTTATAACACAAAATGACACTGACAATATAACTGATGACGTCATGAGTGCGTAGTGAGTTGATGTAGTGTTTTTGGCGAAAAAATTTCAATACAAAATTAAAATGGCTTATTTTAAGGTATTATTGTACTGTTTATCAAAATTCAAGTGTTTTTAACTATAATCAAGCATTATCTTTACAGTGAAAGTGAATATAAAATTTGTGAAAACACCTAATTAAAAAAATTTCGCAATACTTTCGGTACATTTCGATACTTTATACAACATTTTTTTAGAAAATGTTGAAAAAGTAGACGATGATGATGAGCCTGAGCCACAATGTAAAAAGAGAAAGACAACATATAACTTTGACAGGGCAGATACACATTACAAACAAATTTTTATAGAAATTTTGGACACCATTATAGTCCAAATTGAAATGAGATTTTCTGATTTAAATTCTTTGCAATGTTTCGATTTAGTAAATCCCAATAATTTTACAACGTATTCTAAATCATTTCCTACTAGTCTAATGGAGAAATTAATGGACCATTATCCTTTTTTTGACAGTATTTCGTTAAGAAATGAACTATGCGTGTTGTATTCTGACCAGCAACTTTTAGCAAATTCAAAATCATCTCAACAAATGCTTACTTTTATATATAATAACAATTTAAAAAGCTGTCTCCCCGAACTGTACAAACTTTTGTCATTAGTGTCAACAATTCCGGTAACCTCAGCTTCTGTAGAACGATCATTTTCAGCACTTAAACGCATAAAAACATTTACTAGAAACAAAATGAGTCAAGACCGCCTCTCAAATGTATCGCTTATTTCAATAGAAAAACGTTTTTTGTCAGAATTGAAGAAACACGATTCATTTTATGATGAAGTAATCAACCATTTTGCCAGTTCTGAAAATCGCAGGTTACCACTCATTTATAAAAATATTTAGGCTTTAAAGCAGAGATTAATATAGGTAGTTGCTATTTTAGAAAAAATATTTATTTATGTTATTTATTTTTTAGGAAATATTTTTTAATTCTCCATAATATAGAGTTCCGCGGTTATATTTTTTTATATAACTTCTGTCTCAAAACAATTTTAATTTTTATTAAAAGTTATAATTTTACACTCCTGGCAGTGATAATGAATACAATTTTTTGTTTGTAGAAAAACACTTTAATGTTTTTACCAAACCTGTTTTTATTTTTATTAAAAGTTATATAATTTAATTACAAGTGGGATAGTAGGGCTCCTTTGGATACCGATACTCGAGTCGTAGGAACGAGAATTTCATGAGAATGATTTTTTCATCTCATCATATTTTCTATTTCCTTTTCTTTCTATTCTTTTATTAGTTCTATTCTCTCAAGTCGTGATTCGGTATCCTGGCGAACAACCCACGGCAAAAAAATGTAACGCGCCGTTGTACTACCTCAGGGGTGGCGGGAAAATGTACAAATTGTAGTCATATTGCACGTCAGTTGTCTTTCAGAATATCAAGCCTCCTCTGCAGACAATATCACGAGCCGCCACTGGTAATATTACATGACTTTTGTTGGCGTTCATTCTTATGGTCTTCTTAGATCATTATTTCGAGATCATTTGACGATATTATTGCGATCTAAGTTCGATTTTTTTTAACTTTTTGCCAAATAATGTTAGAAAACAATCTTATAGATATCATCAGCAAACAAACGTAATTTTGCATGTAATGGAGTAAATTGTCTCCTTAAAGAGAAGTCGACCTAATACAGAGCCTTGTGGTACACTTGCATACAATTCTAATCTCTGCGATAAATTACCATCAACTAATTTAGTCGTTTGACTCGGGTAATATCTAAACCATTGAAGCACATCATTGACACCATAAATCTTTACTTTGTTTTAGATAAAATTCAATATTGACGTCATATGCCTTGGACATATCTAATGGTGTCAAAATTTTAACTTCATTAAGATCTTGAGCCCTAACGACGTCATCCAATGAAATGCTAGTGTTGAAGTCTTTACAAAAACTGACTGAATGGGAGGTAGTATTTCATAGGTATTTAAGGACCCTCTTAGCCGCTTATTTATTAACCTTCAGTTAATTTTAGTGGTACGCAAAGTAGACTGATCTATAATCAGATATTTCTTTGGGGGAGGGGACTTTAGGCACAGGGCAACTTATAGAAGTTTTCTGTTGCTCTGGAACAATACCAACACCAACATTTTTGCTGATATATTATTATCAATACTTATGTAAATCTTTTTTTGTCTAAATATAGTTATGTATATCTTCGACACTAACAGACTGAAAATGAAAACTTGAGTTGGGAGGATTTATATGTTCGAAAGTTAGGTTAATTTAATTTATATGACAGTGACCAGTCAACAAAATACACATTAAATAGATTGGCATTGTTGAATGTTGAGGTGTTTTGGCAGCTCTGAATCGTTAGACAGAATATTTTACATCTCTGTGCTACATGTATTTGATCTAATCCTGTCCAAATTTTTTTAACATTAAAATCATATTAGCAAATTTATTCCTCTTCGGTAAAGCGTACGTGTAATGTGAGTGCACATAATACACCATTTTCAGCTTGCCAAATTTTGAATACCTGTGTCTCGGAGACTATTACATCTACAGAGTCCATTCTGGTAACAACTTGTAGCAAATTCAGTCTACTTTATAAAAGTATTAAATTGTTTTTGACGAAAAAATAGGCCTTATAGGTCAAAATCGACAAAAACTGTACAAAAAGCAAAGATCTCGCAGTTTCTTGGATTTATGGCCAAGATCCGGAGGTCTACCGAGGTCGTAAATTTGGATTCAACATTAATTTATAGTCATATACAACATATTAAAAAATCATAGATACTCCATTTGATGTCAGGTAACCCTCTTTTTTGATGACAAGGTTACTGAACTACAATATCAAATCAGCCCCTTGTATTAGTAAGTACCTAAAACTGATCAGTCATTTAATTATCCACTGGTGCAATGGTTCACAAAGAAATTACCAATACTTTGTTATATGCTCTTAGGAAATATCCTGTCAGCAGTAAGTTAATGTTGTAAGATTAATCTATAAATAGTTCATATGGTAAAAGTATTTCCCATTATTCACAGCAACTAAATAGTACCTACCTTGATACTACATACCGGTTAATGGAGGTCCAGGGGCAGACATTTTAAACCTGCAAGGTGTATATACTCTTAAGGCATATTTTAAATTTGAGCGAAAAAAAATTCTGTCTGTTGGTCAGTCTGTCTAACTTTTTTGTGTACATGTTTTCTCTGGAATGGTTTAAGATATTAACATGAAATTTGGTAGGTACATGTCTGAATTATAACGAGATCTGGGACTACATTATATTTTAAGCTTACTCTGGTGAATAGGGGGATAAATAGGGGACAATAAGTAAGGTAAGTCAGTAAAAGTACTGAAACTTGGGATTTGGTGTATATACCAGAAGCCAAGTTCTTAATTTTTCTTATAACATTGTTAATTAAATAGTCTAAGTACTTACTTTGAAAGTTTTGCACCTCAAATTTCAGCACTGGTATACCGGGTGTAACAGGATCATGGTTACCCCCCTTTTCTCCTTTAGTTTTGAAGATAATTGATATAGGATATACTACATACATAATAAACGGCACTTTTTGACATATAATTGATTTGTTTTTCACTTCCGGTTTCGCCGGAAGTGACACTTTCGATTTTTAAATGGAACACCCTATATATTATTGCATTTTTGAATTCTGCATAATTTTCTGAATCCAACGATGCCAAATAAGTGACATTTCAAACATCAATTTTTTTTATAATATAATTTTTAGTTTTCCATTTAAGTGTGCCATCACAGTTCCGATTTATTCTAAATGACCCGTGTAATGCTACAAAAATCGAAATATCGTTAATAACACTAAATTACGTGATTTATGAGCAAATAAAATTCACCAAAATTGTTTTTGGGGCAAAACTCAATTTTTTCAAATCTAACCATATCGGTACCGTGGTACCATTAATTAGTACTATTAATACGGAATTTATTCATATGTCGTATTAAAATGTGCGATAAATACAAACAAAATTACAGCTAAAAGAAAATACAATTTTATTCTAATTACCTTGTTACGCATAAGGTGGTTTTGGAATACAAAAAATTGTGAAGTGAAAAAAAAATCAATGTCAAAAAGTGCCGCTTATTATGTATGTAGTATATCCTAAATTTCAATCATCTTCAAAACTAAAGGAGAAAAGCGAGTATACCATGATTCTGTTACACCAGGTATAGTGGATTACTTGAAAAAAAAAAAACAAAAACTTAATCACTACTATATCCACTTTAGGTGAATTTTTAGAATCACTAGGAACAAAACCTTCCATTGTCGATTATTTTACAATAACAACAATGCAAAACAATTTATTTCACACGGACACAGTGATCTAGTAGATATTAACACAACCACTCTTACAGGCTCATACCACGTGACATTATAATGGCCAACTAAGCATTGTGCTGAGTCGTTTGTGGTATAAATATAAAAAATTTAATAAGTTAGTCAAATTTAAAGATATCGAAATAATTCTTTCACCGTTTTTTTAGTAATCCTTTTTACTATTATATTACGTTAATATTACTAATATTTTAGCCAATTGGAAACTTCCTAATTACAATAAAATATTTTTAATTTAAAAATGACAATATATGGGCGATGGATATGACAATTCAATTTCAATAAGGGAGTATTTTATCACACTGCTTTACAATTCTTTCAAATTTGAAAAAATTAATAAATCTTACAGAAGGTATGGTGGCTAATACGTATTCGCATTCGGTAGCACTCGATTGCGACTTGAATTCGTTTCTAATAGCATTTCAAAGTAAAACTGATATATTTCTTAGCAATGTAATGTTCTCTTGAACCTGTGAGGCGTTGTATGTATTGTTTTAATATCTTATACATCCGTTGTGTTTTTGTGTGCTTAATCAAAAATCTTGGTAACGTTTAACTCTAAAGTGATAAACTAACGGAGCTTATATAAAACTTGCTCATTTGCGTGCCTCTGGAAATCACCCTGTATGTTGGATATGGCCCAATTTTAATAATACCATGTTTTACATACATGTCAGATTTGAATTAGAAAATAAACTCTAAAAGAAGTTATTGTGTTTACAAAAAATGGTCTACACACAGACATTCTTTTATTTGATATTTAAGTTTAGTCTGTTATGAAATTGCTTTCCGTAGACATTTTATTTCTATAATAATTATTAAATTTTTTTGACCAGTCTTAATACACCGAAATTAAATTGCGGCAAATTATTTTTAATGACTAATATACCTGGTGTGTGTGTTTATTTCAATTTTATGTGTAGTTGCATCATCATGTCTAAGTCAAGACAATTATTTCAACTGCGATACGTTTATGTAACATAATTATACCACTGTAAAGTATTTGCTTTTATATTATACAGCTATGTTATTTTGATTTCCAAAAAATGTAATTTTATTAGTCTCTAGTTTTATTCATAGATGATATTTCAAAATTATTAAAATTCGGTCTGCAAGTACCTGTAAAATATGATCGTTTCAATACTAAAATTAAATACGATTTACTCTTCATTAAATAGGTTTGAGGAATCAGACCTACTTAAGATCAACTTATCTAAAATAATTGAAGACGCGAGTGGATGATGATTTAAAGCAAACTTCATCTGCATGAGTTATGACCTACATTACCGCTCGTTAAATAATATGCTATTAATAACAAGCAAAAAGATGGCTGTCAGTAAATAATGTCCCATGAATCGTACCATAATAAGGTTATGTTGAATACATGTGCATTCAGTTTTCATTGTATTAGTGTGTTATTGTAAACATATATCTAGAAAACGGTAATTTCAATTGGTTTGATTCATGTGCTGGTCAGAACAAAAATTTCAACATAATATGTCTTTCTTAGTAGTTGGCGAACAAAAGTTATTTTAAAATAATTGACTATAAGTTCCCAGACACTCATTTTTAGACTCTTGACATACTTGGGTCATATAGAAAAAATATTAAGAAAAACTATTCAATAAGAAAAAAATACTACAGAAAAAAAAGTTAATTTCAGAGACGGTATAAAATGCTTAAGATTAGACGAATATGGGACCTATTTGTATAAAGACGTATCTTTATCCAAATACCTCTTTTCTCAAAATGAATATTTTGAAAAGAGGACATAGAAAAATAGACAAAGAAGAATATCAACTAGAGTTGATAAGAAACAAGGACAATGCTCTGTCATCAGAAGAAATCGCTAATTTATAAAAGCAGATAAAATATGTTGATGAAGAGTACAGGTATTTTTACGAAACAGTGACAAGTTACGAGCCAGAAAAGAAGGACAGCAGTAGAAATATGAAAAGAGAACGTGTTACTAAGAATAACTGACTTTTTTAATGAACGTTTACATAGACATTGTAACATGAATCCTTTTTTTTCACTTATTTACTTAGACCATTCATCCACTTGCGTCTTTAATTATATAAAAAAATGATTTAACAACATATTTCTTTTTTTTAAATATAGGTTGTCCCATTTAAAAACTTGATGGTTATGTAAATTGTATCAAACCGAAAGTCGGCCGATTCTTTATGTAAGATAATTGGGAATTTTATTTCATATCACTGTGCCAAATTTGAAATCCATTGGCCCATTCAAAAGTTATAAGAGTGTTCCAATGGGCTGGGCCATCCAATCAATACAAGTATAAAACCATTCAAAACCGAACCTGAAATTATCCTTAGATCATGGACAGCAGGATATCAATTAGCAAGGTCCAATTGTAATATTTCACGGCCTAGTGGAGATGTTACTACTTTCCATATCAGAATCATACATGCGTGTAGCGGAGAATTAGATATGTATAATATACATTCATATACTGTGAGAGATATGACAACCCATCAGCAGCAAACTCGTCTGATGCGACAGCACAAGGTCATGCCGGCCACTGAAGTATCCCAGCTGTAGTTATACATTGCCGACTGGCACACACGATGTTGTAATTCTTACTTCCCATGTTTAGCTTGCCATCACACGTACTATATAGGTTTAAACAGAGCTATAAACTTCAGAATATTTGAGGATTTTAAAACTTTTTGCAAGAAGCTACCTTGGTGTGCTTGATGACCTGCATGGTCAGTTGATGACTATGATCGAACATGCTGCATAGGATATGGTTGGTGGAAGAGCAGGACTTCTACCCTATCTCCAAGATAATTTGAATGATCTTTGGGTTAGTAGCCTAACCTCTGTTTGGGATGAGATACCACTAGTGATGGGCGATATATCGCGAACTGTGATTTAATCACTGATATTAAAAAATCACAAGTAACGACTGTCAATAAAGTTTGAAGAAAAGCGTGACGTGATCACGACTTTCATATATCAATATATTTTTGACGATATAAATATCTTGTTTGCGACCTTATGTATAACAAGTAAAGCAAACGATTCCGTGACTTAACGATATTAGGTAGGTACGCGTTTCACAAGATAGATTGATCTAGCGCGTCTCATACTATATAGATATTTATATACTTATCTTTTTATATCTTTTATATTATTCACTGGCAATTAAAGGCAAGGTCGTGGCGGAACATTTCTGTTACAAGAACACCTACTAAAACCATGCGTTAAAATATTTTTTTGATTAAATATACTAGCAATTTTATTGCAAATATTGAACATCCACGTCTCGGCATGGCATGTAATAAAAATATGGAATTCGACAATTTTGTATTCTTTTTGATTTTTAAAATTGTGAAATGCTTAGCTCCAAAACATGTTTTAGAAAATTGTGTTTTTGTTGGAGAGAAAAACTTCTACATCGAAAACACATGGACTAACCATAGTAGAAATCATCTTTTCTCAAAGTAGGGTTTGCAATTTTATAATCAACTGCGAAGATGAGTATCCTATAGGTAATATATAGAATGTGCAACAATTAATAAAAAAGTACAGTAAGTTGGCGAAGAGTATAATGGTTATAGCTTGTATACGTTAGAAGTGCTGCCTTATGCCGTTGACCAAAATTGTAAGAAAGAAGTAGGTAACAAATTTTTGATAAATATTTGAATTGGAGAAATACTTTGATTTTATTAAATAAAATGCTTCCCATTAAATAATAGCAAATAAGAATAACTATATAAATAAACATTATATTCATTATTTAATTTGTACATTTTTATTAAAATCCGAGGCTTATATTAAAAAGGTTGCAGCACTATTATAGACAATAATCCAGCAAAAATTAAAATCCCTGATTGATAACAAGCAACCTAAAACCTAAATAGTTTATTGATGCTTCCGAAATGTTTACATATTTGTATAACTTTACAAAAATATGCTATTACGAAGTTCAAATAGGCGTCCCATTTAAAACTTTAGTGTTTTGGCTTTATCACCAATCCATGTCAGGTTAGTTGGATAAGCAAATCATATCAATATGCATGTATATGTAAATGTCATACGTATTATATATCTACGGCTGCACAGATTACCAAAGTAGCGAATTCATCAATTCACCAAAATTAGCAATTTTTCCTATTCGCCGTATTATGAAAAGTCGTGATCACATCACGGTTTAAATTCACTGATATCAGAAATTCACAGTCACGATTCACGTTGTGATTGAAAAATCACAATATCGCCCAACACTAGATACCACAACCTGGCATTAGTTGCCTCATTTGATAGCAATGCTTAATAGAGTGAATGATTGCATTCAAAATTGCAATGGAATTCATGACTTTTTAATTCGACATTTTACATTGTAGAAATTTCAATAAAATTGATTGAGGAAATTACAGTGTATTTTATTATTCAAACCAGTATATATTCGATAACTCTCTTTTATAAATATTGATATTACATAATAAAGAACAATGGAGGAGGTTGTCATGACAAGATATCACCATCTTGAAAATTCCTAGAATCAACGCTGAATACAATGTATGTAAATTAAATATAATACCATGAAATGTTTTGTACCAAACCATTTTATTTTGATACAATTTGTACTTTGAAGGGAATTTTTCACCATAATAAAAGCAGAATAAAGAGGTGCTCGGAGACAGAACCGTCTGGTGTGTTTCCATTAAATAGGAACTTAATGGCAATGATTCAAGAGGGCCAAGAGGGGCACTCCCATTTATAACCATTGGTAATTTTCAAATATGAAAGTAAAGGTGTAAAAATTTATTTAAAATGTATAATAATTATTTAAGAAATATGCACATTTATTAGGAAATTTTTATCTCAAAAAAATATCCATATTTATGACAATATTCAATAAACTGTTTCAATTACAAAAAGGGCAAAATATTAAAAGTTTCATTTAGGTTCAAAATTGAAGCACATCGTAGGCTGTCCAGGAATAATATCAGAATTCTTGATGGGTGGATTCCTTGTTTAAGAATAACCATAAAAGTTCAAGTCAAAGTTTGTCCGAATATGCTTCTTGAGAGAGCGACAGTTTCAAGGTGGTACCTAAAATCTAGTTTTCATTTTTTATCTTAAAAAGTTCTTTCAGTGTTATAACCCAGAGCGAATTTTAGGCTTAACATTCTGGCCTACATTGGCCAATGGTGCTTACGTATTCTTTTTAGAAAGACCAGAATAATTATTTAGTTTCTAAATTCAAAAACATCCTAAATTTTACCACAGTTTGCTTAATACTGACGATTTCAATATAAAACAATGATGTTTAATGATACTTGATTATAGAAGGCGTTACTTTGTGATAGTGAAGCATGATGATATGAGAAAGGACATTTTACTTTGTTTCCTATTACTAATTAATTGTAACATACACGTTACTGCAGTTTCGGCACATTAACATACCATTTTCATATTCAATCCAATCAAAGCTATTTGAATCAACGTTTGAAATTGGCACATTAATGTGTCGAAACTGCAATAACGTGTATGTTACATAAAATAGTGATTGAAAACAAAGCAAAGTGTCCTTTCTCATATTATTTAATGACTCCAAATTTCTTACAACAAAAACTAGTAATAACCCCCAAAAAACATTACAAATGTAAAAATTTCAGTCTTTTCCTTCTAATTGCGGCAATAACAACAAAAAGAAGTTGTATCATCTAAAACAACTATCTATCGACAAAAATTGGAGCATAACAGCAAATAAACCACTTGCTTATTCAGTGGTTTATTTTTGCACAAAACCATTAGAATACTAATGAAAAATGTGCCTATTATACCAAATTTTATCATTTTTAAATAGTTTTTGAGAAAAAAAAAATGAAACCATATTTTGGGTGCCATCTTCAACCTGTCGTAGCTTCCCAAGAAAGCATTTTTTGAGACCTATTGACTAGAACTTTTATTTTTATTTCATTCTCCAAAAATTCAGATATTAATCCTTGATACCCTACACGTATAAGGCAGAAATCACAAAATTGACAATTTTATGTGCTATATTAACAATACAATATTAATGAAACATTTTCTTTATAGGATTTTGCAAACAGTAGAAAGAAAAGCTATCTATGAGAACTAAAGGAAAAACTATATATAAAAATATTAATGAAATCTTTGCATTCTTTCGATAACCTGACTTCTGGTTATCGAAAGAATGCAAAGATTTCATTAATATTTTTATATATAGTTTTTCCTTTAGTTCTCATAGATAGCTTTTCTTTCTACTGTTTGCAAAATCCTATAAAGAAAATGTTTCATTACTATAAGCAAACAAATAATAAATAATTCACTTTTAAATACAATATTAACTTAAAAAGTTGATATATTTTGACAAGGAAACGGTTAGCCCAATATTTTTATATGTATATTTTTAATGACATTATGGCAAATATCTCTTGAAATGATAGTTTCAATGAATAAGCTTTCTCGAAATATTTTATAAAGATGTGATTTACATTTTGATTTTTCTGCCTACGAATCCGTATATATCTGTAAAGATACCCTGCATCAAGGGACCTATTGCCTTATATAATATGAAGCATCCTATTACATTACTGAGGTAGTTATATTGGATCACCCCTTTATTCTGCCCCAATCATAATTGTAATATTGAGGATGACAACGATTTCAGATAAAATAAAAATGCATTAATATAAGAGTTTTATTGATATTATTTAACTTCTATGAGTTTTAAGATGTCTAATAAGATGTGCCTTTTGAGAAAATCGTTTATTACAATATTCACACAAATATGCCTTTTCGCCACTATGTACTAACATATGTTGATATAGCTGCCCTTTAGTTGAAAATGCTTTTCCGCATTGATCGCACCGGTAATTTTTTTCACCTGTGTGTATTTTGGTATGTGTATTTAAATTACTTGAGCTGGCAAATTTTTTAGAACAATACGTACAACCGTAAGGTCTTTCTGATGTATGAATTGCTATGGTGTGTTTTGTTAGTTGCTGCGCCGTAGCAAATGCTTTACTGCAAGCAGCACATATATGATTTTTTTCACCAGTGTGTGTTCTCATATGAGTATGAAGATGCCCCCCATTAATGAATCTTTTATCACAGAGATGACATATGTAAGGCCTTTCTCCAGTATGTATTCGTATATGATGTACAAGACCAGGTTTTGTGCGAAATACTTTACCACATGTATCACACTGATGGTGTTTGGGAGGTTTTTTTGGTTTTAGTAAGTTCGGATGTGTCATATTAACTAATGTTATATCTTCTACCTGAAAAAAAAAAATCCATCTGAGAATAATTATAAAAACTAGGAACAAATTAGGCAGCCATGGCAACATGGCTAGATGTATCACGGCTTGCATCAAGACTTTATGGTGTTTATTTATTTTAACCTTCATCACAACTTCGTCAGAAAGTTATATAGAAATTTCCACCATAGTATAAAGAGTTTGCATCATTGAGTTAGAAGGTAGGGAGACGACATCCTATACAAATTTCCTATACAGAAACGGCATCAGTAGGCGTGGCTAAATGTAGTAACAATATGGTGGTTTTCCAGACCCGGACTAATTAAAATAATAAGAACTTTGCACCCCGACAAGACGGTCTATCTGGATAACATAAATAAATGTTCAATTCAATAAATGCAAGAGTTTTAACAGTTTTTATTTACATTGATATATAAAATGTGCAATGTTATCCTAAAATAAACCATTTGTTTCTATTCTACTAAATTTATAACCTGAATATATTTAAAAAACATTTAGTTAGCTGTTTTTTTTTTTAAATACGGCTCTGTTTGTTGTTTACACTACCTATGAAATGTTATTCCCGTTAATTTCTTCTTGTCAACACTATCTTTAGAAGAGCAACTTCTTTTAGCACACGACACCATAGTCCTTTTAATGTTTATTGTCTAAAATGTTAACAAACTATCAGTAAAAATCACAATAAATCGCACGGAAAACAAACTGTCACTATTTGACGGAAAAGTAGTAACAAGATGGCGAAATGATGCCGTTTTTGATCACGTGACTGCTTCTCCCTACCTTCTAACTCAATGGTTTGCATAGATCCTAATGAGTTAAATAAAAATATTGAATGTCATTATTTTCAACTTCAATGGAAATTCAAAGTATTTATTTGTACATTTACAACTCTGTTTGGAAGGTGCAATGCCTTCTGAAACTTCCATATGGCTCGTAAGTAAATGGACACAGAGCAACTAGATAAAGACCAAGTCAAAATGTGATATACTGTTAGACAATAGCATATTAAGTGCGGGTTGAATCAACCGAGTTTAAATCAAAGATCAATTTGCTAAAATGTAACATGATTAGCCACAGTTGATTTTTGGGTTAAACCACTGATCAGTTGATTGATGAATGGTTAACTCACTATCACTTAATTTGTGAAGTTATAACTGTTTTATATTCGAATTTGTCAATTCTGTCATTTAAATTTTTATTAGAATTAATCATTTCGTAAGACTTTTGTAACTGATATTTAAAAGTTAACGAACAATACGATTTCACAGAATTTGTTGAATTAAAATCATTTCCACGAGTTCTTAGAACTGATTGTGAAAAAGTAAATTATTATTTAAGAAGTCGATTGATAAAGAATTTAGACAGAGTTCAATTTTCACAGGAAACTGTACGGTTTCTAATAGATGTAATAAAAGAAAACATTCTGTATCTTAGGAATCTGCAAATATGTTTGTTTCCTAAAATATAGGTGTATTTTGGTACCTACATAGAAAGTTGAATTTATTCAATGGTATCTAGTATTTTTCGCTTACATATTTCATATTTCTGAAAATAGTTTTTGAATTTATTTCCTAGCGTATTGATTAAAATTAACATATTTCGGAAATTTTAAATTATTGGGCACAAAATTTAATATGGGCCAGTAATAACTTCAAATATTTAAGGCAGAATCTTGCTTAAAAATATAAAAGTTCATAATACATAGAGAAATAATAAATTTCATTACATTTTTAAAATAATATTTCGTGAAATCACATAAAGGATTTTTAACTCAATTTAAAACTAGTTTGTACGGCAGGCACGATAACTAAAATTTAATTGTGTTAAAATAAACAAATGAAGTACCTATAGGTCGAGAGATACCAAACAAAATTAAATATTTCAGAAGGGGATGTACTATAAAAACTCACGGTAAACTTGGACAATCGTCAGTCCTTTGACTACAGTGACTAAGTGGCTTGGTCTGTAGCTAAATAATATCCCTGGAAATTTCTTGATCTATAGCTAAAAGTGATTCCGCTAAGTTGCTTAGTCTGTAGCTAAATAATATCCCCAACCATACACACTGCACTCCTGGGGTTTTCAGATTATTACAAAGAGACTGGTACATTGCTATTGCTGTCCAGTCATCACTCTTTCAAGTTGATGAACGATGAGCATGATGGGATATGGACCCAGGGCATCGAGCCATATACCAGGTTAAATAACGTAACTATGCCGATGTCTATGTTGATTGCCATACATTTTCTTACCGTTTTATCACATTAATTATATTATTTTATTTGTGTATGCTTTACTGTTTTAAATGACTAGATGTAATGAGTATGTTGTGTATGCTAGTAACTGAACAGTCTAATGAGTTTTATATATTCTATGTAAACTTCTAATGATAAATAAAGTATCTATCTATCTATTACACTATATCTACAGCTTAAATTCACGGAACCGCGATGGTTTATTATGGCCCTTTGATAGATTTAACAAATAGTTAAAATTACTTTTTCTTCGCAATTGCTAAGTTACCAATTGTTTTGTCCGCATCAGATATGATAAATATACACTATTTATTTAGTTAATTAGTTTTCCTGCGTCTCAGTTTAAATTTGCTCTTTCTGTGTCATTTATAGTCGGGCCTAAAAGAGTAGTTAGTAGAGTCAGGGGTGTGAAGATTTACGAATTTCGTAAATTCGCATGTACTCATAAGAAATGAAAGCACTCGGATTGTGTTAATTATGCTTGAGCTACCATATGTTTTAAATTTAAAATATTATGCTTAAATCTGACAACATTATCTCCACGTATTATAGCAGCTCAGCCGAAAATATTTGTCCGTTGCATTGAAACTGTTACTATCATAAATTCAGTTTACAATCAGTGTTATATAGTGTGTTCGTTTATGAATCGTGCAGTATTAATTTGTTGTTTATAAATTACGTATCTGTTTATCATAGTACCTTAAAATTAAATTTTGTGTAAAATATTTATAGTGTGTTGTTTATGAATTGGGAGGTATTAATTTGTTGTTTATAAATTACGTATTTGTTGTGCCTTAAAATTTAATTTTGTGTGAAATATTTAGTGTGCTGTTTATGAATTGGGCAGTATTAATATGTTGTTTATAAATTACGTATTATAGTGCCTTAACATTTTATATTGTTAGTGCTTTAAAGAAAGTAAGTGTAATTGTGCGATATCGTAATATTTCTAAATTTGTTATTATATATATATTTCTAAATGTTCATATCCCTAAAACTTCTCCATTGGGGTACAATTAAATATTTAGCTTGGCAAACATTTGTTGATTTACCGGTGCTTTTATTGTGTCTTTAAAATTGTTTAAAATTCTTGTTAAGTTTGCTCAAAATGCCGCTAACTTATACAAGAGATTAAAAAGTAGACATGCTAATCATTTACGGAGAATGTAGAAAAAATGCAGTTGCAGTCAGAGACCATTATGCTGAACGATATCCCAATAGACAATATCCTACGAGAAATTATTTTAACATTTTGAAAATCATTGGAGAAGGAACGGAAATTATAATGTTTTGGCTCAAGTAGAAGTTGATAAGACTGTTTCTTTAAGGCAAACTGCTTTTGAATTAGAAACCAGTCGCCAAAGAGTAAGCAAAATTTTGCATAAATACAACTATAAATCTTTTAAATACCAATACCATCAGCACTTGTATGAAAATTATCACGAACGTGGGATGGAATATTGCCATCGGATTATATGGAATAACATGCAGCCAAACAATCATTTTCGGACAAGTCTATGTTCACAGATTTGGGGTTATTTAACCGACAAAATACGAAATATTGATTGCAAGAAAATCAAAATTTATTAAAGGAGGGTAATTTTCAACAGCGGTTCAGTTTCAATGGTTGGCTGGGAATAATCGGTCCTTACAATCATTGTAATAAAGTTTGAAGGACCCCTGAATGGTCCCAGATACTTGAGATTTTTGCAAAATGGATTGAGGGCATTTTATATGAATTACCTTTGGATTTAGGACAGGAAATGTAGTTCCAACAAGATGGCGCCTCTCCTATAATTCAAGATTACACTGATTACCTTCAACAGAGATTCGGGCAAAATGTCATTTCGAAAACTGGTCCTATCAGGTGGCATCCAAGGTCACCTGATTTGAGTCCACTAGATTTTTCGACTGGGGTCATTTAAAAATATTGTATATGTAACCACAGTTACAACCCATGAAAATCTGCAGCTACGGGTAAAACTGCAATTAATAACATAATGGCCCTGCAATTGGCGAATGTTCTTCGAGATATGGTCATGCGAGTTCAGAAGTGCACTGGCATTAATGGACAGCATTTTGAACAGCTGTTGTAATGTTTTGTATTCCTTTTTTTCATTGCAAAAGCAGCTTATGTATATCCAAGTAATTATAAGTACATTGTATTTTTTTATTTTCTCTTAGCATATTTTGATTGTGTTTATCACACGTTAATAAGGTATACTGAATAAATTATAATAACTTTATTGTCATAAGATCGTATAAACGATATTGACAACATCCTTATTAATGGTACTAATAAACAGTACCACAATCTTAGGTAAGTAATATACATTCCTAACCTGAGCATCATATCGTTAAATATTTCCCTTAACTTTTTTAACTTAACAATACAATAAGCACAAACCTTAAATGGCAGACTATTAACAATCAATTTTTTTGAAAATTCCTTAGAATAAAAAATTTTAATTTTGCACAACCTGGAGTAATAAACTTTTGCAGATTAATCTCCGATCAAAAATCCCTAGATACATAATGTGTATTGGTTTGTTTGTTGCTGAGATGATCGCAGTCAAAGGCACTTTAGTTGCAAGCATTCCATAAGTTCCCAATTCTGTTCACGGCTTTTATTCGAAACCAATCGTAATGTTTCGGACACGGATTAAATATCATAATCTCAATATTCATATTACAAAATGGTGAGGTGTTGTGCCGTTTGCAAAATGTAGTTTAAGGCTATGTTACCAAGGTCAAATACCACGTTTGCAGTTGTCAATCTTTCAAAACAGTGTTCTTAAAAACAAACCAACAGAATTCAGAATTGATTTAATTATTAGAACTAGTTAACTTAAATCTATTCTGTATCATATTTTATATTTAAATACTAAATGAAATTAAGTTTCCAAGGTTTTCTATCTTGGATTATTATACGTTAACATAGTACTCAATTGTCTGTAATTCGTCATAAATTTTTTATGTTCTTTAATGGGACTCAAATATCAAATAAAATATGATACATGCTAGAATAAATATTTTAAATGTGAAAAAAAGTTAAAAATCGACATAATATTTGCTCCTATAAGAGATTAAATACATTAAAAAAATGTATTAAATTTTGCCAATTTAATTGGACTCTTTACTAATAGAGGGCGAGACAGCAGCTCTTCGAAGTAATAACACTGCTGCAAATCACTAAAAAACATAGTACTCAATTGTCTGTAATTCGTCATAAATTTTTTATGTTCTTTAATGGGACTCAAATATTCAAATAAAATATGATACATGCTAGAATAAATATTTTAAATGTGAAAAAAAGTTAAAAATCGACATAATATTTGCTCCTATAAGAGATTAATACATTAGAAAAATGTATTAAATTTTGCCAATTTAATTGGACTCTTTACTAATAGAGGGGGGGACAGCAGCTCTTCGAAGTAATAACACTGCTGCAAATTACTAAAAAGCAGGGTCGGACTAATTTTTTCTTTTCTCTAGCATTTGAAATAGAGTCTAAAAGAATGTTAATTTACTTACCAATTGAATTGTTACATTATCATAAAAACTTATAGCTCTAGCCAATTGTATAGTTCCTGTTATATCAGCCAGCATAACCATTAGTTTACTATTTCTATATATAAATTTACTGTGGCGTGCAAACTCAATCTTAAAAAGGAAGTTATTCAATAATTTCATAAGTAGGTAAATATAAACTTCATAGTCGTGACATGATGGGGTTTTGTGTAAAAAGACAGATAGCAAGAACATTTTAATACAGTTCAATGTGCAACTCCCTTAGTATTAAACTTGTATACACTCTACCTATTATATTTGATAAATACGAGGTTATATAAACAGGTGCAATATTGTCATTATTTTAATGAAAACGTACCTATTTATTTTCTTAGATAAACTTCACTTAATGGGAATTACACAGGAACAAAAATGTGTTTCACATACATATTATGTGCTCACTATACTAATTTGATTGCTATTTTTTAGATCTTGGACGGTAAAATAATGTTATGTATTACACCCCCTTGAAACTGGAGACTGATACGCCTATGCCTAATAGTGAGTGACCGGAAACTTGTAGAAAGAGATAGAGTTTTCTAGAGTGTGATGAGAGAAAATTCTGGATGGATCTAGAGACAATTTCAGAGTATATAAGGCGTGATTACCGGCGCCGGAGAGGAAGTTTTATTATTGCGGAAGTTCTATTAAAGCGAAGTTTTAGGAAAGTGACGTTCGGTAACGAAAGTAAGGTTAAATATCAAGTAAACAAAGTGTAAAGGTTATTTTGAAGTATTGCATAGTCAGTATATTATAAATAAAGTGTTAGTGGTTTACCCCTTAAAATTATTTAGAACCCACAGATTCATACAGCGTGTTTCCTAAGAGGTGGAAATACGCAACAACTGATGTCAGAAGCGGAATTTTAACAAGAGAATTTTTCGGAAGTGTTCGAGAAGCTTTGTACAGTGTATTCTCGGGAAGTAGTGCTACCACAGTGGACTGATTTACTGGACGTTGTTCGAAGGTTATTTTCGAACAGGAAAATAGTGTTAAGTGCATTTTTTGAGATATTTTTGGAACATTTTGTTTGGACATTAGAGGTTAAGTGACAAAGACTCTAGATAAGACTTTTTCGTGCCGTTTTGAGGTTTTTCTGGACAGTCCCATTACCGATAGTTACATAATTCTTAAATTTATTTGATTTCAACGTAGTCATATGCCTGTAACAACCAGAAGTATGGCAACTGAAAAGCAAATACATGACTTATTTGCACAATTCCAGAAAGTGTTGGAAGGCATCGAGAAGAAGTAAATGAAGTCAAGGAGGAAATGCACGAGGTAGAGGGAGAAATAGACGAACTTAACCGACAGTTGAGGGATAAAGGAAGCCAGCAAGTGGTATTATCAGGTCAGCCGTTCGAACCTCCCTCCTTTGACGGCCAAAGTTCATGGACCATTTTCAAGAGACAGTTTGAGGCAGTTGCGTATGCGAATAGTTGGAGTAACAAAGAGAAGGCTATGGCGTTACTCGTGGCATTAAGGGGCCAAGCATTGGAAATACTCCAGACAATCCCAGTAGAGCAACAACAGGATTTTAAAGTTTTAGAAGCTGCCCTAGACTTACGGTATGGTGAACAACATCTTGCCCAAGTGTACCAGACCCAGCTGAAATCACGTGTTCAAGAGGCTGGGGAAAGCCTGCAAGATTTCGAAGCTGCCGTGTGGAGCCTGGCTCACCGGGCTTACCCCAATGTACTGAAAGAATTCCAAGACCAACTGGCAGTACAGGCATTTCTGGATGATATACAGAACGATGAGATCAGGCGAGTCCTCAGGTTATCTCAATACCAGAACAGCAGTGAAGCATTTGCAATCAAAACAATTCAAAACACAAACGAACACGTGAAAGGTGGTATTTGTTGCAGGATTTCGAATTGTCTAAGGTTATGCAATATTGCACCTACCGCTAATTCATAATCACCTTGAAAAAAAATATATATCAATAAGTATTAATAATGTAAGTAGGCAAGGGTACCTTGTTAATTATATTTTACTCAATATTACAAATTTCACTTGCCCTCGGTTTGCAGAATGTAATGATCATCTTGCACATCTCTTACGATGGCATTTAAAACAACATCTCCCTGTTTCTTGGACATCTTTAATAAATAAATACATATAACTTATTTCACTCGCCGTTTATTGTTTGTTTACCAAGGATTGAGAGGTTATGTTTCCTGCCCTGATTTTATTGCTCGGGCTCCTGAGCTCGAGCAAGAAATCAATGATTTATTTGATCTCAAACAAGTTGCTGGACACAAATGAACAGAACCAGATCATATGATCTGACACAAATGAACGGCATATTTATGATTTAGTTGCTCAGATCTGCTTCCAGTAACACACATGAACAAACCTAAAGTGTAAAAGTTATTTTGGAGTATTGTATAGTCAGTAAATTATTAAATAAAGTGTTAGTGGTTTACCCCTTGTTAAAATTATTTAGAACCCAAATTCATACTGGGTGTTTCCTAAGAGGTGGAAATACGCAACAAATTGTTGGTGTGATAATGTATATACAGAACACTATAATAAATAATATTAATAATAAAATTACGTTATTGAAAATAAAAGTATACAATGATTACTAATATTTAGGCAAAGTTGGCTTAACAATATTCAATATTAATATTACTTTGTAGATTCCCAATAGATATGAGAAAAATATTTTGGGAAAAAAAATTAATATCACCACCAACATCGGAAATAAATAGTATAAGGAATATTTTAACAAAAGCTGCATTTTCTAAAAATGACTAACCATTTTGTAGTAATTTTTTATATATATAAATAAAGATATTTTAACACGATATAAAGATTTATATTTGTACTTAACTTTCTGTACATCTGGTGATCATAAATATTTCACTGACATGGTAACTCAGTGAGGTAGAAGGTAAATTGTACTCTCTTATTATATGTAAATTATCAGAAAGAATAGAGCAATGTAATTTTTCTAAATGAGTCATTATGTGAATTTGTGACAATTTAAAGTTTATGCTAATTAGATTTAAAATATTTCAAGCATTATCTTACTGTAATATTGCAGGCCTATATCGAATTGTTTTGCAGGTAATGCAGAAATTACAAAAATTCATTTTGATGAAATATTTACGTTTCTATGAGTATCCGCCAGCAACAGTGGCTGCTGTTGTTGAAGATGCCTGCAGCAAAAAATCTTCAGTCATACTGGGTGGAAACAAGAATGGAAATATAAATACCACAAATCTTAAAAATAGCTTCGCACTACATAAAACAATAAATATAAAGAAAAAACGCATTCTTTTACTCACGGATGATGACATAAACTGGCAGTTTAGAAATCTATTAGACCTTAGTTCATATGACATATTTTCTGTTAAGAAACCAGGTGCACTTCTTAGTCAAATTATGGAAAATATGACATCGCTAACAAAAAGTTTTACATTACAGGACTATGTAATTATTATGGGTGGCAAAAATGATATCTATAAATATCATACACCTTCTTTTCGGCAAATCTGCAAACAGTTGAAAATGTGTACACATACCAATATACTGTTTACATCTGTGCCATATTACCAAAAAAGTGACGTTAGACGAAATAGACATATTTTTAAATACAATACCAAATTAAATGAGATTTTATTTAAATTTAACAAGTATACCGAAGGCCAAATTTCATATATAGAAATAAATAAGGAAATTTCGAACAAAGTTACGAAATTCGAAATCGCTTCTCAGATGGTAAATGCAATATCAAAAAAAAGTCCTATCAAGAACCTAAAATTTGTGTGTGTAACCAATAATAGTTTTAATGAAAGTGGCAGTGCCGAAGTTCCAATAATTGACTTAGTCCAAACACCCCAGGAGGAAATCATGTCAACTGAGGCAAATGTAAGTGGTGAAGGACAAATGGTTTCAGGTACTTTTTTATATCCTCGCCTATCTCAAATACTACTATCATAAGCAATCATAACACTATTAATAAAAAATGTTTGCCACATACCAAAAAGCAATGTATATGTTAATTCTAACTTAAATCAAAATACTAAAAACTTTGTAAATCTTAGTAGTCAAAGGATTGAATTGTTGCATTTAAATATACAGTGTATGTCAAACAAATCAAATGAGTTTGATGCATTCTTGGGTGAATATAATTTCGATATATTATGTTTAAATGAACACTGGATGACACGAGACACTATTCTCGGAATAAACTTACATAACTATGTTCTTATATCATACTTTAGTAGAAAAGTTGCTATACATGGTGGTGTTGTCATATATGCCCGCAGAAAATATAACTTCTCCCCATTAAATCAAATTAGCAGTCTATCTGAAGAAATCAATTGCGAACTATGTGCTGCGGAATCCCCTGACGTAATCGTCATGACGGTCTATAGATCGCCAAATGGGGACTTAGATATTTTTCTAGGAAAACTCACCTGCGCCCTAGATATCCTAAGGAGGAAAAATAAAATGATAATTGTAACCGGTGATTTTAACGTCCAATTCAATACCGATAAGAAAGACGTGCATCTTGTGACTAATACTTTTAGTTCATTTGGAATGACAGCCCTAAACTCGGAAAAAACTAGAAAAGGTAACTGCCTTGACAATATATTCGTTGACGTAGAGCTAGGCACGTGTAATGTAGGAATAGTTAACACTAGGTTATCAGATCACCTAGGTATCAAATTAGAGTATAGACAAGTGAGTGTTAAAAAGGCCAAGACAAGAATAAACTTTAAACCTATAACCGAGACAGGTCTACTTTCCTTACACAACTACTTGAGCAATGTTTGCTGGGAGTTTGTTAAAAATTCAAATCTGTGCGTAAATCAAAAATTTAAATACTTTCTGGAAATAATAACAGAATCTATAGAAGCCTCATTTCCAGAAAAATCTAAATTAATAAATAAAAATTCACTCTTTAAATTAAACTGGTTCACCGATGAACTTAAAGAAAAAAGAAATATGCTACATTTGTTGCAAGATTGTTACAATAGAAACCCCACGGAATATTTGCGTGCTACTGTAAAGCAACTAAAATACAGCTACCATAAGGATTTGACGAATGCAAAGAAAACGGCTCATGATAATTTTATCCTAAATTAAAATAACCAACAAAATGCGATGTGGAGAATTATACAAAATAATAACTTAAAGAACCAAAACTCTGAAATCAATTTACATCCTAATGAATTAAATGAATATTTTACTAATATTGCTGATAATATAGTAGGTAATCTCCCTTCATGTCAATTAAAATATAATGACTACTTAAATAATGTAAATTCGAAATTTCCTATACAAAATTTCAATTTTTCAGAGGTAACTTATAATGAAGTCTCTGATATAATCAGCAATCTCAAGAAAATCAACAGTAGTGATCCCTACAATATTAACATGAAAATTTTAACAACAATGAAATACATAATAATAGTTCCCCTAACAAATCTCATTAATCTGTGTATTAGAGAAAATATTTTTCCAGACGTATTAAAAATTTCGAAAGTAATACCTATCTACAAAAAAGATTCTAAGGACAATCCCTCAAATTATCGTCCAATTGTTATCATACCTTTCTTCGCAAAAGTCTTGGAAATAATATTAAAGCGCCAAATTACTAGTCATTTTGAGAAAAATAATTTATTTGACTCACATCAATTCGGTTTTAGAGCTAAACACTCCACAACCCTGGCTATAAATTCTTTAATTAAAATTATCAACGAAGGTTTTGAAGAGGGCCTGTTAACACTATCACAATTTCTAGACCTCACAAAGGCCTTTGATTGTGTGTCACATGAAATATTAGTTGATAAATTAAGCTTTTATGGACTTAGTAAAAATAGCACCAATTTATTAAATTCCTATCTAACCAATCGATATCAGTATGTATCATCGCAAAATATAAACTCAAATCTCCTTCCCATAAAATACGGGGTTCCTCAAGGATCTGTGTTAGGGCCGACATTGTTCTTCATATATGTAAATGACTTACCAAGTATTACCTTGGATGCAAGCTTTGTTTTATTCGCTGACGATACAACCATAACCAGATCATTTAAGCATGTCAAGGATTTAATATCTGAAATAAATTCAAAGCAAAATTCGGTACAAGATTGGTTCGTAGCAAATCAGCTGACGCAAAATGATGCCAAAACAGAAAGAGTGGTTTTTACTCTAAAAAATACGAACATAAACGATTTAGGCGCTAGTAATGAGGTAAAATTTTTGGGAGTCCACCTTGATAGTAAGCTAACATGGGAATCACACGCAAATTATATTTGTAAGAAAGTTTCTAAAAAAATATACTTATTACGCAATCTTTCACGCAATGTCTCTCAAAAAACATTACTTACTGCATACCATGGCTTAATACATTCAGTTATCTCTTACGCTATTCTCATTTGGGGGCACTCATGTGCTAGTAATGCAGTCTTTGGTATCCAAAGGAAAGCAATCAGGATAATTGCTGGTCTTAAGTATAGAGAAGATTGTAAATTGGAATTTATTAACTTAAATATTCTTACATTACCGTGTGCTTTAATCCTGCAGTCATTGTTATATATAAAAGAGAATGAGGACAACTTTACTACCCACAGCCAAAACCATAGTTACTCAACACGAAATCGGGACAAAATAAATATAAATTTTTTAAGGTTAAGGAAAACTCAAAATGGTACAAATTATTATGGCATTTTGTTCTTCAATGTCCTCCCTATACATGTAAAGCAACTTGACATGAACAAATTCAAAATCTCAGTGAAGAATTTCTTACTCAAAAATGCATTTTACTCATTTGAGGAATTCCTAGCGGCTGATTTTAATAATTGGTAATTATTAATATTGTTATCTTTGTTAAAATCTTAACATCCGTCTTTCAAATTTTAGTGTTCTTTACTACGTATGAACAGCCATGTTCTATTTAACTGTAGGCTCATTTAATATTTTACTTATCTAGTCATTTTGTTTTACCACTAAATATTACTGTTATATAATATGTTATATATAATGTTATAAAACGGTTGATATTTCGTCTCTCGTCTCCCTAACGTTAGTGATATTTTTTTTATTACTTGAACAACCTTGTATTTATTTAATTGTAGACTTATTGAATATTTTATTTAACCTAGTCATTTTGTTTTACCGTTAAATATCAGTGTTATGTAATCTTATATTCATATTTTCCGCTGTACTATTGTTGACTTGTGTAAATACTTCGTGTATAACACACCAATAAAGTTTATTATTATTATTATTATAGGATGTTATGATTATCTATCCTTTTTTAATGGACATATAATGCGACTATGTTTTATGTTAGTTAGGAGTGGTCCACTTCAATATATATTTTGGGGAGCTACATCACCACACGGGTCCAGCTTGGTACAGTACTTAGGTTAAAAGGTCATATTTCGAGCTGCTCTATACTTTGTTGCTATATGTCCACTTGCGTACAAGACAGCCTGCATATGCCATGCACTTTAAGGAATGGGCTCGTTACCTATAATTCTTTTTTCATTATTTTTTTTATGGTATTCAACAGTATTCGACCATCTAGATAAGCTGTTAAAATTGCAACTACATAAGTATATCCAATCCTTAGATATTCAATGCTAAAGATTGGGTTTCAGTACAAAGCGCTTCGCCGACTCGTGACGTCATTCTGCATTAACGCTACCTGCACTACAGCGAAAGAGTTTGAGTTTGCTACAGTACCTAATCAATAGTTCATTATAATCCGTCAAACTTTAATATCATGAAATGAGTTAATCTGACATTTGATGAAAAAAGGTGTTTGTTTCCAATTTACACGATTATTATTATTTGGACTATTAATTTTTATTGCTTGCAATATTTTCAGTGGATAGTGGTTTTATCAAGGCAGTTTCTGGAAATATTGCCAGAAGTAAACATGTTTATGGTGTATGACTATTTTAATAAAAATAAAGACTTAAAATTGCTTAGGTAAAATATTACTTTTAGAGGAATCCTAAATAGGTGGTACATACCTGCCTAAATTTAATTTATATTAAAAAAGAGTATATCTAATCTGATCAGGTATATTAATCCTAATAATAATTTTAATATGTAAAAATCTATTAACCTCAAAGTCAAAAATTAAACAATCTCGACTGTCATCTGATCAGCTTATGAAAAGTGACGTCACGCGAAGCTCCGCCCCGTTTTTGCGCGATCCAACTTTGGTAATTTATATATGGGCTTAAGCGTTCGAATAAAAACCTAAAAATTTGTAAATTGTCTTAAAAGTGTTCTACTTTCGATTCCTAAAATTAAAAAAAAAAAATTTTATATTGAAATTAATAAATATCTATATTTTTTCTTTTTTGTTTTTCATAACAAAAACCATATCACTACTGGGCAAAATCTACACCGAATGCGGGAAATACTGCTAGTAAGGATTTGCTATGCTAAAAAGGGCTATTTCAACAAATACATTCGCTTTGGGAGGGGAATATAAAATGAATGTTCTCAAAAAATAAACACAATATATTTTAGCGGGACTCTGGAAACGAACGTTCGTGGGTGCTCAAAAATACTCCATTTTTGCGAATGTATTAGTTGAATGGCCCCAAACCAATTTGAGATAGTCGGCTTAGGCAATCATGACAATGGGCTTGTTAACGATAATTTATTTGTCGTTATTTTTTCATGGTACTCAATAGTATTCGATGACCCAGACAAGCTGTTAAAATTTCAGCTTCATAACTATTTCCAATCCTTAGATATTCAATGTGAAAGATTGGGTTTCAGTACAAAGCGCTTCGACGGCTTGTGACGTCATATTGCATAAACGCTGCGGCGTAAGGGTTAGAGTTTGCAATAAGTAGTGAGTAGTCCACTATAATCCGTCAAATTTTAATGTCATGAAATGAGTTAATCTGACGTTTGAATAAAAAAAGTGTTTGTTTCCAAGATACAATTTAATAATCAAACACTGTGTGCATACATACTTGACTTTCACTCGATCGGCATATGCAAAGGGACGTCACGGGAAGCTTCACCCTGTTTGTGCGCAATCCAACTTTGGTAATTTATTTAAGGGCTTAAACGTTCGAATAAAAACCTAATAATTTGAAAATTGTCTTAAAGTGTTCTACTATCGATATCTAAAATTTTTTAAAAAAATGCTGAACGGGCCCATTAACACTTGAATTCATTATATCACAGCTAAATTTGATTTCTGTTATTAAATTTCGTGTACCAGTCAATGTTTTAATTTCCTCTAATGAAAAACATAGATATTAAGTTTGTGGGCCATACAATTTTTAAAAATGTGTTAAGTTTTTGAATATTTTAAATGACGTTTCATATGCAAATGGTCACTTAGGAAGCATATTCCAGAACAAATTTTACTGTGTAATAAGTACGTTCCTTTCTGGATATTGTGTGGTAACTGATTAAAAACAAAATACTGAAATTGGTCATCATATGAATTGCAATCTTAATTGTTTAATGTATGTAATTATTATGCAGTACGTAGTATGTTTTTATTCAATAACCTTGTGTAAGAAACAGACATATAGTATGTGAGAGCACCTCACATTCAGTAAAGACAGGGATTGAGAAGACAGAACTGCATGTTCCTCTATTCTCACCTACAATAAGGTCTGTTTCTTACACAGAGTTGGCAATTTAAAAAATAGATATATTGTATGTAAATATGTGGGTATACCTTTAAATCCATATCCGAAGGCTTCAAATCACTTAACTCAATTTTTAATTCTGTTAAAGTATTTTTGTCTATGTTTAGTTGTGATGTAGTGGGATCGATCTGTACTGTTTGGAGAAGTGGCTGCCGATTTTGTAAAGTTGTTTGGACATTATCTGTTTCAAGCACTTCTGAAGAATGAATTTCTATGTTGTTCTGTTTTTGAAGCTGATCAGTTGTGCTGCCATCATTGTTTTCAATAAATATAGTAGAATTATTTGGATCATCTCTTTTGAGATCAATGAAACCTGTCAAATCAGGTGTAGGTGGTAAATGATGGAAATGTTCAAAACACTGACGTAACTTTGCATCGGAGCTCTCACACTGAGTTTTAAACTGAAATGCAATATTTAACTTCGATATGCATTTTTGACATATATATGGAGGCAGACCATCGCCTTCCAAGACCTAAAAAAAAATAATAATAATGACATTTCACACAGACTTTGATTTTGTCAGAAATTTGATAAACTTATCGAGGGCATCATAGCAGAAGGGCGTAAGAACCAAAACACAAATTTTACAGGAGAAGATAAAAATGTTTAGTAATTTTGTTTTTTCAGATAATCAAATAATTTTTTGAATAATGTATAAACAGTTCGATGTTTCTGTTTGGAAAGCAATATGACAATACAATGGAAATAATTAGTAGATTGTAGTTTTTACGCTCTTCTGATACTCGCCAAAGGTGGCGCATACGCCCTTCTGCTATGATGCCCTCGATATGATTGAAGTATTCTGCTCTTGCTTGATCCAAAACCTATTTTCAGTATGTTAGAATTTTAGAAATGCGTAGAAGGCGCTGATGACAGCTTAAAAATAAAATTTGCTTCAGGTAAACTGCCATTTTTGTGCAAGATATTGGAGAATTTTATAAGATAAACTTGCTTAAAATTAAAATATATAATGTTGTACCTAATTTGATAACTATACAGGGTGATTCCACGTGAATCATTAGAAGTTTTTCAACTTGCAGTTGGATTAGAAACTTGGGATTTCGTATGCAGCCATAATCAATCTTGACCTTTCTACCTAAAATATTGTCAGTCCCCCAGCTGTACAGGGTGTGCCAAAAGTTGAAAAACTTCTAACGAACGGCCTATGTGAATCACCCTGTATAGTTATCAAATTTGATGTCATATTTTTAAATTTTGAGCAAGTGTTTCTTATCAAATTTTTCAATATGTTGCAGATTACCTGAAGCAAATTTTATTCTTAAGTTGCCACCGGCGCCCTCTATGCATTTTTGAAATTCTAACGTACTGAAAATAGGTTTTGGGTCAAGCAAGGGCAGAATACAGAAAATTGTGTTCATAGTAAAAAAAAGCGAATTTTATTTTTAAGCTCTATAAATTTTTGAAATTCTAATGTACTGAAAATAGGTTCTGGGTAAAGCATGAGCAGAATACAGAAAATTGTGTTCATAAAAAAAAAAAATGTTATCTACACCTATAAATAACTTTGCCGTGGACACATTGTATATGACTTGCAGTCATTTTTGCGTGTCAGGGTAAATTGACCATATCAATGAACCTAAAATATTTCTTTAAGACATTAAAAATTATTACTATGTAGCTTAAATTATGACATTGAAAACTGTGAAAGAATAATTACTTCAATATATTCAGCTGCTCAGAAGAAAATTTCGTTCGTTTTTTTTTTGCTTATGATTGTACGGCTAAATAAAGAAAAAAACACTTCGCCTCTCATCAGAACCACAACTCTATGTAGACACAAACACGGTAGCACTTGGCGAAGACACATTTTTTATATACTGGTAACAGTAAATTTACTGTGTAAAAAAGTAGAAAAGATCTAGTTACCCAAAAGATAAGATAAGAGTTCAGCTAAGTCATTTTCTCACCCTTCTTAAAACAAACACATTAAAGTACAACATATATTTTAGTGTCTCTAAAGTAATTTTCATAAATGCCAAAACACATTAAAACACATTGACATGTTGGTATCATTCGAAGATGAATAAAGCATTTCCAGATGATGCCAGCGTGCTTGGCGAATCGTGCGTCGAATGATAAGTATTCGTGTATCGCTCAAGCGTTTTGGTGTTTGTGGAAACTACTTCAAAGGCAGCTTTACACCGAGGGTTGCAGCACTCTTCAGGATATATTTTAGTAGGTATTAATGCTTGTAGGCAAAAAAGAAAAATGATACACACACGTCTAGACTATCAAAATACTACTTAACGGTGGTATGGTAAAGTTCAACGTAAAATATCTTTTGTCTTGTGTCGAATTAATAATTTTGATCATTTATTGAACATCTTATTAAATGTAGAAACTTTTTTTGTTCTTGTGATTTTTCGTCAGTTAGGCCAATTTCGAGCAAATTGCAAAAAAACCTGAGGCTTGCTGAAGCAATTTTATTGACAATTTTATTCAAACACAAACGCTGCCTTTGTCACATTTTGAGTTGTCTAATGAAAGTAATGCAATTTTTTGAGAGTTATTGATCTGAAAATGGTGCGCTATACTGTCGAAGATTACACCACCCTATATAGGACACATCTTGCATATTAGTATGAACTTGCTCTAATGAGCATGTAGCCCATCAAAATAAGGAGCCGGATCCACAATTTGAGCATCGTACGTCAATCCGCTTGAAGGTTATTAGGAGAAAAGTGGTCGTCAGGCACCCACTTTAAGGGGCTGTAATTTGATTATGAGGCGCGGTAGGAAAAAAATTTATTAGGAAAACTTCCATCTCTGGGGCACCCCAATCTACATTTCAATTTAATGTACTTTCTTTTGAATCACCCTGTGTGTAAGTACGTAGCTAAAAATTGGAGATTTTTTATAAATATATTCAGTAATACTAATATTTTCTTCCAATTGCGATATACAGTGAACAAATAATAAATAACAGTTCTTTTAATTGTGTAGTGAAATTTTTTGTAGTGGTCGAGATATACATTGAGCAGGTACAAAATTTTCGAAGAAAAGGAGATGGGTAAAGGTTGGGCTTTTTCCGCCTATCACAATCATGAAAACTAAAAGTTTTTATTTGAGCCATTCTTTTATATTTATTTTTAGTTCAACTGTTCAACATTATGTTTAGATAAAATTGACAAAATATTCTAGTAAGTTGCATTAAAAATGTCTCAAACAGGGCATATTTGTTAGTTTCCTAACATTTTTGACGTTCTTTCAAGCTTTCAATGACATTTCATTATAAAGCGCACCATGAACCACTACAAATTTTTTTCTCATAATACGGTAGTGCCGCGATAATCCGATCCCGCATTAATCCGGATGCTTCTATAATCCGGATTGCCTTCTTGTCCCGATGAAGTATTCTGTAATCCGGATTTTGCTTGATTCTGTAATCCGAATTAATTCAGGTGACTCTTCTTTGATCTTGTAAAGTGTCTTAAGAGCTTAAACTTAAAACATACTGTATGCTTGCTTCACAATGCTTGGGAAAATGTACCAGTCAGTTCCTTAGAAAAGTGCTGGAAAACGATTTTAAAGCCAAAAAATGAGGATGACTTAGAAGATGACCCCGAGGATTTGATCCCTTTAAGTGATATGCAACAAAACATACCAGCAGAAGAAATTAATGCGGATTCATCAATGCTTCATAGCTTTGGGAATGATGACATAGATGCCGGTGAAGCTATCGATTGGATTGATAGTGATGACAAATTGATTGAACAAGAAAATTTAATTCATGCAAATGATAGTGCTGACTCTGATGATGATATGATGGAAATTGCTACACCGGTCAGAATTAAAAATTAAAATGCTGCCAAAAGCTTAAATATTACTTTACAGTGGGCTACAGAAAATGACATTCCTTGAAAAGATTATGATGCTACAAGATCTCAAGAAAATTGCTTTTGGAAAACAACAGCACATGTATCATCAGAGTAAAATCACTTTTTTCAGTCGGTGCCGAAAATTATAAAAGAGGGTACAATTCTAATGAAGCCATGAAATTAATGCAGAAGAAAGTGATGAATATGTTAATTATGTGTGTACATACATATATAGTTTAATATTTCGTTTTCATGATATAGGATCCCCTTTTTTATTTGTCTTGTTTTTTTATGTAAGTACAGCCCTTTATTTATTTTTTTGCAATTTTAAAAGCTGAATTTAAAATGTTTTGATAATCCGTATTATTTGATAATCCGGATTAGCCTGGTTTTAATTGATCCGGATTATTGCGACACTACTGTAGTAGAGTTTATAAGCTCGTTCCTAAGCATGAATTAATTGTAATTCATTGAGAGCTTTATAATGAAATATTCACTGAAAGTTAGAAAAAACGTTGAAAGTGTCAGGAAACCAACAACCATGCTTTGTTTGAGACATTTTTAATACAACTTACTGCAGGATATTTTATATCAATTTTATCTACACATAATGTTGAATACTTGACCTAAAAATAAATATAAAATAATGGCTCAAATAAAAACTTTTTATTTTCATGATTATGATAGGCGAAAAAAGGCCAATATTTACCCACCGCCTTTGGAAAGAATTCAATTCATATACACAAAAGCGAAGTTAATAATTAATAATAATTTTTGCGGTATACGACACTCGTCTACAGTGACACGAGGTTAGACATCGAATATTTCGTTAGGCATCACAAAAAATCTCTTTTTGTTAGCGCGCAAAGATACAGGGTGAGCCGAAATGAACGACGCACGAGTGCACTTTATTTCTACTTAAAGCTAGCGTTAAATAAAGTTAATGAAAGATAAAATTAAAGTAATATAATACCTATAATAATTAAAAATAAAACTACTAAATAACTGAGGATGGAACATACCGCCCACCTAAAATACAACGTATTTTACGACTTAGAATAGGGCAATAAGCATAATTTAACAACAGGGCGCTTTAGGAGTCCATTAGTTGTACGCACAGTGGCAACGCGAACAACGCCGTCTGCACCAGGATGTACAGATTCAATGCGACCCAGTTGCCATTGTAAAGGGCGAGCCAGTGAATTTTTTATCAAAACCATGGATCCCGGTATAACAGAATCAGAGGACGAAGTCCACTTACTTCTTTGCAGCAGAGTATGTAGATACTCAGAATGCCACCGCGACCAGAAATCCTGGTGCAAACGTTGTAGCATTTGCCAGCGAGTTAGACGTCCCACGGGCACCGCAGTTAGGTCAGTTTCCGGGAGGGCAGTTAGAGGTTCAAGCGTTAAAAAATGTCCGGGTGTTAAAACGGAGAGATCATTAGGATCAGTACTTATTGGAGTTAAGGGACGTGAATTTAAAAATGCCTCAATTTGAACTAGTAATGTGTATAATTCTTCGTGTGTTAGAATTTGTTGGCCAATAACGCGGTTTAAGTGTGTCTTAACCGACTTAATTCCGGCTTCCCAAAGTCCCCCGAAATGCGGAGCGGAAGGAGGGTTAAAATGCCATTCAATGGCCTCAGATTCAGCAGCGGATTTTGAGAGTGCGGAAAGCTGATTGTAAGCGCCAACGAAATTGGTGCCACAGTCACTATAAAGATGGTTGCATCGTCCGCGACGAGCAATAAAACGTCGCAATGCGGCAAGAAATGCATCAGCTGTCAGGTCGGACACAAGCTCTAAGTGCAAAGCTTTTGTGGCGCAGCAAACAAATAGACATAAGTATGCCTTCTGGGACTTAGTACCTCGTCGTTTACCCAAAGTAATCTGAAATGGACCGCCAAAGTCCAGACCAGCGTGCAAAAATGGTTTGACCTGTGAGATGCGTGGGGAAGGCAAATTTCCCATTACAGGTTGACAGGGGAGAGGGTGAAGTCGCCAACAATTATGACACTTAGATAAGACGCCACGTATTGCTCTTTTTGAGGACATTATCCAAAACTGTTGCATAATCAGAAATTGAACAGATTGTAAGCCAGCGTGTAAGTATTTTTTATGAAAATATTCAATAATTAATTCCGTAAGACGACCAGAACGTGGCAATAAAACAGGATGTTTTTTATCGTAAGACAATGAAGAATGGTGTAATCGACCTCCTACTCTTATGATACCTTGATCATCAAGAAAAACGCTGAGTTTTCGAAAAGGTTTAGAAAGCGGTTTCCCAACTTTGAGTTGATTTAAAATATCAGAAAATACCAAATGTTGGGTGCGTTTAACTAACATTAATAGAGCTTGATGTAATTCATGAAAGGAAAAAGAAGATTTTTTTTTAATAGCGGGATTTTTTATATTAAATATAAAGCGTTGAACATACGCGACCACGCGTTGTAGTTTGCTAAGGGAAGAGTATTTATTTAAAAGAGGATCAAAAATATTTAAAGAAACTGCAGAATGTAAAGTAATTTTTCTTTCCTCGGCGAGTGCTTCAGAAGATAACGCAACGTCAGAAACATGAGAGGGCCAGGAGGCTTGTGGGTCAGACAAAAAAATAGGTCCCGCCCACCATAAAGCGTTATTAAGTAACTCGGATGGAAATAAACCTCTAGAGGCAAGATCTGCTGGATTATCACCAGAAGAAATGTGAAACCAATTTTCGGATGCAATTTTGTCTTGTATAAAAGTAATACGATTACTGACAAATGTTTTCCATCTGTGTGGAGAGGACTTTATCCATGATAAAGTAATAGTGGAATCAGTCCAGGCACAAATCTTACTGAAGTGTATCTTATCATGGTACGTACGTAAAACAAAAGAAAACAAATCGGCAAGAAGTACAGCACCACAAAGTTCAAGGCGCGGTATTGAAATGCGGCGCAGTGGCGCTATCTTAGACTTTGCACAAACTAAAAGGGTAGTAATATCGCCGTTTTCATTAAACACTTTAAAATATACTACTGCACTGTAGCCTTTCATGGATGCATCACAAAAACCATGTGCTTCACAAGATAAACTGTCAAATATGCGTAAGTGACGGGGAATGGCAACACGAGACAACAGAGGAAATTCAGATTTGAATCGTGACCAAAGAGAGAGCACATCATCTGGCGGTGTTTCATCCCAATTTATACCTAAAGACCACAATAATTGAATAATATATTTAGTAAAGAATGTAATGGGAGCTAAAAAACCTAGTGGATCGAAAATTCTGGCTAACTCTGATAAGATATGACGTTTAGTACATGATCTTTCTATAGGTTCTACGTTGTATGAAAATGTATCCAAAGCTGGATACCAATGTAAACCTAAGATTTTTAAAATACACTCGTCGTCCAAAGAAAGGGGACTACTAGACAAGTGAGAGGCAGGTAAATCACTTAATAAATTGTGGTCATTACTAGCCCACTTTCTTAGCTCGAAACCACCTCTCTTTAGAAGTTCAACTAGTTCATTTTTTAAATGACAAGCATTTTCCAGGGAAGGGCTTCCTGTCACGACATCATCAATATAAGTGTCAAAATTAAGAACATT
This sequence comes from Stenurella melanura, assembly GCA_963583905.1. NCBI lineage: Eukaryota > Metazoa > Arthropoda > Insecta > Coleoptera > Cerambycidae > Stenurella > Stenurella melanura. Next base: position 94,085,833 of record OY757310.1, on the reverse strand, counting down.
AGCAGCTGAAGGAAAATCAGATTTTTCCTCCTCAGCTAACTGCAATAAAGTACGTATAGCAAGGTAGGGGGCCGAAGAAATACCGTAAGTAACGGTTCTCAAACGAAAATCTTGCACAGGACCATCAGATGTGAAGCGCCACAATATTCTCTGACAATCTGTATGAGCGGGATTAATTAAAATTTGTCTGTACATTTGTTTGATATCTGCGGTAAATGCGATTTTATGAAGCCGAAAATTTAACAAAATGGTGACGATATCTCTTTGTAACTTGGGACCGGTTAAAAGGGTATCATTAAGTGAAGAATAAGGCGAAATTTTAGCGGAAGCATTAAATACTACTCGTAGTTTCGTAGTACTGCTTGAAGGTTTAAGAACACAATGATGCGGGATATAATAAGTTTTTTGAGAATCGGAAGGAGATATGAGAAACTCCATGTGACCAAGATCTAAATATTCTTGCATGAAATCTGAATACTGTTTATATAAAGCGGGGTCTCTACGTAGTCTACGCTCCAAAGAAAGAAAATATTTTAGAGCTAAATTACGAGAGTTGGGAAAAATGGGTTCATTACTACGAAAAGGAAGTGAGACAATAAATCTACCCGTTTCATTGCGAGAAAAGGTTGTTATAATTTTTTGTTTAATTTTTTGTTCGCAGAGTGTATCGTCAGGAGACAGAGAGTTAACTTCCGGAACAGTTTCAACTTCCCAAAATTTTTTTAGAACTTCTTCTACGGGGGGTGTGGAAAGAGAACAAAAAAAAGATTTAATCACAGTCAAAGCTGTGATAGGCAGTTTTCCCATTAAAACATAACCAAATATTGTATTTAAAGCTATAGGATGATCGTCATTTCCAACAATTCGACCAGTTTCGATGATATTAGGAAAGACGTCAGCTCCAAGTAAAATATCAATCGCCCCTGGTATATTAAAAGTAGGATCAGCTAATTGCAAATGTTTAATATGAGACCAAGTTTCTGAAGAAAAACTAATAGTTGGCAAATTATTACAAATTTTCGGAAGTACTATAGCCATCAAATCTAAATAAGGCGTTGATTTTCCGAGCGGGCGGATTTTAAGAGACACTCCACTAGAACTAGTAAAAGTATGCATGGGACCCAAACCTTGGATTGATAGAGATGTATTAAAATGTGTTAGGCCTAACCTATGAACACACTTTTGCGAAATAAAACTTGTTTGGGAACCTGAATCTATAAGTGCCCTACATTTATGAAAATTACCGTATTTATCGGATATTTCTATTAAAGCGGTTGAAAGTAAAACGGGAGTTGTTTGTGGTGTGAAACCTGAGAAAGAATGTGTCGAAGTAGCGACAACCGCGGTCTCATTATTAGGTGAAATACTAGCTACTTGTTGCGTAGGCGTATCAGCTGAGACAGCCGGTATATGAGTATCGGTTTTTTCGAAATGCAACAGAGTATGATGTCTCTGCTGACATTTGCGACAGGGAGATGTAGAATTGCACGTTTTAAAAGTATGCGACGAACTTAAACAATTTACACACAATCGATTCTGTTTTGAAAAATGATATCTATCCTGAGGGGATTTATTATGAAATTCCTGGCATTTATATAGTACGTGACCTTTCTTGCATAGAGGGCAAACTATCGAATTATTAGTATTGGCAAAAAATGACGAACTAGATGGCCGAGTGGATGGTGTTAATGATTTTGTTGGTTTATTTTGCGAAGCAGAAAAATGTAAGGTTTCTAAAGCATTACAATGACTTTCTAAAAAATCCATTAAAATCTTAAAAGTGGGTATTTCATTAGAATTAAAATGTAATTCAAAACGTGATATGGTCGTTGTATCAAGTCGGCTCAAGAGCATATGCATCAAAATAAAATCCCAGTGCTCTACGGGGAGTCCTAAATTTTCCAAAGCGGATAAATTTTCCTGAAAAATGTCTAGCAGATATCTCAAAGCCCGAAAATTTTCTGAATGTAATTTTTTAGCATTTTCAATTTCTACCCAATGGGCAGTAGTGAGTAAACGTTTATTCGAATAGCGTTGCACTAAACGGTCATAAGCAATTTTATAATTATTTGCGGTCATAGGAACGCATTTTACGATATTAAGCGGAGGGCCTGTTAAAGAAGTAAGTAAATAGTTGAATTTATCAATGTCATTTAAATTTTGATTATTGTGTACCCTAGAATTATACATATCTATGAATGATGGAAAATTTTTCAAATCCCCCTTAAATTTAGGCAATTCAACTCGAGGTAAATTAATATGCGAAAAATTGTTAATAACGGGCGCTTGAACGTCCGTGTTTACAGAATTGGCCATATTCTCAAATAAATCGGAATAAATTACTTTAATATCAAAGTATTCATTGTCAAATGATTCACGAACTTGAGCCTCAACTTCCAAATCAGATCCATCTGTAACAGCTAACAGGGCGAGAATAGAATTATGATTTCTATCAAACTCTTTTTTAATCGGTTCCATAACCGCGTAGCGAACCTTAAAAGATGGACGTGAAGCCTGACTATCAATGGCCATTTGTGCAATATTATATAATTCGTGCATTTTGGTAATTTCGTTTTGTCGAAAAGTGCGTAATTTCTTTAATTTGTCCTCCATTGCAAGAAACTTAATTCGGTAACAAATTCAAAGGTAAATAAGAAATAAAAGGTATTCAATATTTTTAGCGTCACAAAAACTGCCCTAACTGATAAGAGCCCGTGAACACGTTCGAGCCGCTATCGATATAAATTTTATATTTTACGCGATGCCTTGATAATTCTAAATCGTACTTATATCGAATATAAAAATGGCGAGATTTGATGTTAAGGAAATTATGCTAATTTAATAAAGTAACTTTAAGCCAACACAAAATACACTTATGGTCGAAAAGATATAGTAAATAACGTGAAACTGATAATGATAATGAATTTAAATGATTTAAATGAAATGTAATTTAAAATAAAATGAAAAAAACTAAATTTGAAAGCGAAAAAACAATATATGAATGAAATATGCTAGAAGAGCAAAAAAAAAACGTAATCCTTGGCTCGATGGACCAAAAAAAATGTTAGGGAATTGACAGTAATCCCCTAACTGGCGGTGAATAAAAATAATTTTAATGTATTAAAAAAAGAAAGAGACAGTGGACTGTTGCGGAAAAAGAGATTTATATGGATCCTACCTTTACTCCTTCCAGAATCCAGTGGTCCAGCTTCCGGAGGCCTCCAGATAGGGAATCCCAAGATGTTGTTAATCTTCAAAGATCAAAATGACCCTTGTACACACACACAAGCGGTAATATATATACACAAAAGCGAAGTTAATAATTAATAATAATTTTTGCGGTATACGACACTCGTCTACAGTGACACGAGGTTAGACATCGAATATTTCGTTAGGCATCACAAAAAATCTCTTTTTGTTAGCGCGCAAAGATACAGGGTGAGCCGAAATGAACGACGCACGAGTGCACTTTATTTCTACTTAAAGCTAGCGTTAAATAAAGTTAATGAAAGATAAAATTAAAGTAATATAATACCTATAATAATTAAAAATAAAACTACTAAATAACTGAGGATGGAACAGAGGAGCTTCTAAAAGCTGCCCAAAATGGTGCTCGCAGCGCATATGTACTTTTCTTTAGTCGTTGTACTGTCGTAAGCAAAAAAAAATAGGACAAGTCTCATAAAGTATTTTTTCTAAAATCTAGTTGTGTACATCTAACTTTAATTTTTGTGACATTGTCAGTTCGTTGTCAAAATGCATTGCAAGTATTCAAATAGAGATAGATTTACATTAGAAAAAATAATAATAATAATAATTTTTTCAAATAAATGTTATTAAAGTTTCTGTGCTGATTAGCACACAAAAAGCAAATTGTTGCGTTCGTGCGTTGGTGGCAAATCTATAATTTTGATTCTCATTTTACACAAAAACGGTTTTATATATACGAAATTTTCTGTAAGGACATTTTTTTATATAGTTTTGTATTTTTCGAATTTTAAAAGTTATATACAAAAAAATCCTTTTTTAGTTTGACGTCATTTTGTTTTATCTTCGGCCAACGGTGGCTTTGACAACTTTTACTTTTCTACTTCTAAAAACACACCAAAAAATCAAAAGTTTTATTATTATTATTACATACATACAAGGCAGGCAGCCTAGGGCTGTTTATACCTAAAGAACACATACATGTGTATAAAACTAAAACTACTAACATAGACAATTAAATATAAATATAGAAAAATATTAAACGAAAGGCTAAATAAAGTATACATACATGTATATATGAAAATGAATTTCAATAAATAATTCTATTATTGCACATTATTAGTGTTCAGGTGCAGGTCAAGTCTATTTTTAAATTGGTTCAAACTAGTTGATTCGATTACATCATTGGATAGTCTATTCCAGTGATCCACGACATGATTGCTGATGAAATGTTTGTAAAGGTTGGTTGAGAAATGGCTTTTAGTAAGTTTCATTTGATGTCCCCGAAGATGTGTATTCGCACTTAAAGCAAATATACTGTTTATACATGGGCAGCTATATATGTTTAATATTTTGTATGTCTCTATAAGGTCACCTCGTATTCTTCGTTGATGCAGTGTTGGTAATTTCAATTTTCTCAGTCATTCTTCATATGATATGTTATAAAATTTGTGGGGGAGTTATAAAAATATTTATAAATATTATTTAATCCTAGCTCAAATCCCTCTGAGGACTGTGTTATTGTTTGAAGAAGCAAATGCATTTCCGGTAATGTATGAATCCAATTTTGATTTGTTTATCAACAGAAATTCAGCAGCCAATTCTTTCATTAGTCTATAAGCACGTTTTTGTTTTTTAGTATACCTTCCTGCTAATTAAGTAGTTATGTTACTAGTTCATTTGTTCTCTCACTAAAAATTCAGTTACTCTGAAATAGCATTGCATACAACCAAAACTGTATTTTTTTAATAATTTTTTTTTAATCACGTCAGTTCTTATTTCTGAATTTTTTGGAAAATTGGTTATAAACTTCCCCAACCAATCAAAAACGGGAATTAACTGAACTGATATCAAATATGCCAACGAAATAAGCCTCAAATTTGATCTGGGGAGTAACAAAATCTGTAAATCTACTATCGCCCTCTATATGTCGAATATTCAACATTTTCTAACCTAAAAACCTAAACCTTAGTCCTTAATTAGAATAACAAAGGATGCCTAGAATCACTATAAACTTGTGGAGTCTTATTCTTTTGTTCAAAAGACGAAGTTTTTCAGGGATAAAATTCTTAAATGCGGGAGGGGGGGGGGGTGGGGTTGAAGCCCCTCTCACTGTGAAATAATTTTAATCATAAAATTATTCCCAAGAAGTGGTTCGGATTCTACTATAAACTATAGGGTCTCGATTCACTATTCACTTTACCTAACACAAAATCGTCCTGGACTTTAAAGGAGTTACCTCAGTGACTTGAGAAGCAGTAAAGAAAACATTTTTTTTTTACTTTTTTACACAGAACAGAATGTATTTATCAGGAATTTCTGCAAAATAGGATGTTCAGTGTAATTTCTCAGAATTAAAGTAGCTTATTTGTTCTCTAATCCAAATAATTTCTGAGGTATAGTTATTTGAAGAATTCCTGTCACTAGCTAAATTTGTATGACATACTAATTTAAGGATGCAAGGGAGCGGTTCAAAAATGAAACTTTGGAAAATTGTTCTTTATACTTCATAGATCACCCCAATAAATTTAAAATCAATATGTATAAATAACAAATATGCACACATAAAATATAAATAAAAAATTAACCTAGCGACTAAATTGTGTTTTATATACCAATTATACATGATTTCCTATTAAACAGAATTCTTCACAAGAATATAAACAATTTTCTAGTAGGTAGTTTTTCAATCCTGTCTTAAATTATTTGTATGGATGTAATAATTTGATCTTATTTGGTAATATATTAAATAAATAGGCACCTGCGCAGCATGGAGATTTTTTAAATTTACTTGCCTGTAATTATTAATATGTATATCATTTATATTGCGAATTACGTGATTATGTGCTCTATTGAGGCTAAATTTGTCGATATTATAAACAAAGCAGAGTAATTTAAATATATATACATGGTAATGGCATAATTTTTTAATTTTTAAATGTTTGTCGACAAGAATGTCTAAGGTAAATTAAATATGATTCTAATTATTCTTTTTTGCATGACGAATACTCTATTCATGTCCACTGCCTGCCCCCAAATGATGATATTATAGCTAAGAGTTATATAAACCAGAGAATAATATGATGCAACTAAACCACCCTCATTGACTACTTTTTTAATGCTAGTTTTGAGCAGACACTATCTATATGACTGGAGAAGACAAGTGTTGATTATATAAGAGTTCCCAAGAACTTCGTTTCAGTGCTTGTTTCTACATGACTAATGTTTGGAATGGATTTTGGTACTGAAACAGAAAAATACACGAACACAGTCTTATCTTTATTCACAATAAGTGAATTTTGATTACACCATTCCTTAAATTTATTAAATATTAAATATGCTTTGGACTCTAACTCCTGGATACTATTAGCATTTATGACCACAGACGTATTATCGGCATACATGAAGATATCTCCCTCCGTTATAAATGAAGGAAGATCATTAATGAATAATAAAAAAGGCAGAGGGCCAATTATTGAGCTCTGTCCAAAATTGTTCCAAAGAGCACTACAAATTTTTAAATAAATAAAAGAGATAATTGGATATTTAACATTTTATGCACAATGGATCCTAATCTAACCGATCTCAGCTGTTTGATCTTAACTATTTTAAATGTTAGAGATGGGTCATTATTTCTGTAATGTTATTTTGTCATGGTAACGTAAAGTCGTGCTACGAAATACTAAATTAACCGATTACTCGCAACAAGTATCATCACTCGGATTACGTTACATTACCTTCTGAAATACCTGAGTTCAGACAACGCAATCTCCTACTCGAGTTCATTTCATTTCTGTCGTTCCAAAAGACCGTGATATTTTTCTGGAGCGGTCGCACTTGTAACGCTACATACGTGGAACCACTTCTCCTATCTCTACTAAATGTACCTAACCTATAAATTGCACATTGGTACCAACGTAGGAATGATAAGTGAACAATATTACAGTGCTGTTGCGATTTCACTTTCCAAGTTTTAATTTCTTCGCTACTAATAAAAAATGTCTCATATTAATTATAAAATCTCGTAATTCTTCTTGATTAATTTACACTATGTATTTAATTTATGAAATTAACAAATAACAATAATTTTATTAAAATATCAGGAGGCCAAGTTAGTCAGGACATTTTCAGCGTCAAAAAGTTTGTCACAAAAATAAAAATTCGCAAATAAAATGAAAAGCAAAAATGACTCCCTAATAATGAATATTTGATTCTGATAATCGTTTAGTTCAATAATATTCATTTATATCATACAACAGACACAGATATTAACGAATTAAAACATTTCTGGTACTTTTGTTTCTGATTGAACCTTCCCACAACATCCTTAAGATCAAAATATAATTAGTTTTACTCCTGTTAGATAAAAGTGAAGATCTGATGCATTCAAGGAGAAATCCTTATTTATTTATTGAAAGTGGTATACCAATATTGGCTAATTTTATCATTATTGAAGAAATATATAACACAAGAGCCTGTCTCTACCACTAATCTGAAAATTTTGCCGAACCTCTTCTCTATTGAAAAGTGGGGATATTTTACTCGCCTACATCTAACTCCCACCTAATATTGCATATTAATATCTGATTTATAGACCCTAAACGAAGAAACATATAATAATTGAAAGAATAATAACACTCCAAGTTGATACAGGGATATTTGAAAAATATCTCATAAATACCTGTTGATAAAGGTCTCATTTTTAAAGAGTTTGGGATATACTTCATAAGTCGGCAAAGAAACTGATTATAGTATAAAAATAATGTAGGCTATTATAAATAGATAGAAAAGGACTTGGCAACATATCAATATCTACGACGTCAACTGTGTACTTCGAGATTATGATCCATTGCATTTATGTCATTGCAAACTCACTACACATGTTTTTTTAAATATGCTACCAGTTTCTTGGTAAAAAATTATATTGTATCCTCAGACAGTCGCACTGTAAATGATAAGGAAATTTCGTTCCCTTTATTTATTGTTTCAATGCACATAATATATAGTATGTGGATCTTACAATGAATTAACAAGGCATGGTTTATGTTTACATATATCAAAGAATATTTTCGCTGACCCTCTACCAAATTCTCTAATTTTCTTCTTTCTCTAATTACAGAAAAAAAATCGCTTTTCCAATAACACTCGCAGTATAAGTAACTCCACCGCTTTCAATTTTCGACCCATTTCTAAAAAATGATTTCAGTAAAAATGTTTAACAATACAGATTTCATTTTCATTTATATTTTCTAATTCTAAAGTATTCTCACAATGTAGTCAAATATAGCAAGGATTTATATTTCCAATCAGCTATTTAATGTAGAGTGCAGTTTAAACTGTATGTTACACCACACAATATACATAAAGATGCTATAAGAACTATTTTTTGCCTACCTACTGTATACGGAAAATGTTTATAACAAACTCAAATGTTTATAACAAACTCCCTGATGCTTGTCAGAAATTATTTTAGGCGCTTCCGACGTTTGATGTTGAGGACTATTTATTGAAGTTACCCACATAAATTGTTAAATATCATATGAGTTTTTGCAAGGAATTTCACAAGGTAAGTTAAATCTTTTAAAACATCAGAAATCATTATCTGTTTACTTTTACACTGTCTTATTTTGTTTAAGTAAATTTTGTTGTAATATAATGTAGGTCTCGTACCTAAACAATTGGTTATCTCTATTATCTCCCTAACCACCATCATTGGAGAATGAACTCCACAACTTCATCAGAATTCTTCTGAATCAGGAACACCATAAACAATTACTGGAAACATCTGCAAAAATAATAAAACGTAATGTATGTTGTAATTGAGGTAATAAAAATAATAAATTTTTGAAAAATAACAATTATTATATAAACACACTTTTTACATTTAAATAAAGTACCGAAAATTTCAAAAGGTTTTTCGAATTTTAAACTTCTTTCAGTTTAAAACAACGTAACCTTATGTTAATTTTTCTATTTAGATGCATGTTTATATAAATTTATTTGTTTATGATGATCTGTTTAGAATATTCTGATTTCTCGGTGTTAAGGTATGACCAAATTACACTTAAATTCTTTCATTTTATTTTTATATTCATTATTGTTATTGGATATTAGAATGCCACTTTCATTAGATACCACAGAGATGCAAAGTAACTCGACACATCTATTTTATCATATATTTTTACAAGAATATCTTATTTTCTATAATTGTTTTTTTGTGGCATATTCAATTTTTCTTACCCTATATTCGGTATTTTACCACTGAAATTTTTTTTAAATGTAATGAAAGATACCTCTGTATCAAATGGATCAGACAGAAGTTGGTTCTTGAATATTTGATTGTTACAAAATGTCTTACCATTAAGATTATAATATGGAAGGCAGCTCCAATAAGACAGTAAACGTTTTATTTGGATATAGAAATTACAACCATTAATTAAATATAATAGTATCACAAGTGACACACAGTAACTATTTTGTTTTAAACAACAACCAGTCATCTATGTAATATAAAAAATCTATGTTAGTAATATAAAACTTAATAAAACTAATACAACATAACTGATTTAAACCTTACAAAAACAATATCAAACATATAGATAATGGAAAAATCAATAATTAATATTAGTCATGCCAATTTCATTTCCCAAATATTCAAAATTTACTTTTGATAATGCATTTCTCAATACATCAGCTAATTAATTTTTTGTAGACTTGTAATTGACATTTATAAATTCTTCTTAGAAATTTTTTCTAACAAAATGGTACTTAATATTAATATGTTTGATGCCTTTGTGAAATTCAGAAATATGACAAAACTTAATAGCCCTTTAATTATCAACAAACGTTGTCAGTTTCACTTGAACATCACAAATATCATTAAGTAAATGTTGCAACCATATTACTTAGTTCACGCTGAATGACAGAAAAATATACTCTGCTTCTACTGTTTGTAGCGTTACACATAGTCGACCAAGTTACAATTGATACATTAATCTTGAATAGATAACCACTACTTGAATGACATGTCTGAATATCATTTGCAAAATCAGCATCCGAATATTCCAGTTAGAGTGAAAAATTCCCATCGAAAGCTGAGTAACGAATTCCATAACCAGGAGTATTTTTCAAATACATTTTACACCATTCCAATGAAAAAGAGAATCATCAACAAGAAAGCGACTGACAACACTTAGTGCAAATATAATGCCTGGCCAGCTCAGTATCGCAGCGAACATGAAGTAACCAACAGCCTCTCTGTACGAAACATTTTCAGTAATAATTTCACTGTCACTATTTGAAGTTAAATTTGTATAAAAATCGGCCGGTACACTGCTTGGTTTTACAGTCACTTGCTTAATATAACACACAGTTATTTCAAAAACAGATTATATTATCTCGACTGCCTAAAAGGGTTTAACAGAATAAGTAACATGGCCCTAGCAGCTTTTGGATCTAATTCGGTGTCAGTAGATCGACAATAGGAAAACAAATGTTTTCCTCGAGTTTCAACCCTCTGACGCCACTTGTAACCCCTGTGCCCAAATAAATATGTTTCATTTACATTTTTTATCTCTGTAAGTTGTGTGTTAATTGTTATGAAAAAAATTGAGGATGTAGATGTGATAAATACATCTTAGGAAAAAAATTGTGGTCCCTTTCGAATAAAAAAAATATTAAAACAACAAAATTATTATTTATTCATGAAAATAATGATTTCTACACATAAAACGTTTTTACCAAAAATACACTATGAGTAGTTTATTGTTGATTTTTTCAAATTTTTTGAAGCGGTGCGCCATAATTAAAAAAATAAAAACTGTGACAATGCAATGTTTCGTTGTGCTTAACCATTTCTTTACGTATCCATATTTCTTACATTTTATTCGTTCAGATACTGCCACCGAGGAAGACGACGATCAACTTCAAACAGTTAGTCAAGTAAACGTAATATAAACACCACTACCTCACTATGGTTGTTTATGTTATTATTTGTTGAAACGTAAATTGTTGATACAAAAAATTGTAGAAAATTTAAAAAATTATTCACTCTTCCTACAAGCTGCGTGTGTTATTATACTATTCGCAAATACAAAACGAAGAGTATATTGCATTCAATCGGCACATTTCTAAAATCGGTAATATTGCTCTTAGAGAAAAAATTTCATATCCCTGTGTTGGTGATCGAATTCTGAACAACTTTCAAAACGTCCGTCCGTCTGTTTGTCCGTCCGTCACGTTTCTTGTAAGCACGATAACTTAAGAACGAAAAGTCCGATTGCATTGAAATTTGGACAGAAAGTTAGCCTTAGCTAGAGCAAAATCGATCGATAAATAAAAAAGCTATATTTTTAAATAAAAAAAAAAATTACATAATTTGTTTTGTTTTGTAATTAAACTAAAAATGTCTAAAACTAATCTTATTTACAAAAGAACTGCAAAGAGTATCCTATAGAATGTGCAACAATTCTATAAAAAGTGCAGTAACTCAGCGAAGAGTATAACGGTTAGCTTGTTTATGTCGATACAAAATTATCTATGGAAATAAAAAAGAAGTTTTAGGGACATGTACACAGTGTCCCACTTAAAACTCCCGGGGTCATTTTCTTGATAACTAAGAGATATTTGAATTCTGTAATGTAAAATTTTTTTACTAGAATACATAAATGACTTCAGTTTTTAGTATAAATGATCTTTCTACAAATTGAGGTATAGATAATGTTGCGATGCATGAAATTTTTCGACTGCAAAACATTGAAAAGAGGTGCATGTGATGAAACAATACATTCAAGTAACTTTTGCAATATGAATAATTTTCGAAAAATCATTGATTTTCGAGACACTTCAACCTAAATACATTTTTTTAAGTAACTAAAATCCCCATAAGATTTTTAAAATTAAGTGAATTTAAATTATCTACACAACTTCCATTAACTTTATTATCATTTATCGATATTTGAAAAACGTTAAATATAACATTTTCTTAAATTTTTCATGAAAATATTTACGGTGCCCATTCAAAAACAAATATAATATAATTTCTAATCAAATCAGAAGTTGAAATAAATCTATTATTATTATTATGCTGATAGCTCATGAGTAGCCAGAATTAAGTAGCTATGGCTAATAGGCAACTGCAATACCGGCATGTTTCCACAACTGGATTCATCAGAGTCTGTAATGTGTGCCATCTCTGAGTAATACAGTCAATGAAGGCTTTTGCTTCCGAAATCTTTCAACCGTCATCGATTTGCGTGAAAATTTGGGAAAAGTTAGTGTATGCCTCAGATATCAAAAGTAACATGGTGCCAACTTGCGCTTTTACCCTGGGGGTGGATGCCACCCTTTCTCGGGGGCTGAAATTTTTATGGCCAAAATAGCCCCGGGAGTCGATAGAGAACCTAATTCTAAGCAAAAAATATTCTATGAAGTTTTTTCGAAAACTCCATACTTTTCAAGTTATTCGTGATTGAAAACTCGCCATTTTCATTAAAAAATGACACTTTTTCCAACGGTTTTTTACGAATAACTCGAAAATTATGCGTCTAATGAAAAAAAAGTGTAAGGGACATAATTGTAGCTTATAAAAAAACAAAAAGATTCGTTTTTTTTTTAGAAATATCCTAGGTGCAATATAAAGGGAGATGTGGTTGACGAATGTAAACTTTTTTTTTTGTGAGTGCTCGAATCTGTGCATTCAACTTGAAATAACGGAAAAATAATCGACTTTAGGGGTATAATGCTAATAACAATTTTTGTAGTGCTTGAAAAGACCTTTAAAATGAGCACTGTAAAAAGTCGATTGCACTTAAATTAAGCGAGATACAATGCCAAAAAGATTGACTACTCAACTTTTTTAAGAAAAAATGAACAGTAAAATTAACCTCACGACCGCCAGAATTGAAATGCATCATTTTCCTCCTACAATATGTTTTATTTTAGTGTTATTCATGTGCTCAAAAAGTTTCACTGATTTAAAATGCATGCTTTTTGAAAAACGTTAATTTTAATTTTAACGTTTTTTGAATTTTTCTAAAAAATTTTCTTTTTTTAAAAATAACTTCGAAAGGGTGATAGATACGCAGAATTTAGTATAAAACAAAAATATAGATTTTTTTTCAGTAAAAATTTTGGTTTTTTAAAAATTTTTATACGATGAAAAATAATGAAGATATAGGCGATTGAAGTTGATACCGACGTGTTAGTAACAGCTGTTCTGAGCCCTTTAACCCTTTAGCTTTAAAAATCTAAGGGCGCCGAACCTCCGAAAAGTCCTTAGTCTTGTAGTCCATCAAATTACCTTTAAAATTGTTTTTAGATGGGCTCAATAGCATGAAAATTGACGGACATATCGTCAAAAAACCAATTTCATTTTTTCAGCAAAATTTTTGGAGTAAGCAATTTGTACCTAAAAACAGTGCAGTGAAATTATCATCGCTTGTGCCAACTGTTGGTGCACTAGATGAACATATTAAAAGGGTTTATTTGCAAACCTAGCTATTGCTTGGCAATAAAAATATCCGTCCAGTTGACTGGGGATGGATTATTGTTGAAGGTTCATTACAGCCAACCAAAACTGCAAATCCTACTCAAAAGGATATTTTGCAACTGCAAAAAAGGTTGCGGCGCCTCTTGCAATTGCCGAAGAGTTGGTCTATTTTGCAATGCTACATGTGGAACATGCGGTGGTGAAAGTTGTCAGAATTGTCCTCCATTTGACCAGGAAGAAGAAATCGAACGTGATAATAGCTCTGATGAAGAGTAGTTTGAAAAACAGGATGTTGTAATTTTTATACATTAATATTTGATAAAAAATAAAAAAACTTTGAAATGTTATACCGGGTGAGTCACGAATTGCGCTCGCCCCGACATTTCCTAAAATATTTGGAATAGAAAATTGAAATTTGGAGGCCTTATTACACGACTAAAATGCAATCTTTTCAATAAAAAATCAAGTTTAGTGCACATCCGGTTTGACCGGAAATGCCCACAACTTTCGATTTTTAAATGGAACACCCTGTATATTTTTACATTTTTGGAATCTAGAGGAAATTTTGAATACAATACATCCATTTTGGTCACTTTTTGATAAACATTAAAACATTTATTAAAAAATCTATTTCTGAATCCAGAGTGCTGTGGTGCCCAAGATATATTTTAGTTTGTGTGCTACGTTACTATAAAAATAAAAAGAGCAATATGATTGCATTACTTAATTCTCTAGAGGCATTTAAAATTTTTAAATGTGATTTTTACCCATTAAGGTGGCCATTCCCCAGAAAGAGATATCCGATAGGTTAATATTTATTATTTTTGGCCATAACTTTTTTTTCTTAGTACGCATATTTTAAAAAACTATAAGAGTACCTAAGTAGAACTATAACAAGGCTATTACTATGAATTTTCATTCAATAATTTCAGCGGATTACAAAATAACTAGATTTAAATTTAAAAATTATGTTAAACTTCCTATTTCGTAGTTTTAAATCGAGCTATTTTGCAAACCACTGAAATTATTGAGTGAAAATTTATAGTAATATTCTTGTTATGGTTCTACTTAGGTACTCTTATAGTTTTTTTAAATATGCGTACTAAGAAAAAAAAGTTATGGGCAAAAATAAGAAACATTTCCCTGCCGGATGTCTCTTTCTAGGGAATGGCCACCTTAACTCGGTTTTTTTATATGGGAATTTAATTGTTCATCAACATTTTTAAATACCTCATTTTCATACGAATCTAATGATACCAAAATTTTGAAAATCCGCTCAGAAATATTTGAGATTTCAGCCAAAATACAATGCAACCAAGCTTTTGGAAACATGTGGCTAATAGATAATAGATTAGTGGGCTTTGGAAACTAACTTGTTTTATTACATTCAATGGCTACTATGATTTTTTCAATGTTATTAGGTTACCAGATTTACACAGAAATGTGCCATTTTAGTTTCCAAAGCCCACTAATCTATTATCTATTAGCCGCATGTTTCTAAAAGCTTGGTTGCATTGTATTTTGGCTGAAATCTCAAATATTTCTGAGCGGATTTTCAAAATTTTGGTATCATTAGATTCGTATGAAAATGAGGTATTTAAAAATGTTGGTGAACGATTAAATTCCCATTTAAAAAAACCGAGTTAATGGGTAAAAATCACATTTAAAAATTTTAAACGCCTCTAGAGAATTAAGTAATGCAATCATATTGCTCTTTTTATTTTTATAGTAACGTAGCACACAAACTAAAATATATTTTGGGCACCACAGCACTGTGGATTCAGAAATAGATTTATTAATAAAATTTTTAATGTTTATCAAAAAATGACCAAAATGGATGTATTGTATTCAAAATTTCCTCTAGATTCCAAAAATATAAAAATATATAGGGTGTTCCATTTAAAAATCGAAAGTTGTGGCCATTTCCGGTCAAACCGGATGTGCACCAAACTTGATTTTTTATTGAAAAGATGGCATTTTAGTCGTGTAATAAGACCTCCAAATTTCAATTTTCTATTCCAAACATTTTAGGAAATATCGGGGCGAGCGCAATTCGTGACTCACCCGGTATATTGCAATGCTTATTTTAATCTAAATCTAAACTAATAAATTGAACTATTATAAGCCACGGATGCACTAGTAAAATGTTTTAAAATCTTAAAAAAATGATTCTTTACCAATTTATACATAAAGGGTAATTTTGGGGGTTGAAAATTAGAAATAAATAAATAAAATAAAATATGTCAGGAACAGTGAAAACGATTCTGGAAAACTGAAGCTAATAAAGCTGCTAAAAAATTGTTTTTAATTGATTCTAAAGTTAGGGGTGGTTTCTAGGGGTTGAAATTAAACAATAAATTGATAAATAAATTAATTAATAAACTTGTAAATATTCAGTAGAATCCATTTTTATTTATCTTTTATTGGAAACCCAAAATTGAAACAGTTAAATCTGCTAAAAAATAATTTTTTCTTTAATTTTAGGAGAAGGGGTAGTTTTTAAGGGTTAAAAATTTACAATTCATAAATAAATTATACATAATGATCACTGAACAATTCTTTGTTTCGTTAATGTGCGATTTCACGACAGAGACAAAAAAAAACGATTTTTTCCTGATTTACGACTTTACGGGGTAGTTTTTATGGGTTAAAAACTTTATGGAAATCATAAATCATGCTTCAAAATGTTAAAGAATATTTATTCTACATAACTAAGATTCCATTGACAGAGTGCTTAAATTAGCATTTTTTTCAATTTTTCACAAAAGGGGTTGATTTCACCCCTAAAACGCAAAAAGCGCAATTCCGCACAATGTCACTTTTGAAGATAAGGGTAAAACAAGCCTGTTCCCAAATTTTCAGAAAAATCGATGACGGTTGAAAGATTTCGGAAGTAATAGCTTATTTTTACCTTCATTGACTGTACTAGAGACAGTAGTAGTACATTTTATACAAGCTAGAAAACAAAACTGTAGATGGATCGAGATTTCTCCATTGTTCTAGATTACTGTCCGAGAAGGTTATGGTCTTTACTAGTTGCTAGATGGTTCTAGAGACGTTTTTGGAGTATATAAGCCGATGTAAACACAAGTAAATAGTAGAGTGTAAATATCAAGTAATAAAAAAGGTTAAGGTTATTTTAGTCAATAAACCTCAGTGGAACACAAAAAACTGTCAAAGGGCGTTTCACATTTTCAGTGGAACGTAAAAGTTGCACTCAGTGTCATAAAGTGCGGTCAGTGGAAAACGTTATAAATTAGGCAACACGGCACTATCCATTGAAATCAACAGGAGACATGTTATTATACTCTTCGCAAATAAAAAACGAAGAGTATATTGCATTTAATAATAATAATAATAATAATAATAATAATAATAATAATAATAATATAGACAGGATGAAGTGAATTCTTCCTCTGTCTATATCTTTCGCCCGACAAAGTCGAGATTGTTTAAAATAAAATAATAATAATAATAATAATAATAAAGCATTTATTATTTACCCAATTTGGCAAATTTAACAATAGTAAATTATACATGTTTACACAACAGGTAAATAAAAGGCGAGTAGTTCAGTTTACTGACAAGCCAGTAAACTGTTCTTCCACCATTGCCTATAAATAATATCAGAGGTAGATAAATTAAATAAATATAGGTACTCATATCGAAACAATCATAAAAAAAATTAAAAAAAAAATACATCAAAGTAGAATGAAAAAGAGGCAAACTAGAGCTGAAGGAGGGAGGAGAGTAGGAAATGAGAGGAAGAGAAAGAAAAGAAATTAGAAAAAAAATGAAACAAAGAAAATTAAAGAAGGAACAAAGTTTAAAAACAGAAATTACGGGAAAAGGTAAGATGTTATTATTATTGATTTCGCATTAAATATTTTTTAAATGTTTTTTTAAAACTTACACACGAAAGGGTGAGTCCATTAAAGGGTAGCGTATTTATAGAAGTAGCAATGTTATAAGAGAATGACCTTTTGAATATTTCCTTACGGTGTTGTGGTATGGTGAGAATATTTCTTCGTCTAATATTAATGTTATGAATATCATTTCTAAAAGAGAGCTTGTTGAGGAGATAAGGTGGCGATCTAAACTTTAAAATTTTATGAAAAAAACAAGCCATGTGAAGTTTGCGGCGATTGTACATATTCAGCCATCCTGCAGTTTTCAATTTACGAGATATTCTTTGACGGCGTTGAATTCCAAAAATTAAGCGAAGACAAGCATTTTGTACTTTTTGTATGCGCCGGGTCTCGATGCTGTCAATACAATACAATACAATTTGATCGGCACATTTTTAAAACCAGTAATATCGCTCGTAGAGAAAAAATGTTCATATCACTAATCGATTTCTCAACAACTTTCAAAATGTCCGTTGTCACGTTTCTTGTAATGAAAAATCCGATTGTGCTGAAATGTGGACCCTAAGTTAGTACTAGCTAAAGGAAGAACCCTACTGTTTTTGAACGAAATTGATCAATAAATAAAAAAGTTATTAATTATTTGAATACAAAAAAAATCGGCGAAGAGTATAGTGGTTACACCCTAGTGTATGGAAAAAAACTTTTTTTAGAAATTCAAAATTTCAAGTTGATAAAAAGTGGTCTCTATGATCCCAAATACACCACACACAAAAATAGCCTAATTAAAAAAAATTAGGTCTCCCGCAAGAGATCTAAAGTTTATAATTTTCTTGAAAAAACTGTTTTTTCTTTTTTTGTTTTGTTTTTGTTTAATTAAGGATTAAGGACCTGTATTAGGACAGAATACTTATGATGACATAAAATATTTAACGGTCAAAAAAAACTTTGAACGACATTTTCAAAAATCTTTTAAATTAGGAAGATCTTATTTTATTAAAAATTCTTTAAGTTTAAATAAAATGTGGGGGAGCTAAACGTTTCATTAGAGTAATATTTTTTTTACACTTTCATTTCACACCCTATTGTCAAAATTTTTCAACTTGAAAAATAAAATCACTTATTCCAATAAAAAAAAAAATGGAAAAATCCAGTTTTTTAAAGAAAATTATAAACTTTAGGCCTTTTTTCAATTGGGCTAAATTTTTTTGTGGTTTATATGGGTTAATAGAAACAATTTTTTATCAACTTGGAATTTCCAAAGTTTTTTTTTATTCACACTAATGGTTAGCTTCTTTTGATCATATTTTTGCACGAGTTCACTCAGTTCCATTGTTCTCATCTCTAATTGGTTTAGATCGAGGCAATGGGAAGTCGTAATCACACAGTCTTGTAGCAATAATAATTTTTAAATGCGGGACATTTGCTCGACACCATAAAAAGGAGGGACAATCTTGCATAATGTGGGGACATATGGTCATCTTATGCATAGAGCAAAGAAAAAGAGCTATGGGTGTGTGTGCTACAACCATTAACAATACAATAGTGTTCACCCAATACTACGGCATATTGTCATACAGGGAATATAAGTTGCCAAATTAAAATTTTCCCAATTTTCATTTGAAAATTTATATTACGGTATTTAAAGTAATTACAATTTTTCTAAATGACACTATCGGCAATAAAACGCTAGACGAAAAGAAATGCATATCTCACCTTTTCTTGCACTTATTCGAGCAGAGAACGAGTGCAGCCCCACCCCTAAGTTTGTAGATACACGTGGTTTCATTTCTTGTCTTGCTCTTGCTCAAGAATTAAATAGGATAACTTCTGAAAGTGTGAATATATAATTGGTGCAAGTACAGGTCGGGATTTAAAGTGTTTTGTATTTACACTTTCAGAAGTTATCTTTATTGAATTCTTGAGCAAGAGCAAGACAAGAAATGAAAGCACGTGTATCTTCAAACTTAGGGGCGGGGCTGCAATCGTTCTCTGCTCAAATAGGCCCGAGAAAAGGTGAGATATGCATTTCTCTTCGTCTGGCGTTTTATTGCCGATAGTGTCATCTTAGAAAAATTGTACTTTACATGCACTTTACAAGCCTTAGGCGTAGGAAAAATGTGTTAATTCCATTATCAGATATATGAGGATATACGGTTAAGCTGCATTTTGTTATAGGTGTTTATTTCCACCTTTAAAAAGATGACTTTTAATTTCTATAAAAACTCCCAAGAATTAACATTACCATGTATATAAAAAATGGAAATGGCCAGTGCAGAAATTGCAAACTATGTTTAATGGGTCTTTCTTTTACACTGTCGGCATGCGGGCAATTATTACGACATCTGTCATTAATCTGTGTAACTCCTCTCGTTTCATTTTAACGCAGCTGTACGACGAAGATAGAGACGTACAACACTGTCGAATGTTTGGCTTGCGCTTTTGGAAGAAGTGTCTTTCCACCACAGCTTCTTCAGTGACTGAACACCTGCACGTTTAACTTGAAACGCTGTAAAATCCGTTAGAGTTACGAAGAAAATGGACGTAAACAATTTTATAGAAAATTAAATTTTCTATAAAAATGTCAGTGGTAGCATATGTCTATCTTAAACACTTTTGGCGAGAAGATGGTTGATAGTCTTCGATTTAAAGAAAATCTAATTTGATTTAAGCTTCCAGGAGTGGGGCGCAAGACAACTGTAAATTTTGTATTCAACTTTCAATCACTCTCACACCTATAGTATTGAAGATAGCCATATGCCATCACTGACTTTTTTTATAGAAAATTTAATTCTCCATAAAATTGTGTATGTCCATCTTTTTATAACTCTAATGGTATTGGCAGCGTTTCAAATCAAAAGTTCCGGCGTCCAATTTTACTTGTGTTTTTTTTGCACAATAGCCGGCAATTTAGATAATAATATTAATAATGTACTATTTTTTTTGCAAGCAAGTGTACCTATCTGTTGTTCAATAAGATTTAACTAACAAGAAGTATTCAATAAGACTTCAGCCAATCCAATATAATCAGCAAGACAATTTACTTATGTGTCCGCAATGCAATTATTTGTAACGTCGGTGGAAACGCAAAATCCTAATATTTTAAGTTCTCATCGAACAGACGAACGTCATGCCTTTATTATATCGAGCACTTCTACGTTTTACGACTTAAAGTGCTATAAGTTTCGTACGGTCTATGGTTGATTGCACCACTTCCCTATTTTATCTGTACTGTGCCTGCAATATTCAATACATATTCTGCAAAAAAAAAAAAAAAAAAAACGAAAAATGTAACTATCATATTTCACAAAAACTATATTTAAATATAATGGAAAATCACAATATATTAACGAGTCATTTTACAACAACGAGGAAAAGAAATAATTTAAGTAGAGGCAAAACAGAATTGTTTTGGTATGTTATTAATGAAACTATGCACATAAAAATAATAAAATGCTACACCATAATATAATTATCATAGGTATATTAATTTTTGGCATGACCATTCTTTTGACAATTATTTATTAAAATTTTAAAAGTAAAAAAATTACCTGTACAGTAGCACAAGCCATAATTAAGATTGAAAAATGTGGTGGTTTTATAGGGTCAAATATTGGCATTAATTTCGGTCCTTTCTCCAAACATATCCTGCAGATATTATTTATGTTCATTGTCAAATAATAATTTAGTAAGTCACTTGATTGCATATTTTTGTTATTGTACGCCATTTTCTGTATACACTGAACAAACCACTCAAGTCTTAAATCATTCGATTGTCAAACAAAATAATGTCAAAATCAGGTCTACCAAAAACACAAGTACGAAAACACCAAATGTGGGACCAAGCCACAAGCCACACAGAGACAGTCAGACACAATGGCCAGACAGAGAAGACGAAATAGACGAAGATAGTTGTTGACACGTAAATGTGCGTGAAGTTAGCAACGCGTTGCTGGCAACGCGTTGTCAGCAACGCGGAAACAAGTTTTGAGACAGAATTGAAAGTAAAGAAAACGAAACCGTTGGCGGAACACCGATCTGATGCCGGTGCATTCACTATAATATGAAGCAAGTATATAAGTACATGCATTTTTTACGACATTAGGCTTTTTGTATTCCCCGTGGCAGCAGTATATCGACGTATCTTACTAGAATCTTCGACTGTACAAGATCAATGGGTGAAACAAAGTATACTGTTAAAAATATGAAAAATATTAATAAATTCTTTTCTCCGGCCTCGGGCACTGAAGGTTGCATGAGAACGACGGATGTACGGCATCGTATGTACTGCCCACTACACTGTAGAGATGGGCGGTCCGAGCAGACCCGTTCTAAGTGAACGAATCCGAAGGTGGAACGGGTCGGACCGAATCCACGATGTCGATCGAACCGGGTCCGCGGTCCGGTCCATTGATCTGTTATGGTATGTAAGTCCTGGTACTGTTCTGAGCTGAGCTCCTGAACTCCTGACCCTGGACTCTGACTGACCGCTTGGATAGTTTTTATGAAGTTTGAGTTGACTGTCGTCGCTCCATAAATAGTGAATACCCCACTTGCACATTTAATACTTAGGTGCCTGCGCCGTGATTTCAAGATTTTATTTACTATTTATCCAAACCCATTCGTATTACTGCAAAATTATTTTATTATAATATGACTTATCGAGGTAGTATAATTATATGTACAATAATTAATAATAAGACTATTCAGTGAGTCACAATCACATTACACGCAGTCACACATCACGTTGAGGAAATTTTGAAGTGGATCCAATCGAACGAATCCAGTTGAACGGGTCCACAAGCGGAACGGATCCAAACGGACCGAATCCACTAAAGGAGCCGGACCGCCCATCTCTACTACACTGCCAAGCTCCCCCATAAGGGAAAAGTCATTGCAACCGCGTAATAAAGTTTTTATAGTCAAAAAATTAAAAATATTAATACATTATTTTCTCGAACTCGTGCCCTCGTTTTTAGGTTACAACACCTGTGGTTCGAGAAAATAATTAATATTTTTAATTTTTTTACTATAAAAACTGTATTACGCGGTTGCAATGACTTTCCTCTTGTGGGGGTGTAGGGGGCAGTAAATGCGGCTGAGGTCGGCGAAAATAATTTGTTACTATTTTCCATTTTTTGACTGTACTTTATTTCACCCATTGAGCTTGTACGGTTGAAGAAGAGAGTACAATACGCCGATACACTGATATACTGCTGCCACGGGGAATATAGTGGCCTAATGTAGTAAGAAACACACGTATATACTTGCTTTATATCATGGTGTTCCGGCAATGGTTTCGGTTTTTTACCTCAAAACTGGTTTCCGCGTTGCTAACTTCACATCTGTAATATGTAAACTCCCAATTAAAGGCATTAACCGGTCCGGAAACTGTTTCGGGGTTTGTCGAGTACGCATTTATGGTTTGACCCATTGACCCTGACGTGGGGCTCAATTCTCGAAATTATTCCTATGGGAAATTGACACTTTTTCCCATAGGAACTTACAAGTTGTATTCTTGACTGACCCAGTGAGATTAGTTTCTGTTTAAAATCAGTGGAATTAATTCACTTGGTCATTTCCAATAGAATTCTGCTTTCCCCAAAGAATTTATATAAATAGAAGCCGAGATAAAGTGTAAAAGTTATACGATACTGTTGCCATCATGTCCAACCTACCTTTTTCTCACCATTTCGTTCTAAGATACATTGTATATCAGCGCTTCGTCCTCTAGATAACTATTTAACTTGTAGTACCGTTTCCGAGGTGCTAGATGGCGCACAAGGTTTAAAGTAGAAAAATTGCATCCTTGCATACCTATGTTCACCCCAAACTACCTCATAACGTTTTCTGTGCTAGAAGGCGACGGTGTTATAATCAGGCGAGATTAGAAAATTTACGAAAATGGGTAAAAACAGTAGAAAGCGACCACGCAGCTCTAGTAGCAGTAGTGACGATAGCTCTCTAAGCGGAAAAGAAGATAGAGAATTATATGAGAGGGTCGAGAAATTAAGAAGGGAGTTAAAGAGGAGATACCGACCACGTGGCCGCCATGAGCCACGAAGGAAGGTGCCAAGAAGTGTATCAGAACATATACTACAGGACTGTACTACTAATAAATCCTCTCGTAAACGAAGAGATGAAAGCCCTAAAACAAGGCAAACTTATGAAGACTTTGATCGCAGGCCGCGAGCCTCGGCGTGTCTTCAGTCAATAAAGGACTTTGAACGTGAACTGAGAGTCACGGCGTGTCCAGAATCAAAAAAGGACTGTGATCGGTCACTGCGAGTGCCGGCGTGTCCAAATAATAAACCTGCCAATGGCAATCGTAACACACTTGACCTAGCAGGCCCCAGCACATACATATCTCCAGATGAAGACGACAGATTACAGGATTCGCCAGACCTTACCTATGAGAGTGAACTAGATTCCCCAACTAATCTAGACACAAGTAATCAAGTAGCTTTATACAAGAATGATGCATCTCTAGAAACTGGCAAGCAAGAAAGCCTTGTATTAAATGAGGAGGTCCTTGAACTCCTTGGAAATGACAATGGGGTTAAGAATACTAACAACTATGAAGTACACCCTGCGATAAAGGAAACCTGGTCACAGATATTAAGCAATGGTTTAGAAAAACAAATGCGGTTAGAACTCTTAGCAAATCACCCGGTACTAACTAACCTTAGATTAGGTGCTCCTCAGGTAAACCCAGAGGTAATAGCAGCACTGGCACCGCCTGCTGAAAAAAAAGACAAATTTCAGATTAAAGCCCAAAATCAATTAGGTTGCGGAATATCGGCTTTAGGAAAAGCTCTGGATATAATTTTAAAAGATCCAGATATAATTAACAAAAATGAAATTATTCGCCATTTAAGCGATGCAGGGCGAATTCTTTGTGATTCTCACCACAACATGTCCTTAGTCAGAAGACTTTACATTAGTCCAAATTTAAATAAATCTGTAAAGGACATTTCCAACAAGAGCCCAGTTGGGGATTTTTTGTTTGGAGAAAATCTGGCCGAGAGATTGAGAACTGCAAGAGCTGTAGAACGAACGGGAAAGGAGTTACAGCAAACCCAGGCGCATCAGCAACGCCCTAATGTAAATTCTCAAGTAAAGGGAAAATCTTTTACCAAGCCTTTAAACTACAAAGGCCCGCCCCGACATCAGAGGGATTCGAGGCAGAAAGGGAAAATGCCCTCCAGAATAGTACACAGCAGGAAGTACTAAACGTGAGTATCAGTTTAGCTGGTAGGTTAAAACAATTTTTATCTCAGTGGAGAAAAATAAATGCAAGCCCAACAATCATAGATTGGCTAACTGGTTATAAAATAAATTTTATTGAAACTCCTGTTCAGGGGAGCCCAGTTAACAGAAATTACTCCGCTAATGAATTGTTAGACATAGGGAATTGTGTCTTGTCACTAGTTAAACAGGGGATAATATCCAAGTGTAATTCTGAAAAGAACCAATTTATTTCTTCATATTTTTTGATTGAGAAAACAAATGGGCAGAAGAGATTTATTTTAAATCTTAAAAAATTAAATAATTTCATAGGAGCGGAACACTTTAAGCTTGAAGACCATAGAACGGTTTTAGGGTTAATTAATAAAGACATATACATGGGAACAATTGATTTAAAGGATGCATATTATCTTATACCCATTGATAATAGCCACAAGAAATATTTGCGTTTTTATTTTAAAGATAATCTTTATGAATTTAATGTTCTTCCTTTTGGGCTATCTTCTGCCCCCTACGTATTTACCAAGATAATGAAACCAGTAGTTTTTCTCTTACGTTTGGCAAAAATTAGATGCGTTATATATCTAGATGATTTCTTGATTTTTGGGGATACCCAGAGGGAATGCCTTAAAAATGTAGAGTATACAATTGCAACATTAGAATCCCTTGGGTTTATCATCAATAGAGAGAAAAGTTGTTTATACCCATCACAGGTATGTCGATATCTAGGGTTTATTTTTGATAGCACCAATATGACTATTAGTCTACCAAGGGAAAAAAGATTGAAGATTCTTGAGTTTATTTCTTTTATAGAATCTAATCA
Source organism: Stenurella melanura (assembly GCA_963583905.1). Classification (NCBI taxonomy): domain Eukaryota; kingdom Metazoa; phylum Arthropoda; class Insecta; order Coleoptera; family Cerambycidae; genus Stenurella; species Stenurella melanura. The sequence continues at coordinate 94,060,200 of OY757310.1, read as the reverse complement.
TAAGTGTAAGATAAGAATATTTGCAAGATTTATAGGACTTCTGGTGTCGGTCTGTCCCGCAGTAAGATACGGAATGCTTCATATAAGAATGCTAGAGAGGGAAAAGTTTTTATTTTTAAAAAAATCTAAGCAGGACTACGATGCAGTAATGCCTGTTAATCAATTAGAAATTAGAACAGAATTACAGTGGTGGTCAAAGAATATCCTTAAAACTAATAATTGTATTCGAAGAGATGTTTTTGATCTTGAAATATTCACCGATGCATCGCCAACAGGATGGGGTGTGGTTTGTAATGATCAAAATTCCCATGGGTGGTGGAATGATGATCAAAAACAGAGACATATAAATTACCTGGAATTATTAGCAATTTTTCAGGGTTTAAAATGTTTCGCGAAAGATAAGCAGTCATGTAGCATTTTATTAAGGGTTGATAACACAACAGCTCTTTCATATATAAACAAGATGGGCAGCATCCAGCATCCGAATCTTAATATGTTGGCAAGAAATATATGGGAGTGGTGCGAGCATAGAGACATTTGGCTTCATGCATCATATATACCATCTACGGAAAATAAAGCGGATTTTGATTCACGGATAATTTCACTCGAAACAGAGTGGGAATTAGCAGATTTCGCTTTTAGAAAAATTAAGAAATTTTATGGCACTCCAGAGGTGGACCTTTTTGCCTCAAACATAAATTGTAAATGTGCCAAATATATTTCTTGGTTTAGAGATCCCGAATCATTTGCTGTTGATGCTTTTACCGTCTCATGGGGCCAGATGTACTTCTATGCTTTCCCACCTTTTTCAATGATCTTACGAACCTTGAATAAAATAATTTCGGATAGAGCCGAGGGAATTTTAGTAGTGCCTTATTGGCCTTCACAACCCTGGTACCCAATTTTTCAAAAAATGCTAAAAAACGAACCTTTAATTTTACCACCAAGCTCTAATCTACTTTCATCTCCTTTCAGGCAAATACATCCTATATGGCCGACACTTACCCTGGTGGTAGGATTATTATCGGGGAAGCTTTCAGGGCAAGAGGGGTACCCGAAGAGAGCATTCCAACAAGTTTGAGTTCACTTTCACCATCTACTATAAAGCAATATGACAGTGCGTATAAAGCCTGGTGGGTTTTTTGTAAGCGGAACAATTTACCTCTTTATACAGCTAAGGTTTCAGAAGTTATGAAGTTCTTGCAAGAGGAGTTTAGTAACAAGAATAATAGATATGGTACGTTCAACTGTTACAGATCAGCCTTAGCATTAATTATTCAGGGGAATATAGGGTCAGACCCCCAGTTAAGGAGATTCATAAAGGGAATAGCTAGATTAAGGCCTCCTAAGAGACGCTATAATGTGACTTGGAATCCGCAGAAAGTTTTGAATTATTTGGAATCATTCTACCCCAATGAAGATTTGTCTCTAGGGAAACTGACAATGAAATTAATTACATTACTGGCCTTGGCTACGGGACACAGATTTCAGACATTTAGACTGATCAGGATAGAAAATGTCATAATTTCTGAAGAAGAAGTTCAGATAATGATACCAGACGAGATCAAGACGACGACTACTAAGAGTTTGCAACCATGTCTACATTTGCCATATTTCAAAGAAAAGCCTGAAATTTGTGTTGCTTTGACTTTGTTCCAATATATTGAAGTAACGGCACCCTTGAGGATAACAGGACAAGAACATTTATTTTTGACGACAAGACCACCGTATGGAACTGCGACCACCCAGACCTTAAGTAGATGGGTAAAGCAGGTACTCAAGGAATCTGGTATTGACACGCAACTATTCACCGGCTACTCAACGAGACATGCCTCATCGTCGGCGGCATTTAGGAACGGAATCTCCTTAGAATTAGTAAGAAAGACAGCAGGTTGGAGCTCAAACTCCAGCACATTTGCCAGATTTTACAATTGCCCCGTTGAACAACAAAACAACTTTGCGAGGGCTGTTTTTGGTTTATAAGTATCCTTGCATTTTTTATTATTATTATTATAATGCATTGGATTTTCAAAAATAAAGATTGTTGAACAGGAGTTGATGTGTAATATTTTTTATTTTTCTACTTTAAACAGCTACAAGTTAAATAGTTATCTAGAGGACGAAGCGCTGATATACAATTAAACGATCAAACGAACCTGTGAAGTTCGATCGTGATTGTATGAAGCGCTTCGTCCGAATAGATAACTCCCACCCTCCCAACTCTCCCAAATGGAAAATTAAAAAAAAAAAAAAAATATATATATATATATATAAGAAATTAATAAAAATAAATTGGGAAATACGTGTGTGGGTGTGTAGTTGGGTATGTGTGAAAAATGCACGCGTGTGTGTGTATATGTATACTATTGTATACATACATACATTGCCATCTATCTTTAAAGTTATGAGGTAGTTTGGGGTGAACATAGGTATGCAAGGATGCAATTTTTCTACTTTAAACCTTGTGCGCCATCTAGCACCTCGGAAACGGTACTACAAGTTAAATAGTTATCTATTCGGACGAAGCGCTTCATACAATCACGATCGAACTTCACAGGTTCGTTTGATCGTTTAAATATTGCCTATAACGCTATCTCTGTTGCAATAACTCCAAGACCGTGGTATGAGTGTAGCAAAGACATATGTGGAATTTAGTCATTTAAGAACTGTGTCTGTTTTAACAGAAGCGTCTAGAGAGACCGAAATGCGAAAGCTTCGACACGCCCAACACGTGATATCATTAGCTTGACTATTTCTTCTTTGCTCTAGCAATTACTTCCAGCGAGATGGTTAGCGCATAGGTTACGCTTTAGCTTATGGCGCGAGGGGTCCCGGATTCAAATTCATATGTCCGTCCAATTTTTTTTAAAATTCTGTAACGATTAATATATTTTTTTACAAATTCTTTTCTGATTTCTTTAGGTTTTCCTTCTTTTTATATAATAATTTCATTCTTCCGTGTGATTTCTTTGGGTTAGGTTAGTAGGTTTTTATTTTGATATCTAATTGTTAATATTATTAGCTAGCGTCCTTTTTACCACAAAATAACAGGAAATATTTCAATTTCTCCACTTGCACGAATTTATTACACATTTACAAGGTAATGCGCATGCTCGAAGCTTTCGCATTTCGGTCTCTCTAGACTCTTGTTGTTTTAACTACTCTAACCTCAAAATTATTTTCGTGTTTTGTAAATTTAAACAATTATTCTCGTTGAATCGTAAAAATAGTGAAAAAATGTGTTGTTTGTGGTGTAGTTGAGGATAAGAATAGCCTGGTGTCTTACATTTATTTGTCATGTTAAAAACAGTAGTACTGCAACAAAGATGAGGCTATAGCAATTTTCATCATAAAGAAAGAGATAATTATAAAATGTAACGTCTGAACTTGAGTACGAGATGTTGACAACACACTTATAAATGTGTATCTGCTTCTATTTATATAAATTCTTTGGCTTTCCCGTGGGAAAATCACAGATCAATAAAAGACATAGATAAAAATACTATAGAAATGGTAAATACTGTGTTTCAAGCCAAAGTAAACAATAGTGATAGAAGAGGCAAGGAGGGGTTATGTTTACATTCGTCCGCCTACATAGGCGCATCGTTTGAAGAGGGTTAATTACGAGCTAAGGATATTCTTATTAATTTTTTATGCTTTGGTACTTATGAAACAGTTATATTACACTAGGTACATTACATAAATGATTCTAATTCATCTAAGATATTACAATAAAAACATGAGAAAGATGAAAATACATATTTTGATTTAAACAATAATTTTGTGAACTTAAAATAAACATGGCTACCTGACCCGCCCTCTACGCCTATGAGTTTATTGACTTTATAACGCACATCGTACAAAAAACAAACTTAAAAACAAACCACAGAACAGATTGCTTTTGTTGATATGTCAACTGTCATCAAGTACGTTGACCGGGTGGTTCAAATTGCCCAATCATAAGCCGGCGAAATGTAAACAAAATAATAAACACAACAAATAAGATTTTAGCTTCAAACAGTACAAGAGTAGTAATATTATGAGATGCTTGCAAAAAACGATGCGCAGAAACGAGTTTGTGTGCGTGCGTGCGTGCATTGATATAAGCCAATAATGAGAGCGGTTTGCATCATATATTTGACCTCGAATCCAGTGGCACCGTCAACCTGCAGTCACAGGGTCTGTGCTGCGCTTATACTTGTTGTGTTCGTCGTTTCTGATTGAATTAAGTGATATAACCTTATTTTCAGTGAAAAATTACTTCATCGTAAACACCAGAGTGTGACGAGGTTTTAATCTACTACATTACACAGTTCCTCGACCTCGAAAATTTGATTACAATTATTATATATTCTTCTACCCCAGATGATGCTGTCACTGGTAGAAATATTCGCGCAAGTTGGTTCCGCCATAATACTCATAATACTACTACTCTACTTGTTGTTTTCAATATCTATGTTTATTTCTTGATCTGTGGGGAAAAATAATTACTTTACCTTCAAGCTGTTCAAGCACAGTAGAAAGAAGACCAGTAGTTCGACTCCTCCCCTTTTCTTGATCAAAATTTACAGTGCGCTTATGCTGCTTCTGGGATACAAATTTTTGATGCGCAGTGAACAGAGTAGGCGTGGTAAGGTTTGTTGATATTATTTCTATAGCAGTCGCCATTGTTGTATTTTTGAGTTTTGAAATTATGCTAACATCCTAGTATTTGTTTTTAGTAAAGTGCCTAATTACTTTCTGACAATATTTACTTTGTGTTTGTATGTTTTACAACAATGATTAAAATTGCATACAAACGTAATTCCAGGAAATGCCCTGAGATAACCTTCTTTAGATTTCCTAAGGACAAAAATAGGTAAGTTTTATACTTTTCCTAGGCGGTTACATATTCTGTATACCTACTAAAAAATTTAAAAAAATATAAGTGACAACAAATTTAAATTGTAAATAAAAGCAGCTCATTGGGCGCGTGCAAAATCTGACAGCTAACAAGAGTGGAGGGCATATAACCTCAATGTTCCAAATTAATTATCGTGAAATTCGCTGTTTTCGTTTGCTTTTTTAAGTTTCTTGTGCTCTCAGCTATTGAAATAAACATTTTTAAGTTTAGTTTTCAGTATAAATAGACAATTACATGTTTTGTACAATAATATTTCCTTTGATTTGGCGAGATGTGCATTGTTTACCTATGCGTTTTTAGTTATTTTCTTCGTAATTAAACAACATATGGGATTGATCTTATTGTTATATATAGAGCATATTTAGATTATTCAAAATTTAAATGCTGTCAATTATTATGTTACTAGTTTACCACAAAAAGCCATCATATTGTATGGAATCTGGTTGTCAAAGTTCACTGAATGCCAATTTAAGCTTTAAAAGGTATGTGATTATTACTTAACATTGGAATTTAATACTTATTATGTAACATATTTAATAAATACATAGTAGTATACCTACCGCATGCACGAAAATAAAGTTATAGTTATTTCAGACTACCATCGATTTACACCAATGAAGATAAGTTTGTGGTCAATTAAGAGTTCAAAGAGAAAAGTGGTTAAATGCTTTAAGGCTGCATAACCCATACATTTATTTGTTAGACAATCTAGATCAGTTACCTTACTTAGTTCAGCAGGTTTTCCTAAAAATTATAGAGTATAAAATTTAAATGAAATTATTATCCATAAAGATTATCCGTTAAGTTAATGTCTGGAACTATGACCATATTTCATCTTTGAGTCAGTAAGATCGGATCTATTTAAGACTCTTTTCGCTTTGCTCTTTTGATTGAGCACAAACTTTTCTTCTTTTGGTGTAAATCGATGGCAATCTAAAATAATTAATAATTTTATTTTCGTGCATACAAAACGTATTTACTACTATGTATTTATTAAATATATTATATAATAAACACTAAATTCTAATGTTAAGTAATAATCACATACCTTTAAAAGCTTAAATTGGCATTCGGTGAGACTTCGACAACCAAATACCATAGAATATGATGGCTTTTTGTCGTAAACTGATAACAGAATAATTAACAGCATTCAAATCTTAAATAATCTAAATATGCTCCATATATAATTATAAGATCAATCCCATACATTGTTTAAATACGAAGAAAATAACTAAAAACACATAGGTAAACAATGCACCTCTCGCCAAATCAAAGGAAATATTATTGTACAAAACACGTAATTGTCTATATATAATGAAAATTAAACTTAAAAATGTTTATTTCAATAGCTGATAGCACAAGAAAGTTAAAAAAGCAAACGAAAACAGCGAATTTCATGATAATTAATTTGGAACATTGAGGTTATATGCCCTCCACTCTCGTTAGCTGTCAGATTTTGCACGCGCCCTATAGAATCCTAAAGTTTTTGGTTACGTTAGGTTAGGTAACCCTACTTATTATAATGGTTAAATATCATATTTATAACGCAATTTCTTTATTTTATGTAGGTAACTGCTATTTTCCTAAATTAAAAATAGATTTCTAAAAATTAAATACTACCTACTAAATTTGAAAAAGAAGAGAATAAGGTATTAGCGGTTATGGCTCAAAATAAGAGGAGAATATATACCCATCTGTTTGCTTATAAAATAATTAAACTTATTCTGACCATAGCATGTTGATATTTTTTAGTGGGTTATAGATTTAATACTATGCCTACTATATCAGTGATTAAAGTACATACCTACCCCATATATACATATTATATGTATTATTTTTATATTTTAGGTGCTTATTATGGAAAGCAAATGTAAAAAATTCAGATTTGAATAATTACAATTCAACATACTGCAACATATGAACATTTTAGAATATGTAGTTTACATTTTGAGTATTCAAGAAAATCGCCTAAAAAGAGACGCAGTTCCATTTATATTTGAAATCAACAGTGTTTTATACGAGGGACAAAGAAACAGTTCTGATGATGATTCTACAGGAGATGTTGAAGATATAGGTACTTATATACTTTGTAATTCTCTTGCAACACTTATCTACTTTTCCAATTTTAGAATTATTATCACAAGTAACATTAATGGATAGAACACCTGCTAGTATTTCAAAAGATATTAATGTTCTTGATGCTCCTGGTCACTCAACATATTATCCTAGGAGATTATCTTTTGAAGATGAACATGAGGCTTTTGGTATGTATATAATATTTATATGTATCATAACGGCACCAAATAGAATAATATGAAGGCTGTAAGTGGTTAACGTGGTCTAAGTTTTAGAGTACTTATTTCCAGAAGCTATCACATTAATTTCAAGATCTAAATCATCACCAAAGACTTCACAGTAATACTGTTAACTTTGAATATCTGTAATTGTTTTATAGAGGACTTTAACTGCCGACATAAATTTAAAATTTTTCCACAAAAATACAAATGTGAATATATATGTGTATCGTACCTACAAATATTTAAAAACTCCACTAATTTTTAATTTTATTATTTAGGTAACGAGGCAGGTGAGGGAATGATTGGCTTTGAACGTCCTACAAGTCCGACAAATCAGGAAGACTTACAACTAAAATTAGCAGTCCGAAAACCCAACATTACATTAAATTTCAAAAGTTTTCGATGACAATTATACAGCGACTATCAAACTTCATGAAAATTCATATGACTCTTTCACGTCCACTGATGGAGTAATAAAATGTCAACAGTTTGTTTCTGACGGCATTTTTTTAGGTAACGAATTATTTCTTTGTATCAATGTTTGTAGTATATTAAACAGAGACAATATGTTGTACAAAAACTGTAGTATGCAACTCACACAAAATGGTAACTTTGCCCTAGTGTCAATTGCAGAATTCACCCTCGACTCTTCTTGCAAACTTCCATACTCATGCAAGATGAGCATCATTTTGTGCCTGTTGCATCATATACTATTTTGTGATTTTGTGCTTGTTACTTTGACTTTGTATGATGTAATGTACAATTGTATGTATTTTTGACGTTCATAAAGTACTGGTACTGGCTAACTTGAATAAATTATTTAATTAGTTTCCTAGTTTTATTTAAAAAACTAATCCGCTCTCCAGCCTTCAATTATTAGGCAGAGACGTAAAAATTAAAAAAAAATATGCATACATTATTAGAGTCGGATCTGGTCATTAATATTAATTACGTATAATTACGTTCCCAGTTCTTTTAGTAGATTTATTAGTCGCTAGCTACAAAAATATTAAAAGATTTAAGTAAAAAGTACAAACATGATTAGATACATTTATTAAACAATATACATACCTATAAAAATGACCAGGCACAATAATAAAAATTATTCAGCAATATATAACTATTACTAGAACCAAAAAGGTATATAACTAGCAGACTTGACCAGACAATTATCTCTAAGAAAGTGCTCTCTCACCAGGAAGTCAGCCTGGAAAAAAGTCACCAAAAAAAGAAGTAGTGTTCATCAAAAAAGTGGCAATTTTTGCAATACCTATACCTATTTATTTCCAAGTGCACTTAGATACCAGCATAGCGCCGCCGCCATAGGCAACAACCTATACAAATTTTGTCAAACGGGTTGCATACATTCACACTAAATTATTTTTGTTTTGCTACAGGAGATATTATTATTGTTACTCAATTTGTATAACAGACAATAACCTATATCAGTTAGTTGCAATTCTAACACATCATTTATTTGCAAGCAGGCACCTATTTGTAGCAAGCTGTACACATTTGTGTTCCACCGTCGGCATCGCTGTACAACTTTTAGGTAATCTCCTGACATGGCAGTTAATGTAAATGGCAGGCGCAGCAGCCTAATCGATAGTTCACGGCCTATTCGGCAGCCGTACACAAATTTTTATAGGTGCTTGACCCCATGGTAATAATATAAAATCATACATTTTCAGTCTGTGACGTCAGACGCGGATTTTATGTAATAAATTTAAGTAAAGGTAGGTCAAATTTTAATTCGTCACTTATTGATTAATCAGTAAACATTAAATCCAATGTCCAAAAAAATATTTGCCAAGGATATAATATCTTCGAACCAAAATTTAGTGTCATTGCAAGTGTTGGCCAGTTTATTAGTATTTTCTACCTCGACCAGTGTATATGTGGATGGCCGTGGGATACAAATATCGGATGCGCAGTGGATTCATAAAAAATAAAATCGAGTACAACAAATCTCAAGAGTAAGTGGGACTACTGGTCTTCTTTCTACTGTGGTTCAAGTATAGTAAAATATCTTACGCGTCATTTATTATAATACGTGTGTCAGCGGTCATTACTCATCATAGTGGTAGTTATTTTTAATAAAATGAAATAATTCAACCAAAATTGCAGCTTTAAAAAATTTGGAAAGGACGGAAATATTATTGAGAAAACACACAGGGCATACTCTAATCTAAAGCCCGGTCTAGATACGGCCAGTAATTTAGTCAAGTTGAACTAAATTAGAGTACTCGACCCGTGTAAACGTAAGTATTTAGTCCAGAAGACATTATAGTTTGTCTAGTAACAAATTTAGTAGAATGGAATAGAAAGATTTCTATGTTTTATTGGTTTAGTAGTTTTCCCTCTTTCCTACACTACTAAATTATGAGACAGGACACTGCTGCAAATCTGGAATTCAATCGAGTGTTACGTTCTCCGTCTGATTTTCACATTGTGGCAACTGCGCGAGAACTCCAATTTAAATGTCGAGGTCAATAATGGCGCCATTGACACCAAAAGATAAAAGGTTTTCCGCCGGCTGTCCTATCTTGTTGATTCCCTAATCTTTGGCTGAACTTTACTGCTTCTGTGCACATAGCCCATGCCGGCCTTGCACCATGCGTTTCGCTTTCATGGTAGAAATAATATACAGGGTTGCGTTCTGTGATACAAGTATGCTGTTGCGCAGCAACCAAATCATATGCTTTGGAACCAACGGGAACCATATTGATAATCGGACCAATATAGCATTTCGTGCGCATATTTCAAATAATATAGTGTATTCTTCTGTACAAAAGGAGATGATTCCACATACCATTTAAAAACAGATGCTTCATTTTGGAAATAAGGTTAAAGTTTGACGAAATATTACTCATTTGGAAAAATTTTAGAATGGTTTTGAATAATAATGTATATAAGATTGTACTTACATACATACATTTCAACATATTGATGTAGCAAATTTTCATTGAAAAGTTTAGTGTTTTTTTTACTACCGTGTAGTTACGGATATGCAAGACATTCTTTGTAAAAAATATGGTAAAAAGGTACTTCTTTGATGCAGTATATAGGTATATATTTTATATGATCTAATTCGCCGATTTAAAGAGTTTATAGAGGTTAAGTTATCAATACTAAAAAAATTAACGTATATACAGACTGTCTATTTTACGAGGGCCACACCAAATATCTCGCTTAATATCTATTGTAGAAGAATAAAGTTTTAGAAACAGTTATCCCATTTTTTGTGAGCTATATTTCAGTAAAAAGAAATTTGAAATCCATAGCCTACTTTATGAGATATATTACAAAAACCTGAAAAATAGGAAAACCACAAACGGTTATAGCTTCCTTCTTTGAGGAGATACGAAAAAAGTTAAAGGAATGAAAGTTGACGGCAAAGACAATAAGAATAATAACGTGTAACAAAAAAATCGAAAAATGCAGTTGGCTTTGACATACGCTATTGTGCAAAAATGAAAAATACATATCTCAAAGTAGGCCATGACGCCATTAATTCCGTTATTTTTTTCTCATTCCAACGATATAAAACATGTCACAGAAATTTTAACCGATAGTGTCAATATTTAATATTTTACGAATACCACAATTCATATAATTGAATCGTAACAATCAGCTGTGCCATAATAGTAAAAATTCACTTTATAATAATTATAATTCCGTAATTATTTATTACAATTTAATACAAACCAATAAATATCTCATAAATAAAAATACAAGTACAAAACGAACATTCAAAGAAAAAAACGAAAAACTATGTATAACAGTACTACCTACTACTATATTGAAAAGAAATTGTGTATTTATTTTTCTAACTACAAATGCTCAAATTGTGCACCATGCATTCTGACACATAAACGTGCTCTACGAGACACGTCACGCATTACATTTTGGAGCATTTCAGGAGTAATTGCCTCACATGCGTTTCGAATTCTGGTTTTGATGTCCTCAATATTTTCAGGGGCAGTTTGAAATACCTTGTCTTTAATGTAACCCCAAACGAAAAAATCCAAGGGAGTAATATCAGGTGATCGAGCTGGCCATAGAATGGGTCCATAGGTGCCTATCCAGCTATCTCTGGCATAACTTGACTTAAATAATTTGTACATATTACAGCAGTGTGAGGTGGAGCCCCATCTTGTTGAAAATATGAATAATTTAATCTTTCTGCCACTGTTAATTCATAAAGAAAATCTTGAAATTCGTTTTGCAGGAAATTAAGGTATCTACGAGCGGTTAATTTGCCATCATAAAAATAAGGTCCAATTACTTTAGTCCCTAAAAGACCCAACCAAACATTCGTAGAAAATCTTTCTTGGAAAGCAGTCTCTCTGCACCAATGTGTATTTTCTCGTGTCCACTTATAATGCATATTTCTATTGAAAAATCCATTATTAGAAAAATTTGATTCGTCCGACCAAAGAATTTTGCTACATATCAGCGCGTCATTCCTTTTTTTCTTATTTAATAACCATCTACAAAATCTTACTCTCCTTGGCTTATCTCCCTCATTTAAATGTTGAACTTTCCTCATTTTGTAGCATCGAAATCCGTTTTTTTTCAATATTTTTCTTGCACTGTCTTTTTTTATGCGACAGTTTCTCTGAATTTGTCTCAAAGAGGTTTCCTCATTTTGGTTAACATAATTCATTACTCTATTCACTTTTCTTACATTATCCGCAACATGCGCTCGCCTTACTACTTTTGAAAATGAACCGTGCGTTTTTAGATTTTGAACTAACTTCCTAAACATAGTTCGATTTGGCTGCGGAGCATCTGGAAATCTATCTCCGTAAACCGTGACTGCCATCTCAGCGTCAAAATTGCACTGACAATAAATGCTAATCATATCGAATTTGTTATTATTGGTGTACACCATAATTACTGATATAAAATTTGTCTTAGAACTCGACAACGCAACATACAACAGTGACAATCTGTCAAATTTATTAATAACTGTATACATTGTTTTTCACTAATTATGGCACAGCTGATTGTTCAATTCAATTATATGAATTGTGGTATTCGTAAAATATTAAATATTGACACTATCGGTTAAAATTTCTGTGACATGTTTTATATCGTTGGAATGAGAAAAAAATAACGGAATTAATGGCGTCATGGCCTACTTTGAGATATGCATTTTTCATTTTTGTACAATAGCGTATGTCAAAGCCAACTGCATTTTTCGATTTTTTTGTTACACGTTATTATTCTTATTGTCTTTGCCGTCAACTTTCATTCCTTTAACTTTTTTCGTATCTCCTAAAATAAGGAAGCTATAACCGTTTGTGGTTTTCCTATTTTTCAGCTTTTTGTAATATATCTCATAAAGTAGGCTATGGATTTCAAATTTCTTTTTACTGAAATATAGCTCACAAAAAATGGGATAACTGTTTCTAAAACTTTATTCTTCTACAATAGATATTAAGCGAGATATTTGGTGTGGCCCTCGTAAAATAGACACTCTGTATATATAGTTCTATATAATCAATATTTATCAAAGGGTTCATGAATACTATATGAGTTTTAGTATGATTTTATGATAAATGTCAATTTTTTAATATAAAGAATATATTTTTATACGAGTTATTTGTACAACAACATTAATCTTTTTAGTTACAAATGGCCTTTTTTAAAATGGAATGGTATGTATATCAGTACATTTTTTGAAGCCTCTTTCTAGGCCCTATTCATTCCTATATCAGCATTGAAACTTGTTTCAAATGGAACACCCTGTATATTTTTCAATGATGTGATGTAAAAATGAAAAGCAAACATTTTTTGTAAGTACTTCCCTATGACTAATTGCAACCAATTTCGTTTTATGCAATAATTACAAAATTCAAAAATAAACTTAAAAAGAGGTTCCTTCAAATAACTCAGTAGAAAAAATAATAATAAATGTTCTACCACATGTTGCCCATTTTGATTAATAAACATCTCTGTGCGCTTTTGAAATGAGGTTCCCACTGTTCCTAAAACTGCTGATGTGATAGATCTAAAGGCAGTTATTATTCTTTCCTTCATATTTTGTACTGTTGCTGGTGTGTCTCTATAAACAATATAAAAATTGTGCCTATTAACAAATCCATTTTTATGAAAAGTCTCATCGGTGAATAAAACATTATTGAAGAAGTTGACATCATCTTGCATTTTACCTCTGGCCCAATTACAAAATTGTAGGCGCTTTTGAAAATCGTTATCAGATAATTCCTGGTGCATTTGAATATGATATATGATGCAACTTATTTGTTTTTAAGATTCGACCCACAGACTGTCTACTTATTCCTACTAATGAGCTCACTTCTCTTTAGCATGGGGATTCTCAACCGTTGCCAGCACCATAGAAAACTCATTTTCTTCGTTCACAACACGTTTTATTCTTTCACTTTTTTTATATTCGACATTTCCAGTTTCCAGAAATCTATCGAGAAAGTTTTGGAAACTGCTAACATCAGGAATCCTTCTTTCAGAATAACGTTGGTGATAAATTCTATTGGCAAGTAAACAATTTCTGTCTAACTCGCCCAACACAAAAGTCATGTCTACAAGTTCCGCTTTATTAAAATTCATATTGTACAATTCCAAATATTTTAAATTCAATACAAATTGTAACTAACGAAAGATAAGTGTGATAAATGCTCCATTATACACGACAATTTACACCAAACTGAGATTTTATTGCTTGTCGAATAACGAAAATGGCAAAAAAAATTATAAAAAAACATTACAGTAAAGGACCTGTTAAATACTATTTACTCATTTCAATGGATTGGAACAAATGGTCCCACTAAATGGCCTCATTTCAAAATTGCATAAAGACATGTGTCAATCAAAATGGGCAACACATCGAACACCTATTATAAATTTTTCTAATGAATTATTTGAGGAAACCTCTTTTTACTTCCCTCGCATACCGAAGGGAAGTATTGTATTCGAGAAAAAATCACCCTCCGAGATTTTTTCGGATTCTGACGTTTCAGAACACGTAGATTCCGAAAATATAGGTTTTTCAATTCCGTCAGTCTGTCTGTCTGTTGGTGCATTAACTAAAAAAACTACTTGACGGAGAGCAGTCAAATTTGGTAGGTAGTTAACCCTACTGTCAGCGAAGAACTGGTAGAATTTTCACTGAAAAATATACAGTGTGGACCGTCTAAACGGAATAAATAGTGAAAAAAATTTTTTTTTGCTCAAATTTAAAATTTCCACGTTTCATGACGCGCTAAACCTATTTCAGAGAAAAAAAAATTTTTACCACTAAAAAAAATTTTTTTCTTTGTTCAAATTTAAAATTTCCACGTTTCATGGCATTCTAAACCTATTTAAAAGAAAAAAAAAATTGAAAATTTTTTACCAACATTTTTGAAAAAATTTTTACCACCAAAATAGATGAATTTTTTTTTTCTCAAAATTTAAAATTTCCACGTTTCATAGCGTTCTAAATCTATTTAAAGAAAAAATTTAAGAATTTTAAAAAATTTTGAAAAAATTTTACCACAAATAGATGGAATTTTTTTTTAAATTTCCACGTTTCCATGGCATTCCAAATTTATTAAAACAAATTCAAAAATGTTTTAGAAAAATAAACAAAAATGAAAACATGTTTTAGTAATCTATTTATCACCATTATAGAATAGACGAAATATTTTTTTGCTCAAATTTAAAATTTCCACGTTTCATAACATTCTAAACCTATTTCGGAAAAAAAAATTTGCAACATACTTTCACCAATTTGGAAAAAAATTTAACACTAGAATAGACAGAAAACATTTTTGAAAATTTGTTCTATATTTTAATCACCACTATACTTCCACTCCATTACGTGAACGTGGGATTGAAAATGTGAGAGATGGCAATAATATTTGGCATATCCTATTATATACTTTTATTGAATAATGGCATCCCAAGAAATAATTCAGTCATGGTGGACATTTATAAAGGTATTTGCGCAAGCCTTCCATATTTGGCACCTGTTATTTAGTATATTGAACTTTTGCTGTTGGATGAACACTATGTATATTTTTTTGACCAAAAGTTATCAGGTTTTCTTTGTAATAATACCAATAATTATATTCCGATTATTATTCCCAATGTCATTTCGTATTAATAATTTTTTTGAGTGACTGTCATGCACAAATAACGAGGGAAGTTCTGTGTAAATAACTTTACCGATTTTTTAAGTTTATTCTTGAATTTGACACTTTATTTATTTATAAAATGAAAATGGTTGCTATTAGCCATACGGTAGTACCTACTTATAAAAAATGTTCGTTTTTCATTTCTACATCGTTGAAAAATATACCACGTGTTCCATTTGAAAAAAATTGAGAAAATTGATTTTAAAAAGTTCTTAAGAGGGAACAACACATAAGGATCGTGGGGAGGGAGATAAAGCACCAAAATAGGAGATATCTACCTTATAATCAAATTTTATCCAAAAATAGTCTTCAACAATCCTGTAGTATTTATTTATGTACAACTTACACATATTTTCAGTTAAGTAACATTAACCGATTTGCAAAAAACAGCTTATTGTTAATGATTAAAATTATGATTAACAATAAGCTGTTTTCTGCAAATTGGGTGATGTTATTTAACTGAAAATATGTGTAAATTGTACATAAATAAATACTACAGGATTGTTGAGACTATTTTTGGATAAAATTTGATTATAAGCGAGATATCTCCTAATTTGGTGTTTTATCCCTCTCCCTCTAGCCTTACGTGTTGTTCCCTCTTAATTGAAAAATAATTTTTGGCCACTCCATACAGTTTTAGGAAATGAAAATGACTCAAAAACATTAATCAGATGTCTCGTAAACTGGTATTCACATAAGTTTCGAGGTCCGACGCACTATTGCCCCATCCTGCATATCTTTCCTACTCTAAAAATATTATGATTTATTCCGTTATAATAAAAAATACATTTTTTTAGGTTAAGGATTAAATTATTTTAAAAAGATACTTTTAAGAAACTTAATATAAATTAGTGTTCTGAACAAAATTTAGATTATTGTTATGAATTACACCCCCTTGGAACTGGAGATGATACACCTATGCCTACTAATTGTGACTGGAAGCTACCAGATAGAAATGGGCTTTTCTGGAATGTGGTAAAAGATGATTCTTGATTGCTTCTAGATGGATCTAGAGTGTCAAATTTGGAGTATATAAGGCGCGATTACCAGCGCGGAAGGGGAAGTTTCATTAAGAAAGCAGTTTATGAAAGTGAACAAGTTGAAAAGTGAAAAGTGAGGTTAAATAAGAAGTAAATAAAGTTTATTTTGAAGTATTGTATAGTCAGTAAATTGGTGTCAGACGCGGAATTTTAACGAGAGGATTTTTCGGGAGTGTTGAGAAGGCTGGGACAGTATTCTCGGAGTTAGTGCTAACACAGGAAGGACTAATTTACTGGACATTGTTCGAGGTTTATTTTCGAACAAGAAAAACAGTGTTAAGTGCATTTTTGAGACATTTTTGGAACATTTCATTAGGACATTAGTGGCTAAGTGACGAAGACTCTAGATAAGACTTTTTCGTGCTGTTTCGAGATTTTTGGACAGTTTATTACCGATATTGACGTGATTATTAAATTTTGTTGATAATTATATGCCGATAACAACCAGAAGCATGGCATCCGAAAAACAAATGCAGGACTTTATGGCACAAATGCAAAATATGATGATAGACCAAGAACAAAAACGTCAAGAAGAATTAAGAAAAATTTTTGAGGATCAAGAACGAAGACGTCAAGAGGAGAAACAAGAAGAGGAGAAACAGCGTCAAGAGGATAAACAAGAACAAGAGAAACGACATCAAGAAGAAGAGAAACGACGTCGAGAGGAAAAACAAGAAGAGGAGAAACGCCGTCAAAAGGAAAATGACGAATTAAGGAAAGCTATAGAGACGCAACAGATTGCCATATTTTCAGTCGCAGAAGAACTTAAAAATAAACTCGAGCAAGAAGTAAGTGAAGTCAAAGAAAAAGTAGATAGGGTTGAAGGAAAAATGGACAAGGCCGAGGTAAAAGTAAATAAGGTCGAAGAAGAAGTTGGTGAAGTCAAAGTGAAAGTAAACAAGTTCGAAGAAGAAGTCAAAGGGATAGACCAGCTTAAACGACAGTTGAGGGAAAGAGGAAACCAGCAAGTGGTGTCATCAACCCAGCGATTAAAAATTCCCTCCTTTGATGGTCAAAGTTCCTGGATGACTTACAAGACACAGTTTGAGGCAGCAGCGAGTGCTAACAACTGGAATGACGAAGAGAAGGCTAAGGCATTAATCGTAGCTTTAAGAGGCCAAGCATTGGAATTGCTCCAGACAATTCCGGTAGACCAACAACGGAACTTTAGAGTTCTAGAAGCTGCCTTAGATCTACGATATGGCGATCAACACCTTGCTCAAGTTTACCAGACCCAGCTGAAATTGCGCGTTCAGAAAGCTGGAGAGAGTCTGCAAGAATTTGAAGCTGTGGTGGAAAGACTGGCACATTTAGCATATCCTAATGCGCCAAGAGAATTTAAAGAGCAATATAACATCGGGGCTCCTTTTGAGAGGATTGCGATCGATATAGCCGGACCATTCCCAGTAACCAGGGACGGTAACAAGTACATACTGGTTGCCATGGACTATTTTAGTAAATGGCCTGAAGCCTACGCAATTTCGAACCAGGAAGCGGTTAATGTCGCCAAAGTCTTGGTGGATAACTTGATATGTCGGTTTGGTGTGTACCCCTG
This sequence comes from Stenurella melanura, assembly GCA_963583905.1. Taxonomy (NCBI): domain Eukaryota; kingdom Metazoa; phylum Arthropoda; class Insecta; order Coleoptera; family Cerambycidae; genus Stenurella; species Stenurella melanura. The sequence continues at coordinate 94,042,243 of OY757310.1, read as the reverse complement.
GAGCTGCATTCAGATCAAGGGAGAAATTTTGAGTCGGGGGTATTTCAGCAAATCTGCAAGTTATTGGGAATACACAAAACACGGACGACAGCCCTTCACCCGCAATCAGATGGAATGGTGGAGCGACATAATAAGACTATGAAAGAACATCTCTCTAAAGTCGTTCATAAAAATCAACGTGACTGGGATCTCCACATACCGTTTTTCCTCATGGCATATAGAGCTGCTATCCACGAGACTACAAAACAGACTCCGGCTCATGTAGTATTTGGACATGAGATCAGACTGCCGTGTGATTTGATGTTTGGAACACCAGGTGGAGAACGGCTTGCTGTGAACAGCTATGTAGATGAAGTGAGTGAACGGCTAAGGAATGTCCATTGAGTTCTTCTTCTTCTTTTAGCGGGGCGCCTGGAGGTCGCCGCACTCGGGCCTTGTGGCCCATTGTGCTACCGCTAACAAATTAAGGAGCTCCCCCGTACAGACGGGATTCCAGCCCAAAGGCTGAAATCCTTCCCACGGGAGAACTCCTTATTTCCTCCAGCACTGGAAAGCCAGCGCCGAAGTGCTTGTGCCTCAGGTTCATCAGTCCTGGGCAAGAAGTGAGAACGTGGATGGAAGTCTCCTCCTCGTCCTCACAGAACCTGCAATCGGGGTGGTCAACCACCCCCATTGTGTGTAGGTGTTTCCTAAAAGAGCCATGTCCGGTCAGGAGGCCTGTTACGGCTCTAATTTGCTTTCTGCTTAGACGCAGAAATTGCTTTGTTCTCTCCGGCAAGGGTCCTGAGATTAGGAGCTTCGCTTGCCGGAGTCCTGGATAGGAATCCCAGAGGTCAATGAACTGGGAGCGAGTCCAGTTATCTATGAACCTCTTGGCTTGGGATCTAGGGTAGCCGAGAGCCGGCTCCGGACCGAGCAGAGGTTCACGAGAGCCCCTTCTGGCCAGAGCATCGGCCCACTCGTTACCCTCAATGTTGCTGTGTCCAGGCACCCAGAGAAGCCTGACCCAAGTTCACAGAGGGCCTGTTTACAGTTTTGGACCAGTTTTGACTTGGTCCGATTCGATGCAAGGGCCTTGAGGGCCGCTTGGCTATCGCTACATATATATGTGTGTTTATTGGAGTATTAATAGCGAAGATCTCGGTCTGGAATACCGTGGCGAATTTGCCCAGGGCATAGGAAAGCTCAGCCCTGGGCCTTTCCCCAAATATACCCGCTCCGGTACTTTCCCCTAGCCTCGATCCGTCTGTGAACCAGACAATATCTGCAGGCCTTAGTATGTCCTCGAGTTGTCTCCAGTCTTCCCTTTTCGGGAAGACTACCTCGAAGGGTTGTGCGAAGGAGAAGGAAGGCATCACGTCATCACTCCTGGCTTCCAGAAGTGAGTGGGCTCCTATCGCATCAGCTAGGGCCCTTGTGTGACCTGATTGTTCTCCTCCTTTCTTCCACTGACCTCCGCATTTCAGTCTGTAAGCCGCTTTCCGAGCCTCGGCCACAATCACTAGGTGAAGGGGCGCAAGGTCCAGAAGGACCTCCAGAGGCTGCTGTGGGGTTCGTGCGTATTGCCCCTGTGACTCCTAAGCAGGCAAGTCTTTGGAGTTGTGTTAGCTTCTGTCGTATGGTTGACCTGGTTGTGGCAGGCCACCAGACAACAGAGGCATACGTAATCATTGGTCTAACTATGACAGTATAGTACCACATAGCCACCCTGGGGTTTAGCCCCCATGTTTTGCCAAAGGGTTCTTCTACATACCCATAGGGTTGTAGTGGCCCTTTGTACTTGTCTCTCTATATGATCTCTCCAGGTCAGCTTAGAGTCCAGGATGACCCCTAGATACTTCACTGACCTTGAGATCGTTAGAGTAGTGTTGTAGAGTACGGGTTCGACGAAACCGTCTAGCCTGCGTCTCCTAGTAAAGATGACCATTTGCGCCTTTGAGGGATTGACTCTAAGGCCCTGGTCATTGCACCATCTTTGTACGATCTTTGTCCATTGAGTTAGTTAGAGACCAAATCACCATAGCCAGTGACAGAATGAAGGCTCGATATGACCATAAGGGTAGTTCAGAAGGGTTCAAGGCAGGAGACCTGGTTTGGCTGTACAACCCACAGCGGAAGAAAGGAAGGTCACCGAAACTCCAACCGCCTTGGGATGGACCGTATACTGTTATTACCCGAATTAATGACGTCATCTATCGGATTCAACGAAGCAAAAAGTCCAAGATGAAGATCGTGCATTTGGACAGGCTGGCGAAATACATCGATGATTCTGAGTTGCCTGATCGGGACGATCAGGCTTAAGGAGGGGGCAGTGTTATGAATTACACCCCCTTGGAACTGGAGATGATACGCCTATGCCTACTAATTGTGACTGGAAGCTACCAGATAGAAATGGACTTTTCTGGAATGTGGTAAAAGAAAATTCTTGATTGCTTCTAGATGGATCTAGAGTGTCAAATTCGGAGTATATAAGGCGCGATTAGCAGCACGGAAGGGGAAGTTTCATTAAGAAAGCAGTTTATAAAAGTGAACAAGTTGAAAAGTGAAAAGTGAGGTTAAATAAGAAGTAAATAAAGTTTATTTTGAAGTATTGTATAGTCAGTAAATTGTTAAATAAAGTGTTAGTAGTGTTTATCTCTTGTTGAAATTATTTAGAACCCACGGATTCACACAGGGTGTTTCCAAAAAGGCGAATAAACGCTACATTATCATTAATTTGAAAAAAATAATGATCATTTTTGAGTTTTCCTGTTTATTTGTATTTTTCACAAGTACGAGTACGAATTTTTTAGAAGCCATATTTACATAAAATATTATCTGCAACTAAATTTCTTCCTTGCATGATGAGAGTACAGCACACAAGTATCATTTTATTTAGGTAACCTTATTTATAACCCAGCTAGCCATGCTATCTATTCGAATGGATTTATAATGCACAATACAAGACAAAACTATTTTTAATGACGTTAGATAAAGAAGTAACATTTCCTCAAACGCGACAAAAACAGATTTACACTAGCGTAAACACTGTTAAAAGTTATATTATTCTCGTCTTATGCATTATAAATACATTTCAATATGTAGGTAGCATGGTTACCAGGTTATATAGTAGCTGTCGTTGCAGTTATTGTGTGTTAAAAGCTGTCATCTAATACTTATACGTTTTATTCTAATAATTATTCAGTCATTCACGAGTTTGCAAATGCCTTAAAATTCCACAAACTAATTTACTAACAGGGCTATGTAACTTCCACTGCCTTCTCAACAAGATACTTTTGCATTCTTATTTTCGACTTCGAAATTAAATTCTTTTCCCATACTGATAATATTGTGGACATTTTTTGTAAATGTATTAAAATGTGGACAGTATTTCATGTCACTGCTGGTTAGAATTATGACTAAGAAAACTTTTGTTTTCATGGCTTACTTAGGTCTTTATTGAAGATTATTTGTTAGATTTTGGTAGGTATGTATGAATTAGAATTTTTGCTTTATTAAATATACAATTATTCTGCTGTAAAATCAATTAAAATGTGTACAATACATTATTTTGAACAAAAAATGAAAAATGCATTTTTTTTCATTTAAGAATCCATTTTACAGACATTTTTAGTTGAAAAAAATTGGTTTTTTGACGGCCCCTATCTCAAATGCCTTTGAACCCACTACGATGTAATCTTGTAGAGAGAGGTTTCTAAAGGTGCTGATTAAGAATCTCTTATTAATATTTTTCAATAAAAATCGATGATACTGCGACCAGTATAGGTCTATTGTAGTACTCCTTTTTTTCTTGTACCTTGGGTCTCCTTATCCAGACATGGTCCTTAAAAGACTTCGAGTCTGTTGATAAGGAGCTCCTTGGTAAAGTTATCAGCGCTTCGTTTCTATTTTCTCGCCAAGCCATCTCAGTCCAGTTAAGGCTATTACAGCTCATAACATGGACTGACATACCTGAATGAAAACTCACCATCCATGTGCTCGACCTGAGCGATGTTGCTTAACTTCGCCGATCGAGTGCCGGCACCAAATCAATCAATCAAACAAAACAAATTTATTTTATATTAATAATACATAATTGTCCTCCCTAAGCACTCGTTCGGAGCCAGCCAAACATCCACAGCACTAATCGCCTTGGTAATTGATAGATGGTTTGCTAGATTGGCTAGCATCGTCTTAAGAGTTAACTTTTCATTTTTAGCCTGCACAGACATATTAAAGAATTACAAAAGACAAATTATACACAAGCAGTATTAATAAAAATGCTGGTATATATAATAGTATAAAATTTTAAAATAATTTTAAGGATTTTCTAAAAGTCAAATAGGACAATATAAAAGGCAAAAATAAAGTCCTTTTGTTATTAGTATTATAACTCAGTTTTCCCATACCGATTTAACGAAATGACACGAGTTATTGATACATAAATATAATGTTGAAAAACTGTTTATTTGTTAACAATTCTACACTTATTTTACATTCCATGTCGAAACTGAATAAAATTAATTTCATTAATATCTGTCTTTTTGAGGTAGGTATGACACTAAATAGCTTAAACATTTCAAATTATTAGAACTGGAAAAATTCTTAAGTCGTCGTACAAATTCAATGAATTTATCAAATATTTTATAAAATAGGTATATATTGCACATAGTCTTTATCTTATTACTGAGTTCTCAATCGTTCTTAGTCCAGTCTACTGTATATAGGATTGCCTCAATGTAAACTAAGAAGATAAATATATAAATGTCACATATTATGTCATAAGATACGAATTATTTTTATAGTATAATATTTGTTGCGCAATAAATAAATGGTTGTGCTTTATTTGTAAACTAAGTTTAAAGGTTCATTCCCAAAGGATGAATTTCCAGAAAATAAATATATTTAAACAAATTTTTACAAGAAATGGATAAAGGATCACGCAGAAAGACATGATAATATTGTTATAACAATTTTTAGTCACCTAAAAAATAGAGTGAGCCAAAATAATCCGAAAACATTAGGAAATTGACTAATAATCCAGGAGCCATAGATAAATAATTTGGTCTCTAATTATCCAGAATTGCCAGTCAACCTGTTAAGTTACAACTGGATGGGTTGTTTTTAAAGAAAATTTTATTTTTCAATTAAAACGAAATTGCCATGATAACATATTTTTACCACTCATTTGGTTAATAATGAGCAGCTTCTTGATGAGAGTGGTTCACACCAAATATACAAGATTACCTTCTTGTGAAGAAGTATGTCCAATTGAATAGCCATGTTTCACTGCTCCGACCGGTATCGTTGATATAGAAATTCGTCAACTGCTTACTTCTCATGAGCATATACTATCTAGCAATGATGAATGCAAGAGAGTATTAAAAGTAGGTAAAGAGATTGCCAGTTTTCTCACAGAATATAGTACCAATGGTTTTAAGGAATTTTTAAACTAAAGATATTTCATGTTGAAAAATACTTCCTGACAAAGGTACAGCCTTGTGTGGATTACGATTACATAGTGGTTTTACTGATTATATCAGAAATAGTTAGTATGGGTGCAGGCATGAGCCTGCTTTTTAAATTCATTAAATAAGCCTACTTCAAAAATTCATAACACTCATTAGTAAATTAAGCCACAATATTGTGTTTAAACCACATTTCCTCCAAAACGGTTTGTCTTATGACTAACTATCAAGAGGGTCGTGTTCATGTAATATTGACCAGGAATTGTAATTTCTTAAATTACTAAGACAAAAAATATGTAGATACACATGGTACCTACCCATCATTTCCCTGGTTATGGATAAAATTAATTTTGGTTAATTCTGTAAAATAATATGCCTTAATAATGAATCGTTTCATAAATTTGTCTCAATGTGTTTCCGGGGTAATCAGTAAAAACCACTAATCAGGTGCCATCTTCAGAGGCCCATAACTCTTTCAAGTAGTATTTCCTAACCTTTGTACCAGCTTCTAAACAGAAGAGTCGGTATTTTGGGACACCTTATATAAAAATATTTATCTATCTTTTTTTTTTTTGAATACACAATACATAATAAATTACAAACTTTTTTGTTTTCACCGGTGCTTCTGTAGAAGACAAATAACTCCAGTAGAGTATAAAGATTTTATCAATTGTTCTGGTGTTAATTTACACTTTATCTTTCAGTATACCCCAACTGGACCCAACACACCACTGTGTAAAAGCTACCACTACTGCTGCTACTACTAGACTGTTAAATCATCAGTATACCATTATAGATTCGACAAATAATTGTAGATGTTACTGTTCGTATTTATCCAATATGAGGAAATCAGGTCATTGACCATCGAGTCCTGGATGCCTATTTTTGGCATATTTTCTGGAAAATCTATTTTTAAAAATCCATGCTCTGAGAATGGACCAAATTACAAAAGTTTATCTAACCTATATAATACATTAATAATTATATTTATAATGTATATCATCTATCAAGGATCAGTATTTTACTATGCTAAGGCTGAACTTAAAAACAGACAGAATGGGTGGTATAAATGTAGGTAGTCGATAGAGAACTACAGTAATGTATGTTGTAATGTATACAAGGGTAGGTGACTGCTCTAGAAGGGCCCATTTACAACTAAGCTGTGTTTTCTTTTAAAACCAGACACTCTGGAGGTACCACATTTTTACTATTTTACTTTGCAATCGACTTCGAAAAGAGGTTATTGTACAAATATGATGATGAGGTTCTTTGGGGTTATTTTGAATATTCCCAAAGGTAAGAGAATTGAATCTGAACATAGAGCAAAGTTCCTCACAATGCTGTAGCGAACCATAACACTTCCCTCGACATTATTCTCGCCATTGTGTTTAGCAAGATGCTGATATTTAACAAAGATTTGAATTTGTGTTTGGCCATCAATTTCTTAGAATGTGTATATTTACTTTAAATAAATAATCTACTTTGTCTAAATTTGTTTTTTAATTTTGTTTGACATCTTCAAGAATATTTAAAATAATACCATCAAATCTTATTTCTTTGTGATCAGAAGATTTCCTTCTTCTAAATCTCTAAAAATATATACATTAGAAAAAATTGTCGATGACATCACCGACCAATGCTTACTAACCTCCAACAATCAGAAAGTACCCAGTAAAGTAGTAAAAATATATAGTACAGGGGCCTTCAAAAAGTTGGGTTTTCAAGTAATGCTCAATTTAGCTATAAATAAGCCGTTCCAGAATTTTGCATGGCCCAGTATATGAACAGTAACTTAATGTAATAATACCACAAATAAATAAATACTAAAATTGCCTATGTTATGACACACTTCCTTTAATTTGATACTCTAATTGATACTACTGGCACCAGTCAGGTTCCTGAAAAAAAAAAAAAAGTGTAAATCAGTTTTTCTGATAAAGCAATTAAAAAAAGCGATATTTTAAAAATACGTCAAAAATACAAATACGAATTCATCATCCTGGCGGGGGCTGGCACCTTCAGCGTGACACTGTTTCTGAAAACGTAGTCTCCACAAACACCAAAACTCTTGAACACTACACTCAGATATCAATACTTGGCATGGGTTTCGTCAACCACGTTGGCATCATTGGGAGATGATTAATATTTTAATCACCTCCCGTTCAAGAGTTCTCGTGTTTATGGAAATTATGTGGTCAGAGACATAAGAATTCTTACGTGCAAGGAGCCGAACTGGAAATTGGTAATTAAGGTCTCCTCCGCCAATAATGTGAAAATCTTTTTGAAAGCGGTGAAATGCTGGTGTCCAGCACTGATATTTTAGCCAATCATATGCAATGGAATCAAGAGAAACCATATTAGTAATCAGAAGATTCATTTCTCACATGCATACTATACAGGGTGTCCCAGAATTGAGTTCCCGAACAAGAACCTGTGATTCCTGAGTTCATATTGGACCCATATAACCCAACTTACCTTAGGCCAAAAATGCATCCCTGAAGACGAACGTCCGCTTAAAGTCAGACAGAAGAAAATTTTTTCGATAATTTCAGTTATATCGAAGATAAAATTTTCGAATTTTGATGGGAACTGTATCTCTCTCTATAAGTACTCTATGTAAACTTGGTAACAATCAAATATCTTTTGCTTATTAAACGTGACAGGTTTCCTGTTTCAACCTACTGAGAAGAAATGATAATTTTAGATTTTTGGTTAATATTACACAAAATTTTAAAAGTATTAATTCGTGTACTGAAACAGGTGGACATCATGTGGAGCATTTGTTATTTATATGTATTTTTTTTTTAAATAAACTACTTTTCTGTTATTACATTTTGTTCTAGAATTGTAAATGAATGTTAAATACAAATAGAGGAAAAAACGGTAATTTCTTATATTTTAATTGATATTACAAAAATTTTTAAGAGGATCTTTTTTGTAGCCCTTTCAATGCTCTGTAAAAATGTTCAAGTATTCCGTAATTTTACAGGACGATTAAAAAATTACAGCCATACAAATATTAATAATTATGAAAAGGAATTTAAAAACAAAAGATATTTGGCTGTTTACATAGAGTACTTATAGAGGTACAGCTTCCATCTCATTGAAAACATTTTTTTTTGTCTCACTTAAAGAGAATGTACTTCCTCAGGGATGCATTTTTGGACCAAGGTAAGTTAGGTTATATGGGCCCAATATGAACTCAGGAATCACAGGTTGCCGTCTGGGAACTCAATTCTGGGACACCTTGTATATATAAAATAATACAATGCCACAGAGATAATAATACAGGAATGATACTAATAAACCAAAACATATCACAATATCAACATGCTTAAAAACGAGATATTCGATTGATTTTTGATTTGCAGAAAACTGAATCATGTAGAGTATTTTTAAGCAACATGATATATTGACGTTTCCTTGCATATACACATATACAGCGTGTCCCCGGATAGGGTACCATATTCTTGTAAACATTCTTATTGTTGAATTTGTGAGAAAATATTATTTGTTATAGAAAGTTTTGCTTATCCCGGGAAGCCATGATCAGGGGTCAGATTTGTGATATAACATACAGTGTTCAAAAATGTCAAATTTGTATTATTTATTTATTTTTTTTTAACTATTTAAATAATAGGCTTGTTACCGATAATTATTTTATCGTTATTTTTTTTTTATGGAATTCAATAGTATTCGATGGTCTAGATAAGCTGTTGAAATTTCAGCTTCATAAGTATATCCAATCCGTAGATATTCAATATTAAAAATTGGCTTTCAGAACAAAGCGCTTCGCCGATTCGTAACATTATTCTGCATAAACACTACGGTGAAAGAGCTTGGGTTTGCTACAGTAGTCAGTAGTCCATTATAATCCGCCAAACTTTAATATCATGAAATGAGTTAATCTGACGTTTGAAGAAGAAAGGTGTTTGTTTCCAATACACAATTATTAGTATTTGGACTATTTAAAATATTATTCTTAGAGGAATCCTAAATAGATGGTACCTGCTTAAATTTAATTAAAAAAAAAAGAACATATCTAATCCGATCAGGTGTACTAATCCTAATAACAATATTAATGTGTTAAAGTGTCTTAAACCCAAAGTCAAAAATTATCTCGACTGTCACCCTATCAGCATATGCGAAGCGACATCACACGAAGCTCCGGCCTGTTTTCGCGCGATCCAATTTTGGTAATTTATTTAAGAGCTTAAACGATCGAATAAAAACCTAAAAATTGATCTCCGGTACGAGCTCCAAGTGCTATACCCAGGCTACTCGGTCAAGATGGTAGTCCTAATAATCGGTGTACTCGGTGGTATGAAGCCTATGCAATTCTCGGAACTAAAGATCATACCGGTCTATCAGAAATCAGCCGAATGGCTGGCAGGTCAAATGCACAGAAGGCGGTTATCTTGGGGTCCCTGGAGTTGGAGTTTGTGGGAGGGCAGTCACAAAGAGTGACCGCAGCACCTAGGCCCCATTGGACCCATTGTACATTCTCCCGAGGGATACAAGATTCCACCTAGGCCTCCAACCATCCTAATCTTGTGAAGAAGGTGGTGATGCCTAGGGGAATATCCCTCAAGTCGATCAAAGTAGGCCAACGTTCTCCCAAAATGGATTCTCTGCTAGAGGAGACTGCCGGGCACTCACAGAGTACATGTTGGACAGTCTCGTTTTCTTGTTCACAACCTCTGCATAGGGGTGTGTCGTTTAGCTTCATGTTAGAAAGGTGCTTTCTCAGCTGGCAATGGCCAGTAAGAATTCCTGTCACGAAGTGCAGGTTCTTCTTGGACATTGCCAAGTAGGTCATCGTTGTGTCCTCGTCGGGGTATCTAAGCAGATCCCTGGCCAACTGACAATGATGGGTTTCATCCCACAGTTTTTTAAATTTTCTGTGGGTGTTTTAGCATTATTGCTGAGGTCGGCAGTATGTTAGAAGGGCCATGTCCAAGTATACTTAGACTAGCTGCCTTCTTAACCAAACTGTCAGCTTTCCTGTTGCCTCTGCACTGTGCATGCCCTTTGACCCAGCATATAATGACATTTTGGGGTCCCTTCGCCTACTTAGGGCACACGATTTGGTATTTACAGTCACTAACCCCACAGGTCATGGGGAGTGGCTGTGATTATGGCCGGCACGGCTACCATGTGGTATCAGTCGGAAAGCACGGAAGCCCTGTCCGGCAACGAAAAAAAAAAATTATAATAATAATAATAATAGTAATAATAAGCCTGATATAGTCCTCCTCGACCACCAAAACAAGGTGATGTTTGTGATCGAGTTCCGAGCATCTGCTGAGCCAAACATCGCCTTGAAAGAGGAGGAAAGACAGACCAAATACCGTGATCTCCGATACGAGATCCAAGTGCTGTACGCAGGCTACTCGGTCAAGATGGTCATCCTAATAATCGGTGTACTCGGAGGTATGAAGCCTACGCTGCTCTTGGAACTGAAGACCATACCAGCCTGTCAGAAATCAGCCGAATGGCTGGCAGGCCAAATGCAGAAGGTGGTCATCTTGGGGTCCCTTCGCCTACTTAGGGTACACGAATCTAGAATGTACAGTCACTAATCCCACAGGTCTTGGAGAGTGGCTGCAATTATCGCTGGCGCGGCTACCGTGTGGTATCGGTCGGAAAGCATGGAAGCCTTGTCCGGCAACGGTGAAACCGAAAAAAAAAAAAAAATAATACCCACCATCGTCTGGCTCGTGTTTTCAACTCGTGGTTGAACGAGGGGCAGCAGATTCCGGACTGGTTTGTCAGGGGACGTATCGTGCTAATTCCCAAAAAGGGAGATTAGTCTGATCCAAGGAATTATAAGCCAATCACCTGTCTGAACTCCTGCTACAAGATATTTACACGTATCTTGTATGTTAGGACATTACGGCAGGTTGACCCGGTCTTCCAGAAAATTTACGAGCAACGTGGTGCCAAAAAGGGCAGGGTGGGTTGCAATGACAGCCTGCTGATAGACCGCTGTATTACGCAGGGTTCTGTGCAGCACAAGTGGAATCTATCGATGACCTGGATTGACTATCGTAAGGCATTTGACACAACATCGCACGAACTATTGTTTCATTTGCTCAAATGTCTTGCGGTAGCAGAACCACTAGATGCATAGAAAAACTGCTGCCGCTCTGGGGAACTCGCTTCACCATAACATCCGGTGCACAGCGGGTTACGACAGAGCAGATGGCATTATCTGTTAAGTCCTGGAGTTTTTGGATTGTATTTATGACGTTTTTTCCATGGGTTACAAGGGCAGTGTCGTCTGCATATTGTAATATGTAGTTTTCATGCGAAAATTACTCAATATCATTGCTGTAAATATCAGAGCAGAATATGTAGTACAACATCGGCGCCAGTGGATATCCCTGCGGTAAGCCTTGTTCAGGCAGAAATTCTTTAGAAAGTGTTGTTTCAATTATAACCTTTAATTTGCGATTTTGTAAAAGATTATTGATCAGTAGGTTAAATATATAATTTAAGGAATATTTAACATGGTACCTTTGATAATTAGTTATTTTAGCATCATGTAATTATACGTTTCCTATACTACTTACAGTTTTAACACATTTTATTGCTTCTAAATATATCTATACGCATTTAATTGTATGTACGTGTGTGTATGTATATGTGTATAATATGGATGCGTATATTCCTGGCTTTACATATAAGGAAATTGAAACAGAAATTTTTGAAAATTTCTATCAATGCAGTCAGGTCTATAAAATTAATGATAATTTTTTAAACTTTGAAATTATGCATAATAATATCAGAAGTATAAATAAAAACTAGATGAAATGAAAATTATATTAAGTCAGCAAGAAATTCAATTTGATTGCATCGTGTTAACTGAAACACATCAAATTGACAATACCAATTTATATAATATAGAAGGGTATAATTTAATTTATAATGAGGCAAAATATAGTTAAAAATGATGGCATTGTCATATTCTTAAAAGATTCATTCCCTCACAATTTTAAAATAATAAAATTACGGAATAACGAAATTATGAAATATCAATAATAAAACTGGAAATATTTTTAATAGTAGGGCGATATCAATGATGGCTGTATATAGATCACCATCACTAGACCCAAGTGAGTTTAACTCAGACCTACAAACACTTTTAACAAATAAAACAAAAAAGTATGATTAGTAACTGATTGTTGGAGATTTAAATGTTGACATACTAAAGAAATGTGATTACTTTACAGAATACCTCAACATTCTTTATGAATTTCGGTACGTTTCATTAATAAATAAATATATGAGAGTTCAGGAAAATTGAGGATCTTGTATTGATAATATTTTTTTGAAAACCCACACTGACTATGATCTATGTCTACCACTGATAATACTTTCAGATGTAACAGATGACTACTCTATTGCCTTACAGTGTGTTGCCCCAGAAAAAATAAGTAACAATATAAAATATAAAAATAAATCTGTGAAATACATTAATTATAACAAACTAAAGAAAGAATTAAGTGAATTAAACTGGGACTGTGTATGCAATGGCATAAATGTAGAAATTGCAACAAATAAATTTACGGAAACCATATTAATTAAAATAAAAATGTGTACATATTATAAGAAAATCTCTCATCAAAACATTAAAAGAAAAAAATGTATGACAACCTCATTGGTAAACTCTGTAAATCATAAAAATTCTCTATTTATTGCCACAAAACGAAATCCAGAGAATCTAGAGTTGAGAATGGAATATCAAAATTACAAAAAAATTCTTGAAAACTTAGTTGCAAAAAGAAAGATTAAGTATTATAAAAATTTAATAGAAACAAACAAAAATAATAAATTAAATACATGGAGATCTATTAAAGAACTACATACAAAAACAAACATTAACAGTAGAATAGGACTAACTAAAAACGAGTAAGATGAAATATTAACAATTAATGTCAAACATATTTATTTATTTATTTAACAGTACACTACAGAATTATATACAATTCCAATTGGTACATGGTACATTAACAACTTATACCTAATTAAAAAAAAACTATATCTAACACACATACAGAGATTAATATGACATAATAAAGATGAAAGGACGCAAGGACAAAAAAGCACATTTATTTAATGTCTCATGACAGCTTTTTTGAGACTATATAAGCTGGTGCCAAACGGATCATATGTAGCGAAATTGTCATTAAAGTTGGCGGCCATTCTATCGCAAAAAGCTTGTTGTCCATAGTTAGTCCTATGAGGTCTGATAAAAAATAGTCTCCTGTGGCGGGTTGCATGGGGCAGCATGAAAATTAATTTTACTCAAGAGAGATGGACAGTCGATAGAACCATTGATTATTTTATGTAAGAAATAGAGAAGGGCAAGTTTCCTACGATCTTCTAGCGACTTTAAACCCGTTATTTCTAATCTTATGTGAAAATTGAAAGCTTGGTATGGCAGACCCATTTTATAAACATAAAATTTAGTGAATCTATTTTGCACAGTCTCTAAACGATACATGTGAGAAGTATAGTGTGGAGACCATATGACACTATTATATTCTAATATGCTACTCACTAGTGTGTGGTATAAAGTCATTATAGCATTTAGGTCGCTTATCTGTTGTGTATGTCTTTTAATGAACCCTAATAGTCTCAGAGCTTTGAGCGTAACATTGTTAATATGTTCAATAAAAGTGAGGTCTTTATCGAAGGTAACACCAAGGTCACAAATTGTGCTAGAGGATTCTAAAATAATGTTATTAATATTATAATTATAGATAATAGGATTCTGACATTTATAGAAACGGACCGTTTTACATTTGTTGCTATTCACACACATGTAGTTTTTCAGGCACCAGCTTAAAAAGATCGTCTGCATACATGAGAACTTTCCAGGTTGAAAACACATTAATTGCATCATTAAAAAAAAGCAAGAAGAGTACTGGACCAATGTGGGAGCCTTGAGGGACACCTGATGTAACACTTATTATGTTGGACACTATCACAGATTTTAACACGTTGTTGTCTGGCTTGTAGGTAGGACTTAATCCATTCCAGGTAAACACCGGTGATGCCCATGCATCTCAGTTTGCATAATAGAAGTTCATGGCAGACGCTGTCAAAGGCTTTAGACAGGTCCGTATAGATAACGTCAACTTGTTCACGTTGTTTAAGGTTGTTCACCAGGTAGTTATGATATATCGCCAAATTAGTAAGGTTGAATTCTACTTGAAAGGTCAGTACACAAGACAATATGTTAAATTAAACGGAGTTGAGGTTCCGGAAATATGTTTTGATGCATTAAGTACCCCGCCTACAAATATTAGAAAATTAAGGAATTATGAATTAGCTGACGCGAGATTAAGAGGGAAAGAACCTATTAATGGGATATCAATGTTAATAGGTGCAGATAACTATTGGAAAATAGTAGCTGGAGAAACAGAAAAAATTACTGCAGATTTAACGGCTGTAAATACCATGTTAGGTTGGACGTTACATGGACCAACCCCTGTAGATAGTTACAGCGTAAATTTAAATATAGCTACAGTATTGCACGCGAGTTATGAGGAAGAGAAATTTAACATAACGGACTTTTGGGATCTAGAAACCATAGGTATAGAAAGCACAAATAATGAAAGTTGCAAATTAAATGAAAATTTTACAGAACAATTTTGTAAAGAAAATATTAGGATATGTGATAATAGGTATGAAGTTGCATTGCCATGGAAACAAGATGATGTAAGATTAAGCGATACTTATGATCAAGCTTTGGCAAGAGTGAGAGGCTTGACAAGAAATTTAGTTAGGAATACAAAATTATTAGAGTATGATGAAGCTATACGAAATTATTTATATACAGGGTGTGCCGAAAGGGCGCCAGAAGTACAAGCGGATGGCAAGACTTACTTTATGCCGTATACACCTGTCTATAGGGAAGATAAGGATACCACAAAGGTTCGTGTGGTGTTCGATGCATCTGCACATCCACCGGGATTTTCATCGCTTAACGAAAATTTAGTTTCTGGTGATAATTTAGTTCCACAGCTAATCAAAATATTGCTAAATTTCAGAATTGGTTCTATTGGTTTATGCGCAGATATAGAAAAGGCGTTTTTACAAATTTCAATAGCAGAGAGAGATAGAGATTCACATAGTTTCCTTTGGTATCGGGAAAAAATTACGGACGAGACGAAATTATCAGATATCATTAATTATAGAATGAAAAGAGTTACATTTGGGGTTACTACCAGCCCATTTCTTTTAACCGCTACTATCGACAAACATTTATCTAGTCAACCTGCCGAATATAATGAAACGTGCAAGATATTAAAAGAGTCGTTTTATGTTGATGACTTGGTATTTGCAACAAATAGTGTAGTACAAGCTTTAAATGTGTATAATGAGTCTGTACAAATAATGAGCTCTGCACAAATGAATTTAAGGAAATGGATCAGTAACAGTAGCCATTTACGGGATGTTTTCAAGAGGGAAAATGTAGAAAATATGTCATCGTGCCCAAAAATACTGGGTGTACTCTGGTACACTACTCAAAATGAACTGAGTGTAAATTTAGAGCCAATAATGAATTACGTTGATCGAGAAAATATAATTACGAAGCGGCATATATTGAAAACTATTTCGAGAATTTACGATCCCCTGGGATTTTTGGGTCCATTTGTTATAATACCTAAAATTTTAATGCAAACTATATGGAAAGAAAATTTAGAATGGGACAGTGTACTGCCAGATAATCTTCAAACCGAGTGGAATAGTTGGGTTTCTGGCATTAAAAGCTTACAAGAATTTTCCGTGCCAAGATGTGTGGTAGAAGATTCTCTAATGCCAGTGCAATTGCATGTTTTTGCAGATGCAAGTCCTTGAGCGTATGGCGCTACAGCTTATGCTAGAACATGTAATGATGGTGTATATCAATCAAGACTTTTTGTATCAAAAAATAGAGTAGCTCCAATAAAAACGAATGGTCAAAATGAACTCTCCTTGCCAATATTAGAATTAACAGCTGCGGTTTGTGCTGCGAGATTGCAAAATTATATAGTTTGTAACACGAAGTTATTCATTGAAGATATATATTTATGGACTGATTCTAAAATTACTCTCCACTGGATTAAAGGAAAGGCCGAGAAGTGGAAACCATATGTAACCAATCGCGTTAGGGAAATTCAATCCTTAACAAAAAATTGTACATGGGGACATTGTTCAGGACAAGAAAATCCAGCAGATTTGGTAACGAGAGGTATTGCGGCAAGAAAATTGACTGCATCAGATGTATGGATAAATGGTCCTTATTGGTTACGTGAACCAGAAGAAAACTGGCCATATGCGGATGGATAATTGTTAGAAAACGATATAAATTTTGTATTTAGCGGTTAAACACCTCAAGATAAACTGAATGCATTATTTGACGTAAATAAATATAGCAGCTTAGAAAAAATTCTAAGAGTGACGAGTTACGTACTGCGATTTGTTAAGAACATAAACGTCAAAAGGAGAAGGGTGTTCGGCAATTTACAGGTACAAGAGTTGAAACTGGCGGAGACATACTGGATAAAAAATATACAACAGAGCAATTTCCCGGAAGAGGTTAAGTCATTGAAAAGCAATCTACCACTGAATAAAAATTCCGCTATTTTGACCTTATCTCCATTTCTGGATAATGATGGATTAATGAGGCTCGGAGGAAGGTTGCAAGAAAGTGAATTTTCATATTCAACAAAACATCCAATTATTTTGCCAAAGTCAAGTCCCTGGGTGACAAAACTAATTTTCCAAACACATGAGAAATTACATCATGGAGGTGTCAACATGATTTTAGGAGAACTTAGAAAAGAGTACTGGATCATAAGAGGCAGACAAAAAATTAAGTCCAGTATCGCAAAGTGTGTCATATGTAGAAAATTTAGAGGGAAACCTGGAGATACACCATTTGCTCCACTACCCAAAAATCGAATCTTAGAGAGTAGAGCATTCGAAAATATTGGAATAGATTTCGCAGGGCCTCTGTACATAGCCGAAAATGGTCAATCGAGGAAGACGTACATTATGTTATTGACTTGTGCTGTAATACGAGCTATACATTTGGAGTTAGTACCAGATATATCAACTGAAAGTTGTATAAGAGGTTTAAGAAGATTCATGGCAAGAAGGGGTGTCCCTAACACAATTTATTCAGATAACGCTAAAACATTTAAAAGAGTTTCATTAGAACTTGAAGAACTGAGTAAAATACTAAGAAATGCAGATGTTCAATCATTCGCCTCGAAATATCGTGTCAAATGGAAATTTATCGTCGAACGAGCGGCTTGGTGGGGTGGATTTTGGGAACGGTTAGTTAAAACTGTGAAGGATTCGTTGAAACTCAGCATAGGAAAGGCAATACTCAATTTTGATGAATTACAAACAATTTTAACAGAGGTAGAAGCAACGATAAACGCTAGACCACTAACATACATCGACAACGACCCTAATAATACTTGGATACTGACCCCTGAAAAATTTCTAATTGGTGACTCAAAATCGAATCTGACAGAATATGTCCCACTGGAAGAAATTAAACGGAATGACTTATTAAATAAGTGGAAACTACGGGAAATAACGCTTAAGGACAGGATCGAAATGTCAAAAACTCGTAAGCTAGTACTTATGTTAATCCTAGATGGCACAGTGTGTATCTTATTTTATTTTATTGGCAAGTTTCAATATTTGTCGGAATGTTGTCCGCATTGCCACATGTACAAAAATTTCTTTAGTATAAGATATAATAAATGTTACAAATTATAATTATAAATAATACCCAATTACATAAATAGTCGTAAAATAGGTAGTATCTGGTTAGGTAAATTCTAAAATGTAGGTGTGCATAATGTATGCCATGTACAACTAATATCATATAGGGATATTGTTTAAATTTTAAAATGAAATAGTTAACCACATTATTAATTTCGAATTAAACAGCAAGAACCTTTTATCCAAATTATGGGAACATATCAAAGTTTTAATTATTGCAAATGGCAAAGACAATATGTATTTAAATTTGGCAACTGTGCATCATCTAATTTTTATTCTACCTAACAGTTGTAAATATGTCCTTGAACGTAGTATGTGTGAGAAGCGTTCCTTGTTCTAGCCTCTGTTCTAGCGTTCAACGTCAGCCTAGTGGCTAGCGCGTAGATAAAACCATGGAAGGTCAAACTCCTACGTCCGCTGATTTTTTTTCCTTTAATTGTGTAATAATTAATATATTTTTTCACTAATTCTTTTCTATGATTTCTTTACGTTAGGTTAGAGGTTTTTATTCTGCTTAAAATAATTTCATTATTTCGTGTGATTTCTTTAGGTTAGATTAGTATAGGTTTTTATTCTGATATCTAATTGTTATAATAATAATTATTAGCGCCGCAGGCAGTATAATCGTCGCTGATAAAGAAATGGGGGGTGCGGCGGTGTCCCCCGCCTTGTTTTCACAAAATAACACGAAATACTTCAATTTCGACAATTTCTCGATTTGTAGAATTTATTACACATTTACAAGGTAATGCGCATGCTTGAAGCTCCGGACTTTCGGCAAAGAGAGGACAGCCAACGGAAAACCTTGTATCTTTTAGCAATAGCGCCATTGACGTCGACATTTAAATTGGAGTTTTCGCGCCAATAATGAAAATTGGACAACAATGTCTCCTGATAGAACGACCGAACACAGCTGACTGTCAGTAGCCAAGGTCACTAAAAAACAGATTGCTTAGGCCCGGATGTACCATTGTAATGAAGCATCCTAAAGTCATACCTCATTACTAAGAAGTTTCAGTGTTGTGCCGTGTGCACATTTGCCACACGACGGCGATTCATACTCGATATACTAAATTTGCACACCGCCCGACCCCGACCGTCTCAAAAAGGAGGGATAGTTTCGTGTATAAAAGCCCAGCCGCGGATCGAGAAGAGCACTGGGTACATCTCTCCGTAAACTGCCGATGGCGTGCTGAGCCGAAGACACTTTGCTGATTTATGCACCAAGTGACGTGACTCTCCGGAGCGAATATATCTTGACCTAGAAAAGTTCTACGGCGCGTTGAGCCGAAGAACGGACCTTGTGCCAAATGTTATTTAGTCCAGCGATGTCCCGTCGTCCCGACGAAACCGACACGGAGCAAATATAAATTAACAGAGGAGTGACCCGGCGAGTTGAGCCGATAGCTTGCTCGGGTTGACGGTTATTAGCCCGCCGCCGTTTCCGCCGCCAAAACCCCTACTCGTCGCATCACTGCATTACACTCTCGTCGTCTCTCTCATTCATACGATTTAAATGTCACCTCATTACCAATAACCGTAAAAGATACGGACCTGAAAACCGATAACCTGTAACTATTGTATATTATGTAAACCTGCATATTTTACCTGCTGAAGATAATAAAATTGTTAATTTTGATTGGGTTGTCTTATTAAACTAATCTGGATCCTGAACTAATCTCCGACTCCAGCTACCCAGAGCAAAACACCGTTACATAATTTGGCGCCCGAGCAGATTTTAGGACATTAGTTCATTCCGGATAACCCAAAAGGTGACATTGACAAACGAGAGATAGACAAATCGAACGAGTGTAACATAATTTAACACCCAAAACAGATTTTAAAAGGTAGATTTACTCCAGACAACCCAAAAGGATACATTTATACTAAGAGAGAGATAGTAAAATATTTAGAGGGAGACACAAAATATTCCAAGCCATAGAAATGAGTTTGTCAGACACAGATGGTGCTTATGGACTAGAAGTCGCAGATACCACAGTAGGATGGATATATAAATTAAAGAAAGATGAACTACTAGTAGAATTATCCAAGTACGGCGCAATTACAACTGGAACAGTGGAAGAACTCCGAAGTAGACTAAAAAGTTATTTACGTAGCGAGGCAGCCAAGAAAGTTGACGCCACGCCCACACAAATAAATCCTGCAATACCAGACATGTCATACATTATACCAACACCCATGGGTACGGTTTTAACTGAAGTCCGCAAATGGAACGTTCGTTTCGACGGCAGAAAAGACGTTTTCTCATTTCTAGAACGTGTAGAAGAGCTACAGTCTGGATACAATTTTAATGATGAACAAATGCTACGAGCCCTACCCGAACTACTACAAGGCGATGCATTATTATGGTACAGAAATAATAAAACGTCCTGGAATACGTGGGATCAATTTGTCACAAAGTTAACAGCATTTTACGCACCCTCAGATTACCATTTAAAGTTGGAAGACGAAGCAAGGCTCCGTGTACAAAAAGACAACGAAAATATAAAAGATTATTTAGTAGCAATCCAAACTCTACTGCGGAGGCTTAAAAATATCACTCCAGAACAGAAGTTATACCGAATATACTCAAATTTAAAACCAGAATACCGAAAATATATCAAACGAACCGATTTCCAGACACTCGATCAATTAATAACCCTAGCAAATGAACACGAAACTGTTTGCAAAGAAGAAAAGGCAGCTAAACCAAGCTTACAAACAGGCACACCAAGATTAGGTTTTAATTACACACCAGACAGATATTATCAAGCACCGAATTATAGAAATAATTATGGAAACAACACACAAAACTACAATAGGCCGGCCACCCAGAATTATTCTAGATCACAAGATCAGGTACAGAGACAAACCGCCGCCGAGTACCCCACAACACAAAGCAATTCTAGGAATAACACACAAACAAATCCCAGGCACAGCGTAGTTAATAACTACAATAGAAATACAAACTGTTGGCGTTGTGGAGGCCAGGGTCACACCCGAGATAACTGTACAAACACACCCAAAATATTTTGCTCCCGCTGCGGACAACTAGGCATATTTTCCCGTGATTGCAGCTGCAAAAATGAGGCCTCGGGAAACGGCAATATGGCTGCCCTGCCTCGCGAACAGTCCAGCCAGTAAACAACTTCCCAGCGGCCACCGTCCAAACTCCAGTTTTCAATGTCAACGACCGACTGAAGCTCCCGATACAAATCGGAACCGAACACTTTACATCGCTACTCGACACGGGCTCAACCCGCTCTTACATAGGGGACGCTGTATACACGAACTGCAAAGCAAACTTACTAGAAATAAATTGTACCGGACATAATATTAAACTGGCGGATGGAACTGAAACACAAGTAAACAGAGAATTCAAATTAAATTACTACACAACAGGACTTCAATTAACCGATAATTTCTTGTACTTGCCAAATTTAACTTATGATATTATTTTGGGGATGGACTTTCTAAGGAACCATCACGTTACCATTGATTTTAAATTACTAACAGGGCAAATTATGGGAAAAATGATAGACTTTAATCAGAAAATAGAAGGAACAATACCGCTCTCTCTAATTCAGCCCTCAGATAACGAAAAACAGATCCTGTCAAATTTTTTACAAGTCGAACTTCCGAAATTTGAGACAATTCAAGGTGTTACCCCACTAACACAACACAAAATTAGACTCCTGGACGACACGCCGATTAAACAGAGATACCGCCCATTAAACCCAGCCATGCAAAAAATTGTTAATACCGAGTTAGACAGAATGTTGGAAGAAGGTGTAGTAGAACCGTCTAAAAGCCCGTGGAATTCCCCAATTGTCATGGTAAAGAAAAAGGACAATAAATATGGATTTTGCATAGACTTCCGGAAAGTAAATGAAGTTTCGATGAAAGATGCTTACCCATTACCTTTTATAAACGCCATTTTAGACAAATTACGAGAAGCCCGGTTCATATCTACTTTAGATTTACGCTCCAGCTATTGGCAAATATCTTTGACAAATGAGAGTAAGCCAATAACCGCATTTACGGTACCCGGAAGAGGGTTATTTCAATTTAAAGTTTTACCTTTTGGCCTCCATTCAGCCCCTAGCACATTTCAAAGACTCCTGGACCAGATTATAACCCCTGATCTGTCATATGCATTTGCGTACCTGGACGACATCGTCGTAGTAAGCAAGACATTTAACGAACATTTACAACACTTACAAGAAATATTTCAGCGTTTAAAAGATGCAAACCTACAACTAAATCCAGATAAATGTACTTTCTGCAGAAAAGAACTAAGATACTTAGGACACCTGGTAAGTGAAGATGGCATTAAGACAGACCCCGAAAAAGTAAGTGCCATTGTGGCAATCCAGCCTCCAAAGAATGTCAAACAATTACGACGTTTTCTTGGCATGACTTCCTGGTATAGGAGATTTATAAAGTCATATTCGGACACTGCCGCACCCTTAAACAAATTACTGAGGAAACATATCCGCTGGAAATGGACATCAGTTGAAGAAGAGGCTTTCACAAAACTCAAAAATGCATTAACAACGGCTCCTGTACTCAGCTGCCCCGATTTTACGAAAACTTTTTATCTCCAGACAGACGCATCTATACAAGGACTTGGTTCAGCACTGCTACAGAAAATTGACAATCAGGACCGTATTATAGCCTATGCAAGTCGCTCCTTGTCAGACGTAGAAAAAAAGATGTCAGCCGTGGAATTAGAATGCTCCGCCATACTCTTCGCAATCCGGAAACACATTAGTTACATACAGGGATATCATTTTGTTGTTGTAACAGATCACCAGAGTTTAAAATGGTTATATTCCACATATCCCACCAATGGACGACTGGCTCGATGGGTAATGGAATTACAACAGTACGATTTCGAAATAAAATACAGAAAAGGAGTATTAAACAAAGTGGCAGACGCACTTTCCCGCCAGCCAGTTATCACCGAAGAAGGAAATAACACAGAGGAAGGTATTTTCGCAATTGAAAATTCAGAAAACTGTGCTTGGTACAAAGAGACCATTAAACTAGTACAAAGTAAACCCGAAAGAAAACCGGAATACTGCATTATCGACGGAAACCTGTACCGCCATATATGGAGCAGTAACAATTTTACAGACCCCGAATTTTTCAACCCATGGAAACTTTGTATCCCGCAACCGCAACGAAAGCAAATCCTGAAGGAAAATCACGATGCACCATGCGCAGGACACCTAGGTATAACAAAAACTATAACCCGAATTGCCGATAAATACTACTGGCCTAGGATGTACAGAGATATTGCAAATTACGTAAGACGCTGCCCGAACTGTCAAAAATATAAATCATCTCAACAACAGACCGCAGGAAAAATGCAATTCCCTAAAATAAACGGATGTTGGGATACTGTCAGCATCGACATTGTCGGACCACTTCCTAGGTCTAGCAAAGGCAACAATAATCTCATCGTGTTGCAAGATAGATTCACTAAATGGATAGAATGTCACCCTGTAAGAAAAGCAACAGCAGACGCCGTTTGCAAAGCATTAAAGGAAAAAATTATCGCCAGATTTGGATGTCCAAATTACATTATCACCGATAACGGGAAACAGTTTGCCAGCAACGAATTCACTTCGCTGTTATCTGAATACGGTATTACACACCGTACAACGACGCCGTATTCACCCCAATGTAATCCAGTAGAGAGGACAAACAAAGTAATAAAGACGATGATTGCCCAATATACCGAAAACGACCACCGAAAATGGGACCAATTTTTACCAGAATTTACGTTAGCCATAAATTCGTCCAGACATGAATCCACGGGATTCACACCGGCAATGCTTAATTTCGGTAGAGAGTTAACACTACCTAGCTCTCTCAACAAAGAAAACCAGAATAATAACCCAACAAATCCAGATACCTCGAAGAAACACATTGAAAAGTTGCAGAAAATGGCCGATATATTTGAACTTGTACGAGTAAACCTAGCCAGAGCATACCAAACACAGAGTCACCACTACAACCTGCGTCGCAGGGAATGGACCCCCCGTGTGGGAGACAGGGTCATGAAAAGGGAACACCCTTTGTCCTCAGCAATCCGAAATTTCAACGCAAAACTGGCACCTAAATTCTCAGGACCATATATCGTGGTGCAGACTATATCACCAGTTATCGTCGAAATTAGATCCCCCACCGGTCGCAGGAAGCTGCGCGTACACGTAAAAGATTTGAAACCGGCGCATGTCTAAAACATATAAATTAACATGCACTCGCAGCAAATATTCAGTCGACCAGAATCATCAGACCAAGATGTGGCCACGAACACCAAGCTTACCACCCTGGTACCCTGAGTCAGACGACCCGACGCCGTCTCCTCCACCACGCCCAATGTCTCCGCCCGGACCAGGTTTTGAAAACCTATATATATACTATGATCCTCCCAGGACGATCAATCCACAGACGCCGCCACTCACAAAAGTTTGGGCCGACACCAAGATAGTAAGTAAGTAAGTAAGTAAGTAAGTAAGTAAATCTTTTATTTCAACAGATTTGAATACAGCCCTACTGTCACCCCTACCCCCGACGCCGGAAACCAAGAGTCTCCCCTGCCAGGGAAACGTTGGAGTAACAACGACGCCTCCACCGCTAGACATGCCATCCCTGCTGCCGTCCCCGAGGTGTCCCTCAACCTCCAGAGCTGAGCCGTCCCCCTCACCGCCAGTCAAATATGTGCCGTCCCCGATACCGTCCCCTGGGCTACAAATGATGTCTCCACTGTCCAGGTCAATGGAAGTGAAGTTCAGGGAGTTATTTGGAGAAAGCCCCAGCCCTCCAAAACCACCGACCCCAGGTAGGTCAATTCCCTGCCTTAGGGCCTTGTTTCAGGTAGAGGACTCTAAAATACCAAAACGGAGACGGAAGTTCAGACACCGCAGCAGCGACGGAACAACCACCCGCATTCCGGGAATCACCGCCCTGACCGTCATCAACCCCTGTACGCCAACACCCATGCCGCAGACGTCCGCTAACGCAACCCCACGAGTGCGCGGGAACGTCTAAGTGCGCGGCAAACGAGTGAGCGAAAAACTTATTAAACGGAATTTGTTATGTTATGTTATTTTCCGATGTGTAAATTTTGTTAATTATGCTTTAGAATCCATTTGTTTTACCTTTTATATCAATGTTTTCTTACGATTTATTTCGATTTATGCCATACCTAGTTTAGTTATTTTTTGCATAGTTCATTTTATTTTCCCTGTTATCTCTACCGTTGTTTTACAGATAGATTCCTGTTGACAAAACTTCAAA
Organism: Stenurella melanura; assembly: GCA_963583905.1. Lineage (NCBI taxonomy): Eukaryota > Metazoa > Arthropoda > Insecta > Coleoptera > Cerambycidae > Stenurella > Stenurella melanura. The sequence continues at coordinate 94,016,690 of OY757310.1, read as the reverse complement.
TTTTATATTCACATGTTTATACAGGGTGTCTACGAAAATTTTTACCATGTTTTCGTTAGTTGGATAAAAATGTATAATAGGTTAGGATTTGTTTTAAAATGTTTAAAAATTGTATATTCTCATGTTTATACAGGGTGTTTCCGAAATTTTACCATGTTTTCGTTAGTTGGATAAAAATGTTTAATAGGTTAGAGTTGTTTTGAAATGTTTAAAAATTGTTCCTGATGTCAATCTTTTTCACCCGACGAACGAGGGGAGTGTAATGAAGCATCCTAAAGTCATACCTCATTACTAAGAAGTTTCAGTGTAGTGCCGTGTGCACATTTGCCACACGACGGCGATTCATACTCGATATACTAAATTTGCACACCGCCCGACCCCGACCGTCTCAAAAAGGAGGGATAGTTTCGTGTATAAAAGCCCAGCCGCGGATCGAGAAGAGCACTGGGTACATCTCTCCGTAAACTGCCGATGGCGCGCTGAGCCGAAGACACTTTGCTGATTTATGCACCAAGTGACGTGACTCTCCGGAGCGAATATATCTTGACCTAGAAAAGTTCTACGGCGCGTTGAACCGAAGAACGGACCTTGTGCCAAATGTTATTTAGTCCAGCGATGTCCCGACGTCCCGACGAAACCGACACGGAGCAAATATAAATTAACAGAGGAGTGACCCGGCGAGTTGAGCCGATAGCTTGCTCGGGTTGACGGTTATTAGCCCGCCGCCGTTTCCGCCGCCAAAACCCCTACTCGTCGCATCACTGCATTACACTCTCGTCGTCTCTCTCATTCATACGATTTAAATGTCACCTGATTATCAATAACCGTAAAAGATACGGACCTGAAAACCGATAACCTGTAACTATTGTATATTATGTAAACCTGCATATTTTACCTGCTGAAGATAATAAAATTGTTAATTTTGATTGGGTTGTCTTATTAAACTAATCTGGATCCTGAACTAATCTCCGACTCCAGCTACCCAGAGCAAAACACCGTTACACCATCTTGTTGAACTTTGGTTCACTGCTGAACAGAGATCAAGTAATGAATTTAAGTTGTACCATTAAGGTTCAAGCGTTCTATAGTGGATCAAGAACAATTTAGTTGAACGGTCCTTTTGGTTGGTTCAAGGAAAGTTCAAGTAGTTCAAGCCCATACATAACCTAACTTAATCTAAATTAAATTATTATTTGCCGAGATTTCAAATATACGAATGTTTGCATAGGGCGCGTGGAAAATCTGACAGCTAACGAGAGTGGAGGGCATATAACCTCAATGTTCCAAGTTAATTATCGTGAAATTCGCTGTTTTCGTTTGCTTTTTTAACTTTCTTGTGCTATCAGCTATGGAAATAAACATTTTTAAGTTTAGTTTTCATTATATTATATAGATAATTACGTGTTTTGTATAATAATATTTCCTTTGATTTGGTGAGATGTGCATGGTTTACCTATGTGTTTTTAGTTATTTTCTTCGTATTTAAACAACGTATGGGATTGATCTTATTGTTATATATAAAGCATATTTAGATTATTTAAAATTTAAATGCTGTTAATTATTCTGTTACCAGTTTTATTTGTCGTTCTATTAAATTTCACAGTTTTTTTCGCTGCCATGTCAAACAAACTTATAACCTTATAGTTGGATATAAACAAATGGTAAATAACATAGACAAAGAAAATTTTTCAGTTCTCTATGGTAACTAATAAGTTGTATAAATAAAGTATGGTTAATAACGGTGGAATCTTCTTCTTCTGTTAGAGAATTATGTGCCATACTCTGATCTAATAGTGCCAACGAGCGATGAAATCAAGTTCAACTGAACGAACATTTAAAACTGATGGTACAACATAATTGCTCCTGAACTGAGTTCATCGTAGAACTGTCGTTCAGTTAAACTTACCTTGAACGTACTTTTGGTACAACCGGGCCTTAGTAATATATGTCACATGAAGTATTTCTATGTTTATATGTAAGGTATCTATTTGGTTAGGATAGAATTGTACATTGAAAGAATAATTTTGAAACTTTTTTCTATAAAATGAGGAAAAAACAGCCACACGCAGCTGTCATCGAGGTCTATAAGTGACGTAGCACTTGTCGATTTCGATTAGCCAACCTATCTTTTAGTAAGCTTGGTCAAATTCGTTTAATGCATAACCGACAAATCCCGAAATCGCTTCCGCTGGATGTCGCGTCCCTTTAAATTGGAGTGCACAACTGTCTTCGTCTATTTCGTCTTTTCCGTCAGACTGTCCTGTCCTATGCTATTAGGTCTCTAATCTTTGCCTGACCTCTAGATATAGTGTATCATTATCCTTTTTTCCAAAAAAATTAACATACTTTTGCACATATCTAAGAAAAGAACATAACCAATATCCGAGTAAGTATATTGGGTTAATCATTCTTACACAATAAAAATTTGCCAAAACTGGCTGATTGAACCCGTAACTTCAGGGTTTAGGTTACACGTTGTTTCCTCTCGGTGAAGCAGTCACACAATGAAATATAAGATACTATTTTCTGTGGAAGCATAAACGAGATAAAGTTATGGACAGTTGATTAAAACACCAATGCCATGAACCATATTCAGGGTTCAAACATAATTTATATATTTACATTCTTTGAAAATTCACCTAATTTTTGACAAAAATGAACAGAATTTATTGTATATATTGTATACTTGGAATATAGTGCCATTTTAGTGCTTGAATACAGTTGCAAACTGTTGACCATTTAATAATACTTTCATTGTTTAGTTTATTTAACAAATTTAAATTTGCCACTTTTGATTTCATTCATAAATCAAAATCATTACCCCTTTTCATTCATAAGGATATTGGCGGCATCTTCTAGTTACATGATGAACTTAATCTAAATATTCTTTACAATTATTCTGATGACTCATCGATTTGTGTTAAAAATCAGTTTCATACATTAAAATGTACAAAAGCAATTTTATGCAATTTTTTACACAGATATGAGATAACAACTGTAATACGCATCAAAACGACCTAATTAAACGTACCTAAATAACTCTGATTATCTAATATAGCTACAAATGTATCGTCTGATAATAAGGCAATTTTAAAAATTTATTCCGAATTTATCGTGCACTTAAAAAAGAAACAAGCAGGTCAGTTGTCTTTGGCCGACTTCTGTTATAATACTGCCCACTTTAAAACTTTCTTCTGAATTACTTATAAAAAAGTTATTTATGAAATACCAAGTGTCGATTTGACGGAATTTTAATGATTATTAGGCAACCACATATACACTTTATGACATTTCGATCCTGACCTTAACAAATTTTGGAAGAGGTGGTCGACTGATTACTTGCAACAATTGAGAACAGCTCATCACTTAGACCCAAAGAAATCAATCTTATTCAAAGTAGGTACTGTAGTATTGTTGCATGATCAGCGCATTCCAAGAACTTTATGGAAGTTAGTTAGAATTAGCAATCTCTTCCACGGGAGAGACGACAAGGTACGGGCTTGCGAGGTGCGGCTTCGAAGTGGGAAAATTTTTAAAAGACCTATTCAGTTACTGTATCCGTTAGAATTAGAAAGTGAAGAAGTACTCCGTACTCCGGGGCCCAAGGATGTGGAAAATAAAATAAATTAGCACGCCTCTGATCGCGTCAAGCCCTACGTCACTGACTCAAGTGCGTATGCATGTGTGTGGTGTGCGTTTGTAAGAACCAAGAACGTAAGAACGCAAGGTGCGCGGTAAGTGTGTGCATAATAAACGATAGTTTTACCTGTTGTTATCAATCAAAAACTGAAACCTTTATTGTAGTATAAAGTAGTAATAAGTAATTTATAAGTTTAGTGTTAATATATCGTAATTGTTGAACGGCTAGTGTTTTATTTAGATCACACGAGAACCGGGGCTTGCACAGTGGGTGCAAAACGGATAGATTTTTCAATATTTATCACAGTAATATCTGCAAAACAATATGGCTTCCAGACAGGGATATTGACACAAGATGCTATCATATATCTTACAAAGAAGATTTATAGCTCACTGGATCAACAGATGCCTTCGCTAGCTGTTCTTTTGGATCTGGCGAAGGCATTTGATAGGGTGAGCTTTCCCCTACTCTGTGAATCTGTAAATCTTGGCGTCAATTTAAAATTATTTAGAAATTACTTAGAAGATAGGATTCAGTATATTAGCCTAAATGGAGTACATAGTGATCCCAAAACCATAAAATATGGGGTGTTCCTCAAGGCACCGTTTTGGGCCCATTACTCTTTATTATATATGTTAATAATTTATTTCTTCATGAGACCAATGGAGAGCTAATTACTTCCACAGACGACACAGTTGTATATTACAAAGACACAGAATGGGCTAAATTAAAACAGAAAGTAGAGACAGATTTCATGCGTATTAAACAGTGGTTTAATAATAAAATACTTACCGTAAATTTCGATAAAACTTTTTTATTCCCTTTTCATCTCACAAAAACAAATTACCACCGCATTGGAAATCAATGAAAATGGCAAATTAACACACATTAATTCAACAAATAGCGTTAAATATTTAGGCATATATCTGGACCCTCATTTAAAATGGGATAAGCATATGGAATATATAACCAAAAAACTTAGATCCACCATATATCTACACCATTCTTTAGGTAGTCCACATATAAACTACGCAATATTAGGATGGGGAGGTCTACTGAACAATCATGTAAAACCAATAGAGACATTACAAAAAAGATTCTTTAAAACAATATTAAACAAAAGTATTATGTATCCCTCAGACCAATTACTTGATGAAATAAGAATCTTTGACACAAGGAAACATTATTTTTATACAGTTTGTATTTATATCTACAAACTGTATGCCTCCGGAGAGCGTGAACTTCAGAGTCCGTTGTCGAAAACGAGAGGTGGCGAATTCATTGGAACTACTCGTTTCCGACAGCCAGGCTAATTTAAGCCAACAAGCCTGACATAGTTCTCCTCGACCATCAAAACAAGGTGATGTTTGTGATTGAGTTCTAGGCACCTGCTGAGAGAAACATCGCTTTAAAAGAGGAGGAAAAACGGACCAAATACTCTGATCTCCAGTAGGAGCTCCAAGTGTTGTACCCAGGCTACTCGGTCAAGATGGTCATCCTAATAATCGGTAATTGGTTGGCAGGACAAATGCAGAATGCAGTCATCTTAGGGTCCCTTAGCCTACTTAGAGCACATGATTCTGGAACCTACAGTCACTAACCCTGCGGGATGTGAGCAGTGGCTGTGGATATTTTGCTGGTGCTCTTTCCGTGTGATGTAGGAGACCACCAATATTGCAACCTTAAAGAAAGCATATTGGTCCGGATATTTTGGGTTTAAAGATGCACATTTAACTTCAGGAAAATGCCTCTTCATATGGGCCATCAGCTGTAGTTTCGAGTTTTATCCTATACACGTGTAACATCGCGTAACTTCGTACACCTACAACACTCGCTGATTCTTTGTTACTTCCAATGTTTACTTGTCTTTTAAGTTTTGTTTTCCCCACTGTATTCCAATTGCCATCATTGGATGATGTCGATTGAGCAATAGCTGAAGATATTTTCTTCTTTATAATTTCCTTTTTTTTTTTTTCAACATTGTTTTTCGGTTGTGGCTCAGCTAAATGAAATTTAGTCTGCACTTTCTGCACCATTGCGCTGTCTTTTGTCTTGCTTAGATCTTGTTTTGACGTGACTTTTTGATGTTTCTTACTCTTATCTAGATCTGTATTAGTAACTGTTACATTATTCTTATTTAAGAGTTCTATATGTTCATTTAGAAGTTGTACCGGGTTACTTATTATCCACTCGATAATAAAAGTAATCTAATTAAAACACCGATTTTGTTTAATATTTTGTTCTAAAATTACCTGAAGCCTACCCTGCTAGTTAGCTAGAAATCTATACGAATGACTAAATAAATCCATTGCGCGATAGGTCAACTGTCATTTTACAGACAATCAATCAAAAAACGATTCACCCCGCCAAAAGAGCATTGAGAGAGCGTCACGTCTAAAGGCAAGGGAGATTACCCAGCAGACCCCTGCATGGGTCGGCTGTGTAGAATTGTACTACAAGTTAAAACAGTTTATTATTATATTGGTCATCCAGTCTACCTACTTTGGTAAATTGATACCTAGAATTAATGTTATCAATATTTATCAAATTGTAAAGTGAAGTAATATAGTACCCTTTTACAGAAGAGTCAAACTGTAAGTTCTTTTATCAACTTTATTCTTCGTTGTTCGGATTTTAAATGGCCGACGCCATGAACATTGTCTGCTAGCATATTTAGTTAGTCAAGTCCTAATCCTGTAGTACCTGGAGGTTCGGTAATCAGAATTATAATTTCCGGACATTGCATCCTATCATAAACATTTATTCTTCATCAAGGGTTTCCCTGAAAAATTGATAAGTGAAAACGTCATGAGTGTCGAATTTAAACGTCAGCGTGTTCTCCAGTAACTCTCTTTCCTGATGTGTGAAAATATGTGTTAGTTCGACAACTAACACTTCGAATATTAACTTGTTGGTTTTCCTCTTTGTAACTAGTTTATATATTTTATTATTGTAAAAATTATTATTATTTAACTTTTGTTGCTATACTAGTACAACATTCATTTTACACGAAACTGGCCAGACGCGAATGTTTGAATATATACTTTGCGTTTCATTTTATAATTTTTTTATAGGTATTTATCGTTTGTGCTATATTGTTATTGTATATTTATATAACGAAAGTGTTTTGTTATTCACCCACCCCTGAAGTCTCATGCTCATTGAATAAACAGTTATTTGTAGTTTGTTCGTTTCATTTTTTTAATAAATTTTCAGGTATAAGCAATCAGCAATTTTCTAAAGATATTATTAATTAGAGCTTAAAAAACATTTAAGTTACAAAGTCTTACTTTATCTTTAAGTTCTTGAAAGATCGTATCTTTTTATTTAATAATGTAATTAAATATATTGATGTTTACTTTCTTATCGGAACCACTAATCTCTTCCACTGCATAAAAAAATATGGCATGACTATCAGGGGATGCGCTGTCACCAGATTTCTTACAACAATTTATCAAATTTTCATCTATTATTTTCACATTACATAGTTTGCCACAGCTGGAATGAAAGTGACACCCACATATTATGCACTTCCGTTGACTACCTTGGCTTTACACTTTTTACAAGACAAATTAGATGCACCATTACTTGCCACAGTTAGGTAAAAGTTTTAATTCCAGCACCAGTCTAACAAGATGATTTATCAAATCAGTTTTTGTGGTAGTGGTTTATCTACACAATGTTTTTATTACCAATTCAGTTCTCATGTCAAAATTTTGTATGGAAAATCTCCTTTTTGCTTAATTTCTAGTTACAATAGGACAATTCAGATTGTTGTATCAGATTCTATGCATCTTAACTTTCATCTTGTCCAAACAGTAATATAAAACATACTAAAAATCACTTAAAAGTTAAAAGCTTCAATAACACGGAGGGCACATACACTCTCACTACCTCGCTCTGAAACTTGGACAGAGTATGTGGTGCACTCTTTACTGTTGTAATGTCATCGAGTCGAGTGGGGATAAACTTATTATTAGAGATAGCATGCCACCACCCTTTAGAAGCCTGTACTGTGCTGTACTGGAGTTTTTTAAGTTTACTACCACTTCGTCCACTTCAGAGATGGCGCCAAGAGTGTAGCTTCCAAAGAAGGAAAAATCGTGATTATTCTAAAGAAGTTTCTACTAGATTATTCGAGATTTCTGTACCAGAAAATTCGAGAGAGACCATCTGTGGGGTATATAAGGCGACCAAGTCACACGGTAAGTCAGTTTTTAGTTCAGTTAGGAGGGACTTCTACCTTGACAATTTAAAAAAATCTGTCTTTCCTGCATTTTTGCAATCTTCTAGAATGAAAAAATAATATTCAGAAATGTTCCTATGAAAGGATTTCCCAGAATTCCTTCGTTTTCAGCTGTTACAAAGGGCCGGAACTAGGAGGGGTTCATTCGTGCGTCGCGCCGCGCCGGCTTACTTCGTAGGAACACAAAACCAGGGCTGAACAAAGGGAAGGGGAAACCACTCGGCAGCAGCTCCAGGAGGAATAGGAGGAGCAACTTTATGACCCCAGCATAGCAGATTAACGGTCATTATGCCTGCGTTTGAATAATCTGGATCTAACACTCTAAATGCGTTTTTCTTGAAAAAATGGTGGACAAGCTCTCTCGAACTACATTTGACCGATTGAATTGAAATTTTGACTAGGCATTCTAGAAATATATAGTTTTCGTATCACAAAAACACCAGTATTCTGATAGGTTTTCGAAATTCCAAAAAATTCGACACGACACGATAGCCAAGGGAATAACAATTTAATTTCAACTTATTTGTTCAAAAACAATAGGGTTCCTCCCTTAGCTAACGCTAACTTACTGCCCAAATGTCACTACAATCAGACTATTATCGTGCTTAAAAGAAACGTGAGGGATAGACGGACATTTTGGAAGTTGTTCAGAACTCGATCGCCAACACAGTGATATGAAAATGTTTTCCCTATGAGCAATATTACCAATTTTAGAAATGTGCCGATTGAATGCAATATACTCTTCGTTTTGTATTTGCAAAGAGTATAATAAATAGTAAAAAACAGAATTCATCTATCTGTATTACTTTTCCCAAACAAAATGGTATCTCGTGTTAAAATTTCCAAAACTTCGGGTTTGGGGGTGTTTACCTGGGGGTGTAAGCACATAACAATAATATATTTGTTAAATACGTGGTTATATACCTGTAAGTTATTTTAATAATTATTTTCTTGGATAAACTTCAATGAATGGAAATTACAGAAAAAGAAAAATGTGTGCCCACTATATTTATTTGATTGGTTTATTTAGGAGCCTGGACAGTAAAACAAATAATTTGTATTTTTAGTGTTCTAATATTTTAGTATAAGGATAAAGAATTCATCACCAAACGAGTAAATTAAAAGATGTTAGAGGAAATACAGTAAGGAGTATTTTAACAAAAGCTGCACTATTAAAAATCAATAATTTTTTGTATTAATATTAAGATAAGATAAGATAAATTTATTCATCGTTAAAAATATTACAATTGCTATCTTGTAAAACTTATCATACTAGGCAAAGCGATAACTTTCATAACTATTCCATACATTTAAGAATACTAACAAATTTCATTCATCAACTCATTCAGTAGATTACTACAACACATGCACACAGAATATAAAATGTGATACAATATAATTAATATTAATATAAATGACAAATAGTAATAAGAAATAAATAACATGGTAATGACATATAGTCTGTTTTTAAACCAGGAGGAGAGTTTTAAATTTAACGCGCTAAATCATACATCTGTGATTGGCTATGCCCTCGCCAGTTTTAAACAAGGCAATAGTCGTACATTTTGACATATTGTAAAAATTTTCATGTCATATATTATTTGGTTATAATTTCTATTTCATCGTTTGCACATTATATATCAGTGTTTAATCCCTTTTGTATAAATTTTAAAGTAAAAGTGGCTAATTACTTGGTGCCTTTATAATGCGTAAATTGTATGGATGCTGTATAAAATACCTAGAGGTCAGATAGAGGTCGATGCATTATATAATGTAATAAAAAATACACAAAACACTGTACTCGTGTATTGTTGGTTGCCCAAAATGCCAAACAGGTTTTAGTGTATTTTCTAGTTACTTTTATAGTGTGAATGGAACTTCCATGTTTACTCCTCCTGGTTTAAAAACAGACTATAGTAATACATTATACATCATTACATCAATTATCAGAAGAGAAAACAGTAAATTTTCTATATTATAGATATTGAGAACTAAAACTTAGTGGTTTAGAAAGTCTTCCACTGTATACAAAGCATTGTCTATTAAGTGTTTAGATAATGTACGTTTGAATTTAGTAAAATTATCAATGACACTGAACATGTTCACAAAATGATTATAACAGATGATCCCTCTGTATACATGTGAATTTTGACCTATACCCAGGTGTGAAAAAGGTACGTCTAAATCATGTCTCTGTCGAGTATTATATTTAAGAATCATTTCATTTCTGATATGATTTAATTCATCTTTTTTTATGTTTAGTACTATTAAATATATGTATAGGCATGGTAAAGTCAAAATCTCCATGTTAATGAATAACTCTTTACAGGAACTTCTTGGTTTTGCACACACCATGCATCTAATTATTTTCTTTTGGATCTTCCATGTTTGATGAGTTTCCCCAAAACATAAGACCATAGCTCAATACTGAGTGAACCAGGCCACAATAAGCCATCTTTAGTACACCAAGAGACACCGTTTCTCTTATTTGTCGAATTACAAAACATATGCTACTTAATTTGGATATAACAGTTTCAATATGCTTTTCCCAGATTAACTTTTGATCAACCGTGATGCCAAGAAATTTGGTATTATTAACATGTTTAATAGAGTGGTGATTAATTTTTAGGTATAGATAGAAGTCAACATTAATATTTTTTTGTCGGAAAAGCATAAAGAAAATTTTACTTATGTTTACTGACAATCCATTGTTTATGCACCATTGGTAAAAGTCGTTTGCACAAATATTAGCTGTATTTATAGATTTCTGAAGCGTATTTTCGGCAATCGGTTGATTTGTATCATCAGCATATATAAAAGTTGTATTTTGGTTGTTACATGATAATTCTATCACTCATAAAAATGATGAAGAATAGTGGACCCAGAATTGAGCCCTGGGGGATTCCCATAAATACTTCTTTTGGCTGTGATTGATATTCATCTATCGTTACTATTTGGTACCGATTTTTTAAGTAAGACACTGCCCAGTCGTTGGTAATACCTCTAACCCCAATGTGGTAAAGCTTGTCTAATAGCAGATCATGGTCTACTGTGTCAAATGCTCTGGTAAGATCGAAGTATAGAGCAATTGGATATTTTTTGTTAATTAGATGTTCATATATATATTTTCACATAGTTCTGTTATGGCAGTTTCTGTAGATTTCTTATGTCTGAAACCATATTGACAGTTCGGTAATAGTTTTTTTTGTTCTAGGAAAGAGCTCAGTCTGATGTTATGCATAGTCGATAACTTTTGCAAACTGCGACTGCAAACATAGATTTCTATAATTGCTTACGTCGTTTTTGGAGCCTTTGTTTTTAAATATTGGAATTGATTTAGACACTTTTAGTTTTTCAGGATATTTTCCCGCATAAAAACTGACATTTATTATGTGAAATAGTGGAGCATTAACAAATCATGTACCATTTTGAGTGATTGTCCATGAATGCCATCGATACCCGCAGCGTTTTTTTTTTTTTTTGTAGTTTTGCTAATAATTTCGCTTATCTCAATTGGGGTGGTTGGATTCAGAAAAAAGGTTGAAGCTACGATAGGGGTTAATATTAAATTGCTCTTATTTGGCCTAATAGTTATGTTCACGAAGAACTCGTTAAAGTACTCACAGGTTTGTACCTTATTTGAGATAATTGTAGAATTTATTCTTAATTCAATACGTGTCTTAGTTTTAGATCCTTTTTTTTCCTCATTAATTATTTTACAGCTTTCTTTGCTGATATTGGAGGCATTACTTATTCTGTTATTATTATAATTTGATTTACTTATATTTACCGAACTCTTATAGACAATTTTTAACTGTCCTAATCTTTCAATCACATATTCATCTTTTGTGGATTTTGCTATTTTAGTCATTTCACATATGGTTTGATGTAATTGTTTTATCTCAGTATTGAACAAACCATGGTTTCCTGTTTCTATTCATTTTAATTTTCTTGAGAGGAAACGCGTTGTGAAAATTATATTTAAAAATGGTATAAAGCGAGTCAAATGCTTTGTTTACATCATCCAATCTATAAATTTCTGTACAGTTCTCAGATGCTATTACATCTCTAAATGTTTACAGGATATTTTATCACGATATAAGGTTTTATGTTTGCGCAGAACTTTCTGTATATCTGATGATCGTGAATATTTGACCGACATGATATAAAGGGTTTTGGATTGGGATTTGCAGCTTGTCTAAATTGTGGTGCGTTTATTAAACAATAACATGTGATTAAATAATGCTGTCATAACAATTATAATGGCCAACAGTCAAATAAGAAATATTAATAATTTAACCAAGTGAATGTGCACAATTTACCTTCTTATTATTAGTAAACATTTAGTAGGCATAGAGAAATATAGTTTTTATAAATTTACTTTAAGGTAGTTATATCGCAATTCACGTTATTTAAGAAAGCCATGAAACTTTCTGCAAATTTAATTCACATATCAATAAACATTCTGATAAAATTTGAACTCCATTTACCATTCCGTTTCCGAGATTCATTCGCTCAAAGTTCGCAATTTTTATCCTCATTTAACATTGCGCTTATAGAACCATGCGAAATAAATTGATGTCGTGACACAATTTTCCCCCTTATGACTGATCCTTATTCTAGAATGATCGCAAAAACAAGGCAAATTGAAATTAATTTGCTCAAAGTTCGCAGTTTTTATCGACATTTAACATCACGCTTATGGAAGCCATGCGAAATAAATTAATGAAGTGACTATTTTCCCTCTTACGACTGATCCTTATTTAAGAATGATCTCAAAAACAAGGCAAATTTAAATTAATTCCCGACAAAGCATGTGTATAAATATTGAGATGATTCACCGTAAAATAATGTAATGGCAGCTACCCGAAAATTATTGAAATTATTAAAATTATTGAATGGAGAACATGAGTAATAGACGTGGCAACGTCGCACTATTTCTAATACTTGCTGCAGATATTTGAAAATACTTTGCATTTATTTGCAGTATCATATAAGAAAGTAGAATATTAAAAATTTTCAGTCAGATTTTATTTATTGTATGTATAATAATATATTTTTTCATTAATTTATTAAAAGAGGTAAAAATATCTTGACATTAGTGACGATCAGCTGGTATCAGACATTATATGCGGCGTTGCCAAATCTTTCAACTCTCTCCCTCTCTGTCTCTCGCGTCTCAAGTTTATCGATTCGCTAACAGATGTCGCACCTCTCGCCATATAACTACCTTTATAGATTTTTGACAATACCTATATTTTAAAGTTTAGGCTGATTAAATTTGAAATATATCAAGCATTATTTTACTGTAACATTGAATGCCTATCCACTCCGTGCAAGGCCGACAGTCGCGCCAGCATCAGCTTTTTCTCCAATTTAATTAATTAATTCCAATAACCAATACTTCTATCATTTGTGTGTACTTATGCAGGCACACAAGTGATATGAGTAGTATTGGTTATTGAAATTAATTACATCTTAATTAAAGTATATTTTTACTTAAATTTTCATTTATATGTGATGCAATATATGAAAAAATATTCAATGCCAAGTCGGATGAGTTAGGCCAACAATGGTCCTAGGAAAAGTTCATTTTAATCTAGTCGTCTACAAGTGCACATCGAGCGAAATTGACATTCTAACTGGGTTCGAACATATTACCCATGCAATGAACTTCTGCCCACAGGGGATAATTAAAGGAAAGAACCCGTTTAATATGTTTTGAAATGTCCATTAAAGCCTCATTTTACATATATAATCACACATAACCTAAAGTTCATTCAGTTTAATACACATGAATCGTTAATCGTTACTTTCATATAGGAAGCCATTTGCCAGCTTCTCATTGGCCAAAACGCGAGGCAAGTTCACACCACAATATCTTAGGACCTTACTTGTTGCGACATATTGTAAACTGAACTAGTCTCGGTTCCGTGTTCTTTTGCTTAAATACTTGTATACGAGATTGTGATTTATAACTGTGATTATAAATTTTATTAACGTGAACAGTGGCCGATCCAAAGTCTAACTACATTGCATGTGCATAGAATAAGTTGATTATTCTGTAGTGTGTAGCTGTGTAAACTGGACTCAGAAATACGGTAATTTTAAACTGATAGATTATGGGTCTGATTGTAATGTCGTCGAGCGTAAGTGTGACTTCACAGAGCTCCTCTATAAATTATTATAAATGCTGCAAAACCAAACCTTTTTTACACTATATCTGTGTAAAGTGTCACAATGTTTATCACAAATGTTGTATTTCGAAATTCAGAACAAAACTAAAACATCTTAAATAAAATAAAATAGTATGTTGTGAAGATGATAGCCTTAGTGAATGCGATGAAGAGCATAGTATTCCCAAAAAACTATCAATGAACTGACTGAGGAAAGAGTAATAAAAAACAAATACATTGGGAAGCTGAAAGAAGAAAACAGAGTCTTCTTAGAAGAAGTGATGCAAAGGGAGAGGAATGTAATGCGATTATAAAAAAGCAAGATCAAATCATAAAAGAACTTAAGAACCATATTTACGAAGTAGAAAAACTTATCAGTCTCAACAAAAAACGGACGAACACTATTATAGTATATATGATCTCAATTGGGACAGCATAAAAATGAAAACTTGGAGTAAAGTCGGCATCTCCTTTATGGGACATAGGTGGCGGCGGTAGAAATGTAAAAATGCTTTTGCAATAATATGGAGGCAAACGTAAATCAGTATGATCGTGTGCATCAAAAATTTTTTAAATGGCATATTCCTTCGTAAAATTTTGTTTTCCAATCAGTTCTAATAAAGTCGTTTTTGTGTTTTTTTCTGGTATTTCCAAGCCTTTACCTTTCATAAATTCAATGATATCGCCTTTTCTTGTGTTGGTGTTCGGAATTTTTGTGTGTTGCCGCAAATGGTATGACGTATTGTCTATAACAATTACTGAATTTAGTGGGATATTTGGTAGCCATGATGTAGTTATGTTCAATATTGATAGAATCAAATTAAAATCATAACTGTCTGTGATAAGAAATACATATATATATATATTTAGTTTTCTTATTATATTTATATACTTATACATTAATATTTGTTGTCATGCTCCATGTATTTTCATTCTTATTTCTTCACTGTATGTAATTAGGGTATAACCTGTTTATATGCAGTATAAAATAAATAAATAAATGATATATTATAATATGACCCCTGATGAAAGTTTTAAATAATACGGAATTCATTTAAATTTACTCTTGTCTCTGCACTGCACGTAACCATGTCTGACATCTCGTTACTTTATGTGGATATAATGGATTCGATGAGTGAAATGAATAAAACCTAAATTCTAAACTCGAGCTAGTATTTTTCTTTTTATCAGAACTCATAATTTTCTTTTCTTTTACTTTTTACACCAAAAGCATATGTACCTCAACGTAAAATGCACGTACACACTTATAAATCTCATCAACCCGATCGCTAGTGTTGCGATGCACAGAACGGATAGCACATTGTTTTGATGAAAGTTTTAAATAATACGGAATTCATTTAAATTTACTCTTGTCTCTGCACTGCACGTAACCATGTCTGACATCTCGCTACCACAGAATAATAAAACAATCAGAATGGAATCTTTCAGGGAAGGGGAAGTTCCGCGCATTTCTAGGCACGCATCCAATTGGCCATGTTCCTGGGGTAAAACAACTGATAATCGTGTGCTCTATACAGAGTTGCCAGATGTACAATAATTTCTGATGAACTAGGAATAAATGTATAGTTTTGTCACGCATTAATATTCATGTGGTACATTTTGCAGTAATCAAATGTCTTCAAATTCAATTTCTTGAGAAATGAGATAGTTGGTTACATGAAAAAAATTATGTACTAAAATTAATAATTTTCATGTACCTTACAGTAATTTCAAAAACTCATCTGGCAACATTACGTATAACCTATTGGTCATAAGTTGACAGATATTATTTATTTATTTCGTTTGTTTCGCTATTTATTTACATTGATCAATGCCTGACTGCATTTGTTTTGTATAATACTCTCATTTAAAATAACTCAATAATATTTTAAAGTAATATTGACATATCGTCTAATCCACTTATAATTCGTTCGAGCGTGGATACACATGCAGGCGTAGGTATACTATAATGTTTCCACGTCGATCTCGTACATCTTCACATTTTTGTGTGCCTAATCAATCCCGTCAGTAATGTTTTGCATTAAAATTATAATATGACATAGTCAATACATATATTCCTTTACACGCATAATGAAACAATTTATACACAGCTCTCATATGACCTAATTTCAGTATAGGGTATATATTCGTTATTTGGTTGTATTTTAGAAACAATTTTATATTGAATATTTCAGGACGGTATATTTACTACTATTTAATTACTCATTGGAATTAAAATATATAGGTTTATTAATAAAACAAAATATACGTGTAATTATTACACATGGATAAAGTCAATCGTATAGAATAAAAATAGACATTTATTGTCCCATGACATTGAGTTAAAATCTTCAACAGTTTTGTAGAAAAATATTGTAATATGGTTAGGCATTTAAAAATTCCTCTACAGAATACTTAGAAACAATTTTTAATGACATATGCGTATGCTTTCAGATTATATTAAAGAATTGTTGAAATGGCATTGTTTGACATATATGACAATAATTTATATTTTACTGTAAAATAATGCATTTTAATAAAATGGGCTGTTCTTATAAAGTTCATATTGCAATCATTCACACCCTTCGTATCATAATAGTTATTATTATTTAAACGCTGCATAAAGATGTCAAAATTTTGTTTTTAACATGGCGTTAGTGTGATCCACTGTTTTTTACAAAATTAGTACGATAAAATGAGAAGTTCAGCACTAACATACAAAGGGAACTTTTAGAAAATTCAGAGGCAATTATTTTATAGAGTTTCTTGAGAAAAGCTGAAAAGTGTATTCTACAAAATTAAATTACAAATTCCTAAGTGCGGACCTGACTACAACAGTACAGAATACGCCCCTGATTTTAACCCCAACAAGATGGCAGATTCTGGAGTTAAATTGTATATGGGCAATGCTCAGAGTTTCCCTTCTGATTGTTTTATTATTCTGCGTCGCTACTTTATGTGGAAATAATGGATTCGATGAGTGAAATGAATAAAATCTAAATTCTAAATTCGAGCTAATATTATCGCAATTCATCACTGACCACTTAAATACGTTTTTCCTTTTTTCAGAACTCATTATTTTCTTTTCTTTTACTTTTTACACCAAAAGCATATGTACCTCAACGTAAAATGCTCGTCCACACTTATAAATCTCACCAACCCGATCGCTAGTGTTGCGATGCACAGAACGGATAGCACATTGTTTCGTATAAAAAGCAGGTAATGCAGGAATTTACTCTTCTGCACATACCTGCTACTGTTGCTTATGAAATGTTATGTTTACCTATTGTTTTTAATAGATTTTTATGTGATAATGTTAGCAGCAAACAAGGTATATACTCTATTATGTATCTAGGGATAAGTTCTGTGATCAGAGATTGATGATTTCGAGATGTGGGTCTAAAGACATTAGTGACAAATTCACTAATATCCCATTGTAGCAGTAACACAATTCTCCAAGAAATACATTCCCCAAAATAGTTTTCTCAAATCCTCTCATGTTTTGGTCATATCAATCAGAGACAGAAAAATATAGAATGGTTGACAGTTCAGGCAAACCCAGATAGCAAGAAATGAAGCGAACTTTTCCCAAAATGTAGGGCTCATTTCATTATTTCATCATTTCATTCTTTTTGAAATGTTTATTATAATTTTTTTGGTATATGCCAAAGGTTATGAAACTGCTAGTAAACTACCGACTCCTAGTTTATCCATATCTAATCATAACTAATAAATTTAATTAAACTAAAAAACATTCTACAACTACAACATAAGGATTATATTATTAAGCAATTGGAAGATAAAATCACTTTTTTATGTAATAAAAACAACATTCCAGGTCTGTTTACTAAATATGCCTCTAATAAAGATTCTGAAGAGAGAAATACTAAGAAAAGGAGAGAAAATAAATCTGACATGGCACATTCCTCTTTATTAAAAGAGACAACTACTGGCACATCAAATGTCACTCAAGGGCAACAAGACAATCTTATTAAAAATGTTAATTCAAACAGTCAATCTCAATCTGGGGTACTCATTAAGGACAGTCAGGTGTCTTATGGTGTATTGGAGGCAAAATCCAGAACAGTAATGAATAATATCATACAATTAGGTAAATCAGAGAATGATGGCAACTTTCAATCGAATAATAATTTAAATTGTCCCCCAAAAACCACAAAACAATCTAAAATAATAGTGGGTAAAAGATTGGATACTGAAGATAAATTCAAAGCAGTTCAACAAAAAGAAATGACGTGGTTCCATGCCACAAATTTTGATCCACTTCTAGCTGCCGAAGAATTAGAAACACATCTGAAAAACAGCCTTGCAAATCAATCCATTGTTGTTAAAAAACTAACTAGAAATCCGGAACAAGCTAATTTTAGTTCTTTCAAAATTGGGCGGCTGTGGACATATGTGAGAATCTGTTGGATGAATCTTTATGGAGTGAAGGAATTGTGGTAACCGAGTTTCATGAGAGGGCAGTGAAGAAATATTCTCGAGGCAATCAAATGTCTAAAAAACTAAATTTTTTTCGGAGATCGTGGGACCACAGAGGAAGAGGTGGAAGCCACACATACAAACCCCACAGAAGATTTTAGACTAAATACTGTGTCGATTTTTTATATAAAAATTCAATGCATATCCAACAAATCATTACTACTTGATGCTTTTCTTTCAGAAAATGAATATGATGTTTTATGTCTTAGTGAAATCTGGACACGTGATGATCAAATAAAATTAGTTGCTTTAAATAATTATGTATTGGCTGCATACTATGAAAGGTCTATCCATATCCACGGTGGAGTAGCAATTTTTGTCAAAGTAGGTTTAGATTATAAACCATATAATTTCGCTAGTAATTATTGCGAAGAGTTAAATATTGAATTATGTGCAATTGAGAGAGAGAGAATAATATTTATTGGATAAAATATTCCAAAAGGCCAGCGACCGAAGTCTTTCAGCCAATATGTGCAATTGAATTACGCAAAACAAAGTCAATTATTTGCTGTTGCTATCGCTCTTGCAAAGGAGACCTAAATGTTTTTAATAATAAATTAACTGCATTTCTGAATAATCTTTCCATTGAAAAATGTATTACATTTTTTGCTGATTTTAATGTTGACTTCTCAATTAAAACTATCAATTCTCAACTGATAACAGATTTGTTCTTATCCTTTGGCATGCAAGAGTATGGTAATGATTTCACAAGAGTCACTGATAGAACTGCAACCAAAATTGATAATGTGTTCTTGAATATACAGCAAAATATTAGTAAAATCAGAATATTTAATCCTCACTTATCTGATTACAACTGTTGTGTTTTTCTTACTCAGAGCCAAAAAACATCTATAGATCCAAAGAGCAGATAACATATAGGTCAATAAACAATTATACAATAGAACTTTATAAACTATTAACTAACTGTGATTGGTCACATTTTTACCAGACCCTTGATCCTGATCAAATGACCGAAATTTTATTAAATAACATAAAAAATTGCTATGACACTTCTTTTCCTATCAAACAATACGAAAAGAAAAGACATAATATTAATTACAGTCAAAACATAAAAGTTATGAAAGATAATCTTATAATGATATACGACTTAAGTAAATTTGATAGCAATCTCAAAGTTGATTACAATAAACTTAAAAAAGATTACAAACTAGCTCTTAAAAATGAAACTATTTAGAACAATACTGAACTTATAATCAGTTCCAAAAATAAACAAAAAACAGCATGGTCAATTATAAAACAAACATCTAATCATAGTAAACTATCTCGTGAAATCAGTGCCGATGACTTCAACAATTATTTTGTTAACATAGCCAATGAAATTCTGAAAAATTTAAACTGAAGTAATTCTAATTATATAAGTCTATGTAGGAACAATAGTGTACCTTTCTCCTTCTTCTTAGAACCAGTAACGGAATATGAAGTTGGTTATTTAATAGACAAATTAAGTACATCTAAATCCAGAGATTATTATGGTCTAAACAGTGATACCATTAAAATGGCCAAAGATGAGCTCTTACCTTTCATAACTTATTTCATTAATGAAACATTTTATTTATAGGATTTTGCAAACAGTGGAAAGAAAAGCTATCTATGAGAACTAAAGGAAAAACTATATATAAAAATATTAATGATATCTTTGCATTCTTTCGATAACCCGACTTCTGGTTATGCTAACAAGTAAAATTCTGATTTGCCATTCTTCTCATTTTAACACTAGCATCCAACCTAGTCCCCTACGGCTAAGCAGGCTAAACTAGTATCCACATGATCCCCTACGATATGTAAATTCGGTTAAAAATGAGAACAAAGGCCTGAAATTAATTTATTTACGTACCTTGTCTTTAAAATTTTTTTTTTTTCATTCAAATGAATTACATTTTCATAAAATCTCATTCAGTTTCTTGGAAATGCTTAGCCTTTGAAACGTTTTTCGTCCTTATTGTGGACTCATCAGAAAAGCCTAAAGCCACTCATAACGATGTTCCATGCAAAACTAAGACATTTTCCATGAATGATATAACAAATAATAAATAATTCACTTTTTTTTATTTCATTAATTTCTGTTTTGAAAAAGGAATATTTCCCGACTGTCTAAAAAAATCTAAAGTAGTGCCTATCTTTAAGAAAGGTAATGAGGATCAAGTCAATAATCATAGAAAAATATCAATCATTCCAGTTCTGTCTAAATTGCTAGAATTAGCTTTCAACATGAGGCTAATGCTGTATTTGGAAAATAAGAACTTACTAAATCCCAATCAATATGGTTACCGAAAAGGCACCTCTACTATCAAAGCATTAACCGATATGATTGTTTTTATAACAGATGCACTTGAAGATGGACATATGGTAGCTGCTTCTTTCTTAGATTTGTCTAAAGCTTTTGATTGTGTGTCTCCTGACATATTATTAATAAAATTAGAGAGTCTTGGCATAAGAGGATCTGCACATTCTTTCATTAAAAGCTATATGTTAGACAGACATCAATGTGTTTGCAGTAATGGTGAAATCTCATCCTTAAAGTCTCTCAAGTTTGGTGTTCCTCAAGGGTCGATATTAGGGCCAACGTTATTTATTATTTATATCAGCGACATATCAGATCACATCTCTAGTAAAATTATTGCATATGCGGATGATAGTACTCTACTTTCAGCCCATAATAACATGGATACTCTTACTAATATGTCAGCGGATGCACAACAACAAGCCAAGCAATACTTCTCCAATGTAAAACTAAGTCTAAACACTCAAAAAACCCAAAATTTAATATTTTATCTAAACACACGAATTTATATTAACAACAATAATCCAATTAACTGCCTAGGTATCACTTTAGATAGCAAACTGACATGGGAAGGCCACATAAATTGTATGTCCAAAAAATTGTCAAGTAGAATATATTTGCTGAAAAAACTTAAAAATCTAATCGATGAAAGCATTATCTTGATTGCATATCATGGACTCTTTCATAGCATAATGTGCTATGGCATTTTACTGTGGGGCAGCTCTGCACATGCTGTCAAAATTTTAAAATTACAGAAGAGAGCTATCAGAGTTATAACGAATTCAAAATATAGTGAAAGCAGTAGACCTCTGTTTAAAAGGTTACGTATCCTCACTTGCACTAATCAGTATATATTGGAGTGTATTCTTTTTGCTAGAAATCATCTGCCTCATTATCGAACACAAAATTGCTACAAAACAAGAAATGAATCTGTTGAAGTTCCTTTTTTCCGTCTGACTAGAAACATAAATTCATTCAGATATTTGGCCGTAAAATTGTACAACCTACTGCCAAATAGCTGGAGGATACTTAGTGATACTGCATTTGCCAAGGAGGTGAAAAGTTTTCTGAGGGAAAATGTCTTCTATGAGATTGATGAATTTTGCATGTATTTTAATTGTTCTTGAATGTAATTGTCTATTGTTGATCTTTTTCTGTTCTGATTGTCATTGTAATGCAGTTTGTAATTGTGTTACTTGTTTATTAATGTTCTTAGGTCATTGTTTTCATATTTTATATTTTTTATACCTAGTTAAGTGACTTATGTATTATCTTTGTATTTGACGAGTGTAAACAATATTATATTGTCACACACAAATAAATAACTAACTAACTAATTATTAGGTAACTACAACCTGGAAAATGGCTGGAAATGGTAAAACACAATTTCTATAATAATCTCAAAGTTAGGTCTTACTGGTAGCTGATCAGTAATGGTAAAATCTGCTGTGTGTGTGAAGAAAATCCAATGTTAAATAGGGCGCTCTAGTGCATAACTAGATGTAGATCAGTAAATACTTGTTTAACATTTACTCGATATCCTACATCAGGGCCGCGTCTAACGAGGGGCCATTTCGTGCCACGCACGAAGGCGCACTAGGCCATGGGGCGCCAAAAAGCCAATTTTTTAGTATTTCGACTGAGCGGAGGAGTATTTCGGCAGCGGTGTCACGGCGTCCTATTTGATCTACTAGTTTAATCCTTATATACCTTATTATTTACAAAGTATCACGAACAAGATAGATGAATTATCTGTATATATAAACAACTTAAATTACAATATTGATATAATTGCTATCACAGAAACATGGATTAGAAATAGTGAGGAACATTTATTCAAACTTAAGAACTACAAGATGGCTTCTTGTTTTGCAAGGTCAAATTCCATACATGGGGGCAGCTGCATATTTGTCCACAACAATTTGAAGTTCAAAGAATTGGGATACCTGAAACAAAGAAGTATAGAATCAGTGTTAGAATGCAGTGCTTTAGAAATTCAAAATCTTAAAATTATTATCTTAAACATCTATCGTCCTCCAATTCCCTCTAACATGGAAGAATTTACTAATACGCTTGAAGACATGCTATCTTATGTAATAACAAAACATCAAAATCATACAATAGCTCTTTGTGGAGACTTTAACTTAGATTTGAAAACCCCATTTGAAAAAGATGTAAAATCCTTCATTGACTTAACTACATCATTTAACTTAATGCCGACTACGGATGAAGCAACAAGAATATCGGGAAAAACGATCGACAACATATTAGTAAATATTCCAGAATATGAAATAATGATTGACAAAAATGGATTTAGTGATCACTTTGGAATACAAATTATTATGCCTTCAAACTATATACAAAGAAATAAAAAAGCAAAATCAATGCGAAGAATTATTTCTGATGACAAAAAACATATATTTAAAGAGCAAATTGAAACAGTCAATTGGCACCAAGTAATGATCGAGGACGACCCAAATACTAGCACAGAAATGTTTTTATACGCAGTAAAAGGTACTCTGGAAGATATTTATCCCAAAAAAATGTATAATTGCCATATTCAAGAAAACAAAATATGGGTAAATGAAGAAATAAGAACAAAGAGCAAAATAAAAAGGCAACTTTATGACGAAATGCTAAAAGGGAATGTAACAAAAGAAGTCTATAAACAATATTCTACAGATTTTAAAAAGTTAATAAATGAGACAAAAAAAACATCGAACTCAAATTATATTATAAATTCTAATAATAAAGTCAAAGCAACTTGGGATCTTGTGAAACAAATTACTGGAAAGGAGACATATACAAAATTTGAAATTGAAAATCTAGAATGCGAAAAGATCAAGACCAAAAAAGAAATTTTAGATGATATAAATAATTATTTCATAAACATATGTGACAATATCAATATCAACGCTCAAAAATCTTTTGATCATGTTTATCAGAATGACTGTACTATGTTTTTATATGAAACAACACCCACAGAAATATTTAATATAATACACACGCTTAAAGACACAACTGCTGTTGGAGCTGATGAAATACCAACAAAACTCATTAAATACTGTGCGGAAGAACTTTCACAACCACTTTCACATATAATTAACTTGTGCTTTCAAAAGGGAATATTCCCTGATGAATTAAAGAAAACTGTAATTAAACCAATGTATAAAAAAGGTAGCAAGAAAGAAATCTGTAATTATAGACCCATAGCCCTTATATCAATTGTGGCAAAAATTTTTGAAAAAGCCTTATTAAACAGAATAATCGATTTTACAGAATCAAACAAAATTATAACAAATATGCAGAGTGCATACATTAAAGGTAGATCAACTATTAGAGCAGTATATATTGCCATATGTGAAATATTGGATGCAGTGAGCTCAAAAGAGAAAGTTGTTTCGTTATTTATGGACCTGTCAAAGGCTTTTGACACGGTTGATCATACAATATTATTAGAAAAACTTGAAATAATGGGTTTCAGAGGAAATGTTCAAGAGATCCTGAAATCCTATCTCAAAAATAGAAAGCAATGTGTTATGGCAATAGACGCAGGAAAGGAGGTTTATTCAGAATGGAAGACGACAGAGAAGGGGGTACCACAAGGCTCAACTTTAGGTCCAATTTTATTCCTGTTATATACAAATGACTTACCCGGCATCGTAAATCACTTATTAAATTTATATGCAGATGACAATTCACTTATAATAAGGGCAAAATCTGAAGAAGAATTAAAAAGAGAAATTACTACTACAATCGAAAAAACAGAAAATTGGTATACATGGAACAACCTAAAAAACAACATTGAAAAAACTCACCTTGTGAAATTTAGTTTGAGGAAAGAAGATCCATTTACAATAACTCACAACAATCGTATTCTTACAACTTGTAATCATACAAAATTCCTTGGCATTGTAATAGATTCTCAGCTGAATTGGAAAGAACACGTCCAATATCTCGCTAAAAAAATATGCTCTTTTACATATGCGCTGCGCATTTTGTCCAATTCTGTTAATGAAGAAGCAGCATTGACCGCATATTATTCTTATGTATATTCCAGAATCCAATATGGAATAATTTTCTGGGGCAACTCTGTGGATTCTCCCAGAATTTTCAGGCTGCAAAAATCCTGCATTAGAAGTATCTTCCACCTAAAAAGAAGAGAAACGTGCAAACAAACATTTAAAGAAAAAAACATACTTACCTTGCCAACTTTATATATATACCACTGTGCTTGCTTTGTAAAAGAAAATTATGAGGAATTTTTTAGTAGATATGAAACAAATCATACTTTCAATACGAGAGGAAGTGTAACATTAGTGCTTCGTCAGCCACAAACTGCTTTCACCCAAGTGCAGCGAAATGCAGTAACACAGCTAATAAAAATTTACAACAAGATACCAGATCAATTCAAAAACTTATTAACAAAAAAATTCAAAGCAGAATTAAAAAAATATTTAAGTCATCATCCTTTTTATTCCGTTTCGGAATATTTTAACCTGGATATGTCTGTGTAAATTATCTGTGTAAATATCAGAACTCATCAGTAAAATTGAAAGTACAGAACATTTACATGAAAAAATTCATTTACTGCTTTTCCCACCATTTTAATTTGTCAATGTGAAAAAAATAATTACTGTATATATATATAAGTGTACTATTTTATATAATTTTGTATCTAATTGTAATGTTTGTTTTTTACTTACTAAACATTTTTTTTTTTACTTGTTCTACACCGTTTCATGGTATAATTGAATAAAGGTTATTATTATTATTATTATTATTATTAGAGTAGCCCTTGATGACCAAAGTGTATGCAGGAATCTATTATTTTCTAACTGCGATACGCAGAGAGCATTATTATCCTCACACCTCACAGTCACAGTACTAGTAGTGTGTAGTGCTTAGTTGAAAGGCAGGAAAAACCACAACATTGCAAATATTGCAATGCAATGAAAGTAAAGTAAGTACCTAATTTAATTATTCTGTAGGTTCAATTCGGTTTGGTTTTCGCAGACTTAAAGTACGTACCTAGGCCTAGGAATATTTCATAAATAAACGAAAAATATCTGACGAAGGCAAAAGGAAAAAACCGCCCGGACATGAATATAGAAAGAAGAGTTTTACGCGACACAGAGCGAGACAAAATGAAAGGTGCTTTGGATGTATTTTTTAGATCTACCATAGAGAGTGTGCCGTCAACTTCTACATCAGTGTCGGCAACAGACACTTCAATTTCAGAGGATGTAGATGTAGTTGAAGAGCCAATGTCAATAGACACTTACAAGGACATTATCCACGTTCCCTCGAACGATCCAGGGACATCATTTTCTCTTGAATTACCAGGAATAGCGCCGCCTTCTGGAGATGATGACGCCAGTGCCAGTTCTCATTCTGAACGACATCCTGATACTCCTAGTTGTTGTGATGTAATTCCATCAACTCAACAATGTACTGATAGCGATTGCGATTTTCTCGATGAACCTTCCAAGTGGCCTTTTCCATTGACACAAAAAAATATTGAATATTTGGTATTGCATTATGTGGTTCCTAGTTACAGTTTCCTCTGGAGAGCGTAGCTTTTCAAAATTCAAAATTATAAAAAACTATCTGCGGTCAAGTATGAAGCAAGACCGTTTATCTGGACTTGCACTCATTGCCGTCGTGGAAAAAATTAATTATTTCCGAATTTGCATGGAAAAAACTCCGCACAGTGCGCCTCTAATGTTTGCTAATTATTTTCTTTTGTTTTATTGTTATTCGTTGTATTTAGATATATTATATTATCCATAATTGTATACTGGCATACCTAGCGAAGCAGGTTCAAGTCCTGCTCACCGCGAAATAATTTTAACTATAAAATTATCCCCAAGATGTGGTTCGGACTCCACTATAAACTGTAGGGCCTCATTTCTCTTTACCTAACACAAAATCATTCTGGATTTTCAAGGAGTTACCTCGGTGACTTGAGAAGCGGTTAAGAAAACATAAACATATATACAGTAAATTTGTTGATTTTTCTATATCATTATTATTTTCTTCTGTTTCAGTTTATTTATGTGTTGTTACCATAATATATCATAATATTTACCTTTGTCTTTTGTTAAGAATCGTTGTTTCCTACGTTTGTTAATTTTTTTAAAATAATAAAATAGACACGTCTTATACTGACATTTTTTTTTAAATTGTACCCTTTGCCCCCAAAAAAGGGCGCCAAAAATGCTCTCGCACGAAGGCGTCTCATGACCTAGACGCGGCACTGTCCTACATAACTCTGACAGCTCAAATTTTCTACTGGTCAAGTGTTCTCAAGCAAGAATACCATCGAATAGTTTCAAATGATATAGTGCAAAATTATGTTTTATGACATTCAACAATTACAGCAACGCAAACCTGGCACTTAATAGAGTTTTGGTTAGCAGATTATCGTGGGCATTCCATTGTTCTTTTAAGTTCAAGTAAATGCCAAGGAACTTTAAGGAAGATTATCCTATAGATTACTTAGATATTGAATGGATGAGATCATAATGACCAATTTGCTTTCACTTAATTCAAAATTCGTTCACGGTAAACTACGCCTCAGTATTTGACTGCATATTCCCACAGTTGTTCAGAAAAGAATAGTGGAACATTCCAATTTAGGACTTTAATAACATTGTACAGAAATAATATTTAAAGGAATTATCAATTTTATGCAAATAATTCACATTTGTGTGTGATAAAAGGCATTTATTTTATTTTTTATTTATTTTTATTTTAACGTCTTATTTATTTTAACGTCCTGGCGAAGTTTAGCTAAAGCTATTCCACCACTTAACCAACCAACCTTCTTGATGTCTGGCAAAATCAACATGAAGTTTTACATGAAAATTATTATTCTATATTTCAATAAGGAAGTTTCTGTGTTCTATGAAATAAAATTTCTCATTAAAGATAGTATTGATAAATCATAAAAATGTAGGTAATAGTACAGGAGCCAGTGTGAAAGTTCCTGACACATTTGTACCAGCTGGATACATTATTATTAATCCTATTACTTAGAGCATGGCAGACAACGAAAGTAATATGAGACATTTTCTTAGTGGTGCAAACTCTATTAAAATGTCTTTTATAATTATTGGTGCAAGTATTTGCATCAAGCGAATATTTTTCTTATTGATTACTTACCATACAATTGGCATACATCCCAGTTAATGGAGCTCCAGAGGTAGACATTCTAAACCTCCCACCTGTCACTGGATATGACAAAGACATATCAAGCTCATTTCTTTGTTATCGACTCGTTACCACTTAGCAATTAAAAAAATACGATCGGCATACATCCAATGTGGAAGTTCAGAGGCAGGCATACATCCCGGTTAGTGAAAATACAGCGGAAGACATTTTGAACCTGCAAGGTGTCTACTTTTAAGATATAAATCGTAAATATCAAACTGATTGTTTTTAATACTTAATTTCATTTAAAAATCATGTTTCCACCACTAAGAAAAATTTTCGAATCACTTTTATTGTCTAAAGCAAAGGATTAATCTTGTTTCCAGATGTGATACAAATGTGTCAGGTAATTGTACGCTGGTTTCTATAATATCCATAACTGTCATAACAAAATGTGTACTGTGCGATTGAAGTTTTTTTTTTTAATGCATATGTTGTTCTTTATGAAATAATTTTTTATCACTAAATTCAAAATTATTTTATTTATTTACACAACACAAAAAAATAGACAAAACCTATATCTCTCTTTGTATCAATGAGAACAGGTACTGAGAACTAAGTACACCTGATTAGTAACAATTTTATACACTTATAGATTTATCAACTGAATTATCAACACTGAAATTAATAATTCATGGCATAGTCATCCAGTTTATCTTTTCCATTGAGTAATTGTATTTATCATGCATTCATTTGGTTCATATAAACAGGTACTCTATCTAACTACCTCTTTCTTCAATAAACTATAAATAATTATTTTAATAAATTTATTATAACTAAGGCCAAGAATCCGTGATGAATATTTCAAGCTCGAGATTTCTGACTTAAAAAGGAGGAGGGTCCCTAAGGCCGGTTTTCGACCCCCTTCAATTTTTTGACGAAAGATAAGTGAATTCGATTTTTTTAAGGTTTGTGGATAAAAATAGGTCATTTCCAGGTGAAACGAATATTTTTACGCCCCGCCCGTTTTCAGAAAGACAAGTACAGGATACTAATATGCCTAAATCAGGATAAAATATGTATTAAAATGTTAGAGACAAGAGCTGCTCTTACAAGAAACAGTCCTTTACTTGATAATGGAACACACTGTAATAAAAAATTCCAAATGAAACAGATAACTACTACTTCTTATTCCTGACTGAAGCTGAGAGTAGGATTACTAACTTTCATGTTTACTTGCTTCAAATGTTTATTTGTCCAGCATATATTAGTTAATGCATATTATATAAACATACACACTGAATGGATTTTTCTTAATAAAAATAAAGAGTGAAGATTTATAGAAAAGGTGTAGAGGTGGGGGTGGGGGTAAAATTTCGTTTGGAAGTGACCTATTTTTGTTCAAAAAGCCTAAAAAAATCAAATTGACTTATTTTTGTCAAAAATTGAAAGGCGCTGAAAACCAGCCTCAGGGACCCTCCTCCTTTATAATCCTGGATTTCAGAATTTAATCCCATACGGAAATATTGTGCAATATAAATATTATTTTAAATTTCACATCATTAAAGAGTAATAAATGTAAAAATATGAAAATTATATATCCTTGAGTGTCTAATTTATCTTCCATTCATATTTTGTATGAAATTATCGAGGCGAAACTTGGCCGAATTTTGGAAGAGAATGTGCCTGTCGCCAAGAAGGCCCGCCCTCTCAGACACTATATTTATGGGCGAAATCGATAATAAAAAATCGTAAGATAAGTGTAAATTAAATTCTCTTGTGCCATCATTTTCAGTAACTAAATTTTTTTGGTTAAAATAGAAAACAATGAAACATTCTTGGCTGTCTTGAGGACCTACCTGAAATGGCTGGAAAATATCTTCACAGCTTCCTTTATTTTTTTAAGTGACAAAAGTGATAGGATACGTGCCATGTATAGAGTAGGTAGTGTATCATATTTTACATAAGGGCATAAAGTGGGCTAAGGTCGATTCCAAAAATCCTGAGAACAAAACTAGCGCTTCCTGGATTTTTGAGATTCAAAATTAAACGATTCCGAGTTTTGGGATCTCGAGATTCACATACCTACCTAATTTTAAGAGAATTTGTGATTAATGTTAATTTTATAAGCCAGGTACACAGATAGATGGAATTTTTTTTTCCAGATGATGTCAACATGAATGGCGAAACACATATCGAATATTTAGTATTCAAGTAGTCTTATAAGTAATTTTAATTTATCAAGAGTGATTGTGGAGACTACTTCACCTACACACATTGAAGGTTCCAACCCCTTTAGGACTGAATTGACAGAAAAATTGACAAAAGTAATATTTAAAAAAATAGTGCAAATATAAGGAATCATTTTAGAGAGTCAAACTAAACCGAAATCTTTCCCAAAAAGTCTCACTGCAGGCAAACAATGAAATAGGAGTTCTAGGGAAACCTTTGTTTAGGATGGTTTACTCAAATTCAGTGAGAGGGACAACTTGCATACCTGCAAAGGGTACATATTACGATTTTATTAACATGATGCTCTCTCTTCTCAATGTCTGACAGACGCGGTGGCTAAAAATCAATCAAGGCTTGTATACTGCAATTATTTACATAAACTGTGTTATATTATAATTTTAAAGCAAAATGTTACAAAGTATTTTATTAAGCACACAAAAATATATACATGCACAAGATATCAAAACCGTATAATATACAGAGAGTTTCTCAGGTCCGAAAAAATTTTACATAGATAAAAGAAGATATCAAGTTAACTTAAGAATGTTATTAGTGTGCTTAATAATACTGTTATGAAACAAATGAAATTTATAGTCAAGCATTGCCGAATGAGTAGACCTATTAAACATGATAACTTCTGTTAGAACTAATTTTATTTCAAATTTGGAACATATACAAATTAGTATGTTAGAATACTCTATTGAAATTGGGACATATCTGTCATATAGCATGATCGGCAGAAACATGAAAAGAGTCAAGATTTATATAAACTATATTTTATTATAATTTTGGGATAAAAAATGACTAACATTCATGACTAGGCACAAATTTAACAAGAAGATGTACAAGATATAGAAACTGCGATATAATCATATAGTGTGTCTCTAAGATTTGAACGAAATTCACGTGAAATAGGTTCTGTTAGGATTATTTCTTTATTTGAAAGGAACACATGTAAAATAGCATGGTAGAATATTTTCAACTGAGATTGGACCATAACCGTTATGCAGGGTAATCATCAAACGCGTGTAAATGGTCAGATTTTATATACAATGTGTCCACGGAAAAGCGATATTATAGGTGTAAATAATCTTTTTTTTTTAAATATGAACACAATTCTCTATACTCCGCTCTTGCTTAACCCAAAACATATTTTCAGTATGTTAGAATTTCAAAAATGTATAGAGGGCGGTGGTGGCAGCTTAAAAATAATATTCCCTTCATGTAAATTGCCATTTCTGTGCTAGATATTGAAAAATATGCATATTTTTGTGTTTATTTATTTTTTGAATGTGAATCACCTCTTATAGTTATCAAATTTGGTACAGTGTCATATTTTTTAATTTTGAACAAGTTTTCAATATCTAGCATAGAAATATATATTTTTGAACTTCTAACCAACTGAAAATGGGTTTTGGGTCAAGCAAGAGCAGAACACATAAAACTGTATTCGTTGTAAAAAAAAGCGAATTTCATTTTTAAGCTGCACCAGCGCCCTCTATACATTTCTGAGATTCTAACATACTGAAAATAGGTTTTAGTCAAACAACAGCAGAATACAGACAATTGTGTTTATATTAAAAAAAAAACAAAAAAAAATGGATATTTACACCTATAAGTAATATCGCATTTGTGTGGACACATTGTGTATTATATTTTATTATACACTGTTTTGATAAAAGTTGTGTGTTCCACTTGAATATAATACCTAGAATAAAGTTAAAGGATTATCCAATTCCCTTGAATTTGATAAATCAGAACAGATATTTCACTGAAACTCCAAAAAATAATTGAGGTTTGCCATTTTTTTTAAATCTCGAATTGTGAAACTAATATACCTCATATCAGTGGAAGGTTACTTCAAATGGCACCCTTTGGCACAATTTAAAAAAAAAATGGGAAAAAAATAGATTTTGCGTATCCTGATTCACCCAGAATAAAACGGTCGATTTCGTTAGATCTGAAAACAGCAGCATAAACTAGACATTTTTTGACAATTTTTGGCAGGCGCTAAATTTTAAGATGCTGTACTGTTACGTCATGGTGAGCAAGTTGACATGTTTTTGGTATAATCTCAACCATATCATTGCACCAACCTATTACAGACCCATCAAATGGCATATTGTTTGAATCATCTTTAAATGGAGACCAAATATGTAACAATATACCGACTGTTCCATTTAAAAAAACATAAATCTATCACATCACGATGAATCATGGAAATGGATCATCTTGTGTATTCTAACATATGTTTTTAAACTATACCCCTTAATGCCCTCTACCACCCCATTTTTTTATAAAGAGCCAGGATATTTGGAAGACAAGGCTGAGACATGCTGTATAGCAAACCTGACATTAAAGACATGCAATGGCTAAAGTAGTAGCTATTTTTAAATCAGGTGATATTGAAAATACTACAAATTATAGGCACATTAGTATTACTGTCCATATTTGTTAAAATTATAGAAACAATAATGGGTACAAAGATTACCAAGTTTTTTAAAGTATAATAGAATGTTTAGTTCGCAATTTGGTTTCAGAAGGGGTAAAAGTACATCAGATGTTATTCTTTAACTGGTCACTCAAAATGAAATCATATACAATGCCAATGTG
The DNA here is from genome assembly GCA_963583905.1 of Stenurella melanura. Classification (NCBI taxonomy): domain Eukaryota; kingdom Metazoa; phylum Arthropoda; class Insecta; order Coleoptera; family Cerambycidae; genus Stenurella; species Stenurella melanura. The sequence continues at coordinate 93,983,826 of OY757310.1, read as the reverse complement.
TTTAAATCTAAGTAAGGCACTTGAGCCAATCTAATTACAGAAACTAGATTTCTCAATGAGCATTAGGCAAAGGCCAAATAGGTAATTTATTATTGGCATTCCACACTGTAGTGTATTAGACCCACTTTTATTTTTAATATATGTTAATGATTTCCTAAAAGCTTTACTTTCGTTTACAATATTATTTTCTGATGGCAAAATGAATTGAGGAAACTAGAGAAACAAGGTATCACTAAGCATATCTAATAAGTTTTCACTATCGCAAACTATATTTGTAGAATATAAAACAAGCTAACCATTATACTCTTTGCCCATTTACTGCACTTTTATATAATTATTTCGCAGTTTTTTTTTGTAAATAATATTAGTTTTAGATATTTTTTGTTTAATTACAAAACACATATTTTTAAAAATTTAAATAATTAATAACTTTTTTATTTATCGATTGATTTTGTTCAAAAACAATAGAGGTCTTCCTCATCAACTTACTGTCCAAATTTCAATACAATCGGACGTTTCGTTCTTAAGTTATCCTGCTTACAAGAAACGTTGACGGACGTACGGACAGATAGACAGACGGACTTATGAAAATTGTTCATAATTCGATCACCAACACAGTGATATGTGAAATTTTTTTCTCTATGACCAATATTATTGGTGTTAGAAATGTGCCAATCGAATATACTCTTCGTTTTGTATTTGAGAAAAATGCATTTTGAATAGTGTTTCTGCGAGACGAGACAAGATTTCGTCCATTTTCGACCACGATCTTGAAAACTTTCAAAAGAAGGTTCTTGATCTCGATATCAGTAAATCTTGAAATTCAATTCTCGATCTTGAGTTCGAGATTCCCATATCTCGAGTTTTAAGTAAGTGGATACGAAATGTTGTCTATTGCGACATGCGGCGGTGCAAGCACATGTTCCGTGCTCTGTATATCAGACCAGTCGTTACACGTTTCTGTTGCGAACAATAAGTGTTATCGTTTCGTTGTCGTGATTTGTGATTACGATGAAACAAAATTGCAACATAAAACATAAAGCCTACTGCTGAGAATATTTCAATGAAAAGAGATACAAATGCAATAGAAGATGATGATTCAGTGAAAGATGTTGACTATGAGCATAGTGGAATGGAAAGTGATAGTGATGACGATAAATCGGTACCATCAACATCAACGTCTAGCAGTAGAACTAAAACTTCTAAACTAATAAAAACTAAGCGTAAAGGAGAAGAGTCTTGTCACATGACAGTACCAACATCGGAATTACGTGAAATAAAAAAAAACACTAAATCGAATTCGAGTAAATCGAGTGATCGTGCTCATTTTAAGAAATATTTCGACGTCCAAAAATTAGTAGACAGTGCCTCACAACACAAAAAAATTACAAAATTGCGATCTATACCCTATGCCATTCAAAAATAATAATGAAGCCATCTAATACGGCTGGTCTAACAAGACATTTAAAAATCCATCACGCTTAGGAATATAGCAAATTATTTTCTAACAAGGACGTTTCAAGATCAGGAACTCAAAGTCTGACCGGCATGATAACATGCTTAAATACAGCAAACACTGCAATAGACTTAATCATGATTCTGCTAGGGCACTGCTGTGTATATTGGCAGTCATGCGAATTTATATAAAACATTTAATATAACTAAAACGTAGAAGGCTATGTTATTATCCATTACAGATCCTTAATGTATTTTTTACGAACGAAGCGCTATAATCTATAGCCATTCTGTTTTGTTTTAAAAATTCTTCATAAATTGTCAAGATCGAGAATCTCAAAAGAAATCGAGAATTAGGTTGATTTCTTGTCGATTTCATCTCGAATATTCGAGATCTACAAATGTCCATCCCGATCTCGAATTTCGAGGCGAGACGAGATGAGATTGAAAATTATCTCTTCTCAGCAGCATCACTGATTTTGAAATTATTTACGGAAAAACTGAAAATTCATCAGCTAAGACTTCTTACCATAGCACTAATGAATTTACTTATATAGATTTTTAACGATTCGCATGGGTTACTTAGGTTTTGAGTTTGTTAAATGTTTAATGTTGTGTTACCTATGCCTTACTGATTAAAATTTATACACTGTGATTGTTATATACATTTTAATAGATTTTTCATTAACAATGCTGAATCTATTGTGCAAAACTTACCAATATCTCAAATTAACAACGTAAACCTCATGGACGTAAATTTGCAAAATAATAATTCTATGTTCTTAAATCCTGCTACAACCGAAGACATCAAAATAGTAATTAATAAATTAAAGAATAAAAAAAACGAGGATATATATGGTATCAATACATACATAATAAAAAAATGTGTAAACCTACTAAGTGAACCTTTAGCAGATTTAATTAATGCATGCATTGTCCAGGGTCATTTCCCTAATTCATTGAAAATGGGGAAGGTGATTCCTGTATACAAAAAAGGGGACAACACTCAGCTTGCAAATTACGGACAAATCTCAATTTTACCATCCATGTCAAAGATCATAGAAACTGTGATGTACAACAATTTGATATCTTATCTAGATTCAAAGACAATATTAAGCGCTCAACAATTTAGTTTTAGGAGGGGATTGTCTACTTCAGACTCAATCTTAGCCTTAACCAATATGATTCAAAACGCATTTGAAAACAGAGATAGTTGCCTAGGAATATTTACAGATCTAACTGCTGCTCTCGACTGTGTGGAGTATAACATCCTACTAAATAAACTGGAATTTTATGGTATCCGGGGAATGGCTTAAGATTATTCAGCTCCTATCTTAAACACAGAGAACAGCTAGTTCAGTGTGGTAATCACATAAGTGATGGAAATGGAAATTAAAAGAGGTGTACCACAAGGATAAATTCCGGGACCATTACTCTTCCTTGTCTATGTTAATGATTTACCAAAATACAAGATACAATTAACGTGAAAACGGTAATGTATGCAGACGATGCAACATTTGTGGCCACTATAGACAGGGAAGATGATTCTCAGCACATCCTGAATAACATCATTGTGAAAGCAAAAGCCTGATTTCCATCAAATCAACTGGTGTTAAATGAACGAAAAACTGTAAATTTACTATTCAAGTCCAGATCAAGTAACAATTCAATTCTAAATGTAAATAAGGTCAAATTCTTAGGTGTTAATATGGATGTAAATCTAGTATGGGATGAACATATCAAAGTTCTCACTGGTAATCTAAATAAATCCATATATGCTATCAAAAAGATAAGGAACACCATCAACGAGCAAGCAGCCTTAACAACCTACCACTCAGTTTTTCATTCACTTCTCACGTACGGGATATTGTCTTGGGGGAATGCTGTACAAAGTCATTTACAAAAATTATTTGTGATCCAAAAGTCAGCAGTAAGAAGTATAGTCAACGTAAATTGGGGCAAAATGTGTAAACTAATATTTGTAGAGCTGAAAATTATGTCACTGTTTTCTGTTATCGTGTACCAGAATCTACTTTATGTGAAGCAAAACTAACAAGGACCATCAACGAGCAAGCAGCCTTAACAACCTACCAGTCACTTTTTCATTCACTTCTCACGTACGGGATATTGTCTTGGGGGAATGCTGTACAAAGTCATTTACAAAAATTATTTGTGATCCAAAAGTCAGCAGTAAGAAGTATAGTCAACGTAAATTGGGGCAAAACGTGTAAACTAATATTTGTAGAGCTGAAAATTATGTCACTGTTTTCTGTTATCGTGTACCAGAATCTACTTTATGTGAAGCAAAACTAACAAGGACCATCAACGAGCAAGCAGCCTTAACAACCTACCACTCATTTTTTCATTCACTTCTCACGTATGGGATATTGTCTTGGGCGAATGCTGTACAAAATTTACAAAAATTATTTGTGATCCAAGAGTCAGCAGTAAGAAGTATAGTCAACGTAAATTGGGGCAAAACGTGTAAACCAATATTTGTAGAGCTGAAAATTATGTCACTGTTTTCTGTTATCGTGTACCAGAATCTACTTTATGTGAAGCAGAACTAACAAGGACCATCAACGAGCAAGCAGCCTTAACAACCTACCACTCACTTTTTCATTCACTTCTCACGTATGAAATATTGTCTTGGGCGAATGCTGTACAGTCATTTACAAAAATTATTTGTGATCCAAAAGTCAGCAGTAAGAAGTATAGTCAACGTAAATTGGGGCGAAACGTGTAAACCAATAATTGTAGAGCTGAAAATTATGTCACTGTTTTCTATTATCGTGTACCAGAATCGACTTTATGTGAAGCAGAACTAACAAGGTTATGTCACACATAATGAAATCCATGATTATAATACACGATAATAATAAGTTTAATCTGGTAATTCCACAAAAAAGACTTCATAGAAACAACAATCTTGGAATCAGTTTGTTTAATTCTTTACCAACACACTTCCGTAACCTCACAATGATTAAATTTAAAAATAAACTCAAAAACATATTAACACAAAACTGCCTTTACAGCATACAGGGGTTCTTTCAACTTATCGGTGAAAATGGAGGATTTTTGTCTCTGTAAATTAATTTTATTATTCTCCTTTATTCTAATACATGTACCTGTTGTTTGTATTATCCTATGTTTGTAATTTACCATTTTATTGTAGATGACGTTTCGTGTCATAATTTCTTATCTTCATCCACTTGACTTAAAGACTGATTAATTATTAACTAGATTTGTTGTGTACAGACACAAATTGTGTTTTATTGACTTGTCTATAATGTAAAATTTCTAAGGATGAATCAATATTATTACTATTTATATGTAAGATGTTATATTATGCAAATAGTTTTTGTTGGATTCTCTCAAATTTTTGAGAAGTCAAAGCACCACAGCGTACTTAATGACTAATAAAATCTATCTATCATAATATAAAGACCTGTAAAACTGACTAGAGTATTTTCACCTCCTCTTTTTATTCACAAATATCTTTTCTCCAAATTTGCACTCTGATAACAAGATAGAACTAATTTGAATTTATTGTTATATATTTTATTTTTCCACATAACATTGGTAAGTAAAACTCTCATTTAGTGTTATACCAAAAAATTCAGATTTTCCACAGATGAAAACTTAATGAATTGTACTTACATATGTAGTAATGCAGTATATTAGTGCATTAAATTACAGTGATGTGAAAAGGAAGTTTGCATTCTAGTGGTTGAAGTTTACAGTGTTTTTATATCATCACAACATACCACACTAGTCAATTCAACACATATTTCCGCTCACCTTATATGTCGTTTCATAGCCACCTTTACTTTTCATTTGATTTTGAAGTGCTATTAATTGATCACCAGGTATTTCAACATCTCGACTACCTATATGTCCAGTGTGTTGGAAGTTTGTAGGATTTCCTATCATAGATCTGAAACAATAATAATTTATTCTTATTAATATAACATACAATATTTAACAAAAGCATGGAGTCATTCTTTTTTTTTTTATAAAGATCTGGTTGTGTTTTATCACATCTATAGTAGGGCAATAAAGAGTGAAAATAGAACAAAAAATGAGCAGCAATTTTATCAAAGGAAATAGTAGGTTTATTTCACTAAAACTATAGCTTTGTTGACAATGTTCTACAACAGAAGCACACTAAACATTAAAAGGTTCTGCTGCCCAGTAAAGAAAAGAAAAAAATAAAATTTAATTGGCATTCCACTAGTACAGGTTGTCTTACAGTGGCGTTGGTCTGAATAATTTTGTATATTATGTACACGATTTTCAGAAAAGAAATATTGCAGAAACAAACTAAATACATAACCAAAACCAATTATAAAATTCGCGAATCTCGTACAAACGCACGCCCTTGAATTTATTTTTTACTCTTTTTGAACCGACTCTAGGATGTGAAACTAATAAAAAAAAACCTCATGAGACAATACATCTACTTCAAAAAAACGGTTCTCAAAATAATATCATTATTAACTCTGACATTTCTGTACATTACTTACCAAGCTCCCATAACACAAATTTGTACCACATAAAACACCAAAAATTAAACATATAAGAATGCTAGGAAAACCTATTAAAACATATTTAAGCCTGTCAAACCACATTTCATTTATTATTTTCAATTTTCCTTAAGTTTTAAAATAGAAGAAAATAAAATACATTTACAAATGATAACACCAAATTGAAATTTTTACTATTTATTGATAAGAATATATAATTTTTGAAAAACCATGTCGATCCTCTTTTTATAATTTAATTTTTCCACGAAAAACATATCCCATAACACCATTTTTGTTTGTTTTTTAATGAAGATTAAAACCACCTCTATCTATTGCGAATAGTCTGACAGACAATTTTTGTTAATTAACACCTGTCAGACTTATGTTTAAACACTAATTATTCCAATGAAAATAACATTTCATAACACCTTTTTTTGTTTTTTTTTTTATACACCTCCTCTATCCATTAAAATTGTGCTGCCTGACGATTTTTTTTAATTAACACCTGCAAGATTTTTTTTATTAATTAATTTTTACAGTAAATGTCCCTTATATAAGATTTTTTTAAACTGAAGTTAAGGATCACCTTTTATTAGAATTGGTCTATCATAGACGAAACGTTTTTTACTGTCATACTTAATTTTATTTGCGCAGTCTTCATAGACCAGGAGTTATTATATTGGTTCATTTCTTTGAATTTGTAATATTGCTAAGCGCTCTGACAAAGCACATGACTGCAAGAAAGACAGCAACAAGTCTCGTTCTTCCCCAAAATAACGGTTTTGACATTGTCCTATGAACTATACATTTATATAAACCTCTCAACAGTCCAATTTCGAGAAATGCTTTGTTCGCCAAACAACAGGTGGTTACCGAGTGAAAGAAATCGATTTCAACTGCTAATTGTACATATGAAGTGTGTTAAATCTCATTTTAATCATTTTGATAGTACCCAATATTAATACTAATATTCTCAAATCAATAGTTTACCATATTGTGCAGCCGTTAACATATATAATAAACAGGTCACTTTTAGAGGGTAACTTTCCAGATGTACTTAAGGTCATTCCTCTGTACAAAAGGGACGACATGTCATTCATTGGTAATTATTTTCCCATCTCACTTTTATCTGCAGCAAATTATAAGATGTGTAATATAAAATATGGTTTTCGATGGCAGATCGGCTTAATCAGCCATCTTTAATTTCCTTGATAAATTATATGAGAACTTGAATAATAATAAAAAATGTTTTGGGATATTTATGGATCTAGGCAAAGCATTTGATCTTGTTGATCATGATACATTAATCAATTAAATACGGTTTTCGAGGCCAGTGTGGTGATCAATTGGTTGGAGTCTTACCTGTCCAATCAAAGACAACAAGTTGCAATAAATAGTCACTTCTCTGATGTAATGAATATGTCTCGCGGTATACCCCAAGGATCAGTCCTGGGGTCGCTCTCTTGTTTGTATTATTTGTGAATGACTTGTCAGAAATTATCTATCGGAGATAATAATCTAACTATATTCGCTGATATTTCTTATTTAAGCATGAGTACTAATATTGTAAGCCTACGGGAGACAGCCAAAAATATGCATCGTTTTACAACAATAAACTCTTAGAAAACAAACATATGACAGTGTTTATACAATTTAATCCTCGAATAATGCGATACAATGAAAGCAGTCGATTAAAAATATACGGGATGTCCTTGGAACAACTCTAGTCAACAAAACTTTTACGCGTATATATAGATAATGCTTTAAGCTGGGAGTATCACCTAGACGTACTTTATAATAAGCTGGCATCTGTTACTTTGCATTATATTAGCTGAGAGATACTGTTAATAAATCCATTATATTGTCGTCTTACTATTCTAGGCTAACTTACAGTATAATTTTTTGAGGATCCTCACATCACGTTGATAGAGTATTTAAAATTAAAAAATGTGTAGTTCGATACATAGCGGCACACATTCCAGGTTATTATTATTATTATTATTATTATTATTATTATTATTATATTAGTGTTTCTAAAATTTTAGAGAAAAGAGGTAGCAAACTTACAGGGCAGTAATTTCTTAGATCATTCATATATAATTCAAATGTACTGAGCCCTCACTTTAACTGTGAATATCTTCAAAATGTAGAAGTGAAAAATTGAAAAAATTATATATTAATTTTTTATTATTCTAAACTAGTCACTGAAATTGTAATAATCTAGGTTAAAACATTTCTACTCGTAGGAAGGATGTGATGTATAGGCGGTATGCTTATACAACTGCTAACAAGGTGCAGGACGGGACCTAAAAAGGATTCGTACACATTTTTATTTGGCAATATATAACATAGTAGACTGTATATATCACAGCACCCAGAAATTCGATATATATTATTTTTATGAATGTCTATATAGCTAATCAAGCTTTGATTCCTCTTTGGAAAACTGCATTCAACTGAAATAGCTAAATAGTTATGTATTTCAGTTGAACGCATAAATATGCACTTTAAATTGACTTTAATGCAAACTCTTATGAATTATTACATTATATACTGCAAACACCAATTATGAAGAAATTACGCAGTAGACAATTTTGCTTGCTTCATCCAGACACAAAAACAACTGATCGTTCAATTGTGTAATGTGTTGAACTGCACAGTGTATTTTATTTGTGTTGTAATTCAACATTGCAAAATACCATCAACTCTGTGTAATAAAAAAAACTGTCTTTAGACGTCAAACACATGGAAGAAGAAGGACTTATATGAAGATTTAAATAACTACCGTCCCATTTCATTGGTACCAATAATAGCCAAAATATTTGAATCGGCACTGAAAAACCAAATCAATGAATATGTTGAGCTTCACAACTTATTTCACCCTTGCCAATATGGATTTAGGAATAAACGATCGACAACAATGGCAATAAATAATGCCGTACAAACCGTCCTTGATACTTTTGAAAGCAAGAAATTCCCAACTGCTAGCTTTTACGACCTAACAAGAGCTTTCGATTGTGTATCCCATGAAATTCTCCTAGACAAATTAGTGGCATATAACTTCAGTAACGGTAGTGTACCACTCATAAAAACCTACTTAACCAACAGGTTCCAGTATGTTAACTATAATTTTTCCACTTCTGAAACCAGGAGAATTTCCCATGGCATACCCCAGGAAACAGGAGTATTAACGAATGGTTTTTATCCAATCGATTAAAGCTAAACGAAGGCAAAACACAAACTTTAAACTTCACTGTACAAAAACTTGACCTAACAGACCAATTTGTTCAAAGAGATAAAGTGGTAAAATTTTTAGGTGTATATCAGCATTATACTGGGAGGAACACATTTTAAAATTATCAACTAAACTCTCCAAAAATATTTATTTGTTAAGGAACCTAGCTAACACTTTATCCCAAAACTTGTAAATTATGGCTTACTAGGGCTCATTTCATGCAAATATGATATATGGTATCCTAAACCTGGGGCACTCAACTCATACCACTAAAATATTTGGTTTGCAACGCAGATGCATTCGGATACTCTCGTACAGAAGTAATTAGTGCCTTAAAGTAAGTTATCTTGAGTTTATATATTATGTTTAAGTGTGGAATTTCTCTTGGTACAGTTAAATGCAGAGTGTAACAAATACTTATTGACTACGTCCGCCGAAAAACGTACTTTCCATTTTTTTGTGTTCTAATAGGAGTATACAATTTAAGGTCCAGTCAAATCTTGCATATCGTTGAATAGCTATGCTATACTATGTGTTAAAACTGAAGTTATGTGTTAGAAACATTGCATTCCAGACAACCTGCTGAAGGTCAATGTAAAATTGAGTGACACCGAGACTATATTAGAAATAATATATTTACCAGTATGTATGTACATTAAATTCAAATAAATTCAGTGCTTTATTGGAGCATATAAGCTCCTAAAATTTGTGAGTGGTAAGCCCTTTTTCCAAGAGCAACGTAGCTGCATTCCCAGACTATAGGAACATTCCGCCTTGTGAGTACTATGCACTCTACAAACATTTGGTGAGATAGAAGGGCCCTATCTGACGCGATAGGGGCCCACCCACTCCTGGAGGCCAGGAGTGACGACGTGGTGCCTTCCTTCTCCTTCGCCCAACCCTTTGAGGCGGTCATCCCCAAAAGGGAAGACTGGAACCCACTCGACGACATACTCGTCTGGTTTACAGATGGATCGAGGCTAGAGGAAGGTACCGGAGCGGGGATATATGAGGAAAGGCCCAGGGTTGAGCTTTCCTATGCCCTGGGCAAGTCGCCACGGTATTCCAGACTGAGATCTTCGCTATCTTAGTCTGTGCACAGGAGAATATCCGAAGGGAATACTCCAACAAACACATACACATACGTAGTGACAGTCAAGCGGCCCTCAAGGGCCTTGCATCGACAAGGACCAAATCAAAATTGGTTCAAAACTGTAAACAGGCTCTCTGCGAACTTGGCTCATCTAACTGGGTCAGGCTTCTCTGGGTGCCTGGACACAGCAACATTGAGGGTAAAAAGCAGGCAGACGCTCTGGCCAGAGGGGGCTCTCGGAGGCCTCTATCCCCTCTGGATCCGGCGCAGGCCCTAGGTTACCCTAGATCCAACGCAAGGAGGTTAATAGAAGACTGGACCCGTTCCCAGTTCACTGACTACTGGGCTTCCTACCCAGGACTCCGGCAAGCGAAGTTCCTCATCTCAGGACCCTTGCCGGAGAGAACAAAACAAATTCTGCGACTAAGCAGGAAACGAGTCAGAGTCGTGATAGGTCTCTTGACCAGACATGGTTCTTTCGGGAAACACCTGCACACCATGGGGGTGGTGGACCACCCCGACTGCAGGTTTTGCGAGGACGAGGAGGAAACTTTCATCCACGTCCTGACTTCCTGTCTTAGGGTGATTAACCTGAGGCACAAACACCTCCGAATTGGCTTTCCAGTGCTGGAGGAAATAAGAAATTCCCCCATACGGAGGATTTTGGCCTTTAGACTAGAATCCAGCCTGTATGGGGGCTTTCAATAAATTGGTTAGCGGTTGCACAATGGGCCACAAGGCCTGAGTGCGGCGACCTTCGGTCGCCCCGCTAGAAGAAGAAGAAGAGATAGAAAATTTCTATTTAGTGATTACTGTTTTGATTTTTCATTAATCGACTTCAGTGCCTTCATGCGGTCGGGGGGCACGGGTTATTTTAGGCCAAGGGGCTTTTAATCCGGTAAAGCCGTCTAAATGACTCCAGTGTCAAATATCTTTTGTTTTGATTCACAAAACACTTACGTTTAAAAGTGTTTAGTCCAGTAACTCTGTCGTTGAGATTTGTGCATGTTTTCATTTCATGTTTACAGTTTAATTTTATGTTACATTTATATTCCAAGATTTTGAAATACTGACATTACCATGCTTATATGTATTCCAGCTTATAATGCACACAAGAATGAATATACATAGCTACAGCAAAAGGCACGATATTCACGATCACAATACAAGAAACTGTAGTATGATACATCAACCTTTTGCAAGGCTAAATACAACTCAGAATGACCCTGTATATATGGGTATTAAATGCTATAATAAAATAAATTTCTTTAAAAGCACAGACACTGTTGCTATGTGCAAAAACAAATTATTCACATTTCTAATACAGAAAGCCTTTTACTCGGTGAATGAGTTCCTAAACTATCAATTTTAATCTGTTGTTATTGTCTCAGTGTTGTCTCAATTACATATATTAATTTTTTCTTAATTGTGTATTGTCATTTTATTTATAATTAAGATGTTTACTTCCCATTATATTGACTAGTCAGATAAGTTAACTTTATATTTTTATATATAGTGTAACTTTATTGATGAATAAATGATTGATTGATTGATATTTCCTGTTTATATTTTAATTTTATGTTTATTGTGACCAATTATCGCTTAGATTTAAATTTTGTATGATTTGCCTGCCGAAATTTTAATGTCAATAGCAATTTGTAGTATGGCTACTTTATTTTAGCATGATGGACTATAAGTATTGTCATGATTTATGTTTTTATGAGTTGCCAGATACGCAGCGAGAATATCGTTATCTAGTTTAGTTTAATTTACTTGTTGATCAACAATACCTTTTGATTTCTTGTTTTGATTTTTCATTAATCGACTTCAGTGCCTTCATGCGGTCGGGGGGCACGGGTTATTTTAGGCCAAGGGGCTTTTAATCCGGTAAAGCCGTCTAAATGACTCCAGTGTCAAATATCTTTTGTTTTGATTCACAAAACACTTACGTTTAAAAGTGTTTAGTCCAGTAACTCTGGCGTTGAGATTTGTGCATGTTTTCATTTCATGTTTACAGTTTCATTTTATGTTACATTTATATTTCCTGTTTATATTTTAATTTTATGTTTATTGTGACCAATTATCGCTTAGATTTAAATTTTGTATGATTTGCCTGCTGAAATTTTAATGTCAATAGCAATTTGTAGTATGGCTACTTTATTTTAGCATGATGGACTATAAGTATTGTCATGATTTATGTTTTTATGAGTTGCCAGATACGCAGCGAGAATATCGTTATCTAGTTTAGTTTAATTTACTTGTTGATCAACAATACCTTTTGATTTCTTAGGGCGGGTTGTATCAACTAAGTTCAATGCTAAATCAGCTTGATACAAAATCTAAATTCATGGTTACTATTGTTGTAACAATCGTAGCCATGGATATTGATCCTTAGTCTAGCTGATCTTGGTTTAAACCCTCTTGATACAACTCGCCCTTAGTAGTTGTTTTGATGTAACCATATGTTTATTATAGTATGTGTATTATGTAAAAGACTTTTAATATATTGTTATTGTTACATTTTTGTCTTTGAATTCATTGATAGGTTATGTTTCATTAAATTAAAGCGTTTTTCCCTGGTTCTTCCGGTGTACAATATAAGGACTGTCGGTGGTGCCCTGCTTCTACATTTTGAGTATATTGTAAGCGATTAAAGTCACAGAGTTATAGTAAGCATTTGGTGACAATCAACACTATTATCTTTTGATTATGCCAATTGGCTGGCAGAATATTACTCACCCCTTGAGATGGGTGTCTATGCTCAACTTTATGAATTTAGATATTTAAAATAAGATAACCTAGACATATTTGAGGTTATACTGTTTATTTCACTAATCAGATTTGCTAGAGGTGTGGCCTATCTACGCCTCGAAACCTAACCGTAATTAGTGTTTGCTGTATGCAATATGAACTTGAGAAAAATATCACAATGGGAAATATTAAGGTAGGAAGTTATCGTTATACATTACATAAGAAAATAAGTACCTATTTACATGTGTGACTAAAGAAGTCATGTCAAAAAAAATCTAGACTCAAATTAATAACCCCTACTTCTGATTTTAAGAAAAAATAACTTTGTGGGGCTAGTGGGGCACATATTCCTGTTTATAATTAGATATATTTCTTTTTGCGAATTATAATTTCTCAATTTCTATGATTTTTCCACAATGTATGAGAAGGTGGCCAGAATTTCAGAGATCTTTGTCATATTGTGCAAGTATTATCATTCCACACTAAACAAATAAGACTTAGCACAGTCGTTCTTTTAGGTAGTAACAATAAGCAAGCAAGCTAAGCTATAGCAATGGTCTTATTTGTCAAGCATAAGGCAATGCCAAAGAATTTTAGTTGCTGAATTAAAATTTGTATTCCTGGTGGTTTTAGTCATTAAATTGAAACATGTGAACGATCTTTAACTTATATTAACAGAAAATAATGCCTAACCTGTCTATCCGATGTCGCCTTTTTTGTGGTTGTGCAACACAACAACTAAACCAAGTAACCCATATATCATTTACAGCAGCCATCTGCAATATGCAACAAATTTGTTATAAGAATAAATCACATAAGCTAACATCAAAATAGTTTACAACTCACTTTTGACTAAATTTTATTACATCTTTCTCGTTAGAAGACTATGAAGACTTCTCACTATCTAGTTCATACAAACATTATTTTTAAATCGCTTAATAATATGTAATAATAACAACATTAAGTAAATAAAACAATAATAAACTCACAATTGTTACAATATTAAAAATAAATCTATCACAACTGACAAGTACAATCAACAGTGACAGTAGGCTCTTCTTCTTCCTCTTTGTCTAGTCTCAGTGTTCGCAAGGTTTAGAAAAAGGTTTATTAAGAACAAAGAACCAAAGAAAAAATTCTTTGCAAAGAACCTTCATTTGTTTACACTAAGATTTAATATTACACAAGTCCAGTGTTGCCAATGTCAAAGTACCTTTCTTAAATCGGGTAATTTATATTTTCAAAATTAAGAATTAACGTCCCTCTGTCGCTCTGTAAAGCCCGCGAGCTAGAAAAAAACACTTTTTGCATTATTAGAATAATTCGAATAGCAAGCCTTCGCTGCTGGAGAATATACACGAGCCACTCTCCCCTACCGATCGAATTTTCGGGAACGCCGAAGAATCGGGAACATCTAGAACGACTAGAACGCCTGGGGTCTTCGATTTTCGAACACTTCCAGAAGCTTTGATTTATCTTATATAAACCGAGACGCGCTCAGCGCATTCAGTCGGGCAAATCGAGTCGAGGGCGAGGCGAGCCAGTAAGTCAGTCAGTTCGGGATCCAGCCACGCGACAGACAACAACAAAAGGCAAATTTCTACTCTAAAGTGTTAATATTCAACATAATTAATTACATCAAAGCTATTTAGTGATAAACAAATGTATTTTTAGAACGTGAATAATATATCGTTATTTTGACTCCAGAAAACTTGACTTTTAATCATTCCTGTAAAATCGATACAGGGTGTTACTTTTTCGCCGAGCCAAGTAAAATAAATTCATTCAAAATTAAATTGTGCAGTGCTCTTGTGCGCGAATCTGACTAAAACGAAAGTCACGTTCGTGTTCATGGCGCCCGTACAACGTGGGGCTTAGAGAAGTGGCCGAGAAGAGCAGAACAAAGAAAGAAGAGGAGAGTAGTGTGACTTACTCGAGGGGCTCTGAACTGAGTAGGGGTTTCAAAGGTAAGGCAAAAACGCTACGTGAAGACCCATCGAAGGGCCAGAACTTCTCAAGTCCATTTTTATAACAATAAAAAGAACATGGAATCTTACGAAAACGTTATGAAAGCGCTAGGAGAGGCAGCGGCACGACAGGGAATAGAACTGCCACACCTAGAAGGACAACCATCTTCCTCAGGGAGGGAAGAGGACCCCATACAACATATATACCCGAATACTGCACAACCAGGTGAGTCGATTTTACATACATCAACCCCACAACGAGGGGAGCAAACAAATGTAAATATCGAACTAAGTCAAATCTTCGTGGGCATGGCGGAGGCAATTAAACAGGCTATTCAAAACGCTACTGCAAGTCACGAAGGGGGCAAAATGGAAAGGGTTATGCAAACCATAAGAAACTCCCCCGTGCACACTTTCCAAGGGCTGGATCATGAAAGTGCAAATATGTTTATATTTAATATGGAAGAACATTTTCGAAAACAATATTACTGACCGAACAGAAAAATTAATAATGATTACGTCACAATTAAAAGGCCATGCAAAGGAATGGTATGAGCCATATAAAAACTTAATATATGACTATGAAACATTTAAATTAAGGCTGAGGCAGACCTTCGATACCATCGCAAAAAGGGCTCAGGCAGAGCACATTTTACATACCAAAATGCAAGGATATAACGAATCAGTTACATTATTCATTTCCAAGAAAATAGGCTTATTCAACAGAGTAAACCCAACCAAACCGCCTAAAGAGAAGGCGCTCTGCATCTATAGACAACTACGCCCCGAGATAAGGGCACAAATTCGATTCAGTGATTTCGACACTCCCGAAGAATTACTAACTGTAGCAGCAGAGGTAGAAGAATATCATCTTCCGAGAAATACCAATAACGACAATTGGAGAAATCGTCCAAACAAAAATAATAGTAATAATAGTAACCGTGACGAGGCACCAAGACAGGCAACCAATACGACCACCAGAAATACGAACCAGAGGACTGCATCATCAGGGGAAAATACGCAAGAAAACCGACCACCGACGACATGTCGATTTTGCGGAGGATGTAACTGGCAAAGAAATTGCCCACAAAATCGGTACACCACGGGGCAAAACCAACAAGTCAATAGGCACCAGGAAAACTCCCAAGGGGCCGGCGCCCGTCCCAGATCCAACAACTAAATAGCGATTCCTCGGCGTCCGGCCCAAATAATATAACAACCCGGCGACTCCACCAAATTTCGACAATGTCTTAAATATCTCTGCAATTTTTCAAGAAAAATCGATACATAATATGGCTACTCAGACTGATTCTGAGAACATTATGAACATTTCCACTATCCTAGAAAAAACCACGCTAAATGACGTGGCGACGCAGACCGAAACTGCCCCGTTATTATCAATGCAAGATTTACGAAAATCAAGGCAATTACCACATATTAAGATCCTCGCAAATGGACGGGAAATAAACGCTGTCATTGACACAGGTGCGGAAAGCAACATAGTCAGGGCAGGACTCGTCGACACCGAGCCTCAAATGAAAGACAGAAAATTGTTTGCAATGGCATGCGGAGGCCAAACAACAGAATCCTTGGGAAATATCGTCTTAGATCTAGACATACAAGGTAACAAAACTCAGGGTAAATTTGAGGTAATTAACAAATTAAATAAAGAACTTATTCTTGGTACGCCATTCCTGGAGGACGAGGGTGTCCATCTAGACTATGAAAGGAAGTGCATGTATATGGGAAAAACGTCAAGGAAAACTGTATACTGGAACCAAGAAACAAGGTATACCCCCGAATTTCGACAACTCCACGAAAAAATTCGTATTCCACCGGAGGCTGAACAATTACTTAAACCCGTATTTATGGAATTCTCCGACATATTCAGCGAACGACCTACTAAAGGAATTACAGCCACGACTACGAAACACGTCATTACTCTATCCACCCCAACCATAATCAACCAGCGATGTTATCCAATGACACCTCATAAAAAGAAGATTTTCTACGAACAAATAGACGAAATGCTAAAAGCTGGTGTAATAGAACCCAGCAACTCACCTTACAGTTCACCTCCAGTCATAATCGAAGCATCTGGTAAAAAACCTCGTTTCTGCGTGGATTATCGGAAGCTTAATGCGATAACCAAGGACCAATCATCCACCCTACCGAAAATACATGAAACTATCAAAACCCTAGGGAAAGCCAAGGTATTCATGTTGCTAGACTTAACATCGGGATATTGGCAAATTCCCATGGACCCGGAACCAAAGAAATACACAGCTTTTACCACCCCAGACGGAGCATCCTATCAATTTACAGTCATGCCATTCGGCTTAAAGACAGCTCCATCCACATTTCAAAACTTCATGGTTCGTGATGTACTAGCAGGATACATACATGACTTCGTACAAGTCTACCTCGATGACATCATTATATACAGTAACAGCGTAGAAGAACATCAGAGACATTTACATTTAGTCTTCGAAAGGATCCGCCTACACAATGTAAAAGTTTCACCGGAAAAATGTAACATCGCAACCAACGAATTGAACTATCTCGGACATCGAATATCCCAGGATAAGACACTACCCCAACAAAAACATGTACTGGCAATACGAAATTTTCAACCACCAAAAAATAAAAAACAACTCCAAAGCTTCCTGGGAACGTTTAATTGGATCAGAGAGTATATAGAAAACGCCGCTTCACTTATTCAACCACTTACCGAACTTCTCAGTAAAAACAAGAAATTTCACTGGACCAACGAACACGAGAGAGCTTTTGAAAAAATAAAAGACGAAGCTTCCAAGCCGCTCGAGCTACATCGCCCTGATTTTACGAAGAAATTTATCCTCCAAACAGACGGCTCCCTCACCGGCATATCGGGAGTTCTATATCAGCCAGGCGAAAACGGTTCGAAACAAATCGTTTCTTTTTCTAGCGCATGTCTTACCCCAGCTGAAAAGAAATACCATATCAACGAAATCGAATGCCTAACCGTAGTCACATATATCAAAAAATACAAGATGTACCTAGAAAATGTAAGATTCACACTTAGAACCGATAACCGTGCCCTGGTCTGGTTAAATAAATATCAAGACGCCAAGACAAAATTAACACGATGGTCTCTTCTATTGCAAGAATACGACTTCGATATTGAACACTGCGCAGGAAAGGACAACGAATTACCCGATTTCCTGAGTAGAAATCCAGATATCCAAGAACCTCGGATGCAAATCGACGAGAAAAGAATGCTACCCCCTGCCTTAACTCCGGAAGGACTGGACATATTCACAAGGGCTGACTTATATGAAGAAGTGAAGCATACACAACTCCGTTCCAGACGTATTCAAAATGACATACGAAAATGGGAAAGAATTCAAGCTTACGGTCCTCGAAATTATAGGGAACAGAAATTTTTTGACAACTTCACAGTCCACGACATGCAGCTATGGCGCAACTACCAAGGAAGAAGAAAGTTAGTCGTACCCAGGAGCATGATACCCCATGTATTGGCTAGTTTTCATGATGAAGACATCGCCGCTCATCCAGGGAGAGATGAGACTATACAAAACCTAACAAGGACATACTTCTGGACTAACATGCACAAAGCCGTAGCAAAATATATACAAAACTGTCGAATCTGCAGAGAGGTGAAAGCCCGCCAACTACAACCCAAAGCACCGCTTCAACCACACAAACCACGCTACGCATTTGAAGCCATAAGTATTGACGTCATGGGTCCCTACAAAGAGACTCCTCGAAATAATCGCTATATTTTAATAGTAGAAGACATGTTTACAAAATGGGTGGAAGCCAAGGCATTCTCCGAACTAAACGCCCGCATTATAATCAATTACCTGGAAGAAGAAATTATTACGAGGTATGGAACACCGAAGATAATCGTTTCGGATAACGGCGGACACTTTGGCAGCACCCTGTATAAACAATGGTGCGCCCGTAATGAAATCCAACGGAAGTTTACACCGATCTACCACCAGCGCTCCAACCCTACAGAGAGAAGGGTGCAGGAATTCAAGAAAGTCCTGAAGACGTTAACCTACAGGCGAACACAAAACAGCTGGGATAGATATATACCAAAGGTCTTACGCACCCTCCGAACACGATACAATGCCGCCACTCAAATGACACCAAGCAGGGCTTTGCTCGGATACGAATTACCCCAGCAGGGCGAACTAAATATACCAGCATATCAAGAGGAACGGGACGAGCAAGAAGAACAAGAAGAACAGACCCCGGAAGAAAGAACAGAAGAAAAAAGGGCAAACCAAGCAGAATATCAAGAGAGGTATTCTTCGCCAAACGATAGACCTGAGGTTACCTTCGAAGAAGGACAAGAAGTAATGGTAAAGGCCCTTCGAAAGAAACCGAATGTATTCTTACCCTCTTGGACAGGCCCACATCTAATTACCAAAAAAGTCTCCGACGAAGTATACGAGGTCCGACGCGGGAACAACACTTACCTGGTACACGTAGACGATATCAGGCCCCCAGTCGCCGGAAACGAACCTCCTCAGCAGCTAGATACCGATGAAGAATCGGACCCCGATGATGACGACTTAAATCCTGAAGATGATTTCCCAGACCGTCACGAAGGCCCTAAAGAACATCCCCCTGATGATGACGATAGAGACGATGAAATCCTACACCTTGCCTTAGCGCATCTACCTGCCTCAGCTCATCTACCTGCCTCAGCGCATCTACCTGCCTCAGCTCATCTACCTGCCTCAGCGCATCTACCTGCCTCCGCGCATCTACCTGCCTCAGCGCATCTATCTGCCTCAGCGCATCTATCTGCCTCAGCGCATCTACCTGCCTCAGCGTACGCGCCTGCCCGAGTGCACTATGAAAATTTGCCTGCCTTAGCTCATGAAGAAAGCTTGCCTGCCCCAGCAAACAAAGAGAAAGTAACCGTATCCACTCCGGCACCCGATGAACCAACCACCTCCACGAGGACAACGCAAACACATGGAGAGACGAACAGACCATATAAACCAAAGCGACGACGAGCAAGACTGGTCATCATGGACTCCTAGAAATTGTATCCTTCTTTTTAGAATTACGTTTATTTTCATTGTTGTACATATCTTAAGTTTTAGCATTGTATAAATTTTAGTTCTTATTATTCATAAAACACGTTGTAAATATCTTAAGTTAGATAGAATTGTATACTTTAGGTTTTCCAACACTCAATCGTAGAAATTTGCCTTAGCAAACGGGGGGAATGTCAAAGTACCTTTCTTAAATCGGGTAATTTATATTTTCAAAATTAAGAATTAACGTCCCTCTGTCGCTCTGTAAAGCCCGCGAGCTAGAAAAAATACTTTTTGCATTATTAGAATAATTCGAAAAGCAAGCCTTCGCTGCTGGAGAATATACACGAGCCACTCTCCCCTACCGATCGAATTTTCGGGAACGCCGAAGAATCGGGAACATCTAGAACGACTAGAATGCCTGGAGTCTTCGATTTTCGAACACTTCCAGAAGCTTTGATTTATCTTATATAAACCGAGACGCGCTCAGCGCATTCAGTCAGGCAAATCGAGTCGAGGGCGAGGCGAGCCAGTAAGTCAGTCAGTTCGGGATCCAGCCACGCGACTGACAACAACAAAAGGCAAATTTCTACTCTAAAGTGTTAATATTCAACATAATTAATTACATCAAAGCTATTTAGTGATAAACAAATGTATTTTTAGAACGTGAATAATATATCGTTATTTTGACTCCAGAAAACTTGACTTTTAATCATTCCTGTAAAATCGATACAGGGTGTTACTTTTTCGCCGAGCCAAGTAAAATAAATTCATTCAAAATTAAATTGTGCAGTGTTCTTGTGCGCGAATCTGACTAAAACGAAAGTCACGTTCGTGTTCACCAACACTAGTGTTTTTTCAGTAGATCTACAGATTTTTGGTTTCCTTCCTGTTTTTTGTCCTAACTGCTAAATCTACTGTCTTTTTGCATATTATATAGATCAATAATTGTTTTATTAAGGTATTACCTGAATTTTTGAAAGTCCACCAAAAAGGAAAAATGCCGCACTCACTGGAATAATTAGGTCATTTAGCCAAATTTCATAATGCATTTTTTAGTACATTTATACAAGGTAATCGCTGAATAATTACACACTGAAAATTCTAAGGAATATCACCCCCGCTTTTTAAAATTCAGATTGAGGTAAGTATTGAAACCCTCCGCTCTTCAAACATTTCGACCGAGACAGATATTCAATTTTGAGGAATATCCCCCCCCCCCTCTTTAATATTTGGATTGAGATAAATATCTACTTCTAAGGAATGTCACCTCTTCGGTCTGCCAAATTTCAAAATTTCGCTCGAGAAAAATGTTCAATCCTTTAAGGAATACTGCCCCCTCGCTTTTCGAAATTTTTATAGAGATAGATAGTTTATTATGAATGCCCCCCCCCCCCTCTTCGAAATTCATATTGAAGATTGCTGGGAGTCGTATGTTATTAACCCGCCACCCCCCGGGCCCCGATTGTCTCTCGACGGCCCCTTGTTTCACTACCATAAATTCCCTGTTTTCTATTGTTTTTCTTCGCCTAACGGAGTTGGCAACACTGACTACCGCTCTATATTTCGAATCTAAATTCATGGAATTGCGGCACTGATGAGTTTAATATTTTTAATTAGGCATTTCTTTCTTACAAATGTCTTATTTCAATATTTACGTAATTCATATTCTTTGATAAAGTGGATGGGTTTATTAGGTACGTTAGTTTGGTTTTATTGCTTAATTCCTACAAACTTAAATTCGTTTAAATGTTTAATTCTATGAAATATTACTTATTCATTTCATTCAGTGACCAATTTCGTTGGAATAGAAATAATATACTATTATTATGCAATCCACAGAGCACATTACATCCCTTGGATATCCTCATTTGGTCCTGTATATCCCAAATCGATGATAACATTCCTCAAGATATCCTTAGCATATCCCAAATGGGGATATCCTAGACAAATCCTGGTAGTATGTCCTAGTAATCCTGCAAAGATATTAAAAGTCTAACAAAATATCCACTGTGGGAATATCCTGGCAGTGCTGCCAATTGGTGTGTAATTACACGAAATGCGTGTAATTTCAATAGGTGGTGTGTAAAATTCTAACAAGCTCGAAAAGTGTGTAATTTCGTGTATTTACGCAAAATGGAGCGTGTTATTTCGTGTATTTTGACAAAATAGTGTGTATTTTCGGATATTTAGACCGATTTAGGTATGTGACTGAACCTGTTTCTGTTGCGGTGGGTGGTAATACGTATACGACGACGAATCAATACAGGAAGGACGGCCTTTTTGGCACCAGTGTTTATTGCATCTGTGCTATAGTGGCTTGGAGAAAACAATCTTTATTTCTTATGTCGTAGATTAGTTCATTTCACAAGGTCATATGCTGTCTTTAATTTTAAATTTAAATCCTCGCATCAGTGTTGCCGATTGGCGGATAATTTAGGAAGGCGGAGGATAATTTTCTCACCCTGTTAAAAATCGGATAATTTCAATCCATTATTAATATTTATTGCAGTGTTGCCGACTGGCGGATTTTTGTCCTATTTTCGGACTTTGAACATATTCGGACTTTCTTTTCGGATTATTTCAATATTAAATGTGGAAATGAAGATTTGTTTCGTGTAATAGCGAATAATCGTCGAAAATTCCCCCTCGCTCTTAAAAATTCCGAGAGCGGAGAAAATGTGTAGAGAAATTGCCCTCCAGTTCTCTAAAATTCCGACCGAGGGGAAAAAAAATGTGCATTAGAGAAATCTCCCCCCCCGCTCTTCAAAATTGACAAGGAAACATTTTCAACGAAATCTACCTGCCTTAATATATATCGACATTCTACTTAATCAATGATATCGATATAGCCGGAAAGGTTGCGGCACCACCGAATCGGACATTCTTGGACATTTTCATGTCAGTGGGCGGATAATTACAGCTAATATCATCGGCAACACTGCCTCCCATTGATAAACCAGCATCTAATATGTACAAAAAATATACTGTCATGCCTAGTCTAAGCTGTCATGAGATTCGCGTGTAAAATCGTGTAATTTGGGTATGCTCGGTGGAAATTTTTACATTTTGCTATTGGCAGCACTGTATCCTGGGCAAGTCTTATTAGAGTCGTCCTATATTAAAGGTATTATTATTGTTTAGATTTCAACAATAAAAATAATGAAAAGTATATACATTATTTTGAGGCTATTTATTGTGTCTTTTATTGGTTTGTAAAATTTGCTTCTAAAAACTTATTTGTTTCTTCTATTTAATAATCCCCTCCAGTACAAATATAATTCATTAAAAATGTATATCTTATTTAAATACTTAGCAGTTATTTATAATCTGTTTTTAATGCATTTACTGTGTTAGCCTATTTGTGACAAGACGAAAGTTCTAAGAAATACGCCGGGCGTCAATGTCTTTTATACCTTCATTTTAAAGTTCTTTTGACAAATAAGATTACGTTAACTATTTCATAAATATAATGCTGCTATGTTATATCTTTGTATTTATTACATTATCTAAAACGGGAAAATGTGATTGGTTATTGTCCGCAGATGTTATTGTCAGATACGTAATCCTTTATATTTTTCTGAGTGAATCAATTTTTTTTTAAACATTATAACTTTTCGGCACGCTATGATTTTTTAAAGTTGTACATATCATCTCTTATAACTTCTAATCACCCAAAACTCTGTTGATTTTAATAATACCAAAAAAGGCAAGAGATCATATTCAAGTATTTATGCCTCAAAATTTTCATATGCCGTATTTCATTGGATATACCGGGTGAGTCACGAATTGCGCTCGCCCCCGATATTTCCTAAAACATTTGGAATAGAAAATTGAAATTTGGAGGCCTTATTACACGACTAAAATGCTATCTTTTTAAAGAAAAATCAAGTTTGGTGCACATACGGTTTGACCGGAAATGCCCACAACTTTCGATTTTTGAATGGAACATCCTATATATTTTTACATTTTTGGAATCTGGAGGAAATTTTGAATACAATACATCCATTTTGGTCACTTTTTGATAAACATTAAAAATTTTATTAAAAAATCTATTTCTGAATCCAGGGTGCTGTGGTGCCCAAAATATATTTTAGTTTGTGTACTACGTTACTATAAAAATAAAAAGAGCAATATGATTGCATTACTTAATTCTCTAGAGGCGTTTAAAATTTTTAAATGTCATTTTTACCCACTAACTCGGTTTTTTTAAATGGGAATTTAATCGTTCACCAACATTTTTAAATACCTCATTTTCATACGAATCTAATGATACCAAAATTTTGAAAATCCGCTCAGAAATATTTGAGATTTCAGCCAAAATACAATGCAACCCAGCTTTTAGAAACATGCGGCTAATAGATAATAGATTAGTGGGCTTTGGAAACTAAAATGGCACATTTCTGTGTAAATCTGGTAACCTAAAATAACATTGGAAAAATCATAGTAGCCATTGAATGTAATAAAACAATATCCGCTGTCAGACAGATACAAAATAAAGCGTTGCGGAAATCTCTTTGAGTAAAAATTAAAGAAAATGAATAATTTTAGTAGAAATGAAAGGTCGATATGTTACTGATATATGGAGAGCGTCTACACTAACGGAAATGATAAGAATCCACAAGACAGAAAATCCGAATGAACATCTATTCACAATATTACCATATGTAATTATATGCTATAACAATTCGGTTAACAAAACACACGGCTTCACACTTGTTTTTTGACATACGTCTATTATAGACCACCTGAAACTTCCCACACAGCACAATCGGGATATGGGATGTCAAATTGAAGTACCTGGATATCCCAGTACGTAAAGTAGATAGTGAAATGGACGTCCCATTTAGGATATCCCAGGATATCCTTCAAGCCCACTAAACATGAAACATAACTAAAATATTAAAAAAACATTTTTTTAAAGTTACTTTGTCAATGTTTTTTTGTAATATTGTTTTTATGTAATTATAATTTTATTTTAATACATCCAAAAAACATTATTTATTAAAACAACTATGTTACAAGAAATCAATATTATTTATGTGTTTAAAATATAACGTACATGCCAAATATTGTTCATAAACACTGATAATATTACTGGAATGTAACATAATGCAATATTATTCTATAACAGCTCCATAATGTTATTACGTAATATTTATAAAATTATATTAACAACACCTGTCATTAACATTGTTATTAAATTAAAGTTACATTTATAGGTTATAATGATAAATGTTATTAAACCAACATTCATCTATAGTCACGTGATGCGTCTAAATGCTATTTATTGGCCATTCCAGACCGAACGCAACGGACGCATCCGAGACGGCTAAACAAGAAGAAAAGGAGAATCGTCAGTCACACGCCATTTTGCCTCGAATTTGTTTGCAAAGATAGCATTATAATACTTAATAGTTAATAGTGTTCAGTATGTCAGAAATTGTTGAAGTCTTGTTCGCGAAGGCGACTTTATATAATAGTTTAGTCAAAGATTATCTTTGGTTATATAGTGTTCAATATGTCCGAAAACAAAGGGTAAGTAGATAAGTAAGTGTTTATTGTACACGTACTTGATAGTTATTTATTTATGCAACGAATGCGATACTTCTTTTCCCAAGTGGGAATTTCTGATAATCCAAGTGAAAAAGGCTCATTACACTTATTAATATTAGATTTAAGAAAATATAATTTCGTATATTCTGCTACAAAACTGTTGCCTTCATCCTAAAGATGTACTGTGCTGCACAGGGATACTTTGTATATAATTAAGTTTCAGCAATATTTAACATTTTTTCGAAAGTTCGGTTTCCTTAAAAATCAAGCTCACATTGACAAATTACATTGCGAAGAGATGAAAAATACTTTGGTACTTACCTAGCTAACGGTTCACACTTATTGAAAATGTAAAAATGTGTTTTATGTATATTTGAAATTAATGAACTAATGTTTTAAATCCCCATTTTAGCAATAGCAATTAATCTAGATCAAGCAACTCTTATATAAATTCCAACTCTTACTTGATCTTGGCAATTAAAGCTACGATGCAGCGGATCTTAGAAGCAGTAAATGAAAGTGGTGAAACTACTAAAAAGGACTTGTTGAAAGACGACAAAATTCGATGAATTTCTGCTAGTAAAAGAACTGAAAACAGATAATAACATGGAGAATCGGTAAGTGAAAAAAAAAAAAAAAAATTCACTTGTTAGCATAACCAGAAGTCAGGTTATCGAAAGAATGCAAAGATTTCATTAATGTTTTTATATATAGTTTTTTCCTTTAGTTCTCATAGATAGCTTTTCTTTCCACTGTTTGCAAAATCCTATAAAGAATATGTTTCATTAGGGTATTTAATGTTTAAAAATAAATTTTGATTTTATATATATATATATATATATATATATGAAGTGTTGGTGTTCTTCCGGGTGTTTTCCCGTGTAGTTGGTATGCTCCTGTGGGAGCCACGCTTGTCTAAACGACGTTGCTCGAACTCTGAGTTCGAGCAACGAGGAGCAGCAGTAGCAGCAGCAGCAGCAGTAGCAGCAGCAGCAGCAGCAGCAGCAGCAGCAGCAACAGCAGCAGCAGCAGCCGCAGCAGCAGGCAGCATTCAGCTAGAACCTGAAGATGGCAGATGAGATTCCGCCGAAACGTCGTTAAGACAAGCGTGGCTCCCACAGGAGCCTACCAACTACACGGGAAAACACCCGGAAGAACACCAACACTTCATTCAACACCCGTGAAAACCTAAGAAACAACATATATATATATATATATATATATATATATATATATATATATATATATATATATATATATGAAGTGTTGGTGTTCTTCCGGGTGTTTTCCCGTGTAGTTGGTAGGCTCCTGTGGGAGCCACGCTTGTCTGAACGACGTTTCGGCGGAATCTCATCTGCCATCCTCAGGTTCTAGCTGGAAGCTGCCTATTGCTGCTGCTGCTGCCGCCGCTACTGCTGCTGCAGCAGTAGCGACAATGCTGTTGTAAACTTATAAATATAAAGACGATTTTACAGCCAGTATTATACTCACATTCACATTAAACTTTTAAACCTACAGTTATATTTTTCATTTAGAGTCATCGATAACCCTATTTAATCAAATAAATATTTTTTTTAAACTCATTATCGTCACCTCAAATAAAACATATATGTATTTCAAAGCGCAAGCAGGTGAATTAAACAAAAAACGATTATTAAAATGGCAGTCTACTACCACTATGGCAAACATTAGAAAATTAACTATCTAATCTTTGACTATAATGCAAGTAGGAGTGCTCCCATCTACATTAAATGAAAACTGAAATTTTCCTTTTAATTTTAAAATGTTTCTTTCATGAATATAGGATATTTTTAAATAATTATATGAACATAATACTCATTGCTCAATTGAACAACATTCACTTTTCGCACCATATAATAATATTGTATTGAAATTTGCTATTGCACTTGATTTTGTATTTTGTTAATGCACAAATTGTACGGTTATGGCTGTAAGGGTATATTATGTTGAAACCAGATACTTAACTGCAAAGAATAAATACGCTCTTTAAAGCAAAGTTCACATGAAAGACGGAAGCGTACTGTAGTCTACCAAGCGTATAAGGTCCACGGTTCAAATCCCACAGCCGGATTTCAAGGTAAGTGTTTAAAATTCTGGTACAGTGTTATTATACTCTTCGCAAATACAAAACGAAGACTATATTGCATTCGATTGACACATTTCTAAAACCGGTAATATTGCTCGTAGAGAAAAAAATTTCATATCACTGTGTTGGTGATCGAATTCTGACCAACTTTCAAAATGTTCGTCCGTCTGTCTGTCTGTCTGTCTGTCCGTCCGTCCGTCCGTCTATCTGTCTGTCCGTCCGTCCGTCACGTTTCTTGTATGCACGATAACTTAAGGACGAAAAGTGCGAGAGTATTTGAATAAGTTAGTGTTCGCTAGAGGAAGAACCCTATTGTTTTTTAAGAAAAACTGTTTGAAACTAATATCATTTACAAGAATGTGCAACAATTATATAACAAGTATAGCAAATCGGCGAAGAGTATAATGGTTAACTTGTTTATATGTATGTTCAAACCATTCCTAATTAATAGAGACGTAAAATGAATAAAAACCGAATGATTAATTAATTAATTAATATTCTCAAGTAAAAAACGATTTTTATTTGGGCACGTATTCGTCAAATCAAGGTCATATTTTGACGTCAGCATTAAACCTTGATCGTACGTCAAAATGACGTATGAAAAAGGTTCTTATTTGGGGCCATATTCGTCAAATTAAAGTCGTATTGAACGCGATTGTGACGTCAGGATATGACATCATTAGGATGTGACATTAGACCGCTATTTAGACGTACACTGAACGTCATTATATTGGGACTTATGACAAGTGTATGACGGGAAATTTACGTCAGTGTGCTAGCTGGGATAATACCCTACACATGTTTTCCTTTCAATGTTGGACGGAACACGTTTCTAGACTACTTTTTCGTATTCTGAATATTTATACTAATATATACACATACATGAAACTTATACTTATATACTAATATAAGTACCTATTTATTTACAATTCATATGTTACAAATTTTACCTATAATATAGTATCTCTGTTTAATTAATTATGCTCATATTAATACAGTATAGGTATATAGTTAATTAACTTTAATTAAAACCTAAATTTTAACTAATAATAACTTTTTTCAGATTTCTGTTGTAGATGTAATTGGCACTGATTGCACAAACGTGCAGTAAATTGCAAAACGTTTCTCATAATATTAATAAGCACATTTATAGCAATAATTTTGATAGCCGAAACTATGCTAACAAGCACTCTTAAAAATTCATTATTTACTGGTAACAATGGTTGATTATTTGACAGCTGTTGATTATTTTGCAAATCTTTGTTAATTAAATTCCCAGTCCAGCCAGTGGCTTTTGTTAGAAGAGCATATATGGAATCCCCTGTACCTCCTTGTGATTCCGAACTATGTCCTATCGAAAAAGAACCATCAGCATTTTCAACACTGGGAAGTTGTGCGGATGTTATGAAAATCAGTCCAATCTGAAACAAGTTCAAAATTAGATTCTTACAATAAATAATAATGACTAAGTAAAAAAATATTAATATATTAGGAGTAATCAATTTCAAAATAGTTTATTTTTATTGCCTTATTATTAAAAATGAAGGATATGTGTGCATTAATAGACAGGTAATACAGCAATTTCCAAGCCGTCACTTGGAAATAAGGTTCCTCCAGAATGCATTAAAGACATCCGCTCTGGTTTACAGCCTGCGTTCAAATGAGGACACGCGCCAACATTCTTAACTTTTGATTACGGTCTCGAATGATTAGGGGTCGAACTTGAGCCCTTCGCCCCGATGCATCACTGTAAACCTGGATAGGCCTCGTAAGGGGCGGGCCTGCTTTTTCGTCAAGCCCCCCCACACACACACACACAAATACGGGCAGCGTGGGCGAATGTCAGAAGATCTTCCCTGGCCCTGGTTGTTGGACCCTGCCGGCCGGATCATTTCTTCTGGCGCTCCTCTCTCTTCTGTTCTTTCTTCGCCAACATGTCGGCTCTCAAGAGCATCTTTTATCTGTCGTGAAAGGGAACGGCTGCCCTTTCGGGATTTGGAAGGAGATTTGGGGGTTTTGACTAGTCGGAAGCCCAGGATGCCAAGTGGTATCATGTGCTCCGATTTCGTCGGAAGGAAGAGTCAACTGTGTAGCTCAGGATTGTGTTCGGCCAAAGACGCGTTTTTAACGTCAGAGGCCGGCAAGCGGCTAAGGGTACCAAGCTGGTTGTTTGCTGGTGCCCTCGGGATCGGGTGATTTAGGTGTTTCTGGTCATTGTCCCATTTCGGGGTGGTTTGAAAAAAAAGTTGGGGAAAGCGTAGTCGCCTTGTGACTAGGCAAATGAGTCTATTCAACCGGATTGCTCCCGATCAGCCGGAGCAAACTCGTGTTACGGTAGTGCTGGATCAGCTACTCCTAGAATTGCGGGCGCACATCCGGGAACGCTCCTATGGCTGCCTCGAAGACCTCGTGGCAGTAGCTTTGAAGGTCGAGGAAGACACACGTGAGGACTGTCTCGACTATAGAACGAAACTCCTCTGATATCTCGCGCAACGGGCAACACCATAGAACCAATCAAAACGTACGGCCTCGAGGCTGGGGATCACACATCCCATATATGTACCGTTTGGGGCAACAGCTAACACGATGAGTGCCACAAGAATCTTTACCAGCAGTATCGACACGATCAGAACAGAGAAACGAGTCCCGCTCGCCCCCCTCTACAATCCAGCCAACGGTAATTGGTGTAGTCAGGAGAACTGGAGGCGCGGCCCTCCAAGAGGCAATAATCCTCCTCCCGCGAGAAGAAACGGGGATGGGTACTGTGCCATCCGTCGCACCGGAGAGGCCACCGCCAGCACGTACGACCAAGACCGCCAGGAAAATTTGCGAGCCGAAGAAGTTATCAGCTGGTACTTTTACTTTAAAAACCGGTGCCTAAGGAATCACTACTTCCACATCCAGATTTCCCATCCAGGCCTTTAAACGAAAACATCTTAATACTATGTTTACACTCCAGTATTTGGAAATAATTGCTCATAGAATTTTAATAATATGTATTTAAAATCAGGCGGCTGTCTATTTTCAAATTTTTAGTGAGCATTTTTTTAAAGTTGGTTAAAAAATGTTTACATCTCCTTTTCTAGTAGCCCCGTATATTATTTATACCAAACAAAAAATATCCCCTCGTTTTGTTTTATCATCAGCATCGTCATCAGAGATGTGTGTACCAATAAATGTTATGTAAATCTGTAAAAGTTTAGTCACTATGGCAGCCATATGGGATTCGCTATTTTGAATTCTAAATTTTTGTATCAGCTACTCCTAAAATACATAATTACCAATGTTAATGCAATTCCGATGAAAATCGCACCAGCACATTCGCTAATTCTCGAATAAAAAGACATGTTTCCAATTATTGCTTATACTAGACGTAGCTTACTGGAGCTAATATGAGCAGTGCTGGATTACCCTATAAGTACGCTAATTACGCCCGTGCGTAAACTTGCAGATTTTTAGGGACGACGACAAGCAAAATCAGAATAATAAAAATTCGCTCGACTGCACACCTTGCATTTATAACTTTGTAACTTGTAACATATGAATGGACATAATTTATTATACCGCTGTCGGTTGTCGGTTGCCGTCCATCAAGGCTGCGAACAATTCCTGTGATATTCTTTACCAAAAAAGTGGTACGCTACTGACATTTTTCCATGTGGATATTTTTTCTGAATAGCCTAGTCAATTCTACATGAAAACGATCTCTTGCATTTTTCTCGTGAGACACACAGTTCTTGATTAAAAGAATTAAATGCAAATTGAAACTAATTACACAGGCACATCAAAAAAAAGTTGTCAATTCCACGGACCAAATCAATCATTTCCGGTGTATTTCGGCTTGCTGAATCCGAATCCGGTGTCAGTTTTGCCCCAACACACGAAAGTTTGTTTCTATCCTCAAAAAACAGCAACAACAATTAATTGCATTTTTCTAACTGTTTTTTGAGGATAGAAAAACATTGTGACGTGACGGTGCAAAACTGACACCGGATTCAGAGTCAACAAGTCAGAGCACACCAGAAGTGATTGGTCTGGTCCTTTGAATCGACTGCTTTTTTGTGTGCCTGTATAATTAGTTTCAATTTGAATTTAATTGTTTTAGTCAAGAACCAAAAAAAACGCAAGAGACCATTTTCTGTAGAACTGACCGGGCTATTCAGAAAAAATATTCACATGGAAGAATGTCAGTGGCGTACTACTTTTTGATAAAAAATATCAGAGGACATGTTGGCAGGGACGCCACTGGTGGGCCGATAAAATAACTTTTCTAACTAAAATATGTGGTTTTATATCATATTAACACATACCAAAGTTGAGAATAATATCTAAAGTGTAGCAAGAAATTTAAGCCGTTGCGGACATATATTCATACGAACTTTTCTTCATAAAATGACCTAACCAATTACACCTTGAAATATTAGCACGCCATTAAGGAACGCCCTATATCTGACTAAAAATGTATAATTTTTCTATGAAAAATCCTTTTTACTGAAAACTAAATAAAAAAAATTAAAAAACTTGCAGATACATTTTGAAGTACTATTTCTTATGAGCATCTTAAAAAAATTATTACAAGACGATAAAAATTGGAGGGCAGCAAGAATTTTGTCCACATTAGTATACAGGATGATTCACGTAGGCCATTTGGATTAGAAACTTGAAATTTGGTATGCAGCCATAATCGATCATGCCCGTTCTATCTAAAATATTTTCAGTCCTCCAACTATACAGGGTGTGCCAAAAATTGGTACCAACTTTCTTATTTTAAATGGAAACCTATATTTTTCTTTACATGGTTCGATTGGTCTTCTAATTCTGAGTTTAGAGAATCTAAGTTATGTTAACTTATCTATTACAATTTTTGACATATGTCCAATTTTTTGAAAAAAATTGCTGCTGCAGTAGTTTACGAACAAATTTTTATCTCGCAAACCTTTCAAAATTATGAAACCAAATTTGTGAAGCAGTTAGCTGGAAGTCTAGTCTAACTTTTGATGACCCATCGGTGGTCCCATTTTGTACCATATAGGCGCAGTCGATTTTCAATTGTCGTAATCAAAAATTGTCGAAAAGTCAATTTTTTCAAATGGCACCTACTATTTTTTTTCACGCAGTTCGAAAGAAAATTGAATTTTAGGGTGAGTTACTTAAGCATTCCCTATACCTAACTTCACCCCATATCGAGTTATTCAATAAAAATCAAGAAATACCTTATCTTGCCGAGGGATTCCTCACTTCATCAAGTATACCATGGAAACGAAAGACAGTTGTAATAATTTTTAAAGAAAAATATGGATTCTTATTTAATTAGACACAACACCAACAAATTATTATTAACGAACAAGAACAATGTTGACGAAATTCTGACGTAAATGTTCATTGACCACCATATTTTTGTTCAAATATTCTATTATTCTACTTTCAACATATTGCGTAGCACATCTTTGCGCCTACCATTTCTGACGCCAGAAATCAATGCAAAGTTGAATTTTAGGGCCACTTTTATTAACATTGTGTATATCTATCTATAGTCGTTTTTGAGTTATTGGCATTTTTTGAAAAAAAAAAACAATATTTTGTTTACTACCACCCCAGTACGTGCACGTGAAAAGAAAACTGCAACTCTCTAGCTTTATTCTTTAGAAGGAGGGTAATAAACAGTAATTGTTTAAATAATTTGAAGGTTTTATTGACAATTCTTAATCAACAAAATTAGATAAATAATGTGTGAAATAAAAAAAAGGAACTATTACAAAATAATAAGTTGTAATTGTTGTCCTCAGGGGGATTTGGGCTAGAATTAAATAATCCCTATGGGAACTTTTGAGTTTTTGGTAGATTTTTGGAAGCAAAAAAGTATTTTAAAAAGTTATCAATGCCACCGAGGGCGAAAGATAAAAAAAAATGGTGTATATACTAGAAGCCAAGGCCTCACATTTTTTTATAATATTTTTCATTCCCCCAACCATCCCCTCTCCATTATTTAAAGGGATTGTTAAAATGAAATTTAGATATTTACTTGAAATTTGGAACCTACACGTATATATTATAACGACACCTGGAACTAGATTATATTTTGAAATGATTCCGTTGAAGGGTTGGGCGTTGAATAAGGGTAAATAAGGTGAAAATAAGTAAAGCAAGCCGGTAAGAGTACAGAAACTTGGTATTTGGTGTATATACTAGAAGCCAAGACCTCAAATTTTTTTATAATATATTTCAGCCCCCTTTACCACTCTATTATGAAAGGGGCTGATAAAATTAAATTGAGATATTCACTTGAAATTTGGTACACGTATGTATCATAACGACATCTGGAACTAGATTATATTTTGAGGTGATTCCGTTAGAGGCGTTGGGAGTAAACTAGAGGTAAATAAGGGAAAATGAGTAAAGCAAGCAGGTAAGAGTACAGAAACTTGAGATTTGGTGTATATTACTAGAAATAAAGGCCTCAAATTTCTTTATGATAGTTTTCAACTCCCCACCACCTCCACTCCATTAAAAAAAAAATAATAAATATTCGCTTGAAATTTGGTACGTGTATGTAATGTAATGTAATGACGTCTCATTGAGTAATTCTGTTGAAGGGGTGGAGTGGGGGTATAATTAGGGAAAATAAGTAGAGCAAGCTAATAAGAATCTAGAAACTTCATTTTTGGCGTACATGTTAGAAACCAACCCCTCAGTTTTTTTTGTCACATCCGAATATTAGTAAAATTTTATAACCAATTATTTACACATTCTAGAGTGCAAATATAGTCGAGAAATTTTCCTTTAGAGACTTGGATGAAAAATCTGGATGTGGAAGTAGTGATTCCTTAGGCCGTGGTTTTTTAGTATTACTTACCGACCCTATTGACTTTCTCTACGAAACATTGGTGTTGTGTGAATGGCTTTGCAGCCACAGGCATAGTATATACATATAGACAAATAGTATTGAAAATATAATAAATCTTCGATTCTAAAATATATGCACTAAGTATATATTTTTCTTGTGTCAAAGTTAATTTTTTGTCATTTACGAGCAATTTGAATAAAAATTTTATGAATTATAAAGTAGGTACACTAAAATTACAAAAAATTTAAAGTCAACTAATTTTCTGTCGAGAACATTTGAACATTTTTGACTACTAAGATGAAATCGGAACGTGACATATGAACATCCCAAAACCAACGAAACGTGTTACATTAGCGAGTATATTTCAAGATATAGATAATTTAATGGAGTAAATTCTGAAACAGAGAAAAACATGCAATTGTTTTTCAATATAAGAAAGAAATGTTACGATTAAAATATATATTATTATATAATACTGACAGCTGCATCTTCCCTGTAAAATATTTTTTTATTACGATCGTTTCTTCAAAAGTTATCAAAGCTTTTGTACCCAAATCCAAGGGAAAGGCATTCGTGCGTTGGCTCCTGACGAAACTTTTTGTCAAGGCACTTACTTATTTTTCGTTCTTTAATTTTCATATCCACGATAGTATTAGTGTAATTTTCATATTTTAAAAGTTATATAAAAAAAATTCTGTTTAAATTTGACGCCATTTTGTTCTACGTTCCACTCACAGTGGTCTTGGTGACTTTTTAAAATACCCTTCTACTAGGTATGTACTAAAAATTTACCAAAAACTCAAAAGTTCCCACATATTTTTTTTCCATCTTTTTCAGCTATTTTTTTCCTGGGAACTGGACTATAAATGATTGTTTAAGCAATTTCAAAATCATCAAGATATTAACAGAATCTATATATAATGTGATTAATTAATAATAATTTGTGCAATAAGACTCAAATAAACAATAACAAGCTAACCATTATACTCTTCGCCGATTTACTCCACTTTTTATATAATTGTTGTACCTTCTATAGGATACTCTTCGCAGTTCTTTTTATAAATAATATTGGTTTTGGACATTTTTTGTTTAATTACAAAACATACAATTTTTTTTTTTAACTCAAATAATTATTTACTTTTTTATTCATTGATCGATATTTTTCAAGACAATAGAGCTTTTCCTCTAGCTAACACTAACTTACTGCCCAAATTTCAGTACAATCAGGCTTTTCGTTCTTAAGTTATCGTGCTTACAAGAAACGTGACGGACAGACAGACGGACGTACAGACGGGCGAACATGTTGAAAGTTGTTCAGAATTCGATCACCAACACAGTGATATGAATTTTTTTTCTCTACGAGCAATATTACCGGTCTTAGAAATGTGCCGATCAAATGCAATATATACTCCTCTTCATTTTGCTCTCGTGGGATTGCTTTGAGACCTATAAAAAGCCTAAAAAGGTTTTATGAGGGTTGAATTTAATAATTATTACTTATACTCTTCCCAAATACAAAACGAAGAGTATATTGCATTCTATTGGTATATTTCTAAAACCGGTAATATCGCTCGTAGGGAAACAACTTTCATATCACTGTGTTGGTGATCGAATTCTGAACAATTTTCAAAATGAAACATATTCTTTATAGGATTTTGCAAACAGCGGAAAGAAAAACTATCTATGAAAACTAAAAGAAAAACTGTATGTAAAAATATTAATGAAATCTTTGCATTCTTTCGATAACCTGACTTCTGGTTATGCTAACAAGTAAAAATTCTTATTTGCCATTCTCATTCTAACACTAGCATCCAACATAGTCCCCTACGGCTCAGCAGGTTAAACTAGTATCTACATGATCCCCTACGATATTTAACCTGCCTAGCCGCAGGGGACTATGTTGGATGCTAGTGTTAGAATGAGAATGGCAAAGAATTTTTACTTGTTAGCATAACCAGAAGTCAGGTTATCGAAAGAATGAAAAGATTTCATTAATATTTTTACATATAGTTTTTCTTTTAGTTTTCATAGATAGTTTTTCTTTCCGCTGTTTGCAAAATTCTATAAAGAATATGTTTCATTACTATAAGCAAACAAATAATAAATAATTCACTTTTAAACATTGAAAATGTCCGTCCGTCACGTTTCTTGTAACCACGTTCTTAAGAACGAAAAGTCGGATTGTAGTGAAATTCGTATACTAAGTTAATGTTAGCTAGCGGAAGAACCCTATTGTCTTTGAACAAAATCAATCAATAAATTATCAATTATCAATGAATTATTTAAATTCTTTAAATTTATATATGTATAATATATAATACTGTTACATTGCAAAACCGTCCAACAGCAATAAATTTGTCACAAATGCGATACGATTATGGACCAAGCTTTGACGGTTTTCATTCATCCCGCAGTTAGAGAATGCCGCCCTCCCTAATACAATCTAACATTATTGCGGAGAGTATTCTACAGAATATGCAACAATTATATAAAAAGTGCAGTAATTCGGCGAAGAATATAATGGTTAACTTATTATTTATCTTTGAATAATTTTGAAATGGGCACTTGTGCTCACGACGATTTAACGATTCTATCGTAAATTTACGGGAAAACATTTTTTACCTATAAGAAATTCATGAGAAGCTCCATGGCCTCGGAGACACGTTTTAATATGAAGCGATGTTGCTCAAATTTGGAGATCATTTTTTTGTTATTTCGAACAAATGTGGGGAGTGAGACAAATGAAATAAAACTTGATTTCCTGAGCCACCCTATTGCGCATACATAAGAGATGACGTACATACTTGTCGAATTGAGAAGCTCTTCCTTTTCAATTTCTTAAAAACTGGTTAAAAAGGCATATGTCCTATTCTATTATCCACATTATCTAGATTTTACCCGCCGACGCATTATGGACAGGGCCGTCGAGAGAAAATCGGGGCCCAGGGGGTAGTAACATACGACCACCACCAATCTTCAACATAAATTTTCGAAGAGAGGGGGGGGGGTGGCATTCATAATAATAAACTATTTATCTCTACAAAAATTTCGAAGAGCAGGGGAGAGTATTCTCTAGAATTGAATATTTTTCTCGATCGAAATTTTGAAGAGCGGGGGTAACATTCCTTAAAATTAACTATTTATTTCGATCAACATTTTGAAAAGCGAGGAGTAATATTCCTCAACATTGAATATCTATCTCCATCGAAATTTTAAAGAGCGAGGATTGATGGCCGTGATATTCCTTAGGATTAAATATTTATCACAAGATAGAAATTTCAAAAAGCGGGAGCGAGGATATTCCTTTACCTAGCAATTTCTAATTTATCACATTATATAAATACAAGTCTTTCGGAACTCGTTATTATTACTAATCACTTAAAAGTATACCTCTCCCATTTTACCTAACACAAATGCTAATCTTCAACTTCCTCTAAAACCCGGGCCCCCTCAAAACCGCCGGGCCCGGGGGGAAACATCCCCGACCCCCTCTCGACGGGCCTGATTATGGATTAAATTTAAATGTGTGCTTCTAGTTATTACTAAAATAGTTTACGAACTCTATACTAAGAACATCTATGTGTATGATATTGACTTACCAAAGTGATAATAATTTTTAAAAAGTCCATTGTAAAATTATGATTTACTTAACACAAACTAAAGTTTAACATTTTGTTTGATAACTATAACTAAGTAGGTTTATGGGAATTGATGTTAATGCCTAATTAAAAATAAATTTACCGACCTTAAAACTGAAACTCATTTTCATTTTTGTCTAGACGAATAACATGTCGGGTGAAAATTAAATAATAATTGCATTACGTAAGTACCTAAAGTAGGTATATACTTAGTATATATACTTACCTACATCTAAAGTTTTCGTAATATTGGAGGAAGTATATCAGATTCAGCAATAGTATCTACTGGGTAATATTAAATCGCGTATAAGAAAGAAAATATTAGTTTCATGCGCCATTAAGCTGTAACTAGTCTACGTCAGATAGAAGATCGCTTGCCATTCTAAGATATAAGACGCCTCGAAACATGTTTCTACAAAAGCGTCTAGGTAAAGTCTGTATCAGCTTTTATGGCGTGTGCGTCACGAGAAGCGTACGGTCTAAGATGATTTGAAGCGAGGGACAAACAGAGTCGGATCAACCAGTCAAAGCGCGCCGCTCGGCTATGCTAATTGAGTGAGTACAAACGTTGGCCTGTTATCGAGTTTAACGGCATGAATGAATGAAAGAGATGAACGTATAAAGGTAGAAGTTTTATGAGTGGAAAGTCGTAGGTTTAGAATAGCCTACCGCTTGATATGTGTATGAGTGCATGAGAACAAATCTTAAAAGCATAGCGTAGCTCAAGCCGTACACACGCCATAAAGGCTGAGCCAGTCTATACACCAATTTTGCAATTATTCGTGCATGCGCAAAACGTGATATCATGTATCTGACTATTTATTCCTGGCCCTAGTATGTATACCGTCAGCCGAATGGTTGGCGCATAGGTAACGCTTTAGCTTACATATGTACGTGAGTCATACTGTATATGTGCACGCATATTCAGAGTCGCAGTAGTTTCGTGAAAATATAGTGGAACAAAGTACGGAAAGTGTGTAGAAGTGAGAGTAAGTCGACGAGAGTGCGTTGTGAGTAGAAGCAGCCCTCGGGGACCCCAATTTACCAAAAAAAAGGTAAAAATCCAAAAAGTTTGACATTGACATCTAATATTAAATTTGCATGAAGTAAACTAGATCTAACAAAAACTATTTCAAAATATAACCTAAAAAACCAAATTTGACCAAGAATAAAGAAATTCCCTAGAAAACTAGGCGATTTCAAAAAACTAAATTTATTTCCCCGACCGGTTGGTTGAAACCGGTCGAGGTTTTCGAATATGGAGGATTATACAGCCAAAATCGAGAGCGGAAGAGCCGCCGTCCAACACGCCTTGGCGGATTGTTCCCTCCCAGGACCGAAGGAGTCACAGTCTGTATCGGGGAGCGAAACAGACTGTTCAACGATGAGTTTAGACAGCGCATTAACCAGTAGAAAGCTGAAAAGAAAAATGCCAACCAGCAGTGTGGTGGTGGCAGAACCTGCAAATATAGTAAGAGATAAAGATAGCGACTCCGAGTCGAGCACTAATAGCGTAAAAAAGGCGCCAGCAAAGATAGCCAACACACAAAAAACGGCCGACACTGCTATAATTAATTTATTCGCCATGCGACTCAAGAAGGGGAAGGTGGCGGTGAAGGAGGACGGTAACTCGTTCTTCACTCATCCGGGAACAAGCGGCATAAAAAAAATGCCACCCCCATCATCGATACCCCCCACCATTACCACCCAGAACAGACACGAAGGACCGGTAAACATTGCAGCAGATATGGAGGTGGAGCCGCCCACACAACCCCACCCAGAGCCTGAAAAGCCCTCCATAGCTCCCCAACATGCAACTAACAGGAAGCCGCCTCCAATTATTATCCATGGAAAATTAGCAAACCACAAAAGTCTTAATATTTTTCTTAAGAGTAAGCTAAGAGGTGGCCACCTGTGGCGACACAGTGAAAATACGACGACGTTACAGCTACAAAATAAACAGGACTGGCTAGTTGTTAACAAGTACCTCGATCAGGCCACAGTGGAGTTCCACACATATACTCCCAAAGACGAGAAGAATCATGCGTTTATCGTAAGAGGAATCCATCACGAAGTCGCAACAAAGGACCTGATCGAGGAACTGGAGCAAACATACAAAATCGAAGTACGAAACTTATACACCCTAAACGGCACGAGGCACCCCGCCTATATGCTGATCACCAATAGCGCCATGTCGCTGAACGAAATTCAAACTAAGGTGACGTGCCTTGACAACACAGCCGTACGCTGGGAACGGCAGATAAATGCAAAGAACATTATTCAATGCCATCGGTGCCAGCAGTGGGGTCACGCAACGTCCAACTGTCATGCTGCCCCCAACTGCCTAAAGTGCGCCGGTGGTCATTTGACCAAAACATGTACAAAGGCACGTGACCAGCCAGCGAAATGCGTGAACTGCGGGGATGCCCACCCGGCCAACAACATCGAGTGCAAGGTGTACAAGAAAAAAATGGATATAATCGAGGGACGCAACAGAAGAGTGGCTCCACCTTCACAAATGAGGTACGTGGCGGCCCCACCCCCCACCACCAACGCCTGGACGCAAAGGGCCCAAAATTCCAGATCGCCACCAGCAGGACCGGCTTTCGGGCCACCATTGCCGCCACCTACCACTATCAGATCTGAAAGGACGCCACCTATGAACCAACGGACGGACGGGCCAACAGGAAACCTCGATTCCGGAATGGATCAACTCCGCCGGCTTGGAGAGCAAACCAGAATTTTATCCTCACTTATCGATCTCGACAATCTGATAATGCGGATGGAGGAGCTTAATGAGAAGCTAAGACACTGCAACTCGCCCTTCAGCCGCTTTCAAGTAGTGGTGGGATTCATAAATAGTCTCCCTGAAGATGCCTTTTAAGCTCATTCTCTCTTCGTGGAACGCTAATGGTGTAGGTAACAAAATTCCTTTCTTAATCAACTATTTAACGAGGCACAAAATCGACATTATGCTTCTGAACGAAACGAAACTTAACAGACGGGACAAGCTCCGCGTCCGAGGGTACACGACAATTCGGAAAGATAGGGCCGACAATAACAGGGGAGGCGGCGTGGCTGTGCTCATAAAGTCAAATATTGCCCACACACATCGTTCTGTGAGGAACACTACCATAGAGAACGTGTGTGTGACGCTGGATGGCGGAATGAGCATAGTGGCCGCGTATAACAGCCCCGCAAATGGCTTCGCAGCGGGTTGTCTCGAGAATTTACTCAACACAAGCCCGCGCTGTCTGGTCATAGGAGACCTTAACGCGCGACATAACGCATGGAACTGCCATCGCAACAACGCAAACGGCAATACTCTGTACGATTACGTAAGTAATCGAAATGTCATCGTGCAGTATCCTGACGATCCCACGCATTTTCCAGATAACGGCACAACACCTACCACCCTCGACATAGTGATCAACAAGGATGTGAGGAACTCTACGCAGCCGGTGGCTCTGGAGGAACTCACATCTGATCACAATCCAATCCTTTTGAAATTGGATAACATGTCGAGGGAAGACACGACACGCAAAATCACCTCCTACAGGGACGCCGACTGGCGTCTCTATAAGGCACACATAAACACGAACCTAACACTAACAAACGACATCACTACAGCCGCCGAACTGGAAAATGTAGTCGGTGAGTTTACGGGGTTACTGCGGGATGCCAAACGGAGTGTTGCAACAACTATAACAGTAAACCCATACAGAGACCAACTTGACGATGCGGTCATACAAAACATAAGGGAAAAGAACCGACTCAGACGGCTTTGGCAGCAAAATCGCGATGTCACAGCTAAGGCCGAGATGGTCAGGTTGCAACGGCTAATCAGAACCGCCATCACCACCGAGAAAAACTGGAAATGGCGGGATAAGCTGGAAGCATTAAACCCTCGAGACAACTCACTGTGGAAATTAGCGAGAGCAATGAAAAATACGCGGGAGCCAATGCCCGCCTTGACAAATGCAAACGGACGAACGGCATTAACTGACTCGCAAAAAGCGAACGACTTAGCTGAATTCTTCCAGACGATACATAACAGAGACGTACCTAACGACATTGAGCAAGACCGCGTAGAAAATGACGTCAACGAACTGATTGGTCATGACATTCAATTGACGCGACGAGAATTTCTAAAAGTCATGACCAAGCCCTCGGAAGTGGCCGGCATCATCCGGACACTGCCAAACGACAAATCCCCTGGGAAGGACGATATCGAATACAAGTTCCTCAAACATCTCCCGAGGAAAGGCATTGTTCAAATGACGTATATCATTAATGCGATCCTGCGGCTACAACACTGGCCAGGCCAGTGGAAGTGCGCCGTGGTTGTGCCAATACTGAAATCGAACAAGAACGCGAAACTCGTCGACAGCTATCGACCCATCTCGTTACTGTCGGCGATCTCCAAGTTGGTGGAGAAGATCATCCTGATCAGACTAGACGCTGTTCAGGATGAGCTTCACATCGACGATGAGTGTCAGTTCGGCTTCAGGAAGGGCAGGGGCACTGTGCACCAGGTCGTCAGAATTGTTAACGATGTCAAGGTACAATGCAACCTCGGGAAGAGCACCGCCATGGTGCTCCTCGACGTCGAGAAAGCTTTCGATACCGTCTGGATCCCTGGACTCATACACAAACTTAATGCACTAGACTATCCATTACACTTAACCAAACTGATTCACTCTTTCCTGACGGGCAGGTCGCTGCAGGTCAGGGTGAACAATAAACTATCAACACGGCGGGACATTCGCGCGGGCGTCCCCCAGGGGTCGTGCCTGTCACCAAAGTTATACAACCTGTATGTATCCGACTTCCCGGAGTTTCCGAATACCAAGCTTGCCAAGTACGCCGACGACACGGCCATGTACGCGCATTCACATAACGCCCAAGCGGCGAACATGCTACTTAAAGCGCACATGGCTCGTGCTACGGCGTATTATGACAGGTGGAAGATTCGGGTCAACGTCGCTAAGTCGGAGGCCATACTCTTCACGCGCCGGTTCACTGAGAACCGAATTTTAACACCAATTTCGATCAGGGGCCAACAAATTCCGATAAAAAGGTGTGTGAAGTATTTGGGGGTGAACCTAGACAAACGACTGACGTTTAACATACACATAAACGAGACGGTACGCAAAGTCTACTCCATGTCGAGGAGTCTGTATCCGCTCCTGACAAGGGGTAGCGGACTAAATAGAGACAATAAAAAAT
This sequence comes from Stenurella melanura, assembly GCA_963583905.1. NCBI lineage: Eukaryota > Metazoa > Arthropoda > Insecta > Coleoptera > Cerambycidae > Stenurella > Stenurella melanura. Next base: position 93,940,365 of record OY757310.1, on the reverse strand, counting down.
TGTTGTACACGATGGTGATCAGGCCGGCCATCACATACGCGGCGCCGGTGTGGTGCAGCATTCCGGCCACGACAATGAAAAAACTCCAGGTTCTGGAACATAAATTTATGCGCCTCATCTCCAATTCAGACAGATACACCTCCCTCAGAGATTTGTACGACCGTTGCAATGACATTACGCCACTAGCGGACTTCGTCCGGGAAACATCCCAAAAATTCTATTCCTTTCAACTGGGCGCTAGTCCGCTTACACGCAACATAACCCAAATCAGAATGCATAATGCCCCATTTCAGATAAAACACCCCCTGCCATACCAGGCGTTGTCTATTTTCCGGCAACATCTATAGCCATAATCTCCTTTACCACAACTTTCTTCAACTCTACACTACATCTTCTCAAAACCTCTATTCTATCCCCTCATTCCTTTTCTTCATTTTCTATTTCTGTATTTTTGTCTTTTTTGTTCTCTTGTAATTTTTTGTTTAAAATTCCCTCTCGGCCAACAATTTCCATAAAATCTAAACTTTTAAAATCAAAATCTCCATCTTATCCTTATCCTCTCAACGGCATTGAGACCGTTGAGTCCCATTACCACGAGCGGGGTTTTTTCGTCAAGTTTTCCCCGCATTATCAACCCAAATTCGCATCGATTAGTGCCATATTAGTTTTAAAGTGTAGTTCTTAAGTATTTTAAATTCCACTTGTGTGGATCTGTTCTATCTTAGGCTAAGTTTTAAATCGCAAAAGTTGCGATAGGAGTATTTAGTTGTTAAGAATTTTATTGAGCGGAACCGGCCGCGACCCGACCAACCACACACCCACCGCGGCGCTTCGCACCATGGTCGTTGGGTTGGCTCCGGATCACGGTTCGGGGAAGCAATTAATGTACAAAAATGATTAAATAAATATGTTTTGCTTGCTTGCTTGCTTGCTTTAGCTTACGTAGGCCAGTAGAATTAGAAAAACCGCTGGATGAAATTCCTTACAGGTAACCACTTGGTATATTCGATGTATTCATTGATAAGGAAGAAACCTGTGAATTTCCTCCCATTTTAGAGTGGGGGAACATTTTTTAATTAACGCCTTTTTGTGCAAAAATCACGAAAAATTGAGTTTTTTAAGCATAGCTCTAAGCCAATTAACAATAGCCATATTTGATGTTATACGTTTCGTAGGTGATATAAAGACAGTTCATTTGCCACCCGAATAATTTAAATCGGTTAATAATTTTTTTAAATAATCGAAAAAAACTGTCGAAAAAATCGAAAATTTCAATAATTTTTAATTTCGTGAAAAATTTTCTTATATCCTTAGAACTTGGTGAAAACATGTTTTATGTAACCCTGAAGCTACCATAAAATTTTCATTAAAAAATGTTTATAACTTTTCGAGAAAATTCATTTGTTTATAAAAAAGGCCTGAAATGTTTAATTCAATCTGACCCAGTTCCCGTCATCAAAAATGACTCATCCGGAGCTCATTTTTTCGTTGTGACGTCTAGTTTACGAATACATCGTTGGCATAATGATTTTTTAATATTTTCATCAACAAAATGGCGTTTGAAAAAGTGCGACTTTTTCGGGCAGAGTTTTTTGCGAATATCTTAATAACAAATTAATGTACTGGCATAAAACTTTCATATTCTGGTAGCTCGTATTTTTACATTTTACATGATTTGAAAAAAAAAAAAATTATTGTTGTAAGATGTTTAGAAGCCGAGATAATTTTTTTAGTTGTTAAATACGCCATTTGTTTATTTAATAACATAAACATTTGAAATTTACTAGTTGAAGACTTGATTTTTGTAATTCAGCGAACTGTCACGTATAATATGTATTAAGGGTCGTAAGGTCAATTTTTGTACACTACAGTCTGAATGAGTCTTCGTGCCCCGCCCTCATGTGTCCACGTTAACGTTTTCGGTCAAGCGACTTCAAATTCCGACAAAAAAAAAAATCGATGTGTCTGCTTCATTTATAATGCCATTTCGACTTTTTTTTTTAATTTGGGGTCACACGATGAAATATTAACTACAGTATTAACATTGTTGAAATATTGTTAATAAATTTGTTATAAACAATTTAAATAAAACATTTTTTTTGCCTTCTATTCGAGGAGCGGAGTGCTGAATGAGTACTTAATAACAAACTAATGAAAGAGCATGATTGTGGTTTATAGTATACGTTTAAAAATACTTTTATACTATACTACACTGTATAAATTTGATTTGTATTGTACGTACCTTTTACTGGGTTTATGCAGATATACAAAAGGGGAAGGTGTATGCATGATTGATGTTCAAATAAATTATTAAATGTTGTCTGTAATTGTCTATTTGTGTCATATTCAGATTTTCTTACTTTTTATTGGGTATTTTGCCATTGAAAAATACTTAAAAATTTTAATGAAAAAACCTCTGCGCCAAACGGATCAGACAGAGGTTGGATTTTGAATACTTGACTGTTTCAAAAAGTCTCACACCTAAAAATATATAAACTAGAACAATGTAATAAACTAGAAACTGAAAATGAAAGCTATCGTCAAGTATTCAAGAACCAACCTCTGTCTGATCCGTTTGGCGCAGATGTTTTTTCATTAAAATTTTTAAATATTTTTCAGTGGCAAAATACCCAATAAAAAGTAAGAAAATTATTAAATAATGTATTGTGACGTCCTTTCTTCCGTCCGCCCATAAACAAGTGGAAGCGTTACTTTGACGCTGAGCGTGATTTCGGTTATCTCGAGCGCCTCTTGCAATAGGGCTGGGATAGCTACAGTGGAGAAACGGTTATGCCCAGGGGTCCTGGATGGCAAATTAGACTTTCACTCTTAGGTGCAATTTCTAACCCAAACAAGCACATTATGAAATATAAAATAATAACAGATATTTTGGAAAAAGTTATAAAGTTGAAAAGCCTAAACAAGGAAGTTGTCTTTATTTGGGTAAAAGGACACTCTGGTATAGTTGGTAACGAAACAGCAGATTTAATAGCTAGAACTACCAAAGGTCCCAAAATCGAATATTTACCATATTATGACCTGATATCCAGTGCCAAAATGGATATGAGGAAAAAATGGGAGGAAGAATGGATCCACACAAGGCAAAACACCCACTATTGTCGCATATATAGCCGCCTACCTTCTAAACCATCTTTCATTTCATTCCCGTACAACAGGCAAATGTTTATAACATACATTCGTTGCCTATTTGGTCACGGAGCTTTCAAATCCATGCTGTTCAAGATGAAAATCCTTGATAGTCCTATCTGCGACTGCAACGGAAATATTGGCGACATCAACCACTGGCTATTTGATTGCAATTTTAACGCAATTGGTGTGAACTTCTTGAAAAAAAAAATTTTGGAGAACTGTATTCCGCTACCATTGGATAGTACCTCGCTGCTATACATAGTAACCACAAATGAAAATTTTAAATGTATATTTTGGGAGTTTATTAGGTTATGTCGTGTCAAAATATAGGTTTAGATGAGTTCCTCTGTTCTTATCCACTGTTTTTTATATCACCCCCTTACCGTTGCCCTGTGTGTGTTACGTGTTAAACAAAGGCGTCATGAAGGGCACCTTGACGTGAAGTGTGTGTCCCTGTCCAATAATCCTTGAGTCTTGCAACTAGCTGGTCCTCTCGTGTTAGGTTATAGGTCGATTAGTTTATGGAATTATAGATTTTAAATATAGGTTAGTTATTATATAACTAGTATAACGTAAAATAAAAACATCGTGGCTAAATGGAGACATCCAAAGCCAGTGAAGGAAAAAAAAAAAAAAAAAGACTTTCACTCACATTCAGCAGTAAAAAACACGTGTTGGTAGATAACAAAGTTTATTAACATAAAATTCAATAATACAATGGAAGAGAAAACCAAATAAATAAATAACGGAATAACCAGAGCTTAAATGTGTCAGGTACATTGGTATCAACATTTTAATTGATGGCAAAAGTAAGAGGCAAAGAAATAAATAAATCGGTAAAATCAGCAGTAAGTAGTAAGCAAAGAAAACGGTGTGCAAATACCAAGCAATAGCAAGCAATTATTTACAGTAAAATCATGCTTATAGGAGCGGTCAGCATATATGTGTGAAGAGTTGGCAAAATTTAATTTCGGTGCATTTGTGTGAAAATTTAGCTCGGCCACGTGGTATCTTGTCGGAGTTGATGCGGAAAATTTTATAAGTATCAAAATGTACGGATAATTAATTAATTTTATTTCACCTAAATTTTATGCTCAATCCCTGGACTATTATACATTTATAGAAGCAAATAAATATATGAAAGTTGTGCATACGGTTTTAACTTGAGGCAGCATGAAATATTATAAACAAAATGGACGATATGTTTTAAGTCTCTGCCTCCTTTAGGGATAAACAGGAATTTTTTCACTCAGTAAAATGACTAGACTGTCTGAGTTAAAATCTGGTAAACGTTATCTACTGTCACAATTTCCATCGAAATATCATCTATGTTCCCTTCCCCTCTGGAAATTCTTGAGGTCATAGCTATTTGGATAAAATCGCGAGAATTTAACAAGCCCTAATTCGAGCACACCACTTTGTTAATCAGCATATTTGAAAATTGAAGTTTAACTGATCAAATCGGAAAAGAGAGTTAGTACATGCTCACGCAGATACCACGTTGCTACTTTCATCTACTAGTTAAAACAGTAATAAACAGTACGAAGAGTATCAATACGTGCAAAAATTTTCACCAAAACAGAAACGTCAAAAATTGACATTACGTGCCTTAATACATAACATTATACGTGACAGCTCACTAAGTTACAAAAATCAAGTCTTCATCTAGTTACTGTGTAAATTTCAAATGTTTATGTTAATAAATAAACAAATGGCGTAATTAAAAACTAAAAAAATTATCTCGGCTTCTAAACATCTTACAACAATAATTTTTTTTTTCAAATTCGCGTAAAAATACGAGCTACCAGAATATGAAAGTTTTATGCCAGTACATTAATTTGTTATTAAGATATTCGCAAAAAACTCTGCCCGAAAAAGTCGTACTTTTTTAAACGCCATTTTGTTGATGAAAATATTAAAAAATCATTATGCCAACAATGTATTCGTAAACGAGACGTCATAACGAAAAAAATGAGCTCCAGATGAGTCATTTTTGATGACGGGAACTGGGTCAGATTGAATTAAACATTTCAGACCTTTTTTATAAACAAATGAATTTTCTCGAAAAGTTATAAATATTTTTGGATGAAAATTTTATGGTAGCTTCAGGGCTACATAAGACACGTTTTCACCAAGTTCTAAGGATATAAGAAAATTTTTCACGGGATTAAAAATTATTGAAATTTTCGATTTTTTCGACAGTTCTTTTCGATTATTTAAAAAAACTATTAACCGATTTAAATTATTCGGGTGGCAAATGAACTGTCTTTATATCACATACGAAACGTATATCATCAAATATGGCTATTGTTAATTGGCTTAGAGCTATGCTTAAAAAACTCGATTTTTCGTGATTTTTGCACAAAAAGACGTTCATTAAAAAATGTTCCCCCACTCTAAAATGGGAGAAAATTCACAGGTATGTTCCTTATCAATTAATACATCGAATATACCATGTGGTTACCTGTAAGGAATTTCATCCAAGATTAGCCTTCCCATGAGCTAATTCTACTGGCCTAACGGTGCGAAAGGTCCCAAGATCAAACTCCTACGCCTCCTGTAGGATTTTTTTTCTTTAATTTTGTAACAATTAATACATTTTTTTCACAAATTCTTTTCTATGATTTCTTTAGGTTAGGTTAGTATGTTTTTATCCTATCTAATTGTTAATAATTAGTAGCGCCGCAGGCAGTATTAGCGTCGCAGACAAAGAAAATGGGGGTGAGCGGGATGTCTCCCCGCCTTTTTTTCACAAAAAACATGAAGACTCGTACATTGTGCATGCGCGAATAATTGCAAAATTGGTGTACGCAGACGCTTGTATATTTTACTTCCATATCCATGTAGTGCAGTGAAAGTATAGTAATCGTAGAAATAAATTCAATTTTTTTTCTCTTAAAATAGATTTAGAGTCCAGGAACTTGGGATTTGGTGTATTATACTAGAAGCTAAGGCCCCAAATTTGTTATGATATTTGGCACCTTCACCACCACCCCCACTACTTTATTAAAGGCGTTAACAAAATAAAAATCCACTGTTTAAGGAATCACTACTTCCACATCCAGATTTACCATTTAAGACTCTTTAAACGAAGGCACCTTATGCATTATATGTGCTCCAGAATGTGGACATAAATTATCATGTCTTACGATATTTTATGTTTCAAGAATGGTGTTAGGACGTTTAAGCCTTGACCATATGAATCAACCATGGGAATGATTATGATAGGTGCCTCATTGAAAAATGTTGCAGCTCGCTTCAATGTAAGTCACAATTTAATTAGATTAGAAGAGTTCAAATGCATTTTGATGAAGCTGGATCTGGAGAACGACAACGCTGCACAACGGCCAGACAAGATCGTTTTTTGGTAAATGATTACCGAAGAAGTAGATTTTCTTTAGAATAACTTACTGACTGCAACTAGTACGATGATATCAACCCAAACTGTAAGAAATAGGCTCCATGAAGCAAATTTGGGATACAGATCTTCAAAGAAATTTCCTTTGTTAACCGCAGCTCGCAGCTCACAGAAGAAGAAGGTGTGCAAATGGGCATATCAATATCAAAATTGGCGTGTTGACGAATTGGATCGTTGTTTGTTTTCTCACGAGACTATAAGAGTTCGTCTTCGTACTTCAAATGAAAAATTAAGAGTATGGAGAACTAGAGGCGACTCTATAGTATAAACCACGTGATTTACCATCAAGCTTTCGGAGGCGAATTAATAACAGTTTGGGGTGATATTTCTTGGGCTCGTCCTGTACAGTTGGTTGTTCTTGGAAACGTTACCATGAATGGTGAAAGATACCTTAATGATATGTTGCAACCTGTTGTGTTACTATTTGCAAATGAAATCAGCAATAGGTTTGTGTTCGTCGATGATAATATTGACTCTCATTAAATTGCGCAGGGTAAGTAAATGTTTTTTTCAACAAAACTTGATTACTTGTATGATCTGGCCAGCGAATTCACACGATTTCAATCCTATAAAAAATGCCTAGGACTATATGAAGAGACCAATAACATCACGGGGACCAGACCCACACAATAGGCTTTTTCCATGATATATAAGAAGCTTATATGATTTTATACGTTTTTATATAGTACTCGATATTCTTATTATGCACTTTCATATCATTAACTTTTCCCGTTCTAGAGATATAAGGAGTTGAAATTAATAATAGTTGCAAAAACAGTGCACTTGTTTGTGACGTCACTATACGCAACTTTAAACTCGGAGATCTACTGAGATACCGCAACCGTTAACAGCCGTTCAGTAGTAAGTAAGTACGTGGAGTTGAGGGCCGTTTTAGGTGTCTAATTAAAGAGGAACAGTGGCGTTTTGTTCTAATATCAAAGCGAATGGGCAAAACCGGAAATCCGGCTTGGCACGGGCGAACGAAAGATGGATTTTCTGTCAAAAATTGAAAAACATCGAATTTTCAAAAATTCATAACTAAATAAATACTTGAAGTGGAACGGCGCTCAACGTTTCTGTGGAAAAGGGAAGAGCAGCGCGTTCTCGTGTTGCCAAGTTGTATCGGAAAGATCGAAAATTCGGCCCTTCGCGAGCGAGAGAAAAGTGGCTTTCCGGGACCTTACAAATTTAATCTAAAGCGTCGAAGTTTTCAAATGTTCGTAACTAAATAAACACGACTCTGTAGCAAGGAGAAGGTTGGCGATGAATTGACATCGTAAATCGCAAGGTTAAAATCGAAAATTCGGCCCGACATGCGATTGCAGCGAAGGTAAATCGTCATTTTTTGACATTTGATAACATTTCTCCAACTCATATTCACCTACAATCCCTCGACTGCCCGTTCCTAAATTTAAGAGACGAGAGAGACAGCCGACATTTGCGCGTTAATTACTCAAGAACCATTAAAAAAACATCCGAATTGATCCTAAACAATGTAGAGTTAATTTCCGAATCGAATGACACCGGCCCTAAGAAAAGCCTTTTATAGATCCGATCCGCAATTTTGGAGGGGCGCAGATCAACACGATTAGTATATAGATAATAACAATTAAAAGCAACGAGTCGACTGAGATCGCCAAGTCTACGCGCATAGTGACGTTAGCGTCTGGCCACGCCCCATTTTCGCGAGGTGGAGGTTTGTACTTAATTGTTTTTAAGATGAAATAAAAAAATCGAATGAGCCTATTATGAAGCTCTACCAATGGCCATTTTGGCAGAACATCCAGTTTTCCCATCTAAGTATGTTTAAAGGAAAACATCTTGACTATATTATTTGCACTCTAGTATGTGGCGGAACAATATTATTAAAAATCTGAGGCCTTGGCTTCGAGTATATAGGTATAAAGTGTATACGAACACAATTGAAGTCGTAAAAAAACCAAAAGCCGACAAAGACAGTCGGCAGCTCTTTATTGTACATGGGCGGAGGTAAATAGAAATACTTGTCATAATGTAATGTATTAACTTTTATTATTTTTTGTTTATTAGATAGGCCCTTTTTGATCGAGGTTCGGTTGAGTTTCTCAAAGTGGACAGACGCTTCGAAGAACGCTCTCGAAATAAGCTCTAAAACATATGCTAAAACACCGCTAATTTATATAAAATTAAGGCCATCGATAGGTCAAGAAATTCTGCGTGTTGTGAAGTGAAATAGTTAATATTCAAAGTTTATATTTAATAAATATTTGATTATTTCTAGTACAGGGCTTTCTGTAATATAAAAGTAAGTGCGGTGTGTTACGATAAGCCTGTCCGTACCCAGAAAGACCTCTTGAAGTGCCAGGGTAATAAATATATCAGTGTCAAGTAAAATAAAATTAGACGTTGGCACTAAAACCCCAATGCTTTCTTGGAAAGTGTAAATAAACAATTTGCATGAAGTGTAGTTTCATAGATTCAACAAACATCACCAGCCTACTACAAGAAAGAAAGATAAGATATACCTTTATTTTATTGACTGATTAATTACTTAATTAATTCATAATTTATTATTTATGTTTGCCCCTCCATTTTTTAGTAAACGCAGATAAACATGTACCAAATATCACAAAGAACAGAGGAAGCCAACAGTCAAGAATTACAACACGATGACATCATTCTGGCGACATGGAATGTCAGAGGCTGCATAACGAGAGAGAAAAGAGAAAAAATCGATGAGGATCTTATGATGGAACACATACATGTTGCATGCATACAAGAGACACACATGATAGACGGAACTGCAGTTACTCAAAACTACAAATGGCATCTAAGTGGAGGGGACAAAGAAAAAACCAGCAGAGGAGTCGCACGGGCAATAAGGCGGAACACCCCTATCCAGATAAAGACAAGAAAAGTAAACGAAAACATAACCATGGCAGACTTACAAATTGGAAAGGAAAACATATGCATACTAGGAGTACATGTGCCTTCCGACAAACGGGCAGGGCGAATATTCAGACAGATTACCCAAGAGACTAGAAGAAATAGGAATAGAAAAATAAACATAATAATACTAGGAGACTTCAACGCGCATATAGGAAAGGACGACCAAACACATGAAGACAAGAATATCATAGGACAAACCTTACTTCACACATGGACAAACGATCATGGAAGCTTGCTAAAAAACTTGGCACATCTGTTCGATCTAACGGTTAGAAACACATGGAGCAAGAACCTAACCTGCCTTAATACCTGGAGTAAAGAAAACATCAACTCTCAAATAGACCATATCCTAGTGGATAGAAAAATAAGGGACAGGGTCAAAAATATTAAGGCAAAACAAGCAACAAACGTCAAAACAGATCACAAAATATTATATGGAACACTAGTAATAAAGAAACCAGAAGCAAACAAAAAAAAGATACAACAAAACAGCAAATGCCATATGGACCATCTCACTGCTACAGAACGAAGAAATAAAAAAGAAATACCAGGAGGAGATAGAAAAACAGTTAACAGGAAAGGAACTAAATTGGTCAACAATGGGTTTAAAAATCAAAATAGCGGCGAGGAAAATGTTGAAAAGGAACAAATCCCCTCTGAGCCCAACAAGAAAAGACACGAAAAGAAATTACGAAAAACTAAAGAAAATAAAGGCAACAGGAAAACAATATACACCAAACATAGACAAAAAGATAATAGAAGCGAGGAAAGAAAAAGAGACAGAGAGGAGGCACGAACAGAAAAAATGCAGGAAATTCTTCGAAAACAGAATCCACTCCAGCAGGACAGAGATTAAACCAAACTTTTAGACACCTCAAAATATACAGGAGAAACAACAATACGCAGTCAAGAAAATACATACCACTGCAGCATTGGGTCAGGAAACTAGAAGAAGGAAACGTAGAGAGAAGTCAAATAGAACCAATACAAGAAATGGACCACTGGCCTCTGGGAAAGCCACCGTCAAAAGACGAACTACTAGAAATAATGGCCAGAGCTAAAAGAAACACGGCCCCGGGAACAGATAAAATAAATAACGAACTAGTATGGACCGGACAACATAAAACAGCTAATCCTAGAAATCATCACCAACGCATGGACGGAAACCACACCCCTGCCTGAGGAATAGAATACAACCATACAGATACCGATCCCTAAAATCAAATCACCACAAAACGTGGACGATTACAGAAGAATAACACTCTGCAGTGTAGGGTGCAAATACTACGCACAATTCCTCCTCAGAGAAATGGAAAAATACATCGGCGAACTACCAGATTATCAAACGGCATTTATCAAGGGTGATCAACAGACGGCAATATGTACACCACCAGACGGATCCTGGAACAAAAGTGGAAAGAAGGAACAAAACTATATATAATCTCAATTGACCTCCAAAAGGCATTTGATACCATAAGGCATGAGGCTATAGTCAACACTTTGCTCAAAAGGGGAGTACCGCACTACTTAATAAACAGAATAATAAAAGCATGCCTACACGCAAACACTGCAATACAATGATTTGGACAGACGACGGAATCAAAAATGAAGAATATAGGAGTCAAACAAGGATGTCCCCTACCCCCCCGACTATTCACCACAGTCCTGGACCAAGTGATAGAAAGCACAATAAAGGAGAATCAGAACTTCAATGGAAACGATGGAACGATAAAGCCCTCCATCGTACTTGCATACGCCGACGATATACTCATCATCACCGAGAAAGAACAAGACATCGTTAAATTTCTAAGAAACATGACACCACATCTGGATTCCTCTGGAATGAAAATAAACTTCAAGAAGAGCCTAATAATGGTCCGAGACCCATTGACAAAAACAAGTCCAACAAGTGGGGAAGAATACAAAATAGGAGACTACACCCTGAGAACCACGAATAGAATGAAATACCTAGGAATATACCTAACGAATCAACTAAAAAGGAGGGAGACAGTAAGGGAAAGAATCAAAACAGCCTACAGAGTCACAAGAGCTCTACTACCCTTCATCGAGGACAACAAACCACCATGGTGTCTAACCAAAAAGGTATACACGACCATAATGCCTACGATGATATATGGAGTCAAAAATGCAGCAACGACAAAGGCCAACAGAAGCCTGAGAAGAGCTGAAAGGGACATTATCCAACTGCTAGCAAAAACAGGAAAATCACAAAAACGACAGAAAACGTCAACATTACTAGAGGGAAGAACAATAATCAAAAGAATAGAATCATACGCAATGAAATACTGGGGACACGTCCAAAGACGGGACACGACACACCTACTGAAGAAAGCGCTGCGAATGAACAGCAACAAACTGGAAATAGGGAGGCCATGCTACACATGGATTACAACAATCGAGAGGATTATGAATAGGCTAGGAAAGGATTATACACACTGGGAAAAGTTGGCACAACAAAAAATGGAATACAATAAAGAAATATCAAGGATATACACACTGCCAGACTCAGAAACAGAAGAAACAGAAATCTCAGAAGTAGAATAGGAGAGAAGATGATCACAGACAGAAACTAAGAAGAAGCATATCACAAAAATCTGAAAGTAAAAAGAAGCACGAAAGCCTAGGGGAGGCATCTCACGGGCGCCTACACTTTCCATCCGATGAAGACAGAAGGAAAACAAGAAGAAACATCTCACAAACACCTACACGCTCCATCCTATACTCCTACTCCATGCGTCATGCGGCTCTCGCTGCTGACAACAAGCATGTCCAATGTCCAATCCAGCGTATGCAGCTGGTCCGGCGGTATATAAAAGCACCGGGGGTTTGTTCCGGCACACGGTGGGATGATCGGTGGGCGATCGGGCTGCGTGGTGGAACAATCAATCAATCAATTAATAGGCCCTTTTTGATCATTTGTCCAATAACATATTTTTGAAGTATTATACCAGTTTTAGATATAAAGTCTAAATATTTAAATTTATTGGGTTTAGTTTTAAAGTTATCCCATACTATATTGAAATATGTTATTGCTCAGCAAGGACCAACGAGAAGGTATGAACATATTCTTGCCGGGATGAGGGGATGGGACAGATTAAAATGGCGAGGGGCAAGGGCCCTGATAAAAACAAACGTCCCCAGGATGTTCACTTAGGTCCTCATTAGGTCTGAACTTCCCGGGTTTATATGGTACACGTCCCAAAGACGTCCGTTTGCTATCGTCCCTAAAACGTTCTGAATAAAACGTTTTAAGGACATCCTGCTAGAGTCTAGTCAAGATAAACCTAAACACATTTGTGAAATAACCTCTAGGAGTGATGTTTTTTTTGAGCAGATGAAGATATGATTAAAAAAGGAAATTAAAACTGTAAAAATGAAATTAAAATCCTTAAAAAGTTTTACTAACAAAATTTGTTTTGATAACAAAATATTTTCATATTTCATGGTCCATTTAAATTTTGTCAATTTGATTTTTCTGATTTCAGAAATCTTATATTCGTTTCAACTATTTTTTTCATCTTTTCATAATAAAGTTATTAATCTGGTAGCATTAGTCACAACATATATTTCTGTTTCTCTCGGTCTTTGGTATTATTTTTAGAATCGATCATTCATATAAAGAGGTGTTCTTAAAATTTTGAAATGAACAAGCAGGGAACCTTTCAAATGCAAAAGTCAGTTGAACAAAAAAATGTTCACATTTAAACTGTGACACCAACAAAATTATAACAATTTATTTTAAATATAAGCTTGCCATCAGGTGGCATATATTATTAGTCTTAATGTTTTTTGCCAAGATTTCATCTGAAATATTAGATAGATAGATACATTTATTGGTCTTTGTGGCTACAATAATAGTAGATAAGATAAGTCAAAAGATTAATTAATCTTTTATTTGCACAGGAGCTGCTGAAGCCGCCAACGCTTCAAAGTCTTGGAAGGACACCGAAATGGCTATTACATCGTGATTGAAGAGGGCAAGAGAAAGAACAGAGAGGGTGTCAAAAAAGAGAGAATATTAGAAAATAATATAAACTAACATAATTATAAACAGACGAAGTGTGTAAAACGTTAAGAGAAGGTGAGATATACATTTATCTTACGTTATATTGCACACTTGGCTTATTTCTTATAATATTCAATATGACTTAATGTATATATAACTATATTACACTGTACCAGGTATTATAATATATAACTTTTAAATCCCATAAGAATTGTATTTTTGATACTTGACACTTGAATTTGTAGAGTAAGAAGTTAATTTTAAAGAAATTCAAATGCCATAACTTATTTTTCAATAGCACAATAGAAATAAATTTGTCATTTGGTGTTGATAAATAAAAATAGAGTAAGAAGTTAATTTTAAAGAAATTCAAATGCCATAACTTATTTTTCAATAGCACAATAGAAATAAATTTGTCATTTGGTGTTGATAAATAAAAATACCAAGTATTAAAATCAATCTATTTGAATAATTTTTCTACATGATAATTATATATTGTCATTTTTTTAATCTTTTTGGCTTTTCTAACCACATTTATTCCCTTCGAAATAGAATCCAATCACTGAATTCTATTTCGAAAGAAATGCATGTGGTTAGAAAACCCAAAAAGGAACATAAATACCCTCTGCTGTGAATACACCTTAAAAGTGGTGGAGGGGAGGTACCTATATGTTTTGCATAGTATGTCCCAACAACGTTTTCAGGACGTCCTCTCTAGACCTACATTCGTCCCACATAAGTCCTGGGTGGGACGTCCTCGGGACACCCCGTTTTGCTGACACGGAACGTCCCTCAAACGTCCTCGGTACGTCTTACGTCGGTAGAGTACGTCCTCGGGAGGTTTTCATGTCCTGTAAGTACGTTCTTGGGACGTCTTTGGGACGTCCATGTGCTATTAGGGGATGTTATATAGTAAAAATAAAATTTAAGTTTCTTCTAAAATAAAAATAAAAATGTTTCTTAACCAAAGCAAAGAATTAGTACAACAAAAATAAATATTTGTATAGATAAAACATAAATAAAAACAAAATTAAAATATGTCTCTAGAATAAAGTAACTTAAATTAAAATTTCTTGTCAACTAAATAAAATCTGTTCCAAGAAATGTAACAATAAAAAAGTCATACCTAATATAATAGCTAAATATTTTGTTCTGAAAATATATATTAAAAAAGTTAAATGCTAAAAGTTGACGCGTCCGAATCTTCACTTTCTGAAGAGGAATCGTTGTTCGGTTGAATTATAATCGGCGCAATGGGGGGTAGTGTTGGATATTGATTTTCTTTTTTAATTGCATTCTTAACGCAATTTTTCCATAAATCAGTATTGTCGAGGTCATTTATTACTTCTCGTATATGATCAAGTACTATCGCGCTTAACATTGGAGAGTTATTACATTTTCGCAAACGATCTTTTAAAGTTGCTCAAACCATCTCGATAGGATTAAATATGCAATAGTACGGAGGTAACCGCAAAAGTGTATGACCGTGTATATTGGATAAGTTATCAATAACATATTAACTTTTGAAATTCTGTTCTTTTATTCTTTTCAGTAATTCGCGCTTTATTGGAACTTTTACAGGAATTTCCATATTTTTTCTCTCATGAATTTTAAAATGTTTTCCTTGTACTAGTGTTTGATATATTTTTTTAATACTCGAGAGTGATAAGAAGCATTATCTAATACAATTACCGAATTAGGCGGAATATTTGGTAAAAGCTGTTCTGAAAACCATTTTTCGCACTGCACTGGCGAAATGTTATAAAGAACTAGGTGATATATCGAGTCCACGTTGACTAATAACTGATATAACTCAAATACCGACCGACCAATCGGACTGAGGAATACCCGGGTCCCAGCCAATCGTCGCCACCCGTCCTCAAACCCAGGCCAATGACGGCACATCTCACAAGTCCACGTTGACTGCTGAGAAACGATTTATAAGTTTTTTAATGCTAGTCGCCCTGTCCGTTTTATTATCTTTAAACCAGTGCAGTCGTAGATGGTTCATTCAGGCTGATTACATTGCCAGTCTCGGACTCATCTGCACAGTTTCAGCTACTATTCGATTCTTGATACCATTGTTAAATACATAGGACAAAATATCAAGTTAAGTGCGCACGGTCCTGTGCTTTAACACTGACCCGTTTCAATTGACTTCGCAAACACTTTACCAAATCTTAATTTCTGTATATTGTCACCAGCTTGCTTTTCTTATTTTCTCTTATTTACCCCTATTAACTTCCAATCCTTCACCAGAATTAGCCCAAAATATAATATAGCTCCAGATCTCGTCATGATACATACGTGTCCTAGTGGAGTGGTAGAACAGCATTAACTGAACTCCGCCAGGACGTTAATATGAATAAGGCCATTAAAAAAAAAGTACCTATATGATTTAAGTAAATATCTTAAACTGTTTCTGAGAAAACGCGCGCACAAAAAAAAAGTTACAGACAGACCGACGCGACCGACCGATAGAAAATTGTAAAATCTTAACGTTTTACGACATTATAAGCCTATTTGAACAAAAGAAAAATGATTTTTTTTTACAATTATTACATGTCATCACTGCGTGGATGTGGAAGTAATAAAATTTCTTACAATGTGTGTTAATCTCAATAGAAACCAGTTGTGTTATAAAATAGTGTATCTCCTCTAATACCAGAGATAATGAAGTGAACCAAAAACCAGAATATTAAGAAAAGGTAAGGCTAGTGTTTGACTTCAATTCTAATTTGCTATTATTGCTGATTTGTCCCACAGGATGTTACAAAATTCCGAGAAAGAACACGTTTTAATTATTACGCTCGATATTCATACAAAATTAAAATGATAGTAATCACTTGCATAATAAATAATATTCTCAACGAATCAACCTACAATACAAAAATGGATCATCCTAATTGGGCAAATAGTTTAGGAAAAATTAAGATGGAAACGTTGCTTAACATTCGGTGTACCAGTTGAAACTTTGAACAGTGTACTTATATAAAGGTCCTTTTAGACGGTTCATTCTGTTCTCAGTTCACTTTCATGTTCAGTCGAATTATTAGTTTTTCCTACGTTTAAATGGAAAAGACTGGTAAGATAACTGAAACAGAGATGGCACACTGACGAGATGGGCAGGTAGACCTATTTGTTTCATGTCAGTTCTTAAAATTCCTATGTGTAAACAAGAGTATCTCCTAGATTTTCCCCTGAACTCTCGGACTGGGATTACTGACAAGTCCTTGCAATTTATAAATTTGGGAGATTATTATTTGGCAGCTTCATTTTGTAGATCAATCAGTTTACATGGGGGTGTCTCAATATTTCTTAAAAATCATCTAAAATGTGTTCCCTTAAACTTGCATAATTTCAGTAGTGAATTTAATTCCGAATTCTGTGGAGTAGAATTAATAGAAAGTAAAATAATAATAGTCACTTTATACAGATCTTGTTCAGGAAATTTTAACGTGTTTTTAAGTAATTTGGAAAATTTACTATTGAATTTGTTTACCCGGGGTTCCAAAATTGTACTTGTGGGTGACTTCAACGTGAATTTTCATGACGTAACTTCGAAGTTGACTGACTTAGTGTCACTAGTTGATTCATTCGGACTTAATATAGTCATTACGGATTATACAAGAATTACTACCCAATCATCTACTTGTGTAGACAATATTCTCACAAATTTAAATGACGAGGATTATGCTGGCGGCGTTATTGAACCATGCCTATCTGATCATTTAGGCCAATACATCTCTATGAAAGCTATGGGTGACTTACCTACGGACGTATTAAGAAGACGCATTACACAAAATGGCATTGGAAAATTGCGAGCTTCTCTCTGTGACCTTGACTGGAATATTTTTGCTAATAACAATAACAGCGTTGACTTTTTATCTAATTATCTTGTAAATAATTATAAATATCTAGTCAGTCTGCATTTTCCCCTTAAAAAATGTTTATATAATAATAAACCGCCGATAATATGGTTTAATGAATCTTTACGTAAAATGCGCGATACTTTGTCTAGTATTAAACATGTGTGTAACGTAACTAGAAATCCTGTTGATTTTAAAGTTTATAACAATTTACATAAAGAATATAAGATTGCAATCAAGGAAACAAAAAGAGCCGCGTATGGCCAATACATAGTAAATTCCGATAATAAAGCCAAAGACGCTTGGAGAGTGATAAATTATGAACGTAATGAAAAACATATGTCTAAAATTGATCCAAGTCTATCGGAGAATGATTTTAACACTTACCTACTTTAGTACTGTAGCTGAGAATATTGTTACCTCGTTACCAAATAGTGATATCGATTTAGCGGATATATTACAAAAAATACCTGTAACAGCAAAATCTTTTTTTCTAGGGCCTGTTTCTACGTATGATGTTCTTGAGGCGGAAATACATTAAAAAATTCTCCTTGTACTGATGTCTATGATTTAAATAGTAAAATAATCAAAGAAACCATTGATATAATTCTGGGTCCACTTACAATATTAATAAATATGTGCTTTAGTGAAGGAGTTTTTCCGGATTCATTTAAAATTACGAAAGTCATTCCCCTTTTTAAAAAGGGAGATATGGGATTATTAGATAACTACCGCCCTATCTCAATTATACCTGTATTTGGTAAATTAATAGAAATTCTCTTAAAGTGGTCGCTGACAAGGTTTCTTGATCAAAATACCATAATTCCTAATTCGCAATTTGGGTTTCGGCCTAAATTTTCAACCATACAAGCTGTGCAGCAGGTGGTGGGTAATATTGTTGAGGGTCTGGAGGAAGGAAAACATACTGGACTTGCTTTGTGTGACCTCTCCTCTCATTGTGTATCTCATGACCTGTTGCTAATGAAGTTAACGTATTATGGTATAAGAGGTGTACCTCTCTCACTATTTAAATCGTACCTAAACAACAGACAACAATGTGTTAGTATCAATAATATGAATTCTGCTCTTACCAATATCAAAAGTGGCGTTCCCCAGGGATCGGTCTTGGGACCGTTGTTGTTCATATTATTTATAAACGATATAGATCACTTTCTTCGTCCTGATAAGTGTGTCCTTTTTGCAGACGATACAACTCTAATTGCCTCCGACGCAAATTATTTGAGTTTACTGAGTAGTCTAGGTCAAATTGAAACAAAGGCTAATCAATGGTTCATTACAAACAAACTTAAACTTAACAGTGATAAATCACAAAAACTTGTTATAACATCAAACTATAGAATCAGTAAGGGTGAGAGTGTAAAGCTACTGGGCGTTGTATTAGATGATAGATTGAGTTGGTTGGGTCATGTTGAATTTTTGTTGAAGTCACTTTCGAGTACAATTTACTTATTACGCCAGTTGAGGCTAATTATAGGAAGCAACACATTGCTCTCAGTTTATTTTGCCCTTTTTCATTCGGGAATTACTTATGGTGTGATTTTATGGGGAAATTCAATGCACGCCATAAAAATTTTTCGGCTTAAAAAAAAAGCTGTCAGAGTGCTGGCTGGAATTAATGATAATAGAGTACATTGTAAGCCACTGTTTGTGAAGTTTGGTATAATGACGTTACCATCTTTATTTATATATTATTCTTTAATTGAAATACACATAAATATCAGTACTTTCAACACGCACTCTGACATTCATAACTACAATACTAGATCCGTCAATCTATTGAGAACTCCCCGTTTTAGACTGAAAAAATCTGAGAATAACTCTTTAAATTTAAACATGTACAATGTCTTGCCAAATAGTATAAAATCATTAAATACAAACTCTTTTAAAAAGGCCCTGAAAGCAATTTTAATTAAACAATGCTACTATTCTGTAGATGACTTTATGACAAACTCAGTTCAGACTGAAATAAATTAATGACAGATAATTAATACATTAATGTTGATATGAAGCAGGCACACGAGGTGTTTAAATAATTTTGATTTTAATATGTAGTATTAGATATTATAGTTTTTGTTTGTTTTTTTTATTATACTTTATCATGACAAAACATATTTATTGTTTTTTATATATTTATGTGATCCTTCTATATTTAGGCTTATGTGATACTTTATATTTATATATGTTTTTTTCTTCTTTTTTTATAGTTACCCTTTCACAGTAACTTAATTTCATATTTAATTTAATTTTTGTTTTTCTGACTTGCTACAAATGTACTCTTGTGTATGTAAAGTAGTTAAATAAATTATCTATCTATCTATCTATCTATCTCAAGTGAACTCTATTAGAGTTCACTGGTGTAAACACATGCCGAGGTTCAGTCCGTTCGCTGACGTCAGTTGGTCAGTTCTCTTGAAAGTCTGGCTCGGTGCACAATCGTCGCAATGTCCAAGGATCATGATTTATATATTATACACTTACTATGATTTATATATTATACACTTCTTTGTAGCGCAACTCGAACTGAAAGGACTGCGAGAACTGCGACCTGAACGGATATGGTGTAAACAGAAACTCTCTTCCGGACTGAAATGAAATTGAACAAGAACTGAAACCATCATTAATTAGCTTTAATTACCTGTTAATGACTTAATGACACGTTCAATTTTCAAGGCCAGTGTCATGTATTCTATTTGTGTGTTTGTCGATCTGTCGTAGGGCCGTACGGTAAATTTTTTCAGTATGATGCGAATCTTCGAAATGCATCCCTTTATGTGCAAAGTAAAAAGGTAACCTGCTTAAATTGTGATTTAAAATAACTACATTACAAAATGTCCAGGTACTTTTATTTTCGAAAATAATTTGAAAATAATTAACATCAGCAACCTACAATTCGCATTTACTACAGTTTTACCCTTCTAACTTATTTATTTAAGTTTGGCAAACTCGTCAATTAAGGATGTGTAATCTACAGTGGCAGCCAATTTGGATTCAATTGATATCAATGACAAATCTTTAAGTTTTGTTTGGCTCAGTGAATTTGCTAGATAATTACTTCTACATTCACGTAGTGGAGAGGAAATATACTTAGTAATAGTAAAAAAAATCAAAATTTTTTAGTATAATAAAAACATAAAACGTCGATATTTAAATTTGAGCGGAAAAAAAATTCTGTCTGTCGGTCGGTCGGGATGTAACTTTCATTTTATTAACTTTAATTTAGAGAAGCTTCTTTTCCTGTTGGCTACAGAGACAGAGGGAGTGTTAATAAAATCCTCAACGCTATAATTGTATTCAGATATAAAGTAGTTAAGTTACTATCGCACAAATAATTTAAAAGATGAAAATATTTCACAGGTGACGGTAGCATTTGGGATACATTATGTAATTTTTCTTAAAGATCAGAATCAATTTCGACAGAAACTATTGACTGGAGATTCGTACAATAATTTTCTAACATTTTATCAGCTATACTATAGTGAACGCGTGGAATTAGTGACAATTTTATTTGAGGGCCCTATATAGGACTTACTTAAAATTTGATATATTGACATTGCTGTTGTGAGTTTTTGAGTTTTGATTACATATTTGTAATCTTATCTAGATAATCTTAAGGCACTGACTTTCAGTTGAATCGGACAATAAACGACAAAACATATCTGTAATATGGGCGTTTCCGTTTTGAATTTTTGAGTTTAAACTTAATATTTATAATGTAGGACCAGTATGACCTTCATATTCCAATTTTTAGTCGAGTTGGACCATGAATGATAAATTTTCTTAGCCACATTGACGCAGATATTTAATTTTTTTTGTGTTTCGACCTCACATTTATAATCGGCGACCTTGATTACCTCTAGCTACCGATTTTCAGCCGGGTCAGTCTATAAATTATGAGCTGGTCCGCCATGTTGACGCCGTCATTTTGAATTTTTAAGTCTTGATCTCAAATTTGTAAATGTTGACCTTGATTACCTTCAGCTACCGATTTTCAGTCTAGTCACACTATAAATGATGAAGCTGGTCCGCCATGTTGACGACGCCATTTTGAATTTTAATATTTTGATCTCAAATTTGTAATTAGTAACCTTGATTATCTCCAGCCACTGATTTTCCAGTCGAGTAAGACTATAAATGGTAAAGCTGGTCCGCCATATTGACGCCGCCATTTTGAATTTTTAAGTTCTGATCTCAAATTTTTATTGGGCGACTTTGATTATCTTCAGTTACCGATTTTCAGTCTAGTCGTATTATAAATGATGAAGCTAGTCCGCCATGTTGACGTCGCCATTTTGAATTATTAAGTTTTGATCTCAAATTTTTAATTGGCGAGCTTAATTACTTTCAGCTACCGATTTTTAGTCGAGACAGACTATAAATGATAAAGCTGGTTCGCCAATTTTTAATTAGCGACCTTGATTACATTCAGTTACCCATTTTCATTCGAGTCAGACTATAAATCATAAAGATGGTCCGCCATGTTGACGCCGCCATTTTGAATATTTAAGTTTTGATCTGAAATTTTTAAGTGGCGATCTTAATTACCTTCAACTACCAATTTTCAGTCGAGTCAGACTAGTAAAGCTAGTCCGCCATGTTGACGTAGCCATTTTGAATATCAAGAACATAATAATAATAATTAAAAACGTTTATTTTAAATTTATTCTCCTCTGTTAAGGATTCATCGACAGCTTCGTGCTCAAATTGACGCTTTTTGCTTCTATAGCTCTGACTTCAGTTTCGGTCGAAAATTCTGTGCTAGATTCAAGACCCTCTCTGCAGTCTTATTTTTATCTGTTCATATCCAGATTGTCTATAAGTTTTCAGTTTTTGTATGGTTTCTGATAACATCTGCACACAATCTAACAAATTTGTAGTTACAAATTGCAATAGCTTCGAGACTGCATTTGTTTCAAATAAAATGTAATGAATGAAAATATCAACTTTATGAAGGAAAGGTACTGAACATTTTTTGTTGGAAATCGGTCCGAAAATGTGAAAAAAAATTAGTTTGATTGAAAAAGTTTAACAATTCCTTTTGTTATAAACAAAATTGTTTTAAACAATATCAAACCAGGTTACCGTCTGGTAACATGGATTTTCATAATAGGTATAGAGTCTCCTGAACCGATTCCAGCAAAAAAAACTGTATAGCAAAATCATACAATGACATCGGTACTGCGTTGCATCTGATAATTCTTTAATAACAAAATTTTAAACACAAATAATTCTTTTTTCACAATACAATATTCATGTTTATTTTTAATGAGTTGACTAGGACAATGTTAGCCACTCGCCAAAATATATTTTCGTTCACGTTCACGTTCTTATTTAGCCCTACTGCACTAATAGGCAAACGCTTTCAAAATCGGGAAAAAACAGAATCCTTAAAATTTCAGTCAGGGAGTGAAACATTTTATCTCGCGCAACGCCGCGCCGCGCCGGGCGGCAAGTTTTGTACCTATAGATTGAACAATGGGGTCATTTAGTCAAATTTCATATTGCATTTTTAGTACCTATACGTTTGTACGAAGTAATCGTCAATTAATCATAACACTGAAAATTCGCGATCATTGTGATAAGTATAGTTTCAGAAATATACTGCTATAAACATGAACCGATGCGCAGGAAACGCCGACGATTTATTCCCAAAATTTGTCTCGAAAATACGTTTAATCTGCGAATCCGGCAATTTAAAATCAGATTTACACATTAATAAAAATATCTGATCAAGTGATCAATAACAACGAGCAATGTCAAAGTTGTATAACAAGATGTTTTTTTTTAAATCACTTATTTAACGTCGACCTATTTCCGCTACTAAGGCCAATCACCGACGCCAGGAGACGAACTACCCCCAATTTGGAAATTTTGCCGAACCTCTTCTCTATCGAAGAGTAGGGATCTTTTACTTGCCTAATGGCCCCTCTACACAATGGCCCATCACGATGGGCCATCACAATGGGCCATCGTGTAGAGGGCGCAATGGCGTAGGATGGCGTACGGCTGATGGCCGATGGTTGATCATTGCCGACGATGGCTTCTGTATCGGTTTTTTGGACACACATCAAAGGAACGTGGCGAATAGTGGCTAACACGTGTCCACACAATGGTCCATCTTTCTGTGCTTAGTTGAAAGTTGAATGTCGTCGAGTGAATGTCACAAATATGGTACACAATTGGACAAATGCGGAAACTTTTCAATTTATAGAAACGTACCAAAATGAACCTGTTATATGGAATCCACAACATGAACAGCATAAAGATAGAAATAAGGTAAGTTTAATTCATATTATTATTATGCGATTTAATTACATACTACTGAACGGATTTGTATGGTATTTTAATACATTTATCTGTGTGAATTTGAATAGTATACCTACATTTTTAAATAATTTTAAATGTTCAGGTTAATGATGCCTGGATTAGAATTTCTAATATTATCGGCATTCCAGCAGCTGAGCTGAAGAAAAAAAAGGAAACATTGATGACAGCGTTCAGAACACATTTAAAGAAAAAAAAAGCATCTATACGCTCAGGAGCAGGGGTGGATGAGGTTTACAAACCTATATGGGTCTTTTACGATGCTATGGAAGTTTTTCTAAGAGATATCTATGAATGCGCAAGCGTTATGAATACACAAAACAGGGTAAGTAAATAAGCATGGTAGTAAAAAAAATTAATTTTATTTTGACACAAGTTTTAACACAATGTTATATCATATAATATGGTACTTATTAAGTTTAAACAGTGTTTGTTAAATATCAAAAACAAAAATATAATACCAGTTGGACAGTAAATTATCTAAAATCGCTTACCTATTTATTTTGAGAAAAATAATTAACAAAATCTAATCTTGTTTGGAGTGTGTTTCTTGTAGCCCTACGTGGGAGAGATTGTAAAGGTGCCAAAGCAGTACTTTCATTGTTTCTCCAAGTACCCGGGCGTTCTAATACTTCATTTACGTAAGCGTCAAGTGCACCTGAGGGAGTATAAATATTTCGCGAAGTTTTACTCTTTCTTAAGAAGTTGTGTAATAATACACATGTCATTGTGATAATTGAGGCTTTAACAACATCAAGAGCTATCGGTTTTTTAAAAACTTGAAACACTCCAGACCAGATTCCAAATGTATTTTCAACAATTACACGAGAACGAGAAAGTTGTTGATTGAAAATTCTTTTTGGGGTTCCTACTTCATGGTGTCCTGGAAATGGCTTCATTATATGTTTACTAAGAGCAAAGGCCCCATCAGCCAAAAATACATACGGCAGATAAATATCACTATTTGGTAGTTGAGAAGGAGGTGGTAAATTTAAACTGTTTGTTGTAATTTTTTCCTTTAATCCACTTTGATTAAATACACCGCCGTCACTAATGCGTCCTTGAGAACCTATATCAGCAAATATAAAACAATAATCACTGTCTACCAATGCTAAAAGAACAATGCTGAAACCTCCTTTGTAATTGAAGTATTCAGATCCAGTTTCAGCTGGACATCGTATAGGTACATGTTTCCCATCCAAAGCGCCCACACAATGTGGAAACCTGAATCCTTCTGCATTAGCAAGCCACTCTTCTGGGGTTGTAGGGATCTGGAAAGATTAAAATAGCGAATTAATGTTATGCTTTAATAGAAACCAAAACTTTTTCTTTTAGGTGCTGGAGCAAGACTCTCAAACTGAAGAAGAACAGGATAATATTACAGTGCAAAGTCGTCGCTCTGATAATGAGAAAGCGGATAGTGTAACTACTCCAAACACACCTGTAAACACTCCTAGCACACCTGTACCCGCTCCAAACACACCCAATATTCCAGTGCAAAGGCGTCGCTCTGCTAACCCACCTGAATTACAACAAGCAAACAAACAAATGAAACACGCTTTAAATACTTTAGATAGCATTCTCACCAATAAACAAGAAAATAAAGAAGACGATTGCGATCTGTACGGGCGACTTGTAGCGAAGAAACTTAGACAGTATTCAGATAACGAAAGACAAGAAATAATGTATGACATCGACGAACTTTTACTGAATAGACGCCGCAGATATCTTTCACTACCTAGTTCCTCATCACAAATCCAATTTCCCAACCGTCCTTCATCTTCTTTCACTGCTCCTTGTTCACCATCTCCCAACGATTCCTCATCTACATATAGTACATACGCTCCACCTTCGCCTTCAGCGTCAACATCGCTCGGTTCACTTTCTTCACAAGTTCAAATACACAATGTTCCCTCACCTCAAATTTTTTCTAAGTACATTCAACAGTCACATCCAAACCAGTCATCTGATGTAACTACCCTTATACCGAACCATTCTACCCAAATTTCTCAAACAATCGCAGAATCACATGATATTTTATATGAAGCTTATATTGATGCAAATTTAGATACACAATAAAGATATTATGTCTAATAATTATGTCTAATAAAAAAAAGTTATAATAATAAGTGTTTTATTTACCTTAATTAAATCCTTTAGGGCTTCATTTATTGCTAAACATACTTCTGGAACTATTTTCGATATAATCTGGCTTGAAATTTTAAACAAATAATGTAAACTTCTATAGCTGTCTCCAGTCGCTAAGAACCTCAATGTTACAGCGAGCCGTACTTTCACTGGTAGACATTCCCTCCAATGTGTGTTTTGCTTTGCAATAACTGGGGATATTTTTTGTATAAGGTACTCAAAGTCGCTGTCGGACATACGAACGAAGTTACGGAATTCTCCAGATGGTTCTGCGAGAAGCTCAAAAAATTGGTTAGCCATGCTTTGCCTGAAAAAAAAAACATATATAGAATTAACTTAAATGAGTAACCTTTTTTACAGTTTGTGATTATGTTGTTAGGTACAACGACATTTATATATAAGTACACTTACCTTGTTCTGTTGCGGTGAATACTTAACATCCACCACCTTCTTTTTCGCCATTTCTTGTTAATTACTTTTCTGTTTGTGCACATGTAAGTAATAGTTATATATGCTAAGTAGATAAACGACAGAAGCCGCAACCGTATCAGCGTCCAGGTCCATCCTCGACTACCGTGATACTCGAAGATGGGCCACCGTATGGACGGTAGCAATGGCCTCACATGGCGATGGCCGATGATTGGCCATCGTAATGGCCCATTGTGATGGGCCATTGTGTAGAGGGGCCTTAACATTTAATAGACAAGGAACCGACTGCTTTACATCCCCTCCGAAGGATGGTATATCTGCTATGTAACCCCCGCCCAAAGTTACATACCTTCTACGCATGCGCTGATATACAAGTCGTTAGAAGATGGAGCGAGGACGCTGTGTTTCCCTGGAGATGCTTACCCATCCAAGTACTAACTGCGCCCGACGTTGCTGAATTTGCGTATCGAAATACGAGTACATGCAAACGTCTCTACGCTCGCTCCGAATAAGATGTAAAAGAACATTTATTTTATATAAAAAATACTAACACATGGAGAATAAAGAGAAAAAGTAAATTTCATAAAAAGGTACATTCCATAGGCGCAGACTTTTGAAATTTTGGCTGGGGGCCCACCAATTCTTCCGCAATATCTACTATATAATAATCCATGCGAAATTTTCAAAAAAAGGGGTAAACTTGAAAAGTAACCATAGGACGAGACCTAGGTACCCCCCGTTTTCGAGGGTGCTGAATACGATCGTGATATTTTTAGGTTTCCCACCTCTCGGGAACTACCCTTAAATGCGGAAAGCCAACCTCTTTTCGCGTTTTTTCCATTCTAGGCATGAGAGGACTTGTTGGATCGAGTTTTTCGGATAAACCGTATGGACTTTGACCATTTAACATATTATCAACCCCCGGGGTTTAAATTACCCCGTCCCCTGATACCAAAATCTCAAAAATTTGAAAATTGATAAAAACTTTCCCACATACCCAGCAGCAAGAAATATTACCAGAGGGTGGCCTTTGGGGATTGAGGGTGGTTCAGTAAAGGGTAGTGGAGGAAATTATGTTGCTATCGTTTTGAGCACCCTCAAAAACGAGGATGAACAGTTTTCACAAAGTTTGAATATTTGGGAAGATTCTAGTAGGTATTAGGGGAAGAGATAGTTTTTAACCCCGGGGGCCATAGCATGTCTAGGCACTAAACTTGCTTTACAATACCGAAATCTTGTCAAAAACTTCGATCCAACGATTCTCCACACCCCTAATAGCACATGGACGTCCCGAAAACGTCCCAAGAACGTACTCACAGGACATGAAAACGTCCCGACGACGTATTCTACCGACGTAAGACGTACCGAGGACGTTTGAGGGACGTTCCGTGTCAGCAAAACGGGGTGTCCCGAGGACGTCCCACCCAGGACTTATGTGGGACGAATGTAGGTCTAGAGAGGACGTCCTGAAAACGTTGTTGGGACATACTATGCAAAACATGTAGGTACCTCCCCCTCCACCACTTTTAAGGTGTATTCACAGCAGAGGGTATTTATATGTTCCTTTTTGGGTTTTCTAACCACATGCATTTCTTTCGAAATAGAATCCATCAGTGATTGGCTTCTATTTCGAAGGGAATAAATGTGGTTAGAAAAGCCAAAAAGATAAAAAAAATGACAATATATAATTACCATGTAGAAAAATTATTCAATTAGATTGATTTTAAAACTTATCAACACCAAATGACAAATTTATGCGAACATTTTATTTCTATTGTGCTATTGAAAAATAAGTTATGGCATTTGTATTTTTTTTAAATTAACTTCTTACTCTACAAATTCAAGTGTCAAGTGTCAAAAATACAATTTTTATGGGATTTAAAAGTTATATATTATAATACCTAGTACAGTATAATATACCTAGTTACATATACATTAAGTCATATTGAATATTATAAGGAATAAGCCAAGTATGCAATAAAACGTAAGATAAAATGTATATCTCACCTTCTCTTAACGTTTTGCACACTTCGTCTTTTTATAATTATCTTAGTTTATATTATTTTCTAATATTCTCTCTTCTTTGACACCCTCTCTGTTCTTTCTTTTGCCCTCTTCAATCACGATGTAATAGCCATTTCGGTGTCCTTCCAAGACTTTGAAGCGTTAGCGACTGCAGCAGCCCCTGTGCAAATAAAAGAAAAATTAACATTTCAGATGAAATCTTGTCAAAAAACATTAAGACTAATATATGCCACTTGATGGCAAGCTTATATTTAAAATAAATTGTTATAATTTTCTTGGTGTCCTATTTAAAAAAAAATCACAGTTTAAATGTGAACATTTTTTTTGTTTAACTGACTTTTGCATTTGAAAGGTTCCCTTGTTCATTTAAAAATTAAGAACACCTCTTTATATGAATGATTGATTCTACAAATAATACCAAAGACCGAGAGAAGCAGAAATATATGTTGACTAATGCTACCGCAGATTAATAACATTATTATAAGTTTAACGTTATATTTTTTGGCAATATTATTACAGAATTCAAGTAAAGAAAATGGCTATGGGTTAAGATGCATTAGGATTTACGGTTAGAAGCAGGTTTATTAGGTTGAACATTGATGATGTATAAAAGTTTTTGTACGTACGTACAGCATAATTTCAGAAAAATATAACAAATAGGGCATATAAGTTACAAATTTGTAAATTTTCCTCAAA
The DNA here is from genome assembly GCA_963583905.1 of Stenurella melanura. Lineage (NCBI taxonomy): Eukaryota > Metazoa > Arthropoda > Insecta > Coleoptera > Cerambycidae > Stenurella > Stenurella melanura. The sequence continues at coordinate 93,911,333 of OY757310.1, read as the reverse complement.
AAGTACACCTTTATTAGTTTTTTCCTTATATTAATTTACTGAAATCCCTAAATATACTTTACAAGTTTGTTGATGTTTTCTGGCGAATGTTTTTTATTACTCGATGTATCAAACCTTACCTATTAAAAGGTTCATCACCTCCACTTGTTCATCAGAGATGTCGAACCATATAACACTTTGTTTAACACACTGCATGAGTAGCTACTTCTTTTCAATTTTTTCTTCCCTCGCATACCGAAGAGAAGTATTGTATTTATAATGTTTAACCAACAATCTTCTTTTAAGTGAATAAGTTCGCTCCATGATAAACAACTAGAAACTACATACTCAGGTTCACAGGTGATCTCCCATAGAATTTTAACAGAGCCAAATAAGGTGGGTGGTAACTGGTAGTATATTTATTATAACCTACAAATAAGCCGCACCAAATTTATCTAGAATAAAATATCGATTTAAATACTTATATATTAATAAATCAATTAAATAGACTTACCTGTTTTTGGTACTTTCTTTTGCAGCCGTTAAAAGTGACTAGTGCCAGTATGCGGAAGAAATAAAAATGCAAAGAATTTATATAAATTTTTTGTAAAAATGATGCAATGCCTGCCAAATTGAATTTCCCAGTTTGACAGCAACTGAGTAACATTACATAAGCTCTGCTTAAATATTGCGGTGAATATGGCTGTAATATAACCGAAACTCATGAAAAAAATAGTTGAAACGAATATAAGATTTCTGAAATCAGAGAAATCAAATTGACAAAATTTAAATGTACCATGAAATATGAAAATATTTTGTTATCAAAAGAAATTTTGTTAGTAAAACTTTTTAAGGATTGTAATTTCATTTTTGCAGTTTTTAATTTCCTTTTTTAATCATATCCTCATCTGCTCAAAAAAAAACATCACTCCCAGAGGTTATTTCACAAATGTGTTTAGGTTTGTCTTGACTAGACTCTAGCAGGATGTCCTCAAAACGTTTTATTCAGAACGTTTTAGGGACGATAGCAAACGGACGTCCTTGGGACGTATCATGTAAACCCGGGACGTTCAGACCAAACGAGGACCTAAGTGAACGTCCTGGGGACGTTTGGTGTTATCAGGGACGTGCCCAGTAGTCAGAAATTTAAAAAGGGGGTGATTTCGGGGATTTGGGGTGGTTCGTAGAGAGTAGGGGAAAAATGTATGTTGCTATCGTGTTGAACACCCTTGAAAACGAATAGAAACAAATTTTTATCAATTTTGAAATTTTTAGGGAGATTTTAGTATCAGGAATCAGGGGGTTGATGATATGTTAGACGGTCAAAGTTCGTACGGCCTACCCAATAAACCCGATCCGACAAGCTCTTGCATGTCCAGAACGAAAAAAACGCGAAAATGGGTAGTTTTTCGCGTTTAGGGTTAGTTAGGGGTGGGAGGCCTAAAAATATAACTATCGTATTGAGGACCCTCGGCGGATATCCAGGTCTCATGCTGGTCATAGCACTTTTGATGTTCTTGCAACATTTTCATGGACTATAAATATTTCAGACAATTTTAAAACAAAAATTTTATTTCAATATTTTTTACATTAAAATAAGCAATATTAATCAAATATTAACAGTTCTAGATACTTACGATAGTATTAACAAAAATAAACTCTCTCTTCAGCAACAATATAAAGTACCTACTTAATATTCTTCTACTACTACTACTACTACTACTACTACTACTACTACTACTACTACTACTACTACTACTACTACTACTACGGAGTATATAACCTATCGGTAAGATGCAGGGATCTAATGAAAGATCATAACAGGGAAAATATAGCGTTCATAACGGCAGAGGGCTTAAATAGAATTCATCTGAGGAAGATACTGGAATTTGTTTTTAAAGAAGCAGAAATACAGATTAAATTATTGATACCCGGAGATAGGAAAGAAACGGAGAAGAAAATTGCGGCAAGATCGGCAAATAAAACTAAAATCCAAACTGAGCAGTCGGTGCTTGTGAGGAAAGGAGAACAATCCTACGCCGATCTCCTGAAAACAGTAAAGCAGTCGGTAGACCCTGAAAAAATAGGGGTTAAAATAAAATCAATAAAAAAGACGGAAAAAGGTGATCTACTATTAAGTGTAGCAGGAGGAGAAGATAAGGCAAGTTGTTTAAAAACAGAAATACAGACTCAGCTAAAAGATGTGGAGGTGTCCACAAGAAAATCGGAGGCGACATTACATATCAGCGATGTGGATCCTACCGTCACGGAGGAAGAAATTAGAGATTCCTTAAATGCACACCTCGACATAGACAAGAATCTGATTAAGATAACATCTCTCAGACCCAGTAGAAATGAAAATCGCATGGCCACAGTAATACTTCCAAGAGAGGCTGCAAAGGAGCTAAGCCGCAAAGGAAGAATCAAGATTGGATGGGTCTTCTCCAGGGTGCGAGAAAGGGTCTCCATAACTCGATGCTTCCGATGCTTGGAATTTGGGCATACTCAGCAAGGGTGTACTGGGGTTGACCGCTCTGGAGAGTGTATGAACTGTAGAAAAACTGGTCACAAGGCGAAAGAGTGCAAAAACGCTTCATACTGTACTAAATGCCAGAAAGGAGAACACAGGACGGATTCAACTAGATGTCCTCACTATAAGAGACTAGTGGAGGACGCTTCTAAACAAAAGGGAAGAAAAAACTAAAAGAGTAAATTAGGGAAGAGTACTTGCACAAAATGAAGGTATTGCAAATAAACTCAGATAGGTCTCGGGCATCTCATGACATGGCCTACGCCTTTGCAATGAGGGAGGAGATTGATATTATTATAGCCTCGGAACCAAATAAAAAACTAGTTCAGGAATCTAGATGGATTACAGACAGCAGGTTAGACGTAGCGGTTTATGTCCGAAACAAACATCTGGAAATAGGCAATATCAAACGGGAAGCAGGTTACGTATGCATAAAAATTAAGGATTATAACGTGTATTGTGGGTACAGCTCGCCAAATATACCATTGGACGACTTCAAACAATACATGGACGTATTGATGGAAGATGTAATGGGGAACTCTGGGAAATCCATAATATTAGGCGATTTGAATGTGAAATCCACAGAGTGGGGATCACCAACCACAGATAATAGAGGCGCATATATGACAGAGTGGATATCGACTTTAGATCTAGTAGTCCACAATAATGGAGATACCCCAACTTTTGAGAGGGGGAATAGTACATCGTTTATTGATGTTACACTGTCTACTCAAGCAATAGCGAGTGCCATACAGAATTGGAAAGTCCTAATGGAAGAATCTATGAGCCCACACAGATTCATATACTTTGAAGTTAGAGATGGCGCAAAAAAGATAAGACAGGGAGAGCGAAAGAAAATGTATATGGATAAAACCAAATTCAGAATAAAAATGCAGGAAAAAATTGAGAGTTTAAACGGAGCCGAAATTTCAGTGGAAAGCTGTATCCAAAATATAAAAGGAGCGTATGTAGAGAGTAAACCACGTAGAAACAGAAATGGAATAAGAAAGGTACCATACTGGTGGAGTGAAGAAATAGAAAGAAAACGTGATGAATGCATATCCGCCAGAAGAATTTTAGTTAGAGGAGGTAGAAGAGGACAGACAATCGAGGAAAGAAACGTGGCAAATGAGCAGTATAAGACCAAAAAAAAGGAGTTAGCTAAATTAATTATGGCCTCCAAAAAGATACTATGGCAAGAGGTATGTAGGGAGCTGGATACAGATGTTTTCGGTGAAGGATATAAAATTGTCACAAGATATATGCATACGGAACAAACCTTAGGATTAACGGACGAAATGAAGCAGGAGATCGTTGCAGTACTCTTCCCCAGACGCGACGTGGATAAGAGAGGACCCAGTAGAGGAGGAAACGGAATTCACAAAGGAAGAGCTGGAAAAAGCAGGAGAGAGTATGAAGAGCGGCAAGGCACCCGGAATAGATGGCATCCCACCAGAAATTGTAAAAGAACTGATTAAAGTGGCCCCTGAAATGCTGAACAGCTTACTCAGGAAACAAGAGTTCCCCAGACAGTGGAAAATGGCAAAAGTGATCCTGCTACTGAAGGATGGGAAATCAAGGGAATCTCCTAAGTCGTACAGGCCTATTTGTTTGCTGGACACATTAGGTAAATTGTACGAACTGATGATAAGGGAAAGATTGGAGAACGAACTCCAAAGGGGAGAAGGATTGTCCGAAGTGCAGTTCGGCTTTCGGAAAGGAAGATCGACAGTACACGCGGTGAAAACAGTCCTGGAAATAGCCGAAGAAACAAGGGATAAGTGGTGCGCATTAATAACGCTGGACGTTCAAAATGCCTTCAATACGGCCTCGTGGAGTATTATTATTAGGGAACTGCGACGAAGAGACATACCAAAGTACCTGGTAAATATTATAGGGAACTATTTTGAAGAACGGCAGATAAAAATAGCCAAAACAGAAATTCCAGTAACGGCGGGAGTTCCGCAAGGTTCAGTGTTGGGACCCACATTATGGAACATCCTGTATGATGGGGTTTTTAGAATAGAGCTGACCGAAAACACGAAGGCGATAGGTTTTGCGGACGATTTAGCTCTAGTGGTGACGGCGAAAGATCAAAATACGCTAGAATTCAGGGCCAACGAATCTGTGAGAAGGATAGTGGTGTGGATGGAAAGACACCGACTGGAGTTAGCTCCAAATAAAACGGAAGCCGTCATACTGAGAGGATCACGGAGCAAAAGAAAACATGTGTCCTTCATATTAAAGGGAGTTGAAGTGAGACCATCAAAATCGGTGAAATATTTGGGAATTACACTAGACAACGAGGGAACCTTCGGGGAGCATATCAAGAGAGTGGTGAAGAAGGCAGAAGGAAAAGCGGCCATTTTATCCCGCTTGATGCCAAATGTAGGAGGACCCAGTAGCCGAAGAAGGGAGGTACTGAATGGAGTTATTCAGTCAATAGTGCTGTACGGAGCCCCAGTGTGGCAACGAGCCCTACAGAGAAAGCGATACAGGAATATGGTGGACGGAGTACAAAGAAAGTCCTTACTGAGAGTGGCTAGTGCATATCGCACAGTCTCTGCGGCGGCAGTACAAGTGGTGACAGCCACGCCACCACTTTCACTATTAGTTGAGGAACGAAAATACGTGTACGAGATGGGGGAAGGGCATCGACCAGAAATACGAGAAACTGCGAGAGAAAGGACAATGCTGGCATGGCAGGCCTTATGGGATGAAAACACTGAAACGGCGCAGTGGACAAAGAGATTAATACCCGTGCTTGATGAATGGGTCAAGTGTAAACACAGGAAAACGGAATATTACTTGACACAAGCGCTGACAGGGCATGGTCCTTTCAAGAGCTACAGAACAAGGATAGGGAGAATAGAGGATGAGAGGTGTCTACATTGTGGAGTGGAGGACACAGTTGAACATACACTATTTGAATGCGACAGGTGGGGGAGATATAGGCAGGAGGCGTACGAGGAACTGGGCGTAGAAATTAGACCTGAGACTATGATCAGAGAGATGACGGAGAGCAAAAGAAAATGGGAAACAATCCATGAAATGATAAAGAGAATTTTAAATATTAAAGAGCAAGAAGAGAGACGGTGAAACAAAGGAATCTAGAGGAAGACAAACGGCCATTTTGAAGGTATGCTTTTTAAAAGCGGTTCCAAAATGGACTCGTGTGAGGTAGGAGTTTTTAGTGGGTGGAAATCCCACACACCGCAAAGAGCGGCGTCTTTAAAAGATTTTCTCCTGCCGAAAAAAAAAAAAAAAAAAACTACTACTACGGAGCCCAGTTCTGTTGATTTTTGAGTAAAAAAATATAAATACAACCACAATATCTTTGGCCGGGGGCTACGCCCCCGACCTGACTTCTGGCCGGAGACTCGAGTCCCTGAGCACCCGAGAAGTCGGTGCCTATGGTACATTCTAACATTATTAAATCATATGTATAGCAATTAATATTATTCACACAATTCGTGCTACTTTATAATATTATACTTTTACATCAGCTATTAGAAAAAGCACACTTTGAGGTATATTAAATTAAAGTAAACTTCATATTTCAGACAAAAAGATTTAAAAAATTTCAAAGCTTTGCCGCCTATTACCACTAGGATAGAGCGGGGCATGGATTAATATAAGAAATTAAGGGAAACTCGCCAGTATCAGTTATAATTTCTGATAATTACGCCACTCACTTCTAAAATATTTTACGATCTAACGGTCACTATTGTTTACTTAATTTTTTACACACATACATAATGCTATAAAAGAGCAAGCAGAACGGCACAGGTATTAAGCAGAGACGGACCACAGTCTTCCGCGATATTTGGAAGAGTTGTGTTATATTTAGAATATATAGGCTATGTGCTTCATACAATAATACAGTGTGTGGTTCAGTGTTTACATTTTATTTTGATTGTGAGTGCCTAGAATGTATAATACTTTACAGATAAGTGAAATTGCTCTTTGTTTAAGCGTATTTTATGTAGTTGTGTAAAAATATCCCGGCGGATGGTGAAATATTCGAGTGTTTTCCGTTTTTTAGTGGCTGTGGTAAAATAATATTGTGATAATGTTCAGGCCTTGGGAAGATCCTCAACCTAGCACGAGCAGAGAATTTAACGAATATATGGGAAATGGTAATGGCTCGCAAATTACAGAGAAAAGTTCTAGACAATATTTATGCGAACATACTAAAAAAGTAGTTTTAAACGTTTATAAAAATACAAAAGAAAGTGAAGGTGAAAAAGGAGCCGTGGAAAAAACGGCCTACTTAACAGAAATTTCAGAACGGTCTATCTATAGAATAATTAAGGATGTGGCACCTAATCGAAAAGTTAGATCGGATAAAGGAGCAGCACGAATATTAGATTCGTCTATGGTGAAATTGTTAAGAGATTTAATTCATAGCAAGTATATGGAAAATGAGGTACCAACGGTGGAATCAATACATATGGAACTGAAAACAAATGGTGCAGTGTCAGTTAGTCAAGCAACACTTCGGCGCTGGATAATAAAGATAGGATTTAGGTTCAAGATTATTGTTATGAATTACACCCCCCTTGGAACAGATGATACGCCTATGCCTACTAATTGTGAATGGAAGCCAACAGAATAAAATGGACTTTTCTGGAATATTGTTGGAGAAGACTCTTGAATGTTTCTAGATGGATCTAGAGAGTCAAATTCGGAGTATATAAGGCGCGATTACCAGCGCGGAAGGGGAAGTTTATGAAAAAGGAAGTTTATAAAAGTGAACAAGTAGGAAAGTGAAAAGTGAGGTTAGATAAATAGTAAATAAAGTGAATTTGAAGTATTGTAGTCAGTAAATAGTTAAATAAAGTGTTAGTAGTGTTTATCTCTTGTTGAAATTATTTAGAACCCACGGATTCATACAGGGTGTTTTCCAAAAAGGTGAATAAACGTAACATTTTGGTGTCGGAAGCGGAATTTTGACAAGAGGATTTTTCGGGAGTGTTGAGAAGACTGGGACAGTATTCTCGAGGTTAGTGGCTAAGACAGGAAGGACTAATTTACTGGACATTGTTCGAGGACTATTTCCGAACAGAAAAATAGTGTTTAAGTGCATTTTTGAGACATTTTTGGAACATTTTGTTGGACATTAGAGGTTAAGTGACAAAGACTCTAGATAAGACTTTTTCGTGCCGTTTTGAGGGTTTCTGGACAGTCCCATTACCGATAGTGACGTAATTATTAAACTTATTTGATTTGAACGTAATTGTATGCCGGTAACGACCAGAAGCATGGCATCCGAACAACAAATGCAGGACTTTATGGCCCAAATGCAAAAGATGATGATGGATCAGGAAAGAAAGCGCCAGGAAGAGAAAGAAGAACAGGAAAGAAAGCGCCAGGGAGAGAAAGAGGAACGGGAAAGAAGACGACAAGAAAAAGAACGAAGGCATCAAGAAGAAGAGAAACGACGTCAAGAGGAAAAACAAGAAGAGGAGAGACGCCGTCAAAAGGAAAATGATGACTTAAGGAAAGCTATAGAAACGCAACAGAATGCCTTGTTTACAGTCGTTGATGAAATAAAAAATGAGATTAAGGAAGATATGGGTAGCGTAAAGACGAAAGTTAATGAGGTCGAAGAGAAAGTAGACAAGGTTGAAGAGAAAATGCACCAGGTAGAAGGAGAAATAGACCAACTTAAACGACAGTTGAGGGAAAGAGGAAATCAGCAAGTGGTGTCATCAGGCCAGCGATTAAATATGCCCTCCTTTGATGGTCAAAGTTCCTGGATGACTTACAAGACACAGTTTGAGGCAGCAGCGAGTGCAAACAACTGGAATGACGAAGAGAAGGCCAAGGCATTAATCGTAGCTTTAAGAGGCCAAGCATTGGAGTTGCTCCAGACAATTCCGGCAGACCAACAACGGAATTTTAGAGTTTTAGAAGCTGCCTTAGATCTACGATATGGAGATCAACACCTTGCTCAAGTATACCAGACCCAGCTGAAAGTGCGCGTTCAGGAAGCTGGAGAGAGTCTGCAAGAATTTGAAGCTGCGGTGGAAAGACTGGCACACTTAGCATACCCTAATGCGCCAAAAGAATTTAAAGAGCAATTGGCAGTGGGGGCATTCCTAGACGGGATAAGGGATGATGAGATCAGGCGAGTCCTCAGGTTATCTCGATACAAGAACAGCAGTGAAGCGTTGGTGCATGCACTCGAGGTGGAAGCTGTCCTTCAGGATACCCCGAGTCCAAGAGTACAAGCTATGAGTCTCGAAAGATCGCAATCGGAAAAGGAGAACCAGAACGCTATGTTGACCGACATACATAAGATGTTCAATCAGTTAATGGCTCAAGTGGATGCTGCAGAAAGACAAGGCACGCCAAGCGGCGGTATTAAATGTTACAACTGTGGCAGAGCAGGGCATATCAAGCGAGACTGTCGATATCGGAACTCGAGGAAAGTGAATGTTAGAAACATGGAAGGGACGCAGAATAGACAAAGTAGTGGAAGGCCAAGTGGACGACGGAGTATGACATGTTACAGGTGCGGAGAACTAGGACATATCCAGCTTGAATGTCCACGGAGAAGATTGGAGAAAGTAAAGGCCGGAGAAGCTGTGAAGCTGAGGGGAAAATCAGAGGAAGCTGGTACCAGAGACTGTGACAGATAGAGAAGATGGTACCCCGAGAGAAGTAAAGATTTCACAGCTTCGAAGCATTCCGAGAAGTCCACTACCACCAGGACGTGGAAGTAAGGTGAAACCCCAGAAAATTGCAGATATTTCATCCGGAAGAAGGTGCAAGGAAGATTGCAAGTACTACCACCAGGAGAAACTGCAGGTCACGGGAGCAGTCAACACTGTCAAGGTGGAGGTGCCGGATGACAGGACAGATGAGGCGCTCAGACAAGAGCAATTGAATGATGTGGAAATTGGGCCTATATTGAGAGCCAAAGAAAGGGGAACTCGTCCAAAATGGAAGGATGTTTCAGGCAAAAGAGTGGGACTGAAGGCACTATGGGCGCAGTGGGAATCACTGAAAGTCAGGAACGGGCTGTTGCGGAGAGCATGGGAAAGCCCGGATGGAAAAAAGGTGGTTATGCGTCTAGTGATTCCCAGGTGTCGAGTAGTGAAGGTGCTTCAGGAAGTGCACAATGGGACATCCGATGGACACTTCGGTGTGAACAAGACCCTGAAGAAAATACGAGAACGATTTTATTGGATAAGAAGTCGTCAGGATGTGGAGGCTTGGTGTCGCAAATGCAAGATTTGTGCAGCCAGTAAGGGACCACAGACAGGAAGTAAGGGTGAAAAGAAGCAGTTCAGCACCGGAGCTCCTTTCAAGAGGTTGGCTAACAATATGGCGGAGTCATCACCAGCCAGTGACAGAATGAAGGCTCGATACGACCGGAAGGGTAGTTCAGAAGGGTTCAAGGCAGGAGACCTGGTTTGGCTGTACAACCCACAGCGGAAGAAAGGAAGGTCACCGAAACTTCAACCACCTTGGGATGGACCGTACACTGTTATTACCCGAATTAATGATGTCGTCTATCGGATTCAGCAAAGCAGAAAGTCCAAGATGAAGATCGTGCATTTGGACAGGCTGGCGAGATACACTGATGATCCTGAGTTGCCTGATCGGGACGATCTAGGCTTAAGGAGGGGGCAGTGTTATGAATTACACCCCCTTGGAACAGATGATACGCCTATGCCTACTAATTGTGAATGGAAGCCAACAGAATAAAATGGACTTTTCTGGAATATTGTTGGAGAAGACTCTTGAATGTTTCTAGATGGATCTAGAGAGTCAAATTCGGAGTATATAAGGCGCGATTACCAGCGCGGAAGGGGAAGTTTATGAAAAAGGAAGCTTATAAAAGTGAACAAGTAGGAAAGTGAAAAGTGAGGTTAGATAAATAGTAAATAAAGTGAATTTGAAGTATTGTAGTCAGTAAATAGTTAAATAAAGTGTTAGTAGTGTTTATCTCTTGTTGAAATTATTTAGAACCCACGGATTCATACAGGGTGTTTTCCAAAAAGGTGAATAAACGTAACATTATTAATAAAAGGGCAGGTATTATGGAAAGCTTCAGAATTGTGCAGTGGCGTAATGAATATTTGGAAAATATAAAAAAATTTCGAAATGAACAACGACCTATTTATTATTTAGATGAAACTTGGTATGATACCCATGATACAGTGAAAAAAGGCTGGATAGATGGTTCAAAGAAATGTAAAGTTGATATGCCTGCAAATAAAAGGACCAGATTAGTAATTGTACATTGTGGATCAGAAAATGGATGGGTGCATAATGGTCTCAAATTAAGTGAAAAAAAAAATGGAACAATCAAACGTTGACTATCACCAAAACATTATGCGGATATTTTTGAAGCATGGTTTCAGACTTCATTGCTACCAAATATAGAAGAAAACAGCGTAATTGTTTTAAACAATGCTTCGTATCATTCGCGACAAATTGAGAAAATACCAAATACGGGAACAAAGAAAAAAGATATTCAAGAATTTCTCCGAAAACATAATTTGGAATTTGAATAAAATTTTATTAAGAAAGATCTTTTGAAAATTGTTAAGAAGCAAAACTTCCCAAAACAATATGTAATTGATAGCATGGCTAAAGCTCAAGGACATGCACTTTTACGGTTACCCCCATATTGCATTTTTAACCCGATAGAACTAATATGGAGTCAGCTGAAAAGAAGTATTCGCAAAAATAACACTTTCCCCAAATTTGATGCCAAAGTAGTTGACCTTATTAAAGCTAAAGTGGGAGAAATAACACCAAGTAATTGGAAAAAGTGTATTCAGCATGTCGTTAAAATTGAAGATGAATTTATTAAGTTAGAAAAAAGCATCGGCCCTAATCAATCTGTAGATTCAGATACCGACGATGATACCGATTTAGAAAGTGGATGTGAAGTGTTGAGTGAGTGTAGTGATTAGAGTTTTAATTAAAATGTTATATGTGATTTGATTTAGTGTCCATTGTGAATTTATCGTTTCATTAGTGTTTTACATACGCGCAAATGCAATATAACGTGATTTTTATTTATTATGTTATATGTATGCATATTTTATTTGATAATTATTTATTTGTTTCTTTTTCAGAACTGAATTTATTTATTTTATAGTTATTTATTTGCTGTCCAGAATTGAATTTATTGATTTCAATTATTTGTTTGTTTTCTAGAAATTTATTTATTCATTTAATCTGGGGTTAATTAGATTACGCGGGTTATTGACATAAATTCAATATTTTCTTTATTTCATGGATTTAAAAATTTACTTTATTTCTTTGACCTATTTTAATAATATCGATAACCTTAACTCGGAACCTACATTTTTTGGCAAGGAATTGCTCGTACCTCCTCGTGGTCCTTGCTGGGCAACAATAATAATTCGATAGGTATATTAAATTATTATTGGCGAAACTGAGCAACAAAAGAATATTTGGTATAATTTTAATTTAGACTAATAAAATTTATCAATGCTCCACCAATATAGGTATAAAATATTATTCCTATCTTAACAAGCAAAACAGAATAATTTTTTAAAATTTATCATTATCACTGTAACAATTAACTATTTATTTATCAACCATACATTAAATTAATTAGATTGTAACTCACGGCACAATAATTTTAAGTACGGGCCTGAGCCGCAATAAATTACGTCGGCTTTGACACTTTTATGGCCGAGTTTTATGGCTTTTTTTGGGTGTCTCGCGCCGTATTCGTATTCACTCCTTTGTCGGGAATTTTTTATTTGACTTAAAAATATGAAGTTCACTTTACTATAGGAGTAAATGACGTCACACCGATGTTACTATGGGAGCGCGTTCTTGGTTAATTTTCAAGTCTATAGAGAGTATAGAAAATTCTAGTTTTTTGCATTTTCCTCTAAAATCAAAAGATCTTTCAGAAAATATGACAAAAAAAATATATGCTAAACGAGCCCATTCAGCGTGGCATATATATAGGATTACAGATAGATTGCGTGTCGTCACACGGTCGTCAAGTGTTAAACACTGGGAAAACAAAAAACAACATTCATACAAGCCGCAGTGCTTTATTTAACTTCGCAATGCTGAGTGCTACTGCTACATTGTGTTTAAATATCTATTGTTAAACTCATTCCTTCACGTTTCATAAAATAAATTTAGTAAAATATTGCGAGGAATGCATCTGTTTACGGTTCTTTCTAGAATGAAAGCAGTTTCTGAACTAAAATTATATCCTACAATTTATTCGGTACCTTCCTTTAATAAGTCTGATGGTTAATTTTGATTGTTAGTGTTAGTGCTCTAAAAACAACACTGTTTAAGATTATCTAATTGAAAACAGATGTATATATAGCACGTAACTTGGAGGTGGGCCATAGAATTTTTAAACCAGGAGATGCTATTTTATGTACTTTAGTATTAACTTTTCACAACAATGGAACTACAAAGAAAAATTAGAGCAATTATCAACAGTAAGTGAGTTTTTTAAATTTTGTTAATTCTAAAAATATAAATTCTTTGACATCAGGTTTTTTTAAACTGATTTATTATTGATGTTGACAGCATACCTACTTAATTCAGTGAGTAAATAATCTTACGCCTAGGAAATTCCAAAAACCCACTATTCTATTTTTTAAAGGTTTATAAAAATATGAAGATGACGACGCGAATTGTTGTAGCATACCTGTATTTATTGTATTATGAAAAGGCTTAAAACGTTATTATAAAAATGGAAAATTATATACTTATTTACAATCCAAAATATACAGTTTTGAACGTTGCTGGATTTGAAGGAACTGACTCATATTCAACCCGCGCTGCCTATAGTTCTCCGAAATAAATCGATATCTTTCGCTAGAATAATCCGATTGTAAAAATTCTTTCACTGAAATTATATTTGGACCTTTTACTATTTCTAGAAATAGAAAAAGTACTTAGATGCTACATTTTTCTCTACAATATTTCAGCACCCTCACCTGATTTATTTTTTCTTGGATGATAAAAAATCAAAATGCCAGTTCAATGCTGTCATCGTGATCACCATACATTATTTAATCTTTGTCTAAAATTTGATCCTTATGGCTTTTATAGTTTTCGAGATAGCACGAGTTATATTCGAAAACTTTTCAAATCGTGTATCGCCAAGAAGAGGTAGGTACCTATAAACTAACATAGGGGATGAACGCGAGCCGATATCGCTGAAATTTAAGATCTCTTCTATGCATAACAATTTGTCTGCTATTAAAAAAATGTTTTTCACCATGTCAGACATTAAAAAATGTGGTCGCGGCACTTAAAAAATGAAGTCTGCCGTAGTGAAAAACATGTTTTCAATGACAGACAAATTTTAATGCATAGAGGAGATCTTCAACTTCAATTGTTTTTTTTTTGAGGTGTTCTGAGATGCCATCAGTGATTGATCCTGATGCATTGATGCTGCACATTAAAAATTAAGTCTGACAAATAAATTAACAAAAATTGTCAGCCAGATAAGTTGTAATAGATAGGAGAGATCATAAACTTCATTTTAAAACAAAAATCGCGGTGTTATGAAGTGCACTTTCATAAAAAAAAAAATTTATAACAAAAGGTCAGAAGTTAATTAACAAAAATTGTCGGAGACAATTTTTTTTTTTAATGATTCATTATTTACCACAAATTGCGAATATTTCTAGCAGCTGTTTTGAAAAGTAGAATCTTTTTTTTTTAAGCTAAATTCAAAAATTCATAAAATATAACAATTAACAAATTTTTACTAGTCTACCGGGCGCATATACTTATTAACTATATACTATGAGTTTCGTTCCCAATTTGACGCCAAGGAAAGCCTGTCTCTCTATCCTTTAAGAGGACTTGGTATTGTGCGCATGTCTTAGTGGGCGGAACATCGACGCGAGAATGTGACAGTTCAACTAAATATAGAAGATGAGTGGTCACAATCTAATCGGAGAAATTGTGCACTATAGGCATTATATCAGTGGTTCCAAGTCCCAATTCCAGACATTAATATTATAAGCGCTTGTGTGTTCTAAGATTGTGAAGTTGTTTTATGTATTTTATTGTTTATCAAAATAGGGATTTGTATTTACATGGTGTAAACCTATATCCACAAAAATGAAACGATGTTTTTTGTGTAAAAGCCAGCCGAAACAGGACCCTAACCTGTCATATCATCGGTAATAAATTTTATTTAATAATCCAAAATCTAGTTACATGTGCTAATCGTGAAATGTTTTTAGTTTTCCCAAGAATATTGAAACCCGCTTGTTGTGGATTAAGAAATGCAATTTGAATGAAAAAAGGCATAATATTTCTGTGTTGTATATATGTTGTATATATGCTGGAGGAAGAACCCTATTGTTTTCGATCGATCAATAAATAAAAAATGTATACATTTTTTTAAATAAAGAAAAATTTACACATTTTTTTTATGTTTTATAATTAAACTAAAAATGTCTAAAACTAATATTATTTACAAAAAAACTGCGAAGAGTATCCTACAGAATGTGCAACAATTATATAAAAAGTGCAGTAAATCGGCGAAGAGTGTAGTGGTTAGCTTGTTTAAATATATATACGTAAGATATGTATGTGAAATTGTATAGCTTTCATTAGCCAAATAAATAAAAAAGGATATTGCAAGAAATTTCCAAAAATTGATTAAAATATTCTGAAAAAATTCAGTTATTCTTTGACCTCTTACAAACAATTTTTGTTTTATCTTTGCATAAAGTGCGTTGTTTTGGGGTTAAAAATTCTCAAAATTTTAACATTGAAGATTTTTTCACCAAGTTTTACTGAAAAAGGTTGACTTTTTAGAAAAAATATCAAGAACAATTTTTTTTTTACTCAAAAAATAAGATGCCGTCCCAAGAACTAAAGAAAAAAATATTTACCATTTCTTTCAATGTCAAATTGTTTTTAACAATCTTGCCTTTTTACGGCTGAATCACCCATAAAACATAAAAATATAAATTGTGCCACTCATATTCATAAAGTAGAATTTTTAGCTGAACATCGAAACTTCCATTAGTACCCTAAGACCCACTTTTTTGCTAATTCCACTGGACTATAAGTTTTTCTAATTACTGCTTATAGGTATTCATTTATTGATTAAATAATTTAAATACCAAGAAACGAAAGCTTCCTAATAGCATGTGAATCATTCCAAAAGGGTGGTATATATTTTACCATAGTATACGAAATCTCCGTTTTCTACGGTTGCCGGTAGATTTCTTTGTTTTGGGACCACTGACCTGTTACAGCGCGCGCTTCCTTCTTCATCAGATCGTATCGTCAGAGTCCTCCATAGAGATAGACAACTATCTCGTTCTCTAGCCTCAAAGCCGTACATAGTGGCTTATGGAGTATTACCAGTATATAGTTAATAAGTATATGGCCGGGCGTAACTTGATTTTACATGTTTTGCAACCATCTTCACCTTTTAAATTTGAGGTGTTCGATGGGATACCTTTTTTGTCATGGGAGCTCGGTGTATCATAATCTTCAATTTATTGTTGAAAACCTCATTCTGGCGGGATATGCAAGTTTCGAGTCCCACAGCGGCGAGTCGTATAGGTGTAGCAGTGTTGCCGATGATATTAGCTGTAATTATCCGCCGACTGACATGAAAATATCCGAACATGTTCGAGAATATCCGATTCGGTGGTGCCGCAGCCTCTGCGTAGATTTTCGTTCAAGATGTTTATTGAGATTTCTCTGGTGCACATTTTTTTCCCCCATAAGTCGAAATTTTGGAAAGCAGGGCGGGCGATATCTCTGATGCACATTTTTTCCCATCTCTCGAAATTCTTTACCTTTTTTAAGGGGGGGGGGGGAATTTTCGACGATTATTCACTTTTACACGAAACAAATCTTCATTTCCACATTCAATATTAAAATAGCCCGAAAAAGTCCGAATTTATATAACTGGATTAAAATTATCCGTTTTTATCCGATTTTTAATAGGGTGAGAAAATTATCCTCCACCTTCCTAAATTATCCGCAAATCGGGTAATTATCCGCCAATCGGCAACACTGAGGTGTAGGTTCTAGGATCCACGGAACGGAGGACTACGTGGGCGTCACTTTTACGTCTATACTTTGGAGACATAAAGTATGAACGTAAAACGGTTACTTGTACGTTCATACTTCATAGACATAAAGGAATAGTTCGGAGAATCCGTATTTTTGTAGTTTGCATCAATTGCTTGGGGGTGTTATGCGAGATTCCTAGATTGTGCTGAGACGATAGCCTCAGCTATTTAAACTAGTCTGGGCGGCATGAGGCGGCATGGTTACATGGTAATCTTGATATATTTGATAGAATAAACGTGAAGATTTTCAATGTTTACATTTGATTACATTGCATCCAGTACAAATACCAGTTCCAGTTTTGCCTGTGTACGAAAACGGTTAAACATCGGAGTGTCTCATTAGGAGTCTCTCTTTCTGATGTATTAAAAAATATAAGACTTCATGTTCACCACTTTTTTGTATGAACGGAATTTCATAACATCTAGTAGACGAAGCGACGACCTTAAAAAGTCTTATGTCATCGAGAAGTGATATGGGTTGCATCGTTTTACTTTACAATTTTATTTTTAAGATTTTCATTCATTTTAAGATTTTTTGCGAATATATAATAAATATGCGATTTTCAATATAAATGAAAGAATGCTTTTTTGTGGATAAGCAAATTCACCACAGAAAGGGTTTATTACCTTTTTCTAAAAAAATATAGTATTTTCAAGGATATAAATATACAAGAGTAGAAAATGAACAACGCCGAATTTTTATTTTTTATTCTTAAAGAATATCTGAATGATATATACAGGGTGTCCCGAATTGCATAGGCCAAACTTCACTAAGTAATACAACTTTTCAAAATAAGGAAGAAAGTTCCTATAAACATGGGTCAGGAAGTGATTAGTTTCCGAGATACAGAAAATGTTTTTTTATGAATATTTTCGAAACGTCTCTAGATAAACAAATGATAATTTACACAGGAATTTAACTTTTTATGCTTTTTAAGAAAAAATTACAACTATGTATGAAAATCATTCAGGAGCGGGTGAAACTGGGGGGGGGGCTAGGTATAATTAAACCTCAACTTTGTGTGACACATTTAAATTAATTTATGAGCGGAACTTACAAGTTTGAAGTTTTCTGCACAAAAAAAGTCTCTTGTGTTTTTTCTCTAAAATTATCAGAGTAAATCTTATTTGAACTTTATTAATTAGTAACCATTATTACCAGCATTCCTGGTATGCAGGAGTGTGTCGTGATTGTAATGTTTGTAACAAATGAAAAATAATCTAGCATGCAATGCCAGAATGACAATAATGACATTGTCGTTTTTTGATTTTCTGTAGTTCATTTTTCTGTAGTTTTATTATTTCCTTTTGATAAAAGTGTTCTATTGAAAAGTAAAAAATGGTCATGTTTAGTAATGTGGAGTACGCGGATATTCATTTTGTTTATGGATATTGTAATGGAAACGCGAATGCCGCGGTACGCGAATATCGCAGAAGATTTCCTAATAGAAGGAAACCATCTAAAGATGTTTTTATTCGAACTCACCTAGAATTTAGAAATGTTGGACTTAAAAGAAGTTCAAGAAATGAATAACAGCGAAATGGGCGATTTAAAAACATAATTTTGGCCAAATTTAACAATAATAATAAATTAAGTATCAGAAGAACGGTCCAACAGCTGTGTGCGCAAGTTGTGCATGTTTCCAAAAACAGAGTTTTTCGGATTCTGAAAAAGACCACAGAAAAGCTTTTCGAATGCAACCAATCCAAAGCCTTCAACCAGGTGATCCCGAAAGGCGTATCTATTTTTGTAATTGGTTTATAAATGCCATGGAATAAGATCCCGATTTCGGAAGTAAAATTATTTGGACTGATGAAGCTACCTTTAACCATAATGGATCGGTTAATTTGAATAATTTAAGAATCTGGGTTTATCAGATTCCTCATATAATTCGCCCTAGGGCATTTCAACAGGAGTTTAGCGTTAATGTATGGTGTGGTGTTATAAACGGGACTTTTTGTGGGCCCCACATTCTTCCTGCCCGTTTAAATGGACCATTATTTAATGATTTTTTAAATAACCATTTTTTTCAATATCCTCTTAATTTAAGATTCCTCTTAATTTAAGAAATGAATGCTGGTTTTAAATGGACGGAGCTCCTTCACATTTTGCTGTTGAGAACCGTTTGTGGGTAAACAATAATTATCCTGAACGGTGGATCGGTCGATTAGGTGCAAGAGCCTGGCCACCCCGTACACCGGATTTAACTCCAGTTGATTTTTTTGGCTGGGGCTATTTAGACAGAGCCTACGCAATATCTGTAAACACGAGAGTTAATAGAAAGAATTCTCAAAAAATGTGAAAATTTGCGAGCTAATTCTGATTTCATTCGTAAAGCTACACACTCTGTACGGCACAGATGTCAGAAACGTGTTGAAGCTGGCGGAATGCACTTTGAACAACTCTTGTAATTTGTAATTTACCTTACTTTAATCTAATTCATTTTTGTCTAATAAAAAATAATGTAATCAAATTTTGTTTCACTGTCATTGTTTTTTCTGTTCTGCTAAAATTATTCAATAAACAACTATTTCCGAATAAAGCTCAGATAACATTTACTCAAAAACTGATAATTTTAGAGAAAAAACACAAGAGACTTTTTTTGCGTGTGACACAATAAAGTTGGGGCTAAATTATACCTAGTCCCCCCAGCTTCACCCGCTCCTGGATGATTTTCGTACATAGTTGTTACTTTTTAAAAAGTTAAATTCCTGTGTAAATTATCATTTGTTTATCTTTAGACGTTTCGAAAATATTCATAAAAAAACATTTTTAGGAGAATTACTTGAACACCGTGTATCTCGGAAACTAATCACTTCTCGACCCATATGTTTATAGGAACTTTTTTTCTTATTTTGAAAAGTTGTATTACTTATTGAACCTTGGCCTATGCAATTCGGGACACCCTGTATAGGCGATTTTCAAAAAAAAAATGTAAGAATACTTTTTGTAAATAAGCAAATTTACTGCAGAAAGGTCTTTTGCCGTGTTCTAAAAAATCTAGTATTAAGATAATCGCAAATAATCAAAACAAAAAAAAGGTTTTGAAATTGTTAGAAATAAAATGGCTATCATTCATATACCTAGCGGTCAGGTAAAACGAGGCAATGCATGAAATTTCTTTAGGAGGAAGTAGAAAAAGGCGCGTGAGACAACTCTGACTCATGTTCACACATGTTTACGACTTTTAGAATTTCGTTCACGCACAAAACATTTATGCGGAAATAGATTCACGCATGGTAACGACTCTTGTGTTGAAGTAGAGTCGCGACTTTCTAGATTTTTCTCACGCATACTCAAATTATAATAAAAATATATATACTTACATATGTTGAAATAGACTCACGAATGCCTCAAATTTTCAGCCACCAACACACACATACACCTTCACAAGAACTGTTATGAAAATTTTTAAAAATCTTACCTTATTACCAGACTCGGCGCAAAAGTAGTTATGCCAGAGACGGTCTTCACACACAGATGAATATGTTTTGAATCGAGATTCTTCTGATTCACATACGCAAATAAATACATTATTTATAGGAAACAAATACTTTTACAGTAAGAAATAATAAAAAGTATGGCATAATACTCATAAAATAATAAAGAAATAAATAAATAAATAAATAAATAGAAAGGAGACATTATTTATTTGGTATAGTTGAACAAGTGATGTAAGAGATGTTTACTGAAACTGGTAGATAAAAAACACCATACTTCGGCCGTATATAAAATTAAATATACCTGCAGTGACGGTCTGATTGTCTAAAGGCCCCCACAGACCTCGTTCATTTTCAACAGGTTTACCCGACGGGTAAAAGTGTTGGAAGGAATGAACAATAAAACCGAGGTGTGTG
The DNA here is from genome assembly GCA_963583905.1 of Stenurella melanura. Lineage (NCBI taxonomy): Eukaryota > Metazoa > Arthropoda > Insecta > Coleoptera > Cerambycidae > Stenurella > Stenurella melanura. The sequence continues at coordinate 93,890,876 of OY757310.1, read as the reverse complement.
GGAGGAAACTATCGTGTTTACCCGACATTCCAAAATATCAGCGGAGTTTGATTTCCGTCCGTCTTCGTGCCATGGGTTCGGGTAAACAGGAGGTGTGTGCCCTAAAACCGGCGTGTTTTCTCAGTGGCATCAGCATTGTGAAGGTGCTGTTTAACTCTAGGGTAACAACACAGTGTAAACAAAATGACAGATCTGCGGCAAAACTCTATAAATTGCTAGGCAGATCTTCAGTATGATTTGTCCTAATGCTTGGGGTGAAATAAGTGTTGAAAATTTCAAATCTTCATAACTTTGACCAGTTTGACCAGTAACAAGAAACCGTAACGTGGCAATCAACCGTTCATGGGGGCTGATGGATAACCGTAAATAAGCATTACATTTTTTTATTAACGGCGTTACGAGTTTTAGTATAGCTTAAAATATGTTTCTTCATTCATTCGGAGGAAATTACGCCAGTCTCCTGGCTCCAACCTTAAGTCTGTCAATAAATTGGAATGACCTAGCGTACTGCGTTTTATAAGCCACTATTTAGTCCATCTCGTACGATCTTTTCTATTTTTTTGCTTTACAGCTAAAGCCGCTGCCACTGCCAACAAACACGTTCGGTTCATCACGGCAAAACTGATTAAAAATACTCCGTGTGTGTGGTCTCGACCGGCATCGTTCTTCGTTCCAACAATTTTACCCGTCGGGTAAACCTGTTGAAAATGAACGAGGTCTGTGGGGGCCTTAACCGAAAACAAAAAACTCGACACTTTAACCGGCATACGCCACTTCCAACTTTTGTTTTTTTTATCAATTAGGGAAATGTAAACATCTCCTATATGTTTCTTCCCAACTATATTAAACAATTCTTAATTTAAAATATTATTTTTATCCGCGCACTTAATATGAGGCACTATATTTTAAAAAATATAAGGAGAATTTCCGACACCACAAAGACAGCAGCACTATTGTCGTTCTCTTTGTACTTTTTTTACGACAGCAAATAGGATACGATAAACAATAATAATAGTAAAAGAAATGGCAAATTGCTTTTAATATTTTAATACATAAGTCTGCCTTCTTGTACTCGACATTTTTTTGTGTGCCTGCCCACTAAACATGAAACATAACTAAAATATTAAAAAACATTTTTTTAAAGTTACTTTGTCAATATTCTTTTGTAATATTGTTTTTACGTAATTATAATTTTATTTTAATATATCCAAAAAACAATATTTATTAAAACAGCTATGTTACAAGAAATCAGTATTATTTATGTGTTTAAAATATAACATATATGCCATATTGTTCATAAACACTCTGATAATATTACTGGAATGTAACGTAATGCAATATTATTCTATAACAGCTCCATAATGTTATTATGTAATATTTATAAAATTATATTAAAAACACTTGTTATTAACATTGTTGTTAAATTAAAGTTACATTTATAGGTTATAATTATAAATGTTATTAAACCAACATTCATCTATAGTCACGTGATACGCCTAAATGCTATTTATTGGCCATTCCAGACCGAACGTAACGGACGCATCCGAGACCGAGAGGGCTAAACAAGAAGAAAAGGAAAATCGTCAGTCACACGCCATTTTGCCTCGAATTTGTGTGCAAAGGTAGCATTATAATACCTAATAGTTAATAGTGTTCAATATGTCTGAAAACAAAAGAGTAAGCATATTTTGTCCTGATTTCGTCATTAACAAATTGATTGTTGAAGTCCTGTTCGCAAAGACGACTTTATTATATAATAGTTTAGTTAGTGTTCTCTATATATGTCCGAAAACAAAGGGTAAGTAAATAAGTTCAGTAATATTTAACATTTTTTCGAAAGTTCGGTTTTCTTAAAAATCAAAGCTCACATTGACAAATTACATTGAGAAGAGATGAAAAATAATTTGGTACTTATCTAGCTAACGGTTCACACTCATTGAAAATGTAAAACTGTGTTTTTATGTAGGTATATTTGAAATTAATGTTTTAAATCCCTATTTTAGAAAGCAATTAATCTAGATCAAGCAACTCTGATATAAATTCCAACTCTTACTTGATCTTGGCAATTAAAGCTACGATGCAACGGCTCTTAGAAGCAGTAAATGCAAGTGGTGAAACTACTGAAAAGGACTTGTTGAAAGACAACAAAGTTCGATGAATTTCTGCTAGTAAAAGAACTAGAAACAGATAATAACATGGAGAATCGGTAAGTGAAACTATATAGGGTATTTAATAATTAAAAATAAATTTTGGTTTTATATATATAAGTACATGGAACAATCATTTTAAGTCTTTATATTGGAAAATTGTCAGTCAAAATAATTTTTTCTTGATTTTTTGCTTTCCCATTAGTTCTACTCTGAAATTAGTTATTACCAATATTGTAGGAAATAAAGGTTGCATTTTTTTCTCTATTAATATTTTGAGATTTACGACTACAAAGGTGAAAATATGTGCTTCACTGTAGTTTTGTTTTGCTTCATTGCTCCTGCGTATAATAATTAGTTCGGATCGACTGACAAATTGATTGTTAATATTTACTAAAACAAATTTGATAAAAGTTTTTTGATTGCAAGAATGGTATTCCACATTTTTTTAATATACCTACCTACTCCATTAGTTCAGTATTATTATTGCGTGGTTTAATTTTAAATATTCAATTTGTTAATAAGTATATGTCAAACTTATAGGTTGTGAAGTGATAAATGTTACATTTAAGAGGCTATCAAAAAAAAAAACATGTTTGCAAAAAGCAACCCCTTCTCCCTTGTAACATTTATGGAAGCCCCCCCCCTAAACGAGCGTTTGTTTCTAAACTTCCTCTTTCCCATATGACACCGAATTTAGAATGTTCCATATACTATCAATAATTTTAACAATTTTCTCTGTTTTAATTTCAGATCCGGTTTAGAGTTGCTTCCCGAATACCACCAAAGAATGTTTCGAAATTTCGAGTGTCTACGATTTTCAAAACAAAGAATGTCTACATAAAATATTTTATGCTATTTTCACACAATTTGTAAATCAATGTTTATTTTTTGTATATTAAATAATGCACATTATCTCAAAATACGCATAATACAAATCAAATTGATTATGATAAACTCCATCAGAAAAAATATTGTGTGGTGAATACTATATCATCCGTACTAATAATAATTTAACCGGGTTTGAATAATAAAGAACATTTATACATTTCTGCTGGTTTTATTCATAAGCTGGTTCAGAACAGGTAATACACTATGTATAAACACACCATTACACATAATGGTGCATTTTCAAATTTTTATTTTATTTTCAATACAAAAACCTCTAGATAATTCTGTTGTCCCACAAGTAAGTGATCTCTAAGATGTTTGTTTCTAATACATGCACTTTATTTGGTTTTAAAATTCGAAATATAACTAAATATATTAAATAATTCTGGGTTTCAAATAATTAACTAATTTTTTAAATTCACCTATTCTAAACAACATTGAAAGGCACAAAAGTTATATTTGGTGCTTTGTTATTAATAATTAGTGAACGATTTGTAAAACGCAAGTGGTTTTGAAATGCTAAGTGTATTGTGTCATACATGCACATATAATAATTGTGATTATGTTTTATAAATTCTCAAATTAATTTTTATGATTCTATGATACAATTTTATATTTTATAATTATTTACAGGGTGGTCTATAAATGATAGGTACAGGGTTCTTTCACATAATACGTTTCTTCTGCTTTTTCACTTTTTGTTTGGAAGTGATTGAATGACATTTGCACAATTCTAAAATTGAAGAGATGAAAAGTGAAAATATAAGATCACATTTAAAAATCTAACAGCACAAAGTGCAAGGAATGTAATGGCGATTATACTGTACAGTAGCATATTATATTCCTTGCATTTTGAGCTATTATATTTTTAAATATGAGCCTATATTTCCACTTGATCCATTCAATTTTAGAGTTGTGTAAATGTCATTCAGTCATCTCCAAACCAAAAGTAAGAACATAGAGGGGAAGCATCATTAAAGAATCTTGTAGCTATCATTTAAAGATCACCCTGTAAATATTTATAAAATATAAAATTGTATAAATGTTAACAAACAGTACATCAAAAGAACATTATTTAAATATAATTTTCATAATTAAATTATGTTTCTTTTAATATTACTGAAATATTATTGTAGTAATCAAATTAAAACATTTATTTTGTTACATTTAAAAAATGTAGTCATAATGTAGTATTTAAAATATAACATTAAAACATTAATGTAGATATGTTGAGAGGATATTGCTTTAATGTTGTGTTTTTAATAATATAACTTTGTAACATTGCTGACTGGGACATAATCTATAACATACTTGTTATATAAACGTTAAAATTATCTATTGAATAATGTTACAAAGTAACGATGATACATTACTGTTTTATTTCGGTAATGTTTTCATGTTTAGTGGGTGTGTTATTATTGCGTCGAGTGGCTTATTTCCATTAAATGAAGCAGGATTCAAGATTTTCGGGAATTGCGGTTTAACGGTATAGAGCTTTTCTGTATCAGCTGTGAAGAAAATCTTTCGTGGATACGCAAGTCGAACATTTTCAAACATGTTTCATCTGAACGTCATAAAGAAAGTCTAAAATTTAGCATATGTACAATAATGTACATGAATATTTTTATCACGATCACGAATCCCTCTAGCCATACGCGGCCTTCAATGTAAGCCGGAAACAGATCAGTATACAGTAATTGATGCAATAAACATTATATTTGAACTACGTCAATATATTTTTAGAGTATCAGGAGGTGTTGCTGAGACAGTGCAATTCAAACTGAATACAGTGTTAAGAAACAACCCTGGTTTTCCAACATTTTTGTGTGTAGCAAAGAAGTGGACTGTTTAATGCCGGACATAAATCTACTATCTATAAGAAAATGTACTTATTTTAAATATGCGCCGATTACACATCGGTAGACGTTGAACGATCTTTTTCACAATACAACTTCGGACCATTTAGAGCAAATTTAAATAGTATATTTTTATTATTCTAATAAGGCACATTGTTACTAAGTGTTTGTGTATCCAACAATAAATGCATCAAAGTATGACTTATAACCCTTTCGGAGCCATTTACCTTTAAATGTTACGGAATTTGCTAGATACAGTTGTCAGGTAAGATATTGTATTATAGCTCATGAAAATGTTCCTTTAGTTCATATTGCGCGAAGCCGATTCTGGCATTTACGTCGTAACTACCTCGGAGTCGGGGTCTGCTTATTACATATATAATAATTATATAAAAATTTACACAAGAAAGGTGAATGTAAGGAGCAGGGTTTCGATTATAAAAATAAGATCCATTACTGTGATGTCGCACGATGAATATATCACGTGACGCACCTATTTATAGTCAGGACACTTTAGATAAATAGACACTTTATTCCCCTATTTTATAAATTGGCACATTTTGGAAATGTTTGAAGGGTGGCCAAAAATTGTATAAGGGATGAAATTGTCTGTCGATCGTTTTTCACCACTATTTATGGTTCCAATTAGCAGGTAAAAGAGTTGACAGACATTTTCCCACATAATTCCGAAAATTAGGTGGAAAGCATCAAATTTTGGAATTTTCCTAATTTTCAAAGTTGAAAAAGATTTTGACGGGTCTTCACATCTCGGACAGAAAAATTAAAAAAAAAAAATCGGTTAGTTGTCCATAATTTTGAACCTCGTGGGCCGAATGCAAAAAAAAAATTAGCACCGGGTTTCTGATGAGTCCTAGAATGTAATTTTTTAGTCTAGAGACAGGTTTCAAATTTCGTCCATTCGGAGTGACTTTCTCGGGGTTATAAATTCTACAGATCACGACCAATAGCTAAACTAAAGGTAACGAGTGGTTCAAGGGGACCTTACGCACCATCTATCAACAAGACGGACGTCCACGGCATCTGAGACTTTTTACCATTACAGCTCCCTAACTATTATTGTCAATTCACACTCACGCTCACGCACGGAATATTTTTAATCACATAATTACGCACATACACAGAAATTTTCGTGCTTTACTACTTCAATGTAACACGAACGTCGTGTCACGTAGTGACACAACATGACACGACGATAATCACGTCACGTACCCATCTCTGAGAAGAAGGTATACTTCATTTTCTATGCACTTATATGTTTGTTCTCGATGACAAAGACTTTTTACGGCGTTACCTCTTGGATTATAGCAAATCATTTATATTAAGAACTTTTTTTTATTAATCATAATAACACGCTCTCTAAAAAATACATATTGCCTGTGTGTATAAATGTGTAGTAGGATGGCCTAAATTTATACTTGCGAAAAATACATTTTTTTTATATTTCACTTTGTCGGTCTCCAAATATGAGCAAAATCAAATCTGTTGATATTATAAATCGTGCCTCCGAGACCATGACATTTCCCATGAAATGTTTATAGGTTAAAGACATCTTTTCGTACGATAGAATCATGAATTAAAATGTAGCGAAATAAAAATCGGACACAAATCCCCTCTTTAGAATTATTGTCATATAAAGGGAGCCTACTAAATGTTAAATGTCCATTTATACCTATTCTATGTTAATAGAGGATGAACATAAGCCAAGGGCGGTCATAAGGGGGGGGGGGGCATGGGGGCCATGGCCCCCCCAAACTACACAGGGGCGAGAAATGCGAAAAACTGATTTTTAATAAAAAAATTATTATTAGTATTAGACAGTATACATTTAAATGTAATTTTTTTACCAGAGATAAAATGTAAGTTATCTCTGTCTCTGATTATACTTGAGTTGGGCAGCAAAGCAAATATTGAAATGTTTTCAGTAGTGATAAAGTAGCAAATTTATTATACCGGAACAGTTAGATACTAGGAACCAGGAAATTCCTGGAAGTGAGCCTACATGTGCACAGATGGCCACCCGCCAGCCGGGCTGAACAATTCAAGAGAGTCGCAATTACGACTTTCTTGGAATTTTTTTGTCACTGCTTTTTAACTAGGAAACAAATAAAAATGTTTAGTTTCTCAGTACCTTATAGTATAGTCTTATCCTACTCGTCCTTTCTTGCGCTTGTATAAACGTTAGTAGTCGGTGTTCGGCATTTGAAAATATATTAATTAATAATATAAGTGTCAGTGCTTGATTTTCCATTTTCGGATTTTATAAATTATTCCTTTCGACTCTTTCGGGGTAAGTGACCATAGACCGGTGACTTTAATTTATAGCAGTGTTGTTGCTCTTAGCACGTCGATTTTTTTTGTAAATATAGTAAAAACTTAGCCATATTACGGGAAAAATAATCTTGATGTAATTCACACGCCGCTAAATTTGTTATTGCAGAATTACCGCAAGATTCATTCATTCGTTCAATTGTTTATAAGCCTTTTTCTTTACAAATTCCGTTCTAATCGTCCGATTTGAACTTTCCAAAGCTCATTTTACTCGGGAATGACGGGAATACATTCCATTGTGCTTTAATGATAAATACTATATTTACATAGCAAAAACTGGCGAATTTTTGCAAATTTTGAGTCCCTTATTCAAAACTGCATAACTATACGAATTCTTCAGTTAGACTGCTCAAAATTTTTTTGCATACACTTCAGTGGTTACCAAATAGACTCCCGGTGTCCATTTTAAATAAGATGGCGTTGAAGTTAAGTCTTTCCGCTGAATATAGATTATGGAAGATGAAATGGAAAAACGGCAATAAAGTGGAAGTTCCAACCGATGGACTAACTGCTCTCAAACAGTGTGATACCACTATGTTTCCAACCATACACGAATTTTTAAAAATTCTTTGCACTTTGCCAGTAAGTGTAGCATCTGCCGAAAGAAGTTTTTCCGGGCTGAAAAGACTGAAGAGTTGGTTGAGGTCCAGGATAGGTGAAGAAAGGTTAAGAAGTGGTCTCGTACTAATGAACGTTCACAGGGATATTGCCCTTAATGAAGAAAACATTATTGAACGTTTCTCTAAAAGTGGAGTAAGACGAAACATAGACTTTGTTTTATAGTTACAGTTCGTTAGTTTTTTAGTAGTATTTTTTTAGTAAATATTTCGATTCATAAATATTTTCTATTCTGCAACTATTATTAAAATGACATTTGCTACGAATTAAAAATAGAACATTATGTGGCGTGTTAAAAATAAAATCTACCCCTATGTTTTTAAAATGTCAAGATATTCTAAGAAACTGTCAAAATAAGCACGAAATTTTGTTCTGAATTGTCAATTTTATTGAAATGCAGCAAAAGGCAGTTGTGGTTTGCGATTTTACTTTGCTCGGTACTCCCGTTTCGAAATCATTTTTTACTCACAAAATAAAATATCACCTTTAACACTTATATAATAAATAACTACTATTATTATTATTATCTATTATTTGAATTTGCAATAATTAATTATTACCTATGTAATAAAATATTATTTTTCAGTATGTACATAATTTTCATTATTTTGAATCTTTTAATAGGTAATATATTTCTTGAAGTAGCCCGTAGCCCCCCCCAGAAACTCGATATATGACCGCCCTTGACATAAGCTTATATCGTAAATCGCCATCCGGAAATGGATTCGGCAGACAATTTTACATTAATACAGACCTAATTTTAAAAGTATGTCCAAAAGTTGCATAGCAATGGAGAAATAAGCGGAATTTCGATTACTGGATCCCTAACTATAAGTATAATGGAGGAAGAAATAGAGACATACCTTATAGAGGCAACTTTCTTATTTGAAACTTTTTTCTAAGATCAGCAGTTTTCGAAAAAGTCGTATGTGAAAAAACTGAAGTAATGATAACGCGTGTAAGGCCCTAATAGGAACCGATTTCTTTTGTGGTGTGGCCAACCCCATGTATATGAGCATCCATTGACAAATGGGTGCAAACTAATAAATCTCTGGAATGGTGGGGAAGTTTCATGCCAAAGAGTTCCTTAAAGAACGATTGGCCTTTACGGAATAACTATTATACCCATACTTAGAGTCTATTAAAACCTCTTTACCTTATACCACAATAGAAAGCCATTAGAATAATAATGGACACTGCCGACAACACGGTGAATTGAATTTTAATGGTAGCAGCATTCCGTTGGCTAGTGCAAGAGAGATAGTGTGATACCATTTTGAAACATATATTTGTACACTATGTCGAAATTAAACATTATAGAATGATATAAAAGGGATTAGTGTAGGCGAATTATAGGCGAGTCTGCGTGGGATTATTCCCAAAAATTTTCTATGCCATTTGAGTTAGCCACGGATTCTTATAGGAAAAATTCCGCTGAACAAATTTTCCTATGAAAAATTCATGGTCAAATATATTGTTTAAACAATTTTTTTTTCGTTTTCATTTAATAAAATGAAAACGGTTTGACGGATCCGAAAAAATCTTGATTCAACCGAAAGATATTTTCAATACGTGTCGTTTGGCGCCAGACACAACTCATTTTGTCAACCTGTTCATTTGTTATAGCCAAAATAAATTTCATAATTAACAAATTGATTACTTGGAAACTAATGAGGTCAGGATATTGTTTTTTTCAAAATATGTGCCTTTTATACCAAAGAATATACATTTTTCTTTGGCCCTATATCCTCAATACTTTTTAATTGTTTAAACAATTGGCATAATTTGTTAATTAGCAAATAACTTTTTTTCGATAGTTTGATCGACTTCAAACCAACTTTAAACGATAAATATTGATGTCGGGCATAACCCCCATAGAAGTCTGCAAGAATGCAACTTTTTGCTTTTGTTTATTTAAAGTTTAAATTAATTTTGCAAATTGCCAAAGGGAATATCTCGGCTCTGGGTAAGCGTATCGAAATGGGGTTTTATGCATATGAAAGTGCTTGCAAAATGGAAAATTTTGAGACCAGAAAAACCTTGAACGGATAACCGGAACCCGAAATAAAAGTGACATTGCGTGAGAGGCTCTAATTTGTTTTTAACAACTTTTTGAACAGGAGGTTCGGTGCAAATGAAAGCTAACAAGTTTTTCCATCAACCACAAAAAGTTCTACAAAAAATATTCAATCCCTGAAGAGCTATACGCGTTTTTGACCCTTAGCAAAATCTCTTCCGTAACGTGAAAATAGTAAGATTTGACGCGCAATGGGGTGGCGGGTTCGATCCTCGATGTGGGCAATTTTTTTTTTCGTCAAATTTGCTTTTTTTTATGTAACCAAATATTTTTTATGATAATAAATGTCTTCACTGTCTGAGAAATTTTTAAAAATGTCGTAAATAATTTTCTTTTTGCAATTTTCATTAAATAAATGGCTATCTTGCAACAAACATATGATTGCATGTTCTTGTCCAACGAGGGTTTGTCGGTAGTTTTTTTTTTTTACTACTTTTTGTGAAAGATTTGTGATTTACTTTATTTGAGGGGGGTGCCTGTCGAAAAAAGACCAAAAATTAAAAAAAAAATTTTCACTTTTTTCTTATAATGAAAAATAGTTCACGTCCCATTAAAATAACCACACACTTTGTTATTTGTAAATGAGAAATAATCAGAAGATTTAATTATTTCAATTAATAACGATTGACGCTAATAACTATTAGAGTATTCCACCGTTCCATGATTTCGACTATAACAAATGTAGAGCATACAAAGTAGGTGCACAGCATCAGCTCGAGAGTTACGGATTTAATGAAGTTCTCAAGAATAAACAAGCTAACCAATAACTCTTCGCCGATTTACTACACTTGTTATATAATTTTTGCACATTCTATAGGACACTCTTCGCAGTTTTTTTGTAAATGATATTACTTTCAAACATTTTTTTGTTTAATTACAAAATATATTTTTTTTATTTCAAAAATTTATAACTTTTTTATTTATTGATCGATTTTGTTTAAAAATAGGGTTCTTCCTCTATCTAACACTAACTTGCTGTCCAAATTTCAATACTGTCGGACTTTTCGTTCTTAAGTTATCGTGCTTACAAGAAACGTGGCGGACGGACAGACAGACAAACAGACAGGCGGACGAACATTTTGAAAGTCGTTCAGAATTCGATCACCAACACAGTGATATGAACATTTTTTCTCTACGCGCAATATTACCGGTTTTAGAAGTGTGCCGATCGAATGCAATATACTCTTCGTTTTGTATTTGCGAAGATAGCGTTTATTACAATTTAAAAATTATTTTATTATAGGAAATATTTTATTGCACGAAAAAAAGTGAATTTGACAACAACAAAAATTTGCTCACATCGAGGATCGAACCCGCCACCCCATTGCGCGTCAAAAGTTACTATTTTCACGTCGCGGGAGAGATTTTTTAAGGGTTAAAAACGCGTATAACTCTTCAGGGATTGAATATTTTTTGTAAAACTTTTTGTGGTTGATGGAAAAACTTGTTAGCTTTCATTTGCACCGAACGTTCTGTCCAAAAAGTTGTTAGTAAACAAATTAGAGCCTCTAACGCAATGTCACTTTTATTTCCGGTTCCGGTTACCGGTCAAAGTCTTTATTCTGGTCTCAACATTTTCCTTTTTGCAAGCACTTTCATGTGCACAAAACCCCATTTCGATACGCTTACCCAGAGCCGAGATATTCCATTTGGCAATTTGCAAAATTAATTTAAACTTTAGACTTCTATGGGGGTTATGCCCGACATCAATATTTTTCGTTTAAAGTTGGTTTGAAGTCGATACAATTTTCAAAAAAAAGGTAATCTGCAAATTAACAGATTATGCCAATTGTTTAAACAATCATGCAAAAAGCATTGAAGATATCGGGTCAAAAAAAATATGGTATATTCTTTGGTATAAGAGGCATATATTTTGAAAAAACAATATACTGATCTCATTAGTTTCGGAGTAATCAATTTGTTAATTATGAAATTGATTTTGGCTATAACAAATGAACGAGTTGACAAAATGAGATGTGCCGGACGCCAAACGATTCGTATTGAAAATATCTTTCGACAGAATCAAGATTTTTTCAGATCCGTCAAACCGTTTTCATTTAATAAAATAAAAACGGGTTGACGGATCTGAAAAAAAATTGTTTAAACAATGATTTGACCATGAAGCTCGCGGTTTAGGAAAATTTTTCATAAGCGGAATTTTTCCTATAAGAATCCGTTGCTAACTCAAATGGTATACAAAATTTGTAAAATCACCTCTTTTTTACCCCAGGCAGACTCGCCTATTAGACGAAAATCGATCTAAACTTGAAAAATATTATCGAATGAATGGATTTTCACGAAACTTTTTGGATTCTGTTCTTATTGATGCCTTGATCAAACTTTGCAAAAAAATTTGCCGCTATTGCTCCGAATTTTTTTAAATAATGGTTTTGTTGCTAATTTGTTAACTACCAAAATTGAGGTAAATTTAAGAAATAAAATGTATGTTTAGATAATTTGACGAAAAATAACAACCTTTTACTCTTGTAAAATTTTCGAGAAAATACGTATTTTCCGAGATATGGCGCACAGTGTGGCAGAATGGACAAAATTCGCACCGAGGCTCAATTTTTGAGATATCGACTTTAATTTTTTTTTTTTATATTCGAATTGTCTAACTTAAAAATAGACTACTTTTGTTCGAAACATTTTTTCTGAAATTGTCATTTTTTTCAGTTATCCAGCGAGGAAAAATCAAAATTTTAGAGCTTTGTGATTTCTTTCTCGAAAAAGTTTGGACAAAAATTGCAAGAGGCAAAAAGAGTTTTGAATTCTCCCGGGAATATTTTTTGATGTACTTGAAAACTGTATAATGCACTTTTCTGCAAAGGGCATTGAAAAAATTTGAGAGTATCCCCGGGATGATTCTAAACACTTTGAGTCATCCAAACCTTTTAGTGTAAGATTGGGCGAACATCAAAATTATATCAGAAAAAATGAAATTCAGAGGTCCAAGATCTGCGAACACGCGTGGGAGAATGGACATAGAATAAACTGGGACTCGGCAAAAATTTTAACAAAAGAGGCAGATAGCAAAAAAAGAAAAATTAAAGAATCCGCGATAACATTATTGAATGAGGATAGTTGCGTGTCAAATTGTTCCGTAGATGTCTGTACAACTTGGCTGCCGATGTTAAAAGAAGAACTTTAGAAACTTAACATTGTATAAAAACTAAAAAACTGTTAACTATATCAACAGTTCTATGTAAATAGTAAGTATCTATGGATATTGAATATAACAAACATTCTTAGAGCTCTGTGTAAGTTTTCATACTTATTTGTGTTGTTCATTTAAAAAAACCAACCTCTAACTGATCCTTTGACGTAAACGTCACAGGCGTAGAGGTTATTTATCAGTAAAATACTGGTTAATTGTATATTTTGTAGATTCCCCTAGCACCGCTTAAAAAGAAAATAACATACATGTGGCAGGAAGTCCCAAAGAATTGAAGAAGGAAAAAAATTAAGATAATGCCACAAATAACATTTAGACAATACTCTTTTTGTCTCTTTTAATTTTTTTCCAAATTTCTTTTTGGAGTAAAAAAATCGCAAAGTTCTAAAATTTTGATTTTTCCTCGTCGGATAACTGGAAAAAAGACAATTTCAGAAAAAATGTTCCGAACAAACGTTGTCTATTTTTAGTTAGAAAATTCGAATTTGCAATAGAAAATAGGGGTTCCCTTTTAAAAATACGAATCTAACTTTGAATGACCTTATCCTTTTCATGCAAACAAAAAATTTCAAAAAAGCCCCAGTGACCTTATTGCAGACTTCCTTCTGAGTATTAAAAAAAAATTAAATTTTGTCCATTCTGCCACATTGTGTGGCGGTTCGAATTTTTTCAAAAAGGGGGGGGAGGAGGAATAAAAAGTGTCGAGAAATATTCTGCTGAATGTATTATTAAAATACAAGATATTCTTTTCTCTATGACCTTTTCCTAAAATGCACTCTGTTCAAGTTTTCCGGAAAAACACGAAAAAAGACCCTTATTGGAAAATGGAAAATCTCGGAAACTATAAAATTTAAAAATCTGGAAAAATTCAGGCGTATAGGTTTAAATATTATTTAAAATTTTGGTCTCTTGTAAATTTTTTGTAAGGGCATATTTTCCGAGTTTCCAACAAAATCATAGTTTATAACAATTGGGGGGTAGTAGCGGCCAATTTCTTTCTGGAGTTTGACCTAGACATCAAAATGAATAGAATTCATTCATCACAAAGTTTCGTGAAAATCCATTCATTCGGTAAATTGTTTAGTCAGAAATGCACGTTTTTTGTTGTGAAAAACTGTTCGGTTTAGTTGTTTTATTAGTATAGTGTTGTCAATTTTTTACCATTGGCACCTTTCTCTAATTTTACCTTTTTCGTTTGATTGAGGAATTGTGGCAACTGTCCGATAACTCCATGTATTAAAAGATTGAAGACTTTTCGCCGTCCGTCTTATCTTGTTAATTCTCTAATCTTTGGTATTGCTATTCTCAATTGAGAAATTTAATCTATAGCGTTGCTACCAGGATCAATAATTACAAAGCCTGCCTGTGACAGAATAACACCGAAACCGTGCTTGAATATTACAAACGATACCTGTATATGAATACAGTCAACCAGATTTGTTATGGGCTTACCTCAAATGAAAGCAGTCAATTGTTTACCTGGCTCACTACAAGAATCCTTATACTTAATCTACCTGCTCTTGCTTTATCCGTAGCATTTCTGTTAGTATCGCCATAGGTTAAATGATTTATTTACTTTTATTGAATCATTTATGGAGTTGTTCATTAAACGAACATTATTTATTATAAATAGATAATTTGCATCATGCCTACCAATTAATATAAATTAGTAAACCAATATGCAATTCCTCGGTCTTTTTTATGAATTTCCAACTGGCAATAGACAGACAATAAAATATAGTTTTTAAATTTCAGAAAATGTTAGTGCTAACACAGTAAAATCAACACAGACTACTCCACAGAGTAATCAAAGCATTGCCCCCATCATCGTTATGATAGCTGTTTTAACAATCATCCTATTATTTTGTTGTTTTGCTGCTCCAGGAATTAGAGGTTTATGTAAGAGATATGTTTTCAGGAGCTGTGTAATAGACGATCCTGATTTAGATAATGGTATGTACTTATAGTTCTGTATTAGATTAAAACCTTCATGTTGCTTTAATAATGTAGACACTTCGATATACGTATATTCAAATATTAGCAAAAAAAATAAGAATATCTTTCAGTCCAGGAAGGGTCTTGACTGAAATATCTGCTGTGAAAATATTCTCGATATCACCATATCATGATATTGAGAGCAATTTATTTAAATCCTCTTTCACCCAATTGGATATAGTTTATGAAAATTTACTTGATGTTCTTATTGTCTTCCATAAAGGAAAATTGCGCCCAATATTAGCAGTTTGTGTATCCTAAAAATGAGAGAAACTGTTATGATAGTAACATCTTTCGTCCTCTTGGAAGTGGTTTTTGAGACATTAGTTCTATAAGTGTCCCAAAATAATTATGCCAAATTCTAGCTTTTACTGTAAATGGAGAAAACAATGGCGAGTCAACTGACTCTTTAATTAAAGAGTCTGTAAGTTGGAACCCTCACATTTATATACAGTGTTTCAGTTAAGAATGAAAAAGTAATAAGATATTTAAAATTTGTACTTATATGCAGATAGCAAAATTATTAATATTTGAGAAAATGCCTTATATTAACATATGCAATGTAACATTCTCTTAACTCACTGATACAAACGCTGTTGATTATATTATTCATTAAATATTTTTGTAAATACTTTGTGATGGAAGGAATGATTGGAATATACGTATAACCAAACTATTCAACAAAAAGATATTGATAAATGTGGTTTTTGTATTTCGTAAGTACAGGCCCGACGAGAGGGGGGGGGGGAGTCGGGGGTGTTTTCCCCTGGGTCCGGAGTTCTTAAGGGGGTCCGGATTCTACCCGAAGTTCTGAAATCCGGAAAAAGTTGGAGATGCATATGTAAATTTTGATTGCGAGGGGGGCCCGTATGTCACTACCCCCGGGCCCCGATTTTCTCTCGACGGCCCTGCGTAAGTAGATAATTACCAAACTTTTCCAGAAAAACTACATGCATCTATTTTTGTTCAAAAATTTGGCTAACATTTTTTATTCGTTGCATAAAGTTGTTTCATTGTTGGAATTAATATATGGAAACCTCCAGAATTTCCTTATTTGTATAAGGACTAAACCAGATAGGAAAAGCTTCCATGCTAAACCACTTGCAAAGACTGTAGTTTCGAGCTGTTAGCTCTCGTCAGTGCAAGACAGGTATGCAATAGCCGACACAAGCTATCTGTCAGAGCCTATATGTTACATGTTATAGTCTAAGAGAACATGACACATAATAGGCACCATCTAGATGGTAATATATAAATGTTATACTTAATGCACCTGCCTTGTAAACTGTCTGACTTCAATTACACAAATAAGGAAATTATAGAGGTTTTAAACGGAAATGTTATTCTTGTAAATATTCTTGTTTTCTATAAACAGAAACATACTTTCTGTCACCATTGCCTGGTTGGGCTGATTCTACTTTGAGTGCAATAGATACCGACCGCTAGATAGCACCTTGTTATGAGTCGTGGACTCTTAGACTATGACATGTAACGTGTATAGGCTCTGAGAGCTTGTATCGGCCATATTATTCTATCATTCATCATGATCATTATCATGAATAGTTAAACACGAGAGCTACCATAGCGGAATATCGATATCATCTGCCGAAAGCTAGGGCAAACAGCCTGATTCAACAAAGGCCACAGAAAACACATACACCACCAAAAAAACACACAAAACACCACGCAAACAAAACAGGCCATAGAAAATATCAAAACACAGGTATACACTCAATCAACAAATACTAACTCTGAGGCACATAATTTAAATAACCCCAATACTAACCAAAATAACCAATCTAACGAATCATTGTCATCCCTTCACTCATTTAATATGTCACATGACAGCACCCCCTACGAGACAGAGTACTCAACACTAGCCTGTTCAACCACCCAAGCTCACTTAATTTTCCAGCAGAATACATCCCGGTTGCTATTATGCTTAGTGCAACAAGCACCACAACCACATTCACAACAGTAAACACTATAACTACTACTGCAATAGTGCACTCTACCCCAAACAGACATACATAGCCAGACTAATGCTACCTAAATGTGGCCGCAAGGCACCCTCTAACATTCTAATAATAACAGCCCCGCGAGAACCAGCCTATCGGCCTTTACTCTATAAAGGAGCTCTGCTACTACAGGGGCTCTGTCGCAGAGTATAACAGACTGGACATATCGCAGTGCCACCGCTACCAGTACTTCGGGCATTTCTCTGCTGACGTGTGTAACCGCATCGCAAGACGCATCCGATGCTCCCCTGCAGACAAGTCCACCTGTGTTAACTGCGGGGTAGACCGCACCCCTCAAACTACAGGGGAATCCTGGCGTTCGTGGAGGCGTGAGGACCAGATAGACTCGAAAAACAAAACCCACTCAAACAGACAAACTTCCAACCCCAGCACAACGCCCGAACAGACAAACACAACAAAACACCGCACCGCACAAAACAAACACACAGACATACAGTTTCCACCCCTCTCACAGGAGACAGCTGAAACCATTAACACACAAAACATTAAAGCTTGGCCACGGTTCACGGCCAGACAACAGGCAGCAAAATAGAACCAGATTACACCCAACTAAATAGACGGGCAGAACGCAGATAATCAGCTTAAAGAAATTTTAAACTGTTTGAAAAATTTTAATCTAAGAAAAATATGGGATACATTAAAACAACTCATAATAACCCTTAAAGGAACCCAAGATCCCCTAGAAAAAGTAGCAATTATTCTAGAACACGTTACACAATTTCTATGAACAGCAAAAACTATACAAGAAAACTTACTCCAATTCAATGCAAACGAAGTCATGAGACAACAATCTGAATTCGAATTGACCCTGCAAACCGACACAACTGACATCTATTGCCTCTCTGAAACCAAGTGTTAAAACCACATCCATCTATCTCTACGGTTCCGACCGCCCCGCCAGGGGATGCGGAATGGCCAAAAACCTAAAGCACTCCCAAGTGCTACTTCCACTAATAACAATCAACCCGGCATACATACTGCCAGGCAACCTAAATGCAAAACACTCTTCGTGGAATACCTCTCATATTTCCAACACTTCATACCTATAACTACATAGATACATACCCCACACATACACTCTTATAGTGCCAAACTTTCATCCATAACTTCAACCAAACATACCTCCCCACTACTGCGGGCCTAGTTTTTATGCTGTCTGAAGTTAGGGCAGCCATCAACACCCTAAATCCAAAAAAGTGCCTGGACATGACAAAATACCACCCTTTGCAAATAAGGAACTTCCTATACCCTGTTACCTTTTCCTTTCAAATCTTTTTAATTCCTGTATGCGATCTGCATACTACCATAAATTAGGGCAAATCACAAATATAATAAAGATTCCTAAATTTAACAGTCCATAACAAACCAGCCATGCAACTACAGACCTATTAACCTACTCCCAACCCTAGCAAAGGTATTATCTCTCTTCTCCTTAGTCACGTCCAGGAACACCCGGATAACACAGGCATCCTTAATAAATATCAATTAGGCTTCGGCACTAGTCACTCCACAACCCAGCAACTGTTCAGAGTCGTTGAAACCGCAACGCAACCGCAACCGAGTAATAGTTAACCAGCAGCACTCTCCATTATCTCCCATCCAGTCGGCATCGCCCAGGGGCCATCCCTTGGTCCAGTTCTTTATAATATTTACATAAATGATATACCTAACCCACTTGATCATAGAACCACCCTATGCATGTATGCAGATGACACTGCAATTATAAGCTCTTCCAAATACCCTACATTAATAGTAAGCATCTTACAAAATCAACTCAATACTACAAATACATTTTATGACGATTGGAGATTACGTGTTAACCCCACAAAAACTAAGGCTACATATTTCACGAAAAAACTAACAAAAATTCAAGATATATTATCATGTCACACTGGACACAAAACTATTTTTAATCTACACATAACTAAACAAATAAATAAATGCTGGGCTCGCACTTCCAAATTATACCCCTTACTTTCTAATTCGTCCCCCATATATTAACCCTTATCTATAAACCATTTTAACTTACACAGCTTCAATCTGGTACACAATTACATCTCTGAATAGCAATCAAACCCCTTCGATCTACCCCCATTACATCACAACATTACAGGAACCCCTACAATAGATAACTTTATACTTAACCTCATACCAAATTTTGCACTATAATATCATTAAATAATCCAACACTACAACAAAACCCACTGACTACTAAATTTCAACACGCACCTAAACATCCATCCCTTAATTACATTTACATATCAGATCCCAAATAACAATTGTAAAACATGTTCTGAAAAAATACACATAAAAAATAATAAAAACTAAAAAATATATAAAAATACAAAAAAATGTAAAACACAAAATACAAAAATTTAAAAAACGTTACATATCACTGCCTTCAGTCAAACACTAAGAACCAAAAAAAAGCCATACAAACAGTAAATACAAACAAATAACAGAACCAATGCACAAATTTATATAAAACAACCAAAAACGTACACAAAATAATATACTAACCGCCATTAACATAAACCAAAAAATACTCTTAGCCTTAGGGCAAAGCCATCCTTCTACACATTTCAATCTAGGGCAAGCGCCAAAGCCCATGCATCTACAACAACTTGTCAGGAGTGTCAGCCATTGCATACATTGCGAGGTGTGGTACGGTGCTGGTTTCATTACGTTCTGCAGTATTTATTTTCCTGTATAAACAAATGTATTTACGTTCTGCTCCAGTAACACCCGAACTATGAATGTGATTTTAAACGAAAGTAAAAACTTTAAAGATAATAAATATAAAAAGATTCTTGAGATATTTTATAGCAGCTTTTAATTAAAATAAATCAACGGTGCTCATTCCCCAGCCATACCATCGGCAAACATTATATTATGTATTTATCAATTCGATAAATTATAATGAGTGTTCTGTATATAAAATTATATTTATATAGCCTCACTGCAATTAATGAGACACATTTTAGATTTAAGATAATTTTATATTTAATAGGAAATAAAGATGTTTAAATGGAAATGGAATGGTAGCGAGATCTCGATCGGCGTAGTTAAGTCACGCCGGGAGAGTCCGTCACTTGGATGGGTGACCGTATCTCATTTCGCCGTCCTGGTCAAGTGGTGGAATAGCATTAGCTAAAACTTCGCCAGGACGTTAAAATAAATAAGGCGATTAAATAAATAAAATAAATAAATACCCGTCTAGCACTTGCACTGATGAGAGCTCCTGTCTTTCAGTCGAAGTAGGCGTCTGTTGATATCAAAACTAGCATTTTATGGCAATATGTAAATATTATACTTCCTAACATGCCAGACTAACAGACTTGTAATTGTCGTATGGTGTCGTCTTTAATATGAAATTGCAAATAATGAAATTATAGATGTTTTGGATGAAAATATCACTCTTGTAAATATTCTAGCTTGTTCTCTATATAATGAAATATTCGAAATATAGGTACTTTCTAGCTATGTCAATATATCAAAGTAAATTTTTTATTATATTCTTCGCAAATACAAAACAAAGGAAATATTGCTTTTGATCGCCACATTTCTAAAACCGATAATATCGCTGTTTTCGTTGTAACTTTGAACATAAAATCACTATATTCTGTGTAAAAACTACATCATTTAAATTACATTTTTTTATTGATAAGTAAATTATGTTGCAAACCGATGATATGCAAAAGCCCTTAAGAAATATATAATTGCTTGTTTCTATTAACATTCAGATAAATAAAGTTGACGTTTAAAATCATTTCATTTTACAATAATGATTGCTATACACATGCTTACATAAAATTGCATTATATATCTAGTAATGTCATGTTTCAGTGTATACGAGGAAGTATGGCTATGACACAAGAGATGAAATTAATGAAATCAGAGAGTACAAAAAAAAGGTAAAAGTTAAATGATGCTGCATTTGAATTTAATTATTAACAGATGACAAATAATATTAACATGCATAATATTGCTTACTAATTTTTTACGCTTTGTGAAAATTTGTCCGTCATTTTAGCCACTAGTGATAAAAAACTTTTA
The DNA here is from genome assembly GCA_963583905.1 of Stenurella melanura. NCBI lineage: Eukaryota > Metazoa > Arthropoda > Insecta > Coleoptera > Cerambycidae > Stenurella > Stenurella melanura. The sequence continues at coordinate 93,869,673 of OY757310.1, read as the reverse complement.
TTACCTAACTGAATGCTCAGTTATGAACACATGTTTGATGTGAGATATTTTAATTCAGCCATTTACAAACATCAATTTCAATTTTAACATGTACATAGATTTCATTCCTTAGATAATTGAGGCATAGCAATGTTAAAAAATGATAATACCAATAAAAAATAAAACTGTCAGTAATTTAGAACTGAGGATGGATTCAACATTAAATGCAAAACCTTAATATTGTGGGAGAACCATCCTGCAGCAAGTTCTCAAAATTCATTCGTCAGATTGGAGTTTCATAGGTTCATCAATACATCCAGCCTGTATAAGACACCACAGTCTTCACTTGAATGATTACTACAAAATAGCATGTATACATATAAGAACTTATAATACTGTTATAACTTTGAGAAATTTTGGCACTATTTTGTCAGTTGTAGCAACATGTGAAATTTATCTACAAGTTTATCAGTCAGTAATACTGAAACAAAGTAGACACTGACTCAGTGTTTACCTTTAGAAGTAAAACCAGATTGTTTTTAAAAAAATATTGTTTATGGACTTTTGAAATTAAAACACTATAAATAAATTAGATACACAATGAGGAATTACAGGTTAAAATATTCACTTCTATTTTATATTAATTCTTTTAGAGTTCTAAGATGTCAGTCAGACATGTGTGTGATGGCAATCATCCACTATGTATCACAATTAAGTATATGCCAGTATTTCGAGGTGCAACCACAAACAACACACGGACATTTCCCTATATAGGTATTCCATACATGGGAAAGTAAAAATATACGGTATGTAAAATATGTACTAGCTATATATTATAATTGTTGCGATATACAACTGAATTGTAGTGAAAATAATTCGAATTGATAGTTTTGCAGTGGGCTAAAGTCTGTTGTGTGGTGAGCTCGCTTTGCCATCCAGGGCTGGACGGTAGTTTTGAAACAACTGAGGCAAGCTCCAAATTGTGCGCCCCAAAAATTTTTAACAGTTTTCAATTAATTAACAATTAATTTAATAAATACATGTTAAAATTAATTTAATTAATTATTACAAAATGATTCATGATATCAATAACTCTCTTGTAAACTCATAAAGAATTAATCTTTATTGAACAATAGGAATATAAAAGGAAACAAGATACGTAGCATAAAGTTCAGAACAAATATGAATTACATGTTTGAAATTAAGGGAACACGGCGACCTTTAATCTTCGCAAAATCGTCGATCGTCTTATCATAGTCAATAGTGGCTGCTAATTCAGACTCAATTGCTACAATTGCCAAACTATTGAGTTTTTCTTGTGACAACCTAGAGCCTAGAACGTAAATATGTCTTAATCAGCATAAGTTTGGAAAAGCTTCTTTCGCCCCCAGCAACTGTTACCGGCGTGGTAAGGAGTATCTTCAAAACAATAACGGTGTTTGGATACAAAGTTTCTAACCGTGTTTTAAACAAGTGGTTGTAGACCTTAAGGGGTGTCATTGACGATGGAAGATGCCGACTATGATGTCGTTTAAAGTACTTGACCCTTTCTTTCCTTACATTTATTTTATGACGCTACGGAACACAACACATGTTGCTTTAGAGGCTGCTGGGGGGTCCATCGAAATTCGTCTACTCGTGGAAGCAGTCACTTAAAGGGACACATTTAACATCGTGTAAATTAGCTACGGTTCATAAAATAGTTTGAGATTTTTTTGAAAATAAATCACGACTAGGATTAGCTTATATGTATCAATATTATACTCAAAATGGTGTTAATTATTATGTGTGTGACAGGACAGGTAGTCCTCCGAAGGTCCAGGGGGGGCGATCGCCGCTCTGGATCCGGCGGCCGATGAAGCGTGAAAAAATGAACCCGAAAATGCGCCCCCGAATCCTGTGTAGTGAGTCAGTAGCCTCTCTGCCTCATGCCACCATCCGGCCCTGGGTCATACTGCTCCGACACTCAATGTCAGTGGATAAATGGATGTTGTCTCTTTTATCAAATGTGTAACCTCGTTCTGAACAGCCTTGGCCTTGGATATGGAGGTGTCTAATACGTGTAGGGTGTATTGTTTATATAGAATAGAAACAAAATGTTAGTTTTAAATGGTTAATTTTTGCCAGACATTGCTACAGAAAGTTTGTCATGATGATGATATTTACTCTAGCTCTATTTCTTTAAAGCTTTTGCTGCTTATACGTATCAGGTTTGTTAGAACAGTGGTCAGAAAAATGCTAATTTGTAGCTACAGTGTATAGTCAATATTAATTTCGAACTGAATCTGACTGTTGTTTGAACGAACCCATTATTTAGATAGAAAAAAAAGGTATATTTACTATTGTTTTGTTTACAGTTGTCAGAAGAGTCCCACAGTCAACGGCAGCAACAATAATTCGTCTCCCGCATGCCAAAATGTTGATAATATTTTCCCAACTTTAATTCCAACAAGATAGGAATGGTTTAATATGCCTTAAATACCAAGCAAATTTGATCTCAACGATGAGAGGCCCGTAGAATTTTATATTCGAATATAATAATGGCAAAACTGTTCCTCATATTTTAGAACTTATATCAATTTTTCTGACGTCAATTCTCCCTTCATTTTAAAGTGAATTTAATTATGCCAATGTTGAAATATTATCTCAATAAAGAAAAAGGAACATATAAAGTATAATTGAAATATTCATGTCTGTACCTAGATTGTGAGGAACATTCAAACAATTCCAATATTTACCTTTCCAATAGTGGAATATCATAAAGGAACTAAAAATAATATTCTACAGAGAGTTTGACATGTAGTATGTGAGTTGGGAAATGAGTTTTCCAGGTTGAATATCAAGTTAATCCAGTTAAGAATCTTTGGGTTATTAGAAGAAAAATTGTATATGCACAATGACATGTACGAATTGTGCACCGTAAGTGATGTAGTATAAGACGTATAGCACAGATGTGTTATTTGTTCATATATAGAACCTACGGTTCTTAGTTGGTCGGTCATTTGTTCAGATCCTGGCTTGAGGAGATGAAGGGAGCAGAGTTAGAACGCATCCTTGTCCTCTGCAACGTTGTCGAAATGTGTGGTTGTTGGTGAACATGCATTGTTATTTTTAACAATCTAAATATAAATGGGGGACTACATAAATTATGTTCTATTTGCAATTTAAGACAATTCATTATCCATATTTTGTTTTGTTATACCAATTATGGTCCAATTTATGTAATATTTTTAAGCATAAGTTTTCCTAAAACAGTTATTAAATATTGTTTGTTTATCTAGAGATTTATTTACTGATTTTTATTAAACATTTTGGTTATTTGTTGTATAAATAAATTCTCTTCCATTATATTGTTTTATTTTTACATCTTCTACATGGTGTACTACAAGTGGCTGCATCTCTCTCTATAAGACAGTGTTAATGTTTATGAACTTAATATTATTCATCAAACAATTAATTTTAATTCCTTTTATAGTCCAGTCCACAGGGGCTTTTGGGCTAAGATTAAATAATTCTTATGTGAAATTTTGCACAGATGAAGTGGTCTTTACTAGTAGAAAAGTGTAAGAAAAATTTGCAAGGCAAACATAAAATAAAACGGCCTCAAATTCTAAAATATTTGATTTTAGAAATAACTTAAAAAAGCACAAAATACACTAAAAAATGTAGAAGAGAAAATTAAAGGGCACATATTACATAGAAAATGTACTTACAAAAATTTTGCAAATGTAACTGCTGCACAATAAGATTCAAAATTACGGGGTTGTCAGCCAATGCGTGAATGCCAAAATTGGCTTTTTCCATGCATAGGAACACATATATTTTAATACCTTTTGAGAAATGATCGGATAGTAAAGTAATTTCACCATAAAATGACTAAAAAAAAACTGTATGCTCGCTGCGAGCGTCGCCTCGGAGGAATTCCTTCGAGTTTGAATTCAACACAAATTTTCATTGGAAGTTTTGTACTTATTCATTTTATTTCTTGACCGCTGCAAAAAAATTCATTATATAATAAAATATGCACTGTGTTTTACTTTTCATGAGTGCATTCTTTGTATCTCTGAAATAAAAAAAAAAGTGAAAATAGTTTTTATTCCCCACAAGATTGTCAATTAACTTATTCTAATCATGGAATATTTTTAATAGTGTACTGTATTATATTCATATTTTTCTATACATTGTGTCTTGTAAAATTAAGTCTAAGCTATACTCATTGTGTATTTAAAAAAATTTCTTTTATCAGAATCGGATATGTGGTAAAACCAGGGTTGGCTTTAGGTGGTTATGTGTCAGCTCATAAAGATTTGCATGCATGTGTGAAACAATATCTTATCTTGAAATTTCTTTTAGCTAATTCCATATTATCCAAAGCTGATAAAGTCAATTTATTATAACCCACATAACATCTCATGGATATGTACATCCACAGCATATGCATTAGGTGTTGGAATTTGAATATGTATTGTTAAATATACATATGATATGAAATGTATATTCAGCTACTGATATGCATCAGCGTCATATACAGTGTATATTGCTGGAGGTATATACATAATGATTTATACATAACATGTCCATTAAGGTATAATTAAATTATACGCGTATACGAATTTTATCTCATTATCTGATGCGCATGCGCTACTAATTTATGGCATACTACGTCAGCGCATCAAGCATCATTTGTTTACGAATTGTAGTTCGTAATAGCCGGCGCCAGCAGCCATTAAGCGATTAAGCCCTGTAGTGTTGTGTGCATAGTGTTTGTGTGATGAAAGTTAACTCTTTCTCATTCTCTGGATTTTATATTTGCTTATTGCTATATTATGCTGTTACATTTGCGTGAATCTCCCATGATGTAAGAGTATATTTATTATAATGCAATTCTTTAGATTCATAAATACATGCTCTTTTAGGGTTAGAAAATTTACAAGTTTCATATTTAACTGATTGTGGCAGGTGTGTGTTTAGTAAAGATGGCGGAAAGTGACAGAGGCCTAAAAATTTGCTGTTATGTCATATATTGGGTATGTATTTTATAAATATAATGAATAAAAATTACATACGTTCATATTATATAACTTACTGATGGTTGAGAATGTTTTAAACATATATGTAGGACATGAGTAACTATAGTAGGTATTATACATATGTTTACAATTTGTTAAACTACTGGAAGGTAAAGAAGTATACGTATAAGTCAATATTGAAAATTTTAAATATTGTGTAATATTAGGTTATTTTGTAAAGTTTGTGTATGTTTAAAATAGTTATATAAAATATATTTCTTATTAAGCTATCTGTGTCTTATTACCTCTTATATGGATACTATTGGATACCTCTGAAGTAGTTCCCACGAACATCAAAACACTCGAATACTTTCATTCGATGCGTGCTGCTCCAATCGTGTTGGTATCATCGGGATCATTAAAACTCTTCGTTTTAATCATCTGCCGATGATGCCAACATGACTGGGGCAACACGCGTCGGGTGCAGTATTCAATAGGCGTTTTGATGTCCGTGGAAACTACTTCAGAGATATGTAATGTATATTCATAAAATATACGATTGTGTATACACAATCGTATATTTGGGACACCGTGGGAGCGTTAAAGCAAATGAACAGGACTCGGGGTGTGTCTGGAAAAACGTTAAGCACATGAATAGAGTTGTTATAACCATAATAGTAGATTGGATCTATAATAAATGTATGTAAAAGTATATGCACGCTGTTTCTTTAAATGATAACCTAGTATTACCAAGAGAACATCTTTAATCAATTCTTGTATCTATGGTAAATCTAGCTTCTTAAATATAGAATAGAATAGAATAGAATAGAAAAATATTTATTGTGTTAAATATAAGTGTACACATAGATACAACATTCTACACAAAAGGTGACGTTCGTAAAAACGTTCTTCCACGCCACCAAACAAAGAAACAAAAAGAAAAACTTACTTCTAACCATCACATATAACTCAAGTAGCCCTAAAATTACATTATCTAAACAATCATATTTTGTACCTGCAATAAGTATTCTTTATAATTTTTTTTAAATGTACCAACAGATACACCCTCAATCATTTTATAATATACATCATTATTTAATAACTCAACAGATAAATATGCAAAGCAACACTGAAATCTTGCTGATTTATGTTTGTATATATTAAATTTGTTTAATTCCCTAAGATTGATATTATGCATCTCTTGTCTTGGTTTCAGGTACTCTTTTAGATATTCTGGTTTTCCTCTGGTATAAATTTTCATTAACAAACTGCCAAAAAATAATTTGTAACGATAATCTATTTTTAAGTACAAATGTTCTTTATATATCGGAGTGACATGATCATATTTCCTTATTGAATGAACAAAACGCAAACATGTGTTTTGAGCTAACTGTAGCTTGTTTTTAAATTCCATTGTCAGAAAACTATAGTATACAGTTAATCAGTAATCAATCTGGGGATACAAAATTGATTCGACAATTCTGTGTTTTACTTTTTCATGCAGCATATATTTAAATTTATGTAGTGCCTTTAATTTCATGTATAATATACACAACTTACTTGTCACATGCCTTTGAAAATTTAAACTATCGTCAAATATTACTCCTAGGTTTTTCGCATACTCTTTTTGTGGAATCTCTATATTGTTAATATGCACTGTAGTGAAGTTAAACTTCATAACTTTATTTTTAGCATTTGCAGAACCTATTAGTAAGAAGCAACTTTTACTAGCATTAATTTTAAGACCATTCTCAAAAGACCAATTGTTTATCCTCTCTAGATCAGAATTTACATCATTCAGGGCAATGTTTACCTGTGATGGTTCAAACGTTTTTAATAATTGAGTATCATCTGCATACATATAAGTGTTACAGTTATGTATTATTGATGGTAAATCAGATGTGAAAATGTTAAACAAAATTGGCCCTAATATGCTGCCCTGTGGAACACCTTGTTTCACTGCAATAGGATCTGACTTAATTCCATCTATTTCAACGCACTGCAATCTATTTAATAAATAGTTACTAAACCACACACAGACATTATCAGAAAAGTTATAAAATCTCATTTTAGCAAGTAGTAGATCGTGGTTTATCAAGTCAAAAGCTTTGCTGTAGTCCAATAGCATCAAGCATGTTGCTTTTGACTCGTCTATTCCACATGTAATATCTGTTGCCACTCTAGTCAGTGCAGTACCGGTACTGAAATTAGATCGAAAACCAGACTGAACATCTGGTAATATGTTATTACTATTTATAAAGTCGATCATCATATTACAAACAATCTTTTCGAACATTTTTGCTAGAATGGGAAGAATATTTATTGGTCTAAGTTCATTAAATGAAGTTACATTTGGTACTTTTGGCAGTGGTCTTATAATGGAGGTTTTCCAAATAGTTGGAAATTCTCCATTCTGTAATGATTTATTGAACAAATTTTTAAGAAAATCTGAGATGAATGGCAAACTCAAATCCAACATATCGTATCCGATGTCATCAATGCCCATACACTTTGATTTTATTTGTTTAAATGCTTTATATATGTCAGCTTCTGTTACCTGATTAAATGTAAATTTGGTTTCTCTGTTTGAGTGAGTGCCGTTTTGATAGAATGATATAGTCTCTTCACTTACTGGTGTTTCTAGGTGGCTTGAGTTTGCAAACGTTTTATTTAGTTCATTAGGGTTTTTTAGGTGCTGTGGGATATCAGCCACCACACTTGTAGTGACACCCCATTGTTTAAATTTCGACCACAACTTTTTTGAATTTTTTTCTATCTTGTTAATTTCAAAATTAAAGTAAGCAATTTTCTCACTCCTTATTGCGAATGATAAATAATTCTTTAGATCTAGATAAAAATGTTTGTGGTCTTGATTTCCACTTTTCTTATATTTGTTATATGCTTTATCTTTTAATTTAATAATCTCTTTTACTGTTTCAGTTATGTAAGGTCGATGGGGTCGTGTAGGTTGAATATATTTTAAAGGGGCATGTACGTTAAAAATATCTAATATCAAATTATTGAATATATCAATTTTTTTATTTATATCAGCCTCTTCGGATAATCTGTACCAATCAACAAGCTCCATATCTACTTTAAATTGATCCAAACTAAAATTTTTAAAGTCTCTATAAGTAAAGGTTTTAATTGGAGGTTTAATAACATACAGTTGAATCACACAATAAGTCAACCTATGATCAGTCATATTATACATTTCCACTGTTCCCGTTTCTAAAACACCCAATTTTGTATCCACAAAAATAAGATCGATAAGACTATTACTTGTTCTAATTACTCGTGTGGGTTCATTAATTACTTGCGTCAATTTGAAAGTAGCGGTAATGTCATTTAAAAACTTACTGTCTTTGTTTTGAATAAGAAAATCTACATTTAAATCTCCTAATAAGACAGTGTAATCAAACTGAATACTTACTGCAGCTAATACATTTTCTATAATACTTAAGCTACTATATGATACTGTAGGTGGTTTGTATAGAGCTCCTAATAATATTTTTTCATTCTTAAGACTAATACACAGCCATAATTGTTCAATTGATTTTTCACCACCTTCTTCTAGGAAAGAAATATCTACAGTACTACACTTAAATATTGATAAAACATATACACAAATTCCACCACCTCTGGTTTGTCTGTCGCATCTAAACAATACATAATTTGGAATTTCTATTAATGTGCTTGGAAATTCTGGCGGCAACCATGTTTCACTCACAGCTACTATATGAAATTTTCTTTCTAGCACCATCGCTTTGAAGTCATCAAAAGAGGGAATGAGTGACCGCATGTTCACATGCGCTACCGCTAATTTCTCAATTTTTTTAATAGAGGAATTATTTATTTTTTGTTCTACTTTTGGTAGTGTTTCACTAGGCTGGTTGTTTTCTATAAAAAACTCCCAGTTTGTATATATGGTTGAGGATAGTCTATGTTTGCTTCCATCAGTTTGTATATTCTGTGATAGGCTGCACAGTTTGTTTTATCCCAGGCTGAATGATTAAATTTAACATTTGGAATTTTTAGTACCTCAGCTGCATATTTGCAATTTGTACAAATTTTGTTTTCAGTTTCACACGATTTATGTTCCGCCGCACAGCTCGGACAAATTTCATTTTTACTTTTACAATTATTGGACATGTGCCCAAATTTCCAGCATTTAAAGCATTGAATTATATTTATGTAATCAATAAATTTGCATGATTTCCATCCAATCGAAAGTGTTCCTTTATTATGGATAAATCCGTATGTAACTGGATCGACTTCTAAAACTATGTTAGTGTGTCTCTCATCTCTTGTTTCATGCTTATGTATTACTTTTATTTTCAGTCTGTCTGGTTCCGTTTTAATTGTATTTTGTATTATAATTTTTTCAACTAATCTTTCTGTATCTTCCACATCTCTTTTATTCACTCTAAGGACTTTTATTTTAGGATTCTTTTTTTCTATCTTTTTTACTTCATAGTCATTCCCCAATGTTTGTTCTATATTTTTAAGAATATTCTCCACTGGTTTTTCATTGTTACAGCTGATAGCAACCCCACCATTTCGCACATGTTTGATATTGGATATACTAACTCCAAGAGATCCTGGATCTACTTTTTCTTGTAATGTTTGTCTTGTGACTGTACTTTTCTGTTCTATGTCTTTCTTTGGTTTAATTACCAATACCTCTTCATTATTTCTTCTTAGTACCTTACTGTATAGTGGTTTTGTTACTTCGCTATTATTTACCTGCTTATTTAGAACTCTAATATTTTCTTCCAGTAACTCTATAATTTTATTTTTGCTCTCTATTTCATTATTTTTATCTTGTATAGTGTTTTGCAACAATGTAAGCGAGTTAAAGCTTAGGCACATTTTGCAATAGAATTTTAGAATTCTTTCTTTCATTACCAGCACTTTTACTTCAGATGATCTAATATTACCACAATTTTTACACAAATGTTTATTGCATCCATCGCATTTAAATAAGTCCTTTTCTTCATCACATTCATTACACTTCATTTTTAAATTAAATAACTCCGGTCCTGTTCTGTTTGGGTTAAATTATTGTAATTTATGATCTTTTCCTTCCCATGGCCTGCCTCACTTTAAGGTTTATTGCACTGCACCAGTCATTTGGGTACCAGATGGTATTACCTTTGTCCTTTTTTTATTGCACCAGTCACTTATAAATGAAGTAAGGATTTTCTATGCACTGACTTTATCAATTAATTATGTTTAATTGTTTTTCCTATTTATACTCCTATGTTAAGTAGCACCATTCTATGCAGAGACCCTCGTGTCACCTTTCAGTTAATTTTCGTCGCGTTTGCCAAAGTTTAGACCGCCTTTAAATATAAACTTGTTTTTATTTTTAAATATAAATAACAAATATATAAATATACAGGGTGGTCAATATCTCCTGAACCGTTGATAAAAAAATGTTGCAGATAAAAATTATAGATCAAGAGCATCATATTCTTAAATTAATTTATTTTTAAATTTATAGGGGTGTCACATAGTAATGGCAAGCTAATACTTAATTTTTTTAAATAGAACGCCCAACATTTTTTTATCTGTTTATATTACTCCTAATTCTCTATTCACGCACATATAATTTTTGAATTTATGGTGTTGCCACATTATTCCACTTTTTCCGTTAAAAAATGAATTTGCAGCGGTCAAGAGCAAAATCTGTAAAAAACGTATTTTCATAAATGTGTATGTCATTTCACTTTGAATGTTGGTAAGGGCCATGTGCTAATTCCCAGGCCTCTCAGAGTCAATCTTAATTCTACAAGGTGTTCTCCAGGATGATTCAAATTTTTACTCATGGAATATTGCATGTTTTTACTTAAAATGTTTCAGTAATCAATTAAGTACCTACATGCTGATACTCGCAGTAACCACTATTATTCAACATGAATTTTTCAAAAACCTTCTAAAAAAGTTGTCAATATGAGGTATCTGGGTGTAGGTTGGATTATTAAAACATTTTAAGTAAAAATGTACAGCATTTTGTACTCGAAAAAATTGAGTTATAGCAGTTTAAATTTATATAAATTTGAATTATCGTGGAGAACACCCTAGAATAAAATTTGACTATAAGAGGCCTTCGCTAATATTTACAGTGAAACAACGGTCAAATTTATGAAAAACCTATTTTTACAGATTTTACTCTCGACACACTGCAAATGCATTTTTTATTGGAAAAAGTAAAGTAATCTGGCAACGCCACAAGTTCAAAAATGATATATGCCTGGACAGAGGAATTAGGAATTAAATATAAGTATATAAAAAAACATTTAAAAAAATTAAATTAGCTTGCCATTATATGAATAATACAGATGGCTAGATCGGATTCTCAATGTTTTCTATATCTTTCTTTACACCTTTGAGACTTGTTAGGGCGCAGAAAGACAGTGTATTGATGCTTTTGAAATGAGGGTTTTTGAGACATTTGCTGGGTTTCCTGGACAGCCCATCGCATCAACAACTGGATTCTCCAAGAAATACACACATCATTCTCTTCAACTTTGTATCTTGTATTAAAGGCTATTTCACCTTGACAAATTTGCTTGTTCTGGAAAAAGGTGATTTGAAGACTTTTCAGAAAGTGTTCTGCTACAGCATCCGTTATAATGAGACCTATCCAACCACACTCCACTCTGGAGTAAGTACATTTTTTGGTTCACTGTTCAATCAATGTCGCCTGTGTACCAGATTTAGTAGCAGGGGGGCTGTGACATACAGATGGATATACCGAAACTATAAGCGTACTTATGGAATCCTAAAAATTGTTAGTAAGTTTATAGATGTTATTACCATTTACCTAACTTATAGGCTCCCTACTTTGAAATATTAGGTGTTGTGTGAATGGCTTTAAAGTCACAGCCATATGTTACGAATATAGATAGAAAGGTTTAAATCACTTCTCTATATTTTACTTATTCTCATAAAATGAACTTCTAACAAGTATTGCATTATAATGAACAATTAGTCAAATGTGAAGTTCTTTTTATGTTGCATTTTTCTTGAAAGAAGCCTTCACCCCGCCATTTATGTTTCTTAAGTGCTTATATACAGAATATTCACTTACTTTTTATTACTTTCTTATTATACTCTTCGCAAATACAAAACGAAGGATATATGGCATTTGATTGGCACATTTCTAAAACCGGTAATGTCGTTCGTAGAGAAAAAATTTTCATATCATTGTGGTAAACGAATCCTATTATTTTTGAAAAAAATCGATCAATAAATAAAAAAGTTATTTAAGTAAAAAAAAATTCTTTCGTTTTGCAATTAAACAAAAAATATCTAACACTAATAATATTATTTGCAAAAATAACTGTGAAGAGTATCCCATAGAATGTGCAACAATTATATAAAAAGTGCAGTAAATCGGCGAAGAGTATAATGGTTAGCTTGTTTCCTTTTAATCGCCATGTTCTAACTACAGCTCTGAAAAAAATAAAAACCAATTTTTTAACACTCCCTTTCTTTCAGTTGGCGGCTGAACAAAAAAGGTGAGCAGGACTGTAGCAACCAGCTTTAGCTCTGCAGTTGGGTCGAAGTTCGAATTGAATAATTTTATTTTTAATTTTATTTATTTAATTGCAAAAAAGAAACAAATTTTGGGGCGCCAGCATATTCAAAAAGGGATATTTTACAATTAAATCAAATAAATAACTGATATTCTTGTAACTTGTTCAGGTGAAAACAATCAAACTCAACTTAAAAACAAACAGTATGTTAGAGGTGTTTCAAAATCTCATGAGCTTTGACCTTGGTATGCGCAGAGACATAATTTCGGCGATCGTCTCAATTACACAACTTCCTAAAAACATCAGATTTAGGATTTGCACTTTATCCCGAGCTTTCGCTGTTTACAGACCTCCATTCCAACGGCCCTTTGAGATTAATTTAGAAACTAGCGAATTTTGCGTGAAGTTATTCATCTAATCCCAGCAATATGTAAGTAAATCATTCTATTAAATTTCTGTGATAGCCGAGTCAATGTTTTCAAAATGTATTTATACCGCATTTGCGCATCTCACAGTTCATAAGGTTCTGAAAGTACTCTAAATAACAATAAATAACTGTAAATATAGGTACTAACACAATAAAAAAAAAAGAAACAACACTGCACAGAGATGAGCATAGGAAGTAGACTATCCTACAACTGCAACATAAGTAATAAGGACAACATTGATTTATTATCACATATGAATGTGTGAGAGGGAATGAGAAAATGGGAGCCCTTATAGAATGTGTAGATACTCAAGATATTTCTTCATCAGATAAAAAGTGTATATAATATACACTATAAACCACGCCGCTACGAGCATGAGTAAAATAAGTGCAATCTGCGAGTGGCCGTCTGGCAGCATATGAGTCCGAACGAAACTTAGCGATTGCATGTTCGGGTCAGGGCGCTTACAGAGAAACAAAGCAGTTCTGTGATTTCAAATATTTCTTTCAATCAGTATCGTTACAACATTTAGATTTTAGAGTAGACTGTTGCTCATTGACCTAAAGAAAACTTTGCATATTAACGTATTTAGGTACTAAAAATTATCTGAAAGTTTCACAATTTCAATGTTTCTTCCGAGACAACATCGGTAGTTAAACACTAAAATTGTGAAAATATCAGAACAGCACACAATCAAGTATTAATTTTTTTTTTTTGAAACAAAAAGTACTTCTAAAAACATAAATGAATATTCTCATAAAAATGATAAAGAAAAATAATACCAACTCTGAAAAATAAAATAATACGCAAATAAATAAATAATTCAAATCAGATGCTCAAGAAGGCCTCCTTCTTGAGCAAGGCAATAGCCTATATCGTAAAAGCCCCTTCTAACATTAGACAGCATGTTAGGTGTAATACTTTGAAAAACCTCCAAAATTTTTGCTCGTAGGTCTTCTAAAGTATTAGGCATGTTTTCGTGTCCATAAATCGCCGATTTGCAGTACCCCCATAAAAATAAATCGTTGGGTGAAAGATCTGGGGATCTTGCTGGCCATAAGATGGTTCCCCTGCCTATAATAAGTCGGTTTGAAAAAGTGTTATTTAAGTATTATTGGACCAAACTGGTATTATGAGCGGGACAACCAAATATCGCCAAATCTTTCCCCCGCAAGCCGACGAGTTTCCGGGACAATTTGTTTCTGCAGTAAAGTCAAGTACTTTATCGTCATTTAGATTTCCTTCTATGAAGAAAGGACCCAACATGTGTTCCCCTAACAGTCCTGCCCAAACATTTAATTTTTGGGGATACTGGGTGCGCAGTGTGTAAAACCGGTGTAAATTTTCCCTTGACCGATACCGAACTCTGGATGGATTGTGTCGGCCTAACAATGGAAAACTTGACTCGTCAGTGAAAACGACATTTCAAGTACAATTTTGGTCCCTATTTATTTTTTCCATTACTGTCTCACAATGTGGGTAAAATTTGATGGGTTTTCTTCACTTTATAAGAACGATATCCATTTTTCTTTAAAATTCGTCTAACTGTCGTGGCACTGAAATTTACTGCATCTGCAATTTACCGGCTGGAAAGTGTCGGTTCCTCAAGGGCTCTAGCGCAAACCATTATTTCCAACATTTCCCTGTCAACGTTGGGTACAGGAGGCTTTTTGTGATATGTTGGACTTAGACAACCATGCTGCTCAAAATTCCGAATAATTCTGTGTATCGTTGATAAAGAAGGGGTCGGCCTTCGGCCAACGTTGTTGCAAATAAATCTCGTATTCGCCTCACCGTATTATTTTGGTGATGTCATTTAATAATTTGTTTCTTTTTATCAAGTTGGTATACCTCCATTATTAATTTTATAAGAATATTAATTTATGTTTTAGATCTCACCAGTTGTTTCTGTCGCCAGCCTAGTCGGGAGCGAAATGTGTTATTAGCAATCGTGCTGCGATAGCCCCACTCCGTCACCGTATTAGAACAGCCGGACGATAGTAAACTATACATATTGCTTGTCGTGTTCCTAGCAGTGTGGTTTTATCTGTATAAAAGTATACAGTAACTTGTATCTAAAAAAATATTTGGGATACCATTAAATATTTTGGATTTAATAGCATCCAGTTACGTTTACGTATTTAAAATATCTGATGGCTAAAAATATGTCTGAACCGCTAATGAGGAAGCCTAAGATTGCAGATTATGATGCAGCAGTGTCCTTAATTCTAATATTTAATTAAAATTAAACACTTCATATCGATGACAGAATACAACTTCTCAACGAAAAATTTGCACTGAGAAGCTACAATATTGAAGTAATGCAATCTCTCATAATTCCTCGACACAATACATCCAGATCCACATATCCGAAAAAAACAATTTTTGATCAGATGCTACTGATGTGTCAGGAGTACCAAAGCATTACATCTCATATTAGTTTTCCTTTTTACAATAAAATTTATCTATGTAATCAAGCTTTTCTTTCCCTCCATATTTTCTGTACAAAATGTTAAATATATTATGGCTAAAGAACCTATGACGATGGCCGTTTGATTTTATTATATTACACTATACACTAATGGTTATCTGTCAAGTATTTCGGTGTAAGTCTATTTCTTATTTTATATATTAGTATCATCGATTAGTATTCTATACAATACTCGACAGACAGCCAATCAAGGGAGCCCAACATTGTTTTAATTGGGGCATCCTTAGGAACATTTAAAATAATACGCATGGCTCTATTTCGCCACTTTTGCAGTCTATTTAATTCATTTCTATTAATGAGGTATAATACCGAAGCGCCAAATGTCAAATGGGACAATATAAGCGTGTTATGAACAGTAATTTTTACCCATTGTGTCAGAGATGGTGCCAATCTTGCCAAAAAATTTATATTTTTGGAAATTTTGTCAATGATATATATAGCATGTTCTTTAAAATTCAGGTTTCTATCCACTATAAAACCCAGATATTTAATCCTATCTATTATCTCAAGATCAAAATTACCAAGATTTATTTTATAATTGCCACTCTTAAATTCGTTGTATACTGTGTTACTGCTAATTAACATAAATTTAGTTTTATTTACATTTAGTTTAAGTAAATTAAGATTCAACCATTTATAGACATTATGTAACTCATCATTTAAAAGCATGAAATGAATTTTTTAAAAGTTGCAGTTCTAAATGTAAAGAACTGGAATAAAACGAATGTTGTATTTTCTGCCTGTTTTCGTGCATATTTAAGGAGTTAATTGGAGTTTGAAATGGCATAATACTACTTAAACATTAGTATCTCTATAGTCAATAACACCTGTCTTGTAGTTTGCGTGTTTGGCAGATAATATCCTAGTATCCACGTGTTGATGATTAGATTTTAAGTATTCACCGACAAGGCAAAAGTTGCTTCGAAACTCTAAAACACCTATCCGCTGCTAGTAACAAATTGAACTGTTTGATTTTGAGAATATTCGCTTATTTGTTGGAACAAAAAAGAAACTGATTTTTGTTGTAAATCGAAATGTCATAATAATGGTCAAAAACCAAATCTATTTGCTTTGTACCAAAAAATTTGTTAAACATGACAGTAGAAAATATTTTAGCAGTCTCCAAATGTCTGAGCGTTGGTTTACGTAAATCATCATAAATATAACATACGGCAGTCATCTGCATGGTAAAAATTAGATATTACAGTTGGACCATAACTCTCCAAAATTTCCCCAAGAACACTTTTATTTGACGGTGTTATCAGAATATCGTCAGTTAAAGAGCTATCAGAAAAGACATCAATTTGTGTTTGAATATATCCCGATAATTAATTTTTTGTCCCATTTCTCTTGTAGCAAATAGTTTTGAAGAATTTCTTGACCTTGCATACGCCTTTTTACTTTGTGATCTTTTCGAATTGGTAGGTTTTTGGTAGCAATTTTGCAAATCTTGTTCCTTTAATAGGTTTTTAGAATTAGTTGCTATCCATTACACCCACAAATTTTCTTTCCCTAGTTTGTAAGCGTTTAATACAGTGTCTTGAATACTTTGTTGAATACCTATGGTATTATTAATAAAAACACATAATAGATAAGCCTGATTATGGGTAAATACTTCATATTTGTTACAATTCAGACAAAGTTTGTAATACGAAAGAATTTATTTGTAACTGATAAAATCTCCAGCACTTTAGCTTTATACTTATATTCTCTATGGGCATTAATATGTATACGTAAGAATAATAAATGACCTATTTAGTCTAAGCAGAATATAGACAAATGAAGCACGCGGGATCTGGAACGTAAGGGAGGGACATCGACTACCGCGATGTAAATACATCTGCGTATTGTTTCACATTTATTAATTTATCAACGTTATCTTAAGTCCAAACATTCTAGACGTCATACCATTGTAAGTGGGAAACTCCATTCTACAATATTGTACATTTTTGTGCCAAAATATTTACTTTACCTGTAACAATCGTGTCAATATCTCAAAACTTTTGAATAATGCTCTTTCTCCCAGGGCAATTTTTGGCCAACTTTACACATAACTACAATTGATTATAAGCTATTAAGACTGGTCGCAGCGAAACCCCCACAGACTTCATTTTTAAGAGGAATTTTGTAGCGCCAGCTCTCTACTATAATGAATAAGATGTAAAAAAAGCATTAATTTTATATAAAACGTACTAACACATTGAGAATAAAGAGAAAAGTAAATTTCCTAAGAAAAGAATATTCTAACATTATTACATCATATGTATAGCAGTTAATATTATTCACACAATTCGTGTTACTTTATATTTCATTTATAAATTTTTATAATATATTAGCAGAAGCACATTTTGAGATATATTAAATTACTATGGGAGTAAATGACGTTACAGAGCTGTCTATAGACTGTAGAAAATTCTAGTTTTTTGCATTTCGTACTAAAATCAAAAGATCTTTCAGAACTTATAATAAAAAAAAAAATTGCTAAATGAACACAATGGGCTCAATATGGTACCAATTACATGTTATTTTAACTACCTAATAAAAAAACATTATTTTAAATTTTAATAAAACTAAAAAATACTCAGTTGTTTTTCATTTTATTCTTTTCTCCAATACTCTTTATATGTTACTTTACATAACTGTATGTATGAAATTAGAAATGATGAATTGTTATCTTAACTTCTTAACTAGTGTAAAGACTCCATCCGACTATACAACAACAATAACAATTTATTGTCCAAACACTTGCCAAACTAATTTTTCTGTGCGTACCAACCTGACAAGTTTTTTCCGGACATTACTAAAATAAAATTAACTATATTTGTTGATGTTGGAGGAATGGCTAAAAACATTAAGGTTGAAATTTGGTATTATAAGATTATTACCGCTTTAACTCTATAAATTTATATAAAAACAATTATCATGATTTGTTAGAAACATGTTTTAATCCACATAACTCGATTGCCATGATAAAATAGATAGTGTGCATACCCGGATAGAGGCCTAAGGCAGCCAGTTCCATAAAAATGTCCAAAAGGTTTTTTTAAATAAAGTGAACTTTATGATAAAATCAGTTCTGTTCCATAAAACAGATTGAATTGAATGTTATACAAAGTTCAAATGTTCGAATATTTTGACCTGTTGGCTACTCTGAAATGGCAGTGTATCATTAGCTACTATACTATAGCTGCGTTTAGGGAATGCAAATGCTTCCAAGCAGCTGTTCCCTAAACGGCAACGCTGAAAATGTGCTGACTGTCAACTGTTAGGAGGAAACAAACACTTCCAGAATGCAGGGAGACCTTATGTCCTGCATCTGAAAATGTGTGTGCTTTCAGTCTAGAAATCTACTGTGATATTCAGTCTAGAAATCTATTGTGAAATACTTCTTTTCTGATAACCCGCTCGAATTCAGGGGACAAATATAATATATAATAATTTTAAAGTTATCACTAGGAATTCTGACCCCAGATTCAAATATATCGAGTTGAAATCAATAATCATAAAGGTTTTCTGTGACATGACATAACCTCAATTGTAGTGACAATTAGTAACTTATTTGACACCGTTTAGGGAAGTCAAAGCGGTTTACTACAATCATTAAGTAATTAAGATGAGTAAATATTCGCAGCCTTGCATTCTCTAAATGCACCCATTGTCACTGCTTTCTGACAGCATTTTATCAAATTTATCTCGTCCTAACCTAACATTTCCTATCTGTTGATTATTAACTTGCCAAATCACAGCACCAAACACTTGTCAAACGCAGAAGAAATTTGTCAGAATTTGGAATAAAGTTTACTTTAATTACAAAAAAGATAAATTCAAGACTTTACGATAAAGTAAGCTTTTTCATAGTCTCCTTTAAAAATCGATTATGGAATAGATTTTAAAGTGGCCTTTTGAGATTAAAGATGACTACTTTGATTATGGAACTGGTTGTTAATGAATAAGTAAGAACACAATCTGATAAATTCAAATTATTTTTTCCTCTTTCAAATACTTTTCCACAATTTATTTGTCTACTAATAATTGGGTTAATATGAAGGGGTACAATACTTTTGTTTCTAAGCAAATAAGTTGATAAAAAGAAATTAATACATTTAAAATGTTAAATAAGCGTATAGTTTTACAAACTAAAAAACTGATTTAAAAGTGGGCCTCTAATGTAAACATCTAAAAGGCTATAATGCTATAAAATTATAGACAATTATTTTTATACTACTAATAAATCCTTATTATTGATTCCCTGCCTTTGCCCACACCAATCCATCTCACTGAAAAACAAAAACAAATAATTAAAAACATTGCAATATTAAATTTCTTGCCTGTTAAACTACTACGTGTTTAAGACACTATGGGAACCATAAAAGAACGTAAGTGGTAAAATGAAGTGTGTACAAGAGCATAATTGTTCGCACATCAGTAAAAATGGCATCGGAAGTAAAAAGTTCAAATATCTAGTGTCTACACATCAAGCTGGCTCAAATTTATACTTGTAAAAAATAAATTTTGATTTTTTTGTCTCATCCCCAAATTTGTCCGAAATCCCCCAAAGATGCTTTCCACCAAATTTGAGCAAAATTGGTTGATGATATTAATAGGCGCGGCAAATTAGATTTTGTATCTGAAATTAGGGACAGAGTCACTTTGAATATGTGATTTAATCTCATCGTCACTGACATCTTTTAATAATGGGGCAGAAGATAAATCACAGTCCACAGAAATTGAGTTTTGGCGGCATGTTCTGAAAGTTTTTCTCGTTTGATCTAACTCGAAAATAATTAATTGGATGGACTGTGATCTATCTTCTCCCTCATTATTAAAAGATATCAGTGACAATGAGATTAAATCACATATTCAAAGTGACTCAGTCCCTAATTGGGAGATAACA
The DNA here is from genome assembly GCA_963583905.1 of Stenurella melanura. Classification (NCBI taxonomy): domain Eukaryota; kingdom Metazoa; phylum Arthropoda; class Insecta; order Coleoptera; family Cerambycidae; genus Stenurella; species Stenurella melanura. The sequence continues at coordinate 93,849,328 of OY757310.1, read as the reverse complement.
TTCAAGACATTCGCATTCCCAGTTCACACACAGGCAATTGAACAATGTGTGGAACTCGTAACAGAAGTCTTAGGAAAAGTTTGCGGAGCTGAGTAAAGGATGGTTTTATCAGAACAACTCTGCTGTCAAGGTCAACCATGCCTAACTTCGCCAATAAATCAGATTTCAAAGTACCTTCAACTAAGAATGAGTGAAAACGGAGATGTTCAATTGTTCAACATGAGTGTTTTACACTCTTCACACAAAAACTTAGTTTTTCAATAAAATAATATGTTTATAAATATTACTAATTAATTGTCTAAAATAATTTGTTTTTAAACATTTAACCTTGTATTCAATAAAGAAAACAACAACAAAAAACATGTAAGTGTTAGTATTTTTTTCCCTTGAACTGTGATCTACTCTTATGTGTAAATTTTTTCCAAAATTTCATTAACTTTGAAAGCAGGGTGTGACCGGAAGATATTGATGGATTTAAATAATATTTTTTGTGGTTATAATAAATAAAAATTTTAGGAATGACATTCGGGAAGAGGCTAATTTAAAAATATTAAAAATTATCATAAAAATGTGAATTTTTCCAAATTTCGGCAATGTTTAGAGCACATGCATGACCGGAAGATATAAATCGATTTTATTTCTTTTTTTACCTCTTTTTAGTCTTCCCAATTCTTAACTTTTCCGCGGTATTGCGACTTTAATTTATAAAATTAACAATAATTAACAATAATTTTATTAATATATCATGTGTTCTAGTTGGCATCAGGGAATTTTCAGTGTCAAAAGTTTGTGTCATAAAAACTGAAAATTCGCAAATAAAACGCAAAAATCGTTGAAAAGAAGAACAATAATAATAATAAATATTTGACTCTAATAATCATTTAATTCAATAATATTCATCTATATCACACAACAGGCACAGATATTAATGAATTAAACATTTTTGGTACTTTTGTTTCCGATTGGACCTCCCATACATCTTTAAATAACAAACAATCGATAATTGTTTAGACAATTACTGATTGTTTAAAAAATATTCTGTGTTTTAAATATGAGTAGAAAATTGAAGAAAAGTTGAAAAGCTTTTAAGAACTGAGAATCTCTAGCTTTATTCTGAAGAAAGAAAAAATTGTTTAAATAATTTAGAGGTTTCATTAGCAAACTCTTAATCAACAAAATTGAATAACTTAACATTAAAAAATAGATGGAAATCTCACAATTAACAATAATAAATATCAAAAATATGCGATACTCTTTTGCCTTTATGGGGTCACTTTGGGGTCCTATAATAGTATATTATTCAACGAGCATATAATAGTCATTATATGCGAGTAGAATACTATACTTTGTCCACGACTATTAAATATTTAATATTTATTTAATTCATGTTCATTTAATTTCTCCAATTTAAGAAAGATTGATACGCCATCATATATAATGTTTTCGATTTTTCGGGCAACGAGTTTAATGAGGCGATTTTTGCAGCTTCCGTTATCTCTGGCGGTGTCAAATAAATCTCGTTTTCACTGTCAGTATCAATTTATTTAATTCTATTAGTCTTTTCAGTAGATTAGATTTTAGATGGAGGAGTTGGCGATTGGCCTTGCCTACTGCGACCAGTATAGGTCTATTGTAGTACTCCATTTTATACCTTAGGGCTCCTTATCCAGACATGGTCCTCACAAGACTTCGAGTCTGTTGATAAGGAGCTCCTTGGTAAAGTTATCAGTCCTTGTTTTTATTGTCTCGCCAAGTCGTCTCAGTCCAGTCAAGGCTATTCAGCTCATGACATAGACTGACGTACCTGAATGAGAACTCACCCATCCATGCGCTGGACCCGACCGACGTAGCTTAACTTCGTCGATCGAGTGCCCGCACCTAAACCGGTGACAGTACAAGGAACTGTGTCTTTTCAGTACCTATAATATGTAAAATTATTGTAAATAACGTTGGCGTTGAAATCTCACAAATTTTGACGTTTCAAATCAATTACAGAATTACGCTTTGACACATTGTCATGGCTTACTAATGAAATAATACTGTTTGTAGGCACGTAGGTAAATGGTTTCAAAAAACAATGTTAGTGTGCTAATAGACGATGCTTTGAAAAAAAACTTACTAATGTAGTTTTTTAGTGTTAATTAAAGTACCTCTTCGGTACCTACCATTTTAGTGCTTCCTAGAAAACTTAGAGAGACAACACTTGTCTCTTGGTTGCTGCAATTATGACATTTTAAATTTTTAGTAAAAAGTCACTAATGTCATTTCTTATAAACCTGTCCTCATTATTCACTGCAATCAGTGAATAATGAAATCATTATTCACTGCAGGGAATAATGGATAGCATTATCATTGAGGAAAAACATACATAATGGGTTTGTTCGGCATTTTTTTTATTTCATAAATCGAAAGTGCAAGTATAAATTAATGGATCTGCAAAAAATCAGAATCTTATTTGCACGTTTAGTATCTTAAAAACTACTACTAATTTCCATCTCGCGAAAATGGGGCGTGGCCAGGCGCTACATCACTATACGCATAGACACGGCGATCTCAATAGACTTGATGCTCCTTATCGGTTATAATTATAAGTGTTTTCGAAGTATTGTTTGTTTTGCTTACTACTTGATAGTAGGTGAGTACAATTTGGTGAAATGTCAAAAAATTACAATTTTCTCTCGCTCCTGCCGGAATGAATTTTCGATTTCGACCCTGCAATTTGGGATTAGAATTCATCGCCGACCTTCTCCTATCCGTAGACACATAAAACGAACTTCCACTCGACGTATTTATTTAGTTAACAGCGTTTAAAAATTCCATGTTTTTCGACTTTTCAGGTTAAATTTGAAAAGTCTCAGAAAGCCATTTTTCTTACGTCACTTGCGTATAGTGACGTCACAAATGAGCGCTCGGTTTTTGCAACTATTACTAATTTCAACTCCTTATATCTCGAGAACGGAAAAAGTTAATAATACCAAATTTTAAGTGTATAATGAGAATATCGAGTACTATATGAAAACGTATAAAAACCATTTAAAAAGAATATCATGGAACAAGCCCATGAGTATATTATTTAATAGTCGTGGACAAAAGAGTCTTATGAACTAAACGTTCATAAAAAAAAATTATTAATACATATTCTTTGGACGATTCTATGAAAAATTGTCTTTACCCATAAGAAATAACACGGGAAATTTCATAATTTTGGACACACGTGTCGATGTCAACCGATTTTGCTTAAATATTTCGAAGGAATCTGAGGGGTGAGGCAGAAATAATTTTAACCTTGATTTTTTGAGCCACCCTAGTAACCAATACAGTTCCTATTACTGCAACACATATTGCCCCTAAAGAAATTTGTTTAGAAACTATTTCTTCTGTGTTTCAAAAATTGTTTGGAAATGTTAGGGTAACATGCGAATTGATCAAAATTGCGCACACGCACTTTGGGGACTATTTCCTTTGTGATATACTATTCATTCCAACTTTTAACCTTATTCAATATTTTCTATCGAATAGAACATTTTACTTTCGTCCCATTATCTAATGGCAGTCTAATTTCATCAGTTATAAGAATTATTAAATTGCTATTTGTCTTTCCATATCACACCAATTCTTTTAAAGCTGCTGTTGATTCACTACAGAATGTAATATCTGGAAGAATGCAGCTTTTCCATTTTTTATTAGAAAACTATTTTTGGTAGTTGCGTGGAAGAGCAACAATGTTGAACGCTTCCACCCATGTAAAACTGTTGTAAATATGTAATTTGGTAGATAAATAAAGACATTATTTCTAAACTATGCAATTCTTGATGGGAATAATTACAAAAGATGAGGCTATAATAGTATATTATAGTACAAGTGAAGAAGAAGGCACATGGTGTCTACTAAACCTTAATCTTAAAATTCCCTGATTTTTCCAGGTTTTCCAGATATTATTTTATCTAAATCCAGGTTTTTAACTTCCCACATTCCAACAAATATGAAAGTATGTATTCACCTCAAAAAAATTATAAATAAATTCTATGAAACAATAAGAAAAAATTCTTGCATATTATTACTAAAACATTTATTTTCGAGAAGCCAATTACGAGCTGAATTATTTCTACAAAGATTATCATTGTTTTTTAGTCTTTAAACAAGTCTCTCTTTTTTAAATTAATCAGAAATAACAATTTAAAAAATTACAGACATAGAGAGATAGAACAAATAAAAAATATTATATTATCAACGTAAACTATATTTAGTTATGCAGTAGCAGAGCCGCAGACATTACGATACGGCGGCGGTGCTGATTGCGGCCAGACTATCTGAACTACCATAGACAATCAACTGTGGAACTACTAGCAATAAATAATAACTGGAGAAGTGCGCTCCCGCATTCATATAGTATAGCTATGTAAAATTAGTATCAAGAAGTGTTCATAATCTTCCTCTGCGAAACATTTCTAACAGATTGAACAGTTTGTATTAATAATTATCTGAAGGTACAAATTCCAGGTTATACTGCTTATTTTAGCAAATTCCCTGATATTTCCAGGTTTTCCCTGGCTAAAATAAATTCCCTGACAATCCCAGGTTTTCCAGATTAGTAGACACCCTGATGCACTACCTTTCTTGTGGTCCACACACTCAATGTTTTGGTCAACATTATCTATTTCTGAAAAAGCAGATATTAGCAAGTAATGTTTAAAAATGAATTATTATTTGTTTGTTTATAATTCTATTCAAACATATTCTTTATAGGATTTTGCAAAAAATAGAAAAAAATAACTATCTATAACCAGAAGAAAAACTACGTGTAAAAATATTAATGAAATCTTTGCATTCTTTCGATAACCTGAATTTTGGTTATGCTAGCATTTTAAAATCTTAAAATCAATTTGTCTAATTTCTTATTTGACAATTCTCATTCTAACACTAGCATCCACGCAGTCCCCTACGGCCATGCAGATTAAACCAGTATCTACATAACCCCCTACGATTATGAAGATTCAGTTGAAAATGAGAACAAAGGCCTAAAATGAGTTTATTTATCTACCTTGTCTTAAAAAAATTTCATTCTGATGGATTACATTTTCATGAAATCTATCATTCTGTTTCTTGGAAATGCTTAGCCTTTGAAACGTGTTTCGTCCTTATTCTGGAGCTCATCAGAAAGACATAAAGCCACTCATAAAGACGTTTCATCCAAAACCAAGACAATTTCTATGAATAAGTGTGAAATAATTATATTTGACATTGACTGATAAAAACAACAGATCTTCATCTATCTATTAGCTAACTAGTATTGGAGCCTGTAACGGTCACGTTTTGTAAGAACACTCAGTACCTTAAATTAGATAAAGCGCGCGACAATTCTATTTAATATTTAAATTTAAATTATACGCGTTTAAATTTTATCAGCTAGTCATGACAAACGCTTGATCAGTAGGGTAATAGATTGTAGACCAAGTTTAGCCAGTAATAAGCCGGCATATTCCTACGCCAAGCCAGCAAAGGAGGACGCTGAAAAGATGGCGTAGAGGCTGGTGGCCGTATATGGCCGTAAGAAAAAGCCGCCATATATTTGTAAATATCTGTATATAGTGATGAATAACTGCGAATAGAATCAGTAAAGCAGTTATTATAGTTTATATGTTCTGTGTTAATGTGCTCCATTGCCCATAACTATAGTAAGGCAATGTTTTCGTCGAATTAGCTCCAATTGCGAAAATGCAGAATTATTGATGGCTTTCAACGCCTCATTCCACATTTGGCAAGTAATATTGTTGTATCCAGTGTTACCGTCTGGTAAAGACTTCTCTTACCCCATGAGAAGACTATAATAGTACGTGAATAATTTCATGTGAACGTTACGTTTGCGTAACTATATAGCCCTGTTTTTAGACAACTCCCGTGAGTTTTGGGCATAAAATTCTAATGTACGACTACCGAACCAGTCTATATCGAAAATATTAATTGTTGGGCCATTTTTTTGTTATTAACTTTACATACAGTTAGTAATATTTTCATTTTGTGTGTCTTAATTATGTTATCGTAAAAATTCTTTGTTTTACCGCTCTGGCCAGATCGTGTTTAGTTTAGTTTAATTATTTGCCGTATAAGGATTCTTATTGGGTACAGTTTGCTTTGTATTTTGTTCTATGTCAGATGGACTAATGATTCGTTTATATGATTATTTTGACTAAAGTTTTTGTAAAGTTTAGTCACTGCCCTGATGTCAAATTGCTCTGCTTTGTTTGTGTATTTTGTGTAAATCATTAAAGTAAGTTAAATTCCATGATTCGTTTTATTTTCCCTAAAGAAATTATCACGTTTCAAGCCTATATACTATATGAATGTTTAAAAATAAATTATTATATCCTATAAAGAATGTTTCAATACAATTATAAGCAAACAAATAATAATTCATTTTTAAACATTCATAGAGTATATAGGCTCCAATTCTAGTTAGCTAATAGATAGGTGAAGATCTCTTGTTTTTATCAGCCAATGTCAAATATAATTATTTCACACTTATTAATAGAAATTGTCTTGGTTTTGGATGAAACATCTTTATGAGTGGCTTTATGTCTTTCTGATGAGCTCCAGAATAAGGGCGAAAAACGTTTCAAAGGCTAAGAATTTCCAAGAAACAACATGCTAGATTTCATGAAAATGTAATCCATTAGAATGATTTTTTTTAAGATAAGGTAGATAAATAAATTCATTTTAGGCCTTTGTTCTCATTTTCAACTGAATCTTCATGATCGTAGGGGTTATGTAGATATACTAGTTCAGTCTGCATGGCCGTAGGGGACTGTATAGATGCTAGTGTTAGAATGAGAATTGTCAAATAAGAGATTAGACAAATTCATTTTAAGATTTTACTTTGCTAGCATAACCAGAATTCCGGTTATCGAAAGAATGCAAAAACGATTTCATTAATATTTTTACACACAATTTTTCTTTTAGTTATAGATAGTTACTTTTTTCTGCTGTTTGCAAAATCCTATAAAGAATATGTGTCAATAATATTAGCAAGTAAGTTTTATAACGCCATATTTTTAAAATATGAGAAAACCGAGTGATTAGATTGTAGGTTTAAGACCTTGTTTGAGGTTTTGAAAACTGAGTCTAAATGGTACCAACCTAAGAAGGCGAAGATGTTTGATCATAAAGACATATATATGCATATATAGACTATAAAATCTTGACTTATCCTATAGTACCTTCTGTATTGCTCTTATTGGATGAATAAATTATTACTATTATAGAAGTTTATAAATGAAGCATTGATAGAAATCTGAATGCCAGAAATTTTTACAAGAGAACCTGTCGGCTCTTGTTCAACTGATTCTATTCTAAAAAATTATATTGCCTTCAGCACTACATATGTGTGCAAAATTTCAAGTCAATAAATCATGTGGAAGTGTCAAAATTTATTTGCAAGATTAAACCTAAATTAATGAACCCTCAACTGTTGAATAATTTAAAATTTCGGGATGAGCCATGTATCATACAGTAAGGTTTGATAAGTGATAAAACAATGCAGATTACTAGCCAATTCGCTACCTACAGTAGAGCTATACCCAACGGGTGACTAGTTTAACATATTTCGAATGTATTATTGGAAAATATTGAAATTACTTACCTTGCACATTTAATAATTCTTCAACCTTATTTACATATTGCTTTGCGTTATCAGGTAAACTATTAAACTCCCTTACGTCTTCTGTACTTTGCTGCCAACCTGGCAACGTTAAATATTCAACCTGTAAAATACGGAATTTATTAAAAAAAAAATTAAAAAAATTCATTCAATTCAATTAATTATAGCTTTAATGTTAAGGTTAGAATATTTCTATTCTTGAGAAGAATAATCATTTTATATTAAGGGTAGAATCAAATATATATTTAAACCCCTGCCTGCATAGAGGGTGTTTCTAAATTGCTGTCGAGAAATTTGGGGGTTCCCAAGAAGAAAAAATCATTTCTACATGAAGAAAAAGAATTATATAAACATATACAGTGTCTCCCACATGGAGCCACCCTTATATTTCGTTTATCTGATATACGAACATTCTGAAATTTTGGTGCTGAATGCAATTTCTGTTTTTTAACAATAGAAAAAAATTGTGACATGGTGGGGCAAAACTGACACCGGATTCGGATTCAGCAAGTCAAAATACACCAGAAATGATTAGCTTGGTACGTGGAATTGATAACTTTTTTGTGTGCCTGTGTAATTTGTATCTGTAAAACGGATTCTTAAATGAAAAAAAATGTATTCTTCATTTTTTGCTCAGAATAATGTACCGGTTTAAATTGATTTTACAGCAAAACAATTATTTAACAAGCTAATCGTTATACTCTTCGCCGATTTACTGCACTTTTTATGTAATTGTTGCACATTCTATAGGATAGTCTTTGCAGTTCTTTTGTAAACAAGATTAGTTTTAGACATTTCTAGTTTAATTACAAACCAAAAAAAAGTTATGTAAAAAAATTATCTAAAATTGTTTCTTTTTTATTTAAAAAAATGTACAACTTTTTTAATTATTCATCGATTTTGCTCAAAAAAGGGTTCTTCCTCTAGCTAACACTAACTTACTGTCCAAATTTCAATACAATCGGACTTATCGTGCTTTCAAGAAAGGTGACGGACAGACGGACAGACCGACGGACGGGCGTACATTTTGAAAGTTGCTCAGAATTCGATCACCAACACAGTGAAAATTTTTTCTCTATGAGCAATATTACCGGTTTTAGGAATGTGCCGATTTAATGCAATATAATCTTCATTTTGTATTTGAAGAGTATAATAATAAGGCTAAAATTCTAATTCGTACATACCTATAATCTGTTTTTAAACCAGGAGGAGTAAACACGAAAGTTCCATTCACACCATAAAAGTAACTAAAAAATACACTAAAACCTTTTTGTCGTTTTGGGCAACCCACAATACACGACTACAATGTTTCTGTATGAATTTTATTACATTATATAATGTATCGACCTCTATTTGACCTCTAGGTATTTTATATAACATCCATACCATTTATGCAATATAAAGACACCAAGTAATTGGCTACTCTTACCTTCAGATTTATACAAAAGGGATTAAAAACTGATATATACTGTGCAAACGATAAAATAAAAATTATAACCAAATAATTTATGACATAAAATTAAATTTTTTATATGTCAAAATTTCAGACTATTGCATTGTGTAAAACTGGCGAGGGCGTATCCAATCACAGATCTAAGATTTAGCGCGTTAAATTTAAAACGTTCCTCCTGGTTTAAAAACAGACTATAAGTACACCAGTTTTCTAACACATAATTTTCAATAAAGACCTAAGTAAGCTATGAAAACAAACAGTCTTGTATACAGACGGTTCCAAGACAGAACAAGGAGTCAGAGCTGGGATTTACGGGATAGGGCCAAAAACGAAAATCTCGATAAGTCTAAGAAGATACGCCACAGTATTTTAGACTGAAGAGGCCGCAATACAGTGCTGTGCGAAGGAAATTATAAGGCAAGGAACTGTTAACCAGTCCATCACAATTTTTTCCGATAATCAAGCTTCACTAATAGCAATCAGTTCCAAGCAGATCGAATTACCGGTGGTAAATCTCTCGAATGGTGGAAAAGTTTCCCACAATATAGGCCAACGAGTTCATTAAAGAACAATCGGTCAAGTTTACAGAGGACCTATTATACCAAAATAGAAAGGCCATTAGAATAATACTGGGTCTTCTAACCGGACACTGCTGACTTAAATGACATTTGAATCTAATGGGTCTGGCAGATGATGCAACCAGAGAAATGAAATGGAGATTCCGAATAAAACTGAAAAAAATGGATCCGGTTCGGTTCTGGTTCTAAGTAAAACAGTTCCGGTTCCGTACCAGTTCTTACAAGTTTGTCAGCTTCTATTTGGATTCGGTGCCAATATTGTTCTTTGAGTTCCATGGTTTCCTATCAATTCTAAATTTCTGTACAATTTCATAATATTCTATGTACCAAAAATTGGAAGACTGATTAGTTATAAAATTACTGATTAATTTTAAAAAATACGGATAAAACTTAAAACTGGCAAGTTAATTTATTAAAAAATTAAAATGAGATAATTCAGATTATTTCCATATAATTATACAACATATTATTATATTTGTTAATCGAAATGAATTCATCAGTTGTTTCTTTTCAAAGTATTTCATTAAATTTTGTGGGCTAATTCTAATATTTTAACTAATACAGGGATAATAGATATTGGCCTGTACTTTTTAAACGAATCTTTCAGTCCTTTTTTAAAGATGGGAGTTACCTTGGATACCATTAGATTTTCAGGATCTATACCATTTTGTATTATTATTGTTTATATTATTTTATAATTCGATCATTTTTAATAATTGTAATTATTTTTAAGTTTTATCTTTGTATATCACGCGGATTTATAATTCGGCAAAGGACCAGTCAGCTAATGCACTGACAACAAGAGTAATTAAATTAAGCGGCAAAAATTATAGACATGAACTACCTTAAATTCACTGATGTTGGCTTTCTTCTGGTTGGGCCCAACAATCTCCAACAATGTCCAGTGGTAGTTCACAAGAAGAAACACTATTAATCTGAATGTAGTAGCACTTTTATATGGTTTTAAACGCGGTTTGAGAATTGAATTATTATTATTTTTGTTTTTATTGCAAAAAAAGTATTTTAATTATAATATATGTTATTTCAATAATAATCGTTGTTGCTATGAGAAATTAAAACTTAGTTACGGAGAAACAAAACAAAAAATGCACAGTTGTGTTGTCCGAACAATCTTTGTTACTCTTAATGTAGAATTTTATCTTTCTATCTTTGCAATACGTAAGTGTCGTGTGTCTAGTTTATATTGTTTACCACTTTGACCTGTTTTATACATTTTTTTTTTCTGTAATAAAATGTCTGTGCCGATACGTACGGAAAACGTACATTTTGGTATTCATGTGTTGGTCGACAACTCAACTTTGATTCTTACTTTCTACGAAAACGGTTAAATATGCAAAATTTTTTGTAAGTGCATTTTTTTAGTAGAATTTTGTGTTCTTTAATTTTCATCTCTACGAAATTTTTGTATTTTTTGCATTTTAAAACTTATGTCCAAAAAATGTATTCTTAAGTTTGACATCATTTTGTTTTATGTTCCGCCCACGTTGGCCTTGCTAATTTTTTAAAAACTTTTCTAACACTGAAAACCTACCAAAAAATCAAAAGTTCTTATAAGGATTACTTAATCCCCCCGAGGACTGGGTTATAATATTTCCGTCAAAAATGTATAAAAAAGGGTCTAGGTCATATAGAGCGAGTTGGCGTGGCATTCACGACTCCATAAGAACGAATGGGGTGTTTGCATTAAAAAAAAAGCATATTTTTAATAGGCTCACTATGTTCTTCAGTAAAAGTTAATGTGTTTTGCGTAGTTTCAGTTTTTCTTTTACGTCCGATAAGTTTATTTTTGAAAATTAAATTTAAATAAATAATCTTGTGACGTAGGAGAATTTTAAGCATATGTGTTGAATTTTGGAACTAATACTTAGTAATGCAGAAATCTTCTCTGTAAATTTCGATCAAGAAAAACTGTGAATGGATATGATTCATGACTTTTATGTCAATAATATAGATTCTTTAGCTCCTGAAATGAGAGGTGTAAAAGAATCGCATATTCATTCTTATGATTCTTTAATTCTTGTGTTTGTATACAAATATAGCGAATCTAGATGAAATATTTGAATTTATTATTTTTAATGTGTGTTTCATAATGAGTAATTGAAATGAAACAAAATAATGCGTGTTTCTTTTCGATGAATTAATTCTTTGAGAAGCCAAAGTTATTCCGTACCCAATGCAATGTAATCTCTCTCGAGCAGGCATAATTATAGCAGTCAAGTCACTAATATCAAAAGCGAAACTCGGTGTTGCGGGCGCGCCGAATTTTAACAATTCATTTGCGACTAAACTAAACAGCAACAAAAAGAAATATATAGTTTCAAAAAACTTCTTTGACCTTTAAACTTCACTTTTTATCGTTATACTATCATTCTATCTTTAATAATAAAAAAATTTCTCGCTTATTACTATATTTTACAATGCATTTTCGTATTTTTGAATAACATGTAACAGTTTATAATATATTTTTTATAAAAAATATATTACGATAAAACAATTTTACTTCATACATCAATCAAGAACAATATCAGAGGAATATGTTCATAAAATTTGAGATCAATATCTTTCACAAGGCTCGACATACTGGTGAGAAATAAGGAAATACACGTTTTCATGCTTTTCCGAGTTTTGACAAAAATATGTTTTTTTCTCCAATTTCGCAATTCCGAATTAACTGGTAAACTCGAAATTTGAATCCAGCAGAAAATTTTACATAAGATCTGTTTTTCGTGTTTGTATACCCTTTAGTGGACCTCCTCCTCCTTTAATATGCATTGTAGCAGGCTCTAGACCCTCTACTAAAATGTAATACTGTGCTGCTTCTGACCACTCCAAATTAATGTCTGTATTATTTGTTACAGCAGTAAACCAATCTCTTCTGCGTTTAAAGTCTCTAGGGAACGTTAAAAATATTTTGTCTGGTGAATTCACTGATGTGTTCATGCAAAAAGGAGCTGGTACAATGCAGTTCTTAAAAGAACTCATATTTATAACCTAAAAAGCAAAATGTTAAGATCTGAATATATTTACGAAAAACGGTATGCAACAAATTTATTTGCTTTATTCTTCAAATATCTCAAGGATAAACTAGAGTTAGACCGATAAAAATACAAAAATAATCAATCTATCACATCATTCACAAATCGCCGTTCTATGTTTATGAATGACGTTTGGCGTTTGGTAATATCTCTAGGTAATATAAGAGGAAGAAGACGATCGAATTAATTTTTAAAAATATACATGTTCTATTTAATACCAGATGGCGCAGATTTAATAAATTTTCGTACGTTACTATACTCCCACTATTTTTTAGGTTTACGTTAATTATGAACAAAATACTGATTTATTGAAAAAATAAAAAAATACGGGTCATTTTTTTTTCACGATCTTTTGATATGTGCATTTATCTCAGCACCATGCAAACACCCCATTCATAATTCAGTCATATTGATTGGATTGACAGGTCGGGAACCAAGACAACAATGAACGTGTTAATGGGTCAGTTAAAATTATACTAAAATCATCAACAAATGTATGGTTATTTTCAAAATTGACTGAAGATAATCTTTTGTTGCCATTATTTAAATACAGCAGCTAATGCACAAAGGGAGTTTAAGGACTTTTAATATGTTATTCCTAAAATTTTCAGCAGTTGAGAATTTTCTTGAGACTCCTTATTTCTTTACACAACTAAAATAATTAATAGTTAATAACAATTATTTTAATAAATTTAAAGAATGAACAACAAAAAATCAAAAAATTTTGTAATAAAGTGTCCGTGTCACCAGGTTTATTGGATTATTTGCTATTGAGGTTAGGATAAAACTAAAAATGTAACACCAAACGTGTTTTAACCTACTTCTATACCTTTTTCTTGAGGATAGTTAATTTTTTAAAAAACTTATCTTAAATCTTTCCTACCTAAAACCTACCACAGTGAAAACTACATTCAAAATGAAGCACTAGTTTTTTTCTCATGAGGCCACGCATACATATTGACACAAGGACATGTGATAAACACACAACCAGATAATTTCCTATGAAATAGGTTAAAAATAGTAGATACTATTTAAAACTTAAAACTGCATTATTTGTTTGACTCTTGGATTCAATATCAATAAAAACTACCATTTCTCTTTCCTCTTTGACAGGCTCAGTTTCGTTAGGAAGCATTTTCTCAATTTTTTGGAATTAGCTGTCAAATGTTTCAACAGTAATTTAGAAACGTCCTCTATAAAGCTCATACGTCTATAGAGATTGTTTTACAAAACGTGAGACATTTTTTTGCATTTATCTCATTCCTGTTTTAATTAGAGTAGACACAAATTTTAGGTATTAAACATTTTTTTTTAAATTTAGCTATCTTCACAGATTAACTTAATTACGGAGCATTTTCACAAGAAACTATTCGTTTTTCTACACAAACAATATTTTTGTTTTCATTAGGTACAAGAATATCTTACCTCCACTTCTGCCAAATCTGAGACAGTAGATGGGAAATAATCAATTTTCTTCCCCCTTAACGTGTATCCAACCGCCAATTTAAGTTCTGGTAATGTATCCAATATATCCAATTTAGTCAAACATAAGGCTGTATATCCATTAATCATATTTGTGTATTGAAGTAACACAATATCCAACCATCCACATCGACGTTTCCTCTTTGTAGTAACACCAATTTCTCCACCTCTAGATTGCATTAATTCTCCAATACTCTAGAAATAAAAAATTACATTAATACAGTGTTCACAAAGCATTTTACCCTTCAGGAAAACTTTCCAAATGTTTTTTTTGTCTTTGACAGCATTAAAACGATAAAGCCCGAATTCTACATTTTTACAATTTGCCGCCAATTCTAACCTAACTTTTTATTCTAGTTACCCGGTACTCAAGACTTCATTACATATTTTACTACTTGGGTAAGGTAACCATATGCCCCGTCCCGCATTATGTGGGGTTGTCCTTCGTGTGCCACGCAAACACAAGAATAAAAAATTATAGAATTGGAAACATACTAGGTAAACAGGCTAATTAAAAATGCTATTAAAACACACTTACATCAAGTAACTCAGTAGGAAAAGGTCCATCCCCAACCCTAGTTGTGTATGCTTTGACAACTCCAATAACTTCTCCAATTCTATGAGGTGAAATTCCAAGTCCTGTACATACACCTCCTACGCTGCAGTTGGAAGATGTTACATAAGGATAAGTACCTGAAATAATAGAATAGATAAGACCAATACTGTCTTTAATTTTGAGAGAAATATGGGCTTCATACTTTGATGTGTAAGTCACAGGCATACAGATTACTTTCCAGTAATATACTGAATAATTCTGTTATTTTTTTTTTATTACTTGAATTTCTAGGTTCTATGCTGAAGAGTAAAGCTGAATAGTTTTGGAGAGACCGACAGTGCTGGTTTGTTGGTACATGCAGGTTCATTGCTACATTATTATACTATTATCAAATAAAAAAACGAAGAGTATTGAAACTCAGGTATATCTCAATTTTCAATATTGTTTATCATCTATAATTCATTAATTAATTTTCAGTGTATATAAAAAAGTTTTGCATTTCCTTTCCACAAACATACCTATAACGTTACAGTCTGGATAGTCCTTTTATGCATATTTCCCGGTCGACCCGGTCTTTCATTGAATGGACACTGTGCTTTGCTGGAGGCTTATATGAAGTAGCTTCCAACTTCAAAGCATTTACTTATAACAAAAATGACCTTGAAAGACTTTTGCGTTTCTAGCAACACTTCGAATAAGCCAAGCTAGGCAGCTAGCCTCAGTACTTCAGGTGATTCACAAGAAAACGAATTGTCACTACTGTCAGTGGTAATTTGCCGTTTAGCCGGTTAAGATCAAATTGACGTAAAAATACATAAAATATTTGATAGTTGGGCTAGAAATGAGTGCTTTAGGTGAAAATACTGAAAATATTCCCAACAACATCTCTTGTTGTCCAGACGTGGTGGATTATTGGTGGATTTACTATTCTTACTTACGACGAAAAGGTAAGAATTAAAAGAAATGCCAGGCCTACACCAGCAATACCTCCGTTAGTTTTTAAAAGTGGTAAACAAAACAGTGGGTTTTGTGATAACAATTACAAAAAATGATCAATCCTCAATTTGGGGCAGGGCCGGGGTTAACAATTTGCAAAATTTGTCGTGAGGTTTAGAAAGGCACGAAAAATCCCAGGAGATTTCATCTTGCATTAAATTTGAAATGTTTCGTATACAAAATATTGTAAATTTCTTGGATTCTGCACATAAGAGAGAAATAGAAAATTTTAATGAAAAGGTCAGTGAAAATAGGGAAATATTAAAGAAATTGATGCCGTTATATATTTAACTTCACAAGAAAATTCTTTCCGAGGAATGACGTAAAACGCGATTCGTGCAATAAACGAAATTTCAAAAGAACTAATACATTTTTTAAAAACGTATGACCCAAAATTCGTGAAATTTTTGAATAAAGCCACTGTTTTTTCAGGAATGTCTAAATCAGTTCAAAATGATCTAATTGATAATTGAGAGTGTTAGCTAGCTATTATTAAAGGCAAAATTTATGAAGAACTATATAATTGCGAATTTTTCTCGTGGCAAATTGACGAAACGACGGACATTACTTGTAAATCTCAACTTTTTGTAATTTTTAGATATGTAATGCACGAAGTTATTGAAAGGTTTGTTGGTTTTGTTGATGTGAGTAATGGAAGGAACGTGGAGAATTTATTTAAATTATTAATCGACGAATTTGGTAAACTTGATTTAAAAAACAAATTAATACCACAAACCTATGACGGCACTGTAGTTATGTGGGCATCTTAATGGATTCTAAATAAAAATAAAAGATATAGCTCCTCAAGCTTACTTCATTCACTGTTACGCACACCAATTAAATTTAGTTCCGAGTAAAGCATGTACCGGAATTAAAGAAGTTAGAATAATTTTTTTAAATATTACTGGTTTTTTGTAATTTTTTTCAAAATCTACCAAAAGAACTGATGTTTTAAATAAAATTAATATGAAACATAGAATTCCAACAAACGCTCCCACTCGGAATTTTTTTATTTTATTTCGGAAAGTGAAGATTTTTTAAATGAAGATCAAACTTTAAGAGCCGATTACGGATTAAAATCGTTATTCTTGGATAAAAATTTCATATTTTTTCTAAACGCTTTTAAAATTATTTTTGAGCAAACTGATGTTGTTTTCCAAATTCTACAAAATACACTAACTGATCTAACATATTCTAAAAATAGGCTTAATTCACTTGTATCTAAATTAAAAGAATTTCGCAATACCACATTTCAACACTTTATACAATATTTTTTTAGAAAATATTGAAAAAGATATGATGATAGATGATCATGATGAGCCAGAGCTACAATTTAAAAAGAGAAAGACAACATATAACCTTGACAGGGCAGACATATATTAGAAACAAATTTTTATAGAAATTTTGGACACCATTATAGTCCAAATTGAAATAAAATTTTCTGATTTGCAATACTTCGATTTAGTAAATTCTAATAATTTTACGTTTTCTAAATCATTTCCTACCAATCTAATGGAGAAATTAATGGACCATTATCCTTTTTTGACTGTATTTCGTTAAGAAATGAACTATGCATGTTGTATTCTAACCAGCAACTTTTAGCAAATTCAAAATCAATAAAATCATCTCAAGAAATGCTTACTTTTATATATAATAATTTAAAAATCTGTTTCCCTGAACTATCATTAGTGTCAACAATTCCGGTAACCTCAGCTTCTGCAGAATGATCATTTTCAGCACTTAAATGCATAAAAACAATTACTAGAAACAAAATGAGTCAAGACTGCCTCTCAAATGCATCGCTTATTTCAATAGAAAAACGTTTTTTGTCAGAATTGAAACAACATTATTCATTTTGCTAGTTCCGAAAATCACAGGTTACCACTCATAAAAATATAAAAATATTTAGGCTTTACACCAAAGATTAATATAGTTGCTATTTTAGAAAAAATATTTATTTGCGTGATTGATTTTTTTAGGAAATATTTTTTTACTCTTCATAATATAGAGTTCCACAGTTATATTTTTTTATGTAACTTCTTTCTCAAAACTATTTTAATTTTTATTAAAAGTTATCATTTTACACTCTGGCAGTGTTAATGAATACAATCTTTTGTTTGTAGAAAAACACTTTAATTTTTTTTTCTAAAACTATTTTGATTTTTATTAAAAATTATAAGTGGGGTAGGGCTCCTTTGGATACCGATACTCGAGTTGTAGGAATGAAAATTTCATGAGAATGATTTTTTCATCTCATTATATTTTTTACTTCCTTTTTCCGGAAAAACTCGGTGAAAACGCACTTTATAGAAAAGTTGCAAATAAAAAAAAATCTTGTATTTCGATGATACACTCACCAAAATTTTTTGCTTACTCCTTTTTTTTTTAACTTTTACATTTCCCTTCCCCCACTTTTAGGAATCTTCGAATGACCATATTTCGAAAAATAAGCATTTCTCGAAAAAAATTCACAAGAGTAAAAATATTTTATTCTGGGCCAAAAGAGGTAAACATATTGTTTTTATTTTCATTTTTGACCTAATTCTACAAAGTACGGAATTTGTGACAAAAGGGGTGTTCTACCCCTTCCGATCATTTCCTACTGTAATCGTTTTTCCAACTTTTTTATTAACATCATTACAAACACATTACACATGGTTTCATCAAAATCCATTCACTAGCACTCAAGTTAGAGATTTTAGTCATTCCAGTTGACTGGACTGAACTTTTATTCTGTTAAACTTTATTTATTTCTATTGTAAGATATTATTTTATTCATACTTTCAAATGTAATAATATTATGTTTACTCAGTCTTTATTTTTAAGCATTTAATCCCATTTATTTTAAAAAGGTATGATAATTAAGAAAAGGTAGAAAACATTTTAAGGCATTTATCTTCAGACAATTGTCTCAAAACATAGTACACACAACAGTAGATAGAAATATTACAGGTGGGGCGAGTTCCACAGCAAACAAATTATACTTCAGAGATAGTTGCAAATAAGTATACTCCAGTAAAAACCTACCTAGTTGGGACAAAGTCACTTTTTTACTCCTAAGAAATGGTCAATTCAATATACAGATAACCACAAAGACAATGAATGTGGTTAGAACGAGTATTCTCGTTATATGCTGAAATGTTTAAATGTTAATTCCGCACAAGTAAAATCTAGTGCACTACTCGGAAATCTCCCAAATCATGAAATAAATGGCAAGCTTTCCTTCGACTGTCTCGACAACTGTCGTAGATTTGTAAAGATATTGTTGGGTGTATGATCTCCCTAGAATGTAGTACAGAACTGAAGCCATCGGCTTTGGCGTTGTGATAAGTGGTATATACAAAATAAGTTGACAATACACCTGAGTAAACGCCTGTAGAAATTGCTGTAGTATAAAGTTGTAAGTACAATCAAAAAGAAGATTTTAGTTCGCCCGTGGAACACTGTCCTTTAATTTAATTAACATCTAAAAGAGCATAACCAGATTTTATCATGTTTTTATACTTAAGATATAGAGTTAAAATTAGCATTTTAAAACTAACATTTGGTTTAAAACATTTGCAAACCCGCCTATTATTTTACGATGTGCATCAAATACAAATAATCTCGAATAATTACGTAATTTTACCTGTATTTCGATACAAGGTGAGTTCATTTAATAACTTCCCCGGCTGTAGAGACTACCTCATGTACCTTCTCCATTTCATGTAATGTGAATGTTACGTTGGGCAGAAACTGAGAGTATCCAGTGAGTCGTATAGTTTTATATTTATATTTTTATATTTTCTTCACCGCTTCTTAAGGTAAATTCTTGAAAATCCAGAATGATTTTGTTGTAAATAATACGATACTCTTAATAACCCTAGTTTCGACTTGCAAATTGACCAGAAATTCAAAGGGACAGTACTCACACTAAGTGAGTGTGCTTCAATGGTCAAACTTACAAAGATTTACCAAGGAATCACAAATTGGCATACAGTGCCACTACATGAATAGTGGTCTGCAGAAAGGTCATCTAGAGGACACCAATTTATTCACCTAATTAAATTACAAATCTTTAATCAAACAAGCAGAAATTTGCATATAGATACCGTTACGTGAATAGTGGCCTGCAGAGAGGTAGTTTGGAGACGACAAATTTATTCAACCAGTCAAATTAAATATATCTAACCAAGCAAGCAGAAATTTGCATACACATACCACTATTTGAATAGTGGCCTGCAATGCGGTAGTATGGATAATAATCATTTATTTAAAAACTTCGTTATATGGAGCCCTGACAATTCTTCACGTTATCTAAATTAAGTGACTACACCTAAATTTTACTGTAGGGTTATTTTATCTTATGGTTCAATATAGCTTGCTTGCTTTACTTGTTTATGAGAACTAATCTCTTCTAGCTGAAAACTACTCGCTAGGGAATGTTTTACAAGGTTTTAAAATGCATGTAATATTACTCCCTTAAATACCCATGACTTTTAATATTTTTGTGTTTCATAAAAATATCGATTTATCGAAAATAATGTTAATAATAATAATTATCATTATGTAAAAATAAAAGCATGTTGTGCATAAAATACAAGCACCCCAGGTTAATAAAATTCCCTACCCGTCATAAATAATAAAGCCTTTTTTCATCATGAAGCCACAATTTCAAATTTCAATTAAATATTTATAATCTGTGACCTCGAAAATCGTCAGATATCGATTTTCAGACGAATCAGACCATATGTTTAAAAAATTGGTCTGTCATATTGAATTGTTAAATTTCAGCCAAATATTTATAATTTGCAACTTCAATAATACCCAGATAGTCGAATCAGATAATAAATGATAAAACTCATCCATCATCAATATGGCATCAGCACGCCGCCATTTTGAATTTTAATCACATATTTATAATCTGCAGCCTCAAAAATCTCCATATACCAATTTTCAGTATAATGGAATATTAAATGATAGACAATAAACTGTTCGCCATCTTGGATTTTTCTATTAAAAAATATCCAAATGTATTGCCATGTGAACCATATTAACATGTAAAATTTCAAGTCAATAGGACACCTGGAAGTAGATTAAAATTTAGTTGCAAGACTTTGTTACATATAAAGTTTCAAAGCTACTGGCCAATCTAATAACAGTGTGTTAAGTTGCTAAAAGTAACTGCATATTTTGATATTTTACATTAATACATTAAATATTAAAATTTAAAAAAATCTAAACATTGTTTTTACTTACCAAAATCTATATCTAACATAGCAGCATTGGCCCCTTCAACAAGTATTTTCTTTCCGGACCTAATGGCCTTATCAAGATATGAAACTGTATCGAAAACAAAAGGTCTAATTTTATCGGCGTAGTTTTTGTACCGCTTTATTTCGGCGTCAACGTCAACTTTTAACATGGGAAACATCCTTTGGTACATATTGACTAAATCCTGGAACCTAAAATAAACAGAAAAATGAAATGTTTTATTATATTTACAATTTGCATATATAGATTCATTTTTTCTAATAGTAGTAGTCATGCATTCTTTTCAGTTAAAAGATTAATTTTTCACTAATACTGCATATGCCAGATATGCAGGAATAATTGAAGAGTATGGAAATATTATTAAAATATATTAGTTGTTATTATATATACAACTGCACTGCTCTGTGAGGCAGTGCTAACGTATCAAGATTGCGGTCACGGCATCCCGGGTTCTAATTTTGGCTAGGGTATGGATGTTTATTGGCGTTTTTAATGTGTTACCGAGATGGTAACAATGGACTAGACCGCTGACGAGTGACACAACACGTCTAGCCGATGTTATCTTTCCTGAGTTCGAGTCTCAACTGTAGCAGATGGCAATGTCGCAGGGAGTGGTTGTTGTGTATTTACCTTTATATGTACGTACGTATAGTACGTATATATATTTTTTCATCTTTTGTAATAGGTTACTTGCCTAAATAAAGATATTTTATATTTCTCCCTCTGTGTTTTGTATGTGTCCTGGTTGACTGGTGGAATAGCTATGGCTAAACTGCATCAGGATATTAATACAAATAAGGTTGGAAAAAATATATATGTACCCAATGTGCATATCAAAATGTTAATAAAATGGCACACAATAAATTTTATCTAAATGTTATTTGTGGCATTATCTTAATTTTTTTCTTCTTCAATTCTTTGGGGCTTCCTGCCACATGTATGTTTTCTTTTTAAGCGGTGCTCGGGAAATCTACAAAATATCACAATTAACCAGTATGTTACTGGTAAATAACCTCTAAGCCTGTGACTTTTACGTCAAAGGATCAGTTAAAGGTTGCTTTTTTTAAATAAACAACACAAATAAGTATAAAAACTTGAAATTAAATATTTCGCCGACGTTTCAGAAATCTATTATTCTGTTTCCTTTTTCAAGACTTTTTTTGAAAAATCTTTTTTGCTGTGTATGATACATACACAGCTCTAAGAATGTTTGTTATATGTAAATAATAAGTATCTATGGATATTGAATATAATAAACATTCCTAAAGCTGTGTACTTATCATACACAGCAAAAAAGATTTTTCAAAAAAAGCCTTGAAAAAGAAACAGAATAGATTTCCGAAACGTCGGCGAAATATTTAATTTCAAGTTTTTATACTTATTTGTGTTGTTTATTTAAAAAAAAGCAACCTTTAACTGATCCTTTGACGTAAAAGTCACAGGCGTAGAGGTTATTTACCAGTAACATACTGGTTAATTGTGATATTTTGTAGATTTCCCGAGCGCCGCTTAAAAAGAAAACATATATGTGGTAGGAAGTCCCAAAGAATTGATGAAGAAGAAAAAATAAATTTTAAGCTTCCAGCCTAAGAGTGCATGGCTCCTCACCGCTTCTCCGTTCTGCAATGAAGAGCACAGAGTAAATACCACGAACGCATTTGAGTGCAATTTAAATTAATGTTTCTGGAAATCTGGTTTCAAACAGGAGACTCATTCAGTATCAAACCTGCTCTACTATATGGTATCACATATTAATAAAAGGTGACTGATATATTTTCTTACTCATTATTTGTTTCGAATGGTTACTTTAGTGCACAACTTACATTCCTCAATAATTTTCTAAATTTTTTAAATCTCACTCAATTCCATTTCATTTATAACAGTAATAATAGACTGCTTGATTTCGTTTTATGTGATACCAATTGTGTTGTTGATAAATCGTTAGAATAATTACTATAAGATAATTATCATCCCAGACTTGTGATTTCAGTAAATTATAGCGAAAATTCTAAAAGAAATTTCCAGCTAATTATACCAGTTCATTTAATTTTCGTAAAGCCAACTTCCCCCCATTAGACGTAGAGCCAGCAATGTCATAACCTACATCATTTCATCAAGTCTGATTTTCTCAGGTAGTATGCTATTATAGTCTACAAGTATGAAACCAGTAGTCTGCCTGGCCGGAGCGGGTGTGTTATGGCGTCACGGTGTCCGAAAGTTATGGATGGGGAGCCAGCAATATTGTAACTTATATATAGCCTGCAAAGACGTAACCTATGTCATTTCAGTAAAGCTGATTTTCTCAGGTAGTATGCTATTATAGTCTACAAATATAAAGCTGGTAGTCTGTCAGGATGGAGCGAATCCCTATCATTTGTAACTTTGGGAAAGCTTTTGAAATTTTGCTGCATAATTGCATATATCAGTATGTCAAAAATAGTATTTTCTTTCTTAGAGATTTATGAAAGGTCGATATAAAACCACCAATTTAGTATGTGCTACTAAGTAAATATCTGAGTCCATTGACATGCAAGTTCAAAGAGATGTAATATATTTTGATTTCACAAAAGCATTTGACATGATTAATCATAACATTTTTATTAAAAAACTGTCTAACATTCACACAGAATCTTACAAACTTTTAAAATAATATTTATAAGATAGAAAACAATATGTCGCGTACAATGGATTCAGGTCTACTGATGATGTATCTTATTCCGGTGTACATCAGGGGTACGTTCTTGGACCACTCGTGTGTAATATATTTACCCAAGAAATAGTATTTGACCTAGATGTCTATTTTTTAATGTATGCAGATAACATCAAACTACTACATAGAATTTTTAACATAAGTGATTGCAGGGCCGGCCCAATGAAATTTTTCTCCCCAGGCGAGTTCTGAGTTTTTTGCGCCCCCCTTCCTAATTTTCAATACTTTCTTAGGTAAGTTATACAAATTTTAGTAATGCGTCTAAAATCAATATTATCATAGAAATGAAAATGAATAACTAAGGAAAACGTACCTGTTCATAAAAACTGCTCTCGTTTAGCTTTCTGTTAGGCAAACTGCTTAATGAGTTCACTAAAATCCATCGAATGTAAAAGTTTATTTTCTATGGAAATCATGGCTAGTGAGGTTAACCCATCTTGAGTCATTGAAGATCTCAGAAAAGTTTTAATTAACTTTAGGTTACTGAAACTGCGTTCGCCACTTGCCACAGTCACCGGAATAGTTAGGAGGATGCGCAAACTAATCCACACATTTGGCATAGTTTCGTGTAAGTCATTTTTATGTAAGTGGTTTAAAACTTCAATAGGCGATTTACAATTAGTGTCTTTTAATAAAGATGTCAAATGAAATAATTCATCGCACAGCTGTTCTCCGTCAATATCATGGTCATATCCAGCTTTCAAAATTTCGCTAAAGGTACACTGTTCTTGTAAAATAGCAAGACTATCCGAAATTGTTTGAATATTATACAGAAAAGACCATTTATCGCTGTGAGTCTGAAGCTGTGTAAATCGTTCAGTAATGCAACTTACATAGATGTATCTAACAAAGGATAAAAGACTGTTGTTTTATAGCGATGTTCGGGATCTAGAAGAGTTTCATCTTCGTCTTCGTACTGGACAAGTCTTTTCTTTCGTTTAGGCCGTAACTTTTTAAACTGGGTTTCTATTTCCAATTCCTCACAAACTTCGCGAGCTTCTGTGTATCCCGATTCTCGGTAGCGAATAAGGAACTCAAAATACATAACGGCTGTTGGTAAGTCCATATCTACTTTTTGCATACTATTACTAACCAAATTAACTTGGAAAAGTACGTCAAAGCACACCATTACGGTTATTAAGAATTCATAATCACACATGTGTGTTTCTGATGATTCCTTAGGATCATTCAATGTTTCCTGAAAAGCGGCAAGTGTATTATAAATGTCGAGAAACTGATAATGGACTGTTTTTAAACTGTCAATTAGACTTTCCCATCGTGTTCAGTCGAGCGAATTTTTATTATTCTGATTTTTTCTGCTGCGCCTAAAAATCTGTCGCTTTACGCACATGCGAAATTAGCGTATAGGGTAATTCAGCACTGGTTAGACCTGGTCTTACCAACACTATTTCTATAATAGACTAATTTGAACAATTTGCCTTTTTAGTTATGTTACATTATGTCATACTTTTTATTTCTTACTGCAAAAGTATGCGTTTCCTATAAATAATGTATTTATTTGCGTATTTGCAGAAAACTCAGAACTCAGGCAAAGAAGACCGACAGTCGGCGGCGTTGGTGCTCTATGTAAAAACGATTAAATGCAAATATCTTGGACATGTCGCGAACTTTGTACTCCGCCAACCGCCGGCCGGGCGGTAATACTTTGATTTTTGTAATCACATAAAGACATTTTTCACGAATGATGTTAATTATACATTTAACAACTCTCTAGAAAATGAACTCTCAGAAATGAACATGGGCGGAAATACGGAGGGGAGGGGGGTGGCTAAAAATCGGAGAAAAAAAAATTGTAGTTAGGAACAAAAGCGCGGTATTATGAAAGTACATTAACTCCACATCCCCCAACCAAAATGTCAGACGAGATATGGGAATTTTTAAAAAATTTCAAAAAAACAATTTTTGTAGTTACTGACAAAACTTTGGGTACTATAACGTCGATAAGTTAAAATAATGTTAGACGCTTTCGACAGGCGGTTTTTAAGTTCTTAAGGGGTTCAAAAACTATATATTTCGATATCAGACGTTTTCATTTATTTTCACCCCATTTTTTGTTTTTTATCAGTTTCGAAACATTTTTAAACACGTAGTGTCAAGAACTGATGACCATTTTAGGGGTTGCAAAAATGGGGTGAAAATAAATGAAAACGTCTGACACTGAAATATATCATTGTTGGACTCCAAGAATTTTCATCAATTTCAACCCTATTTTACCAACATTTCAAAATCAAAATTTTGTAACTTTCAACTCTTATATCTCAAAAACCGTCCATGGAAAACATTTGACATTATTTTTCAAACTTATTGATGTTGAAGAGAACAAGTAAGTACCAAAAGTTTCGTCCGTAACTACACATTTTTTGTTAAAATTCCCGCGAAAAAACTTTCTTTCTTTTCCACCTTTTGGTGGGGGGACGTGGAGTTGGTATTCTTTCATAATGGGGTTATTTCACAATTCATGTTAAATGTACAATCAGGAACACTTAAAAACTCAATACTATGTATTTTTAAATTCGGTTTGTAATTTGAAAATATTAGTTCCCGCCAATAGTCGTGATGTGCATGTTTTCGCATGCGCAGTATAGCGTAGTTGAAATATCTGTGTGGCAGCACTGAATTTCAAACTTTACTAAGAAAAACTGACAGCTAACGTAGCAGTGTAGCAGTAAGGTTAGTTTTTTCTGATATTCTGTTTGTACCTATTGTGATTCTGTTTTGTTAATTTTTAAGACATTGTGTATGGAGTTATATACAATCATGTTTTATTTTTGCATCATTAAGTGATATAATTTTACCAGTATTGTCAAAAACATAGGGTAAGTTTCTACCCCAAGAAAATGTTTATACTCATTTTAATTATATTCAAATATTATAATTTTACTACAGAAATGGACTACAAAAAGTGTTTTATATAATATATACATATGTATATACCTACATATGACGAGTTTATCAAGTATCATTAATAGATATGTTTTGTTTCTAATGTCAAAAAAACTAACCTCACATTTTCAGGCTCTTAAACTCGACACTGAAATAGTCCATATTTTTCGCAAATAATTCCTGAATCACTTCAGGTAAATTTTCAGTGCTAGCTTTAACGAAATTAAGCTCCATAATGTGATATTTAGTTAAAAATTATGAACTAACACAAACTACAATAATAAACACAAAGCAAACTGTCATACGTGTGACTCTTCTTCTACCTTTTTTTATATTGCCAGTGAGGAATCATAACAAAAACAAATATTCCTAGATTTAGTTGTAAATCGAAGAAGTTAATAAAATTTGAAATTATTGATGATACTTCTTATTGATTTATGAATAATTAACAAATAATAAAGAAATAGTATTTACCAATACATCATCCTTGTATATTCTACTATTCAAATTGATAAATATTTTTAAGTTTTTCATTAACATGAAATAACCCTATACCGGAGTTTCGTCCATAACTAAAATTTTTTTTTCGAAGTTTACCCCTCCACCATATCTCCGCTCTCGTCCATTTCTGAGACTTTTCTTAGAGGAAAAAGAGTTTTGAAATCAACTCAGTAAACCAAATGTCAGACATAACTACAATAATTGATCATCCCACTACGTGCCATTGCTTTAACTATTACATATTCAATGTTCATTATACACTGCACACACATAAAATATGTGGATATAAATCGAACAATTTAAAGTTACAAAGCCATATTTTCAAAAATATTTGAATAAGTTGATTCTACATATTCGGAAACAAATCTTATTCTTTTACTGAATATTGGGGATATTTTTTGAAATGTTGAAAGTGCTTGGCTGTCCGTGTAGATGTTCGTAGCATTTCTTTACACTGGAATTCTGGGCTAGTCACTTGCAAATGTATAATTTCTTTTGCCTCGTGACTTTCAAACGAGGAAATAATACAAGTACTAATTTGAAGGCCTTCGGTATTTTTCAACTACTGGGGAGAAAACCTTTCCATTATATTTAAATAATAGTTCAATTAAAATAGCTATCAAAACGGATGTACTGCAGGTTCTTTCCTACAAATTAATTTTTTCCTATCTTTTCTTACGAAATTCATTTTCTTCTTACGGAATTAAATTTTCGTATGGAGTTAATTCTTTACTAAGGATTAATTTTTCCTATGAATTCATGTTATTTTTTTATTAAAATTTCATTTTTTATTATTACTATTCTGAGAACGAGATTTGAAATACTAATTATAATTTAATGGATATGGCGATATCTTTATGGAAAAAAGAAATTCTTTTAATCTCAATTTGGCGAATATATGGTTAAAGACCTAATAACAGTAACACTTAAATTCCCTGAGCTGTTATACAGGATTAGGAAGAAATCAATTCATTTTGATATCACACAAAGGAGTTTAAGACAATCCAGAAATTTTGTTGTATCATCCATGGATCACCAAATTAAACGAAAAAAATAAGTAGCACAAATATTTTGCATAAAGCAATTTGGGGAAATTTTATGTAGAAAATTTATTAAAACATTAAAGATTTTAATTCTAATTGCCTCAAATTATTATAATTTACTTTAAGGTACAGGGAATTCGATCACAAAACATTCACAAAACTAATAACTAAGCCCGAGGACAAAATCCTAATATTGCATAGTTAGTCATAAATTAGTTTATAATATAGTAGGTACTTATTAAGTAACAAAATATTTCATCTCCCCAGTATATTTCTTACCTATCTTATTTGCTGATGCTACCATTTCGTTATATTTATTTTATGAAGTAATCATCAACTAACCGTAGTTTAGTTTTGGTGTGTGCAAAAATTAATATTTTTTGTTGCCCCGGGAAGGCAATTTTCTATTCTCTTTCAAAAAACAACATTTTCTGCTTTACAGGAAACTCAATTTTAGCCGGCTAGAATTTTTTTTCATTAGCTGGATTTATTCCGACAAATGGAAATAATACAATTTACATCAATTTGATTCATTTTTGTACCATTGTTAGTTTCAAACTAAACTTTACATTGTAATATTCAAAGATATATAACTGTGCCTCAATATTTTATCTTCCAAACTTTTTATTGAAACTGTCCAACCGATTATAGATGTTACATAAGATTTTCAGGTAATGATTGTCAAATCTTGTAATATACTTTATACATCAAAGTTTTTGTAAAGCACACTAATTCCGAATCATAGGAAGCAAAACATAAGGATTTTATTAAGGGTTATAAATTGATAATTCAGATTTTTAATACAATGTTTAATGGGATAGAATTTAACATAATAAAGTAATTCACATAATAAAAGAAATTATCATCAGATCGATACTCACCTAATCAATATGATAGTCTTCTCTTGCTGTAATTCTATCTTGTTATAATTTGACCAATTCCATTATAATGACTGTTGTAATGTCAATGGACCTCTTCTGTAAGTGTAAGTGGTTTCATGCAACATCTAAGTATCATAACGTCAAAAATGTTAAAATATATTGAATATATTTTGTTACAATAGCTAGAAGCTTCAGAGCCTCATTTTAATAAAGTTTCAGCAGGAGATCCATCACTATTTAAATTTAAAATGTTATTTATAATTTAACTGTAAGGTTCCATCTTCTTTACTCAAACCAAGATATACAAACGTTTTCAACTTGTGACGAACTGGTCCTCATTAGTCAGTTTCTGCTTCAAAGATCATGTCTTCTTTTTCTGTTACTCTTTTTTATTTATATGTTTACTGCTAATCTTCCAGTTCTCTCTTTAACAAAGCAAATGACACACAAAGTAAATGATGTAATCTTCCACTGATTCTTCCTCAATTCGATTGTTACAGTTCTTTAAACCTTTTATATTTATATCTCCATTTTGTCTTCAAAGCGATCTCTTTTTTTTGCTTCACATTTCTTCTGGTGTCAAATATTCATGATCCTGATTTTCTTGACTGCAACTATTAAACAAACCTTCATCATATATTATGTTTGTTTTGTCTCCTTAATAATAGATTTGATATTTAGTAGAAGTTTATATTGATTATATTTTGTCATTCCAGGCATGCATTGACAGATAGATGTTAATTGAAAAAAATCCCAGGACGGAAAATAAATTTATTACTTCCTTTGGCATACAACAAGTAAACATATAACATATAATTTAAATAAAACAATACATCCGACATAAATTTATTTTTATTTCAATAATACCAAATACATTTAGCTCCTATTTTTCTATTTCTTTAAAACATATTTTCAAATAGCGTACAATAATTTTCAGCCTTCTTTGATACACAAGACAAGAATATTTACTATACATTAAATATGAACTAAACTAATGTTTTTACCAGCTGGTTCGTAAGGTTAACAAAACTGAATCATACGACCTGTCGTCAACAATGACTGCTGACGTACGGTGGCCTGTCACCTTCGGGTGCTAATACAAAATGTGTTGTTGAATCGGTTAATAAGATGAGTTAAGATATGTTTTTCGTAAATTTAATGTCAAATTTCGCCTAAATCTAGATACAAATAAAAACAACAAATTTGCCTTACATACCATCGATACCCAAAATGTTCACATTTTGACAGGAGTGTAATATACATTCATGTTCATATAGTCAAATGGCTGTTTCAGTTTAGAAGAAAATTCAAAAATTGCCCAGGTCAACTGTTTTAAGGCAAACTCCTGTCCTTCCTGTTTTACAATTTTACAGAATGGCACAATATTTGTTTTCGTCACGGAAAGACATCTGTATGGGATTTATAAGAGTTGTCTTGATGCAATATTTGCATTTACATTCGTATCGCAATACCTTTGTACAAATGTAGTTGCCGGGCAGCTCAAAGTGCGAAAAAATTTCACCATTATTACAACAGAAGCACTGTCCTACTGGGTCTTTAATAAACGTAAGACACACGACCAGTTAATTTAAATTTTATCTTTGTCATGTTTATCTCATGTGTTCTAGGGATTTATCATGGATTTGTTAAATCATATATAGATCTCCCATCGCACGCAGCTGATCAATCAACGTTGTCCGTATTGACATATGTCAAACAAGTAATCTCTAAACTATGAATCTGTGATGATCTAGTTACTTTTGAAGATATTGATTATAATTAAATTTTAAATAACTTACATCTTTATACCTTAAAGCAACGAAGAATCAATGCAGATATTGTCTTGGCATTCAAGATTAGCGGTCGCATTATTGACTCACCAGAATTACTCTCTACAATAGACTTATATGTTCCACAGAGACATTTAAGAGAAACATATATGTTCTCTATACAGAATCACCGGTTCGGTGGTAGAAGGTTCTTCTATGGTACCAATCTAGGCATAAGTAGAATTGTAAGAAATGCTAATAATAGTCGATTAGATTTCTTTAATACCTCAGTCGATAAGTTAAAGACACTTGATGTAATTATTGATAGATTAGAGATAACTAGTTTGCTTATAATTTAGGAGATATACCAATTATCTATTGGTTATTTATGTTATGTTATTTATGTATTTAAAGTGTAGGTTTTTTTGTTTTGCTTTTTTTGTAATTAATCTACTAATTGTTATTAAGCATGTCTCCCTGTATTTATAAATGTGTAATCGGGCTAACCATAAATAAATAAATAAATAAATTTCTTAGGGCATAGACATACACGGAAACTTTTTCATTGCCATGTATTTTAAATTCTTTTAACTATGTTTTAACTAGTATAATTTGCATATTTATCAGTTATTTTTAGAATTACGTAATATTCATCTGCTATTTTTGATGGTAAGTAATAATAAAGAGAACAATAATATTAGGTTAGATAATATATTTCTAATGTTTTAGACGCAAATTATACAAACTTACAGTGGCTTTTACGCTAAAGCAAGATACCTTTATTTTAAAGCACCATTTTTGAAGTGAATATTCGTTTCAATTGTACATTGTGAATAATTTGTGGAAGACTTTTCTAATACAAATATTTTATATTACAATACACATTTGCCAGTCATAAACACATAATCTTTAAAAGTTTTACAGATAAAAATTGCATTTGCAAGGGAAAGCCACCTGGGAGGAAAACTGTTTAAATTAGATGGTTATGAATAACTTTCAGGAAAGAATGGAGAACCATAGTTATAGGACATGGTCTACAGAAAATCCTCACAGTTATGTTGAAACAAGTTTGTACCCTTTAAAAATTAGTGTACGGGTGACAATATTCAGAGGGATTTTAATTGGCCCAATATTTTTTCACAATACAAATTCTGAAAGGTATCGGAAACTAATTTTAGAACTCTTTTCGGCTCAGCTACATGATGATACCACGAGAACAACAGTGCAATTATTAGATTAATTCTATGATGATAGACTAGTTAGCTAGGGACCATGGCATGCACGGCCCCAGATTTGATGCATCCTGATTATTCTTTGGATATACACAAAGAACAACATTTTTTTCAAATTGATGATGATCGCAATGAACTACAACACACAGTGGAGAAAAAAATTCACAATGTATCCATTGGTCAGTTGAAAGACGTGTTTCAGAATATAAAGTGCAAAGTACATGCATGTCCATTAGCTCAAGCGAGATCTCAAGGCTATCTTTTTGAACAGCTATTGTGACTTTTTCCTAATCTATATTAAAATTTATTTATTATCTTCTAAATTAGTACATTTTATACTGTACACCATACAGCCAATAGAATACTCATGCATTTTTATTTTATTAAGTGAGTTTTTATTCACTGCACGAGTTCTTCCTTCATATTTTATACCCGATGGTTGTTAACACGTTGAGCCCCTCTGTATAAAAATTTTTTTGGTTCGTTCAGACCAGATCTTGATTTTCTTATTAAATGTTAATATTTGTAACGGTCCCTTACTTCAATGCTTTTAAATTTCGAAAAATATCTTTTTTTTTTGCTATTTTTAAGAGAAACAAAATGAGGCATCACGTTGATGCTGGTATCAATGTATTACTTCATAACATAATGTATTACTTCATAACAATCCGGCCTATTCCTGTTGCAACTCGAATTTGTACCGCAGTCGCTTGATGACTTGATATCGACATTCGTCTGTACGCTGTTAGCAATTCTCGTGAGCTGTTCAGTATGAGTTCTTATGAAAAAAATCTACAAAATCTTCAGCAACTATGGGACTAGCTTATGTCTGACGAAGATGTAACAGCTGATGATCCATACGCTGATTGTGGTTTCTCAGATGAGATATACCTGATGAAGAAAGTACATCGACTCTTCTCTTGAGGTGCAGCCTCGAAAGCGCTTGAAAAATCAGAAACTTTTACGTAAAGAAGATAATGCTGGCTCCAGTGTATTATACAATCAGGTAAACATCAGTGACAATAGAACGTCTGATCTTCCTAACACGGTAAGTTTATTCATTTTTTTTTTATTACAAATGCGCAGGAAATGTTTTTAAAATTGTCATATTCAAGAAACAATTGAAGCTGTTATTTCTGAATTTGCGGTAGACTCTGATAGTAATTCTGATTCCGAAGAAAATAACAGCTCCTCAGACATCAAATAGGATTCAGTAAATGAGACAAATACTTATGTGCAACAAAAATTAAGCGAAGGAAGGTCTTCACAAAAATCTAAATCAAAACTTTGGACACCTACAAATAAGGAAGAGATGAAGAAATTTTTTGGGATTATTTTTTGGGTGGGTCTACTAAAAGCACTGCAACTAAGAGACTATGCTTCATTTTAATGACAACGAGGCTGCTTCTAAACAAGGTGATGAAGAATTCGATAGGCTCCATAAAATAACCCCCTTGATACAAAAGCTCACTGAAAGGTTTCAATATATTGCAAATCCTGGAAAAAATATTTGTATAGATGAGACATTTTCACAAAAATCTAAATCAAAACCTTGGACACCTACAAATAAAGAAGAGATGGAGAAATTTTTTGGGATTATTATTTGGATGGGTCTACTAAAAGCACTGCAACTAGAGACTATGCTTCATTTTAATGACAACGAGGCTGCTTCCAAACAAGGTGATGAAGAATTCGATAGGCTCCATAAAATAACCCCCTTGATACAAAAGCTCACTGAAAGGTTTCAATATATTGCAAATCCTAGAAAAAATATTTGTATAGATGAGACGATGGTCCCGTTTCGTGGACATCTAAAATTTAAACAATATATAAAAAATAAAAGAAACAACTTCATAAACTCTGTATACAAAATGGATATACCTGCAATCTAAAAGTTTATTGCGGAAAAGACACAACACAGGAAAGTAAAAATTCATCTTTCAATGTTGTAATGCATCTTTTAGACGGTCTGTTAGTGGTAGAACGCTGTTTACAGACAATTATTACACAAGTGTAACTCTTGCACACAAATTACTAAAATATTAGTTGGAACAATAAGATCAAATAGAAAACTAAACTGCCCTCAAGTTGTAAAAAAGAAACTAAAGAAAAACGAAATGTTTGCTCTACAAAGTAATACTGGGATAGTAATGATGAAGTGGCTTGATATCAGAGATGTCCTAATTCTAATAACCAATAACCTCTGTTTGGTACTGCAATTGTACATGCTTTTGTCGTATATAAGGAGGTTACCTAAAACAAGATATCAATAACAGAATTCAAAAAGCAAGTGACTCTAAAGTTACTTGGTGATGATAGTATAACTCATACATCTTTGCAAGATAATCATGATCCCGAACCTCATATTTTGACAGAAACAAAGAAAAACAGGTGTGTTACACGAAAATGAAG
Organism: Stenurella melanura; assembly: GCA_963583905.1. Classification (NCBI taxonomy): domain Eukaryota; kingdom Metazoa; phylum Arthropoda; class Insecta; order Coleoptera; family Cerambycidae; genus Stenurella; species Stenurella melanura. The sequence goes on along the minus strand of OY757310.1, from coordinate 93,814,848 downwards.
AAAGAGTACGATAGATAAGAAGCACAAAACAAGTCGTCTAGATCCAAATTCCAGTGTAATAGTTGTAAACATAATTATTGCATATCTTGTTTTTTTGAACAATATAAGGCTACCCCTATAAACTGAAATGTATTTTTTTAGTAAAGTGAAATTTTTATTTAACATTTCTACTTTATTTTATGTAAGTACTGTCAGTAAATATGTTTTAGCTCTTGAAAACTGTCTATTATTTGAGAAACATAATTATTTTTTTACAATTGTGTCATATTTTTAAGTTTCACAAATTTACAATGTAATATATTGCATATAAATGTAGCTATACCTAACCCACAACTAGCAGTGTTCTCGTTGGACCGCACTCTTTCTATTCCCATTTAGATTTCATTGCTTGTTCATTGCTAATCTCACGCGGTCCCAACAACATCTGAGTTGTGTGGCATTGCGTTGATACCTCGCGGTCCCTGAAGTGTATGGTAGCGAGGCATCGCTTAGATACCACCCGGGGTTCAATGTGTTAACTTAATAGATTATTATTGTAAGGTAGATTCAACCCTTGTAATTTTATGTAGTTTATTATTGTTTCTGTACATATTTTATTATTTCATAATATTGATTATTTTTATTAGATATTCTAACCTGACAAATCCTACACATTGATCAATTAAAGGTTATTAATTTATTTTGAATTATATATAATAAACACATTCTCAGGAGTATTTTTTTGTTTACATTTATGACTCTTGAAAGCAATATGTTGATATGTGTGTATATATGTGCATACAATTTTATTAATACTGCTTAAATATTTTTGATGCCTGTAAATTATTTATTGTATTTGTTTTATATAAAATAAAGTATTTTACATGACTGATTATATTATATACTAAATTTTAATTTTTATTCTCATATTCGGATTTGGTCTAAAGATGAAACTATGCTAAGTTGCATGTTAAAAGAGTTAATTCTCCTTTCTATGTTTTTTTTTTCTTTCATTGATATTAAAAGATTCTCTCATTCAGCTTTCCTTTTAGTACCAGATATATATCTTTTGGTACAGGAGGGGTGTACAATTTTCTGACTGGTTCGTAACTGCCAAAGATATGATTAATCCTTTGCCTAGAGCAGAAGAAAAGTAATATGAGAAGTTTTTTTAATAATGGAAACTTAAAAAATAAACGAAATGAATTATTTAAAAATAAATCAACTTGACATTTACCAATCGTGGTCTAAAAGTAGACACCTTGCAGCTTTAAAATGTCTGCTGCTGTACCTCCAATAACCAGCATGTGTATCTGCTCCTGGACCTCTACCAACCGTGTTGCCAATCTCATTTTTATAATAACGAAGTGGTAATAAATCAATAACAAAAAACTCAACTTGACACTTTTTTGTCATGCCCAGTGACAGCTTATAGGTTTAAAATGTCTATTTCTGGACCTCCACTAACTGAGATGTATGCGAGTTGTATTTTTGTATTCATTAGAAGTGGCAAGTAGTCGATAAAAAAAAGATTTACCTGATACAAATACTTGCAACAAAAAGATAAGAGAGAAGAATTATTAAGAGAAGTTTCCACCACTATGAAAATTTATTGTATCACTCACTTTCTTTGTCTGCCATGCTTTAAGAAACAAGATTAACAATGTCTCTAGCGCCTACTAAAGTGTCAGGTAATTGCATGCTGGCTCCTGTACCATTGCTGTTGCTCCGCTTCTTAAATTCGATAAATAAATCAATGACACATGAAGATTATCACATTGTGGAAATTTCAAAACTCGTAAGTACCAGTCTTTGCAAACAAAAATACAAAAAATATCTCACAATTAAATTTGTCTTTTCAAAAACATAATAAATAAATTAACATGTTAATATGGCTCATGCACATTTGACTACCATAACCTCAAATTATACGTTTTTGTAAGTTTATTCTCATTTTTAACGTTTTTGTTCATATAACCAGTGTATTTTAACAAACTCTTTCAGTTAAAATACATACCATTTTTCAATATTGTTGAATATTGAAAACAGAACGCTAATTATAGGTTGGATCATCAACTCGTCAACTGAGAATTGGTTTGCTCTATCTCCTGAAACCTTAACATGGAGAAACAGCTGCTCAAAGATACATTAAGTGATTCCTTGTTCATCTAAATATTTTTTATGAAAAAAGTTTTACCAGTGAAAGAGGTATTATAATGTTTTCAAAATGTATTAGTTCCTGAGAAATCCGATTATTATTTCTATTTTAATTAATAAAAATCTATTTGGAGATAGGACAAAACGATGTTATTTCTACTACCTAATGCATTTGAGCTGGAGATAGCACAAATAAATTCCCTATCATGTAAGTAGAATAAAACAATGCTAACGAATTTAACTTATATTTTTAACGGCTTAAGAAATTAAAAACAATCCTATATGAAACAAATTAAAAGGAAAATTCTGTTTAAATTGCACTTTTATTGTAAATCTTTAATTCTATTGCTTGCTCCTTTTGTTAACCGTTTTAATTTTAAGTAGAAATGTTGTCAGGATTTTACTGCTACTTTTTTTAACAGACTTTCTCGTTGTACCTTTGGTTTTAGCTGTCATTTTAAGGACCTGATTAGTTGCATTGGTTTTATTCTTTTTAGTTGCCTTTTTAGGGACTTGTTTGGTTCTATTTGTTTCATTGCTTTTAGTTACCTTGGTAGGGGCCTGTTTCGATGTATTTGTTTCATTTAAAAAAATGTTAAGTATAGTTTGTTTTTAAAATTCTTGATCTTCATTTTCATAGTCGATAGCGTTGAAAATAGTGCCTTTTTTAGTTTTGCTAATATCGATAGGTAAATGTACTTTTAAAATATTGGGGAATTTCGAATTTTTTTCATGTTTTCCCCTAAGTAAAGCTGTGGTACTATCTATTAGAAAGACTCTTTCAAATTCATCCACAAAACCTTTCCGGTATAGAATTTAAAATATATTTTCTTCATAAGCAATGTTTTACTTTCTTGTATGGTACCAGGCTGTAATTTAACCTTGATGCCTTTGACTCACAGTTCAAGTAATCTGTAACTTTCATTTGTAAAATACAAAACTTTATTTTCCCCTCAGGCAATTTTGATAATATCTGTACTAACGATAAAGAGCTGTAAATATTAAGTTCCCTTATGTGATGCTCTATAAAACTATGAGCAATATCCACTTCTTGGACATTCCCATGGTTCTGAATACGTTCTTTCTATTGTTCTATTTTTTGTAGATTTCTACTATGCCCTGAAATTAAAACATGTTGTAATGCCATTGATATAATTGAATTTTTATTTTGGGAGACACAACTATCCGACCACAGAATAAGTTTTGTTAAATTTGGAACTTCTCCAATGACCGTTCTTAAGATGCGTATTAGTACATTTGCGATTTCTATGCCACCCCTTCCGGTAATTCCTTCATGCCATATAGCACAATATACTTTCTTATTAACACTACAGTGTGCAGTTATGTAATAACAAATGACTAGAAACGTTTGTTTTTGGCAAAGAGAACACATTATCTAAATCAAAGGTTAATATTGCAGTAGTTTCTTCTTTATTTTCCTTATCTTTATCTCATTCTTTTATACCCTGATCTTTTCTGGATAAGTTTTCGTTATTAGCTGGTATTTCATCCTCGGTTGGATTTGAGCTTAGTTGAAATTCGACACATTTGTCACATACATCTTTCTTTGGTTTATGGAATGAAATGTTAAATCCATAGTTGAAAATTTGTTGATAAAGATATTTTTTTCGTGCTTCCCTACCCTCTGGTAGTAAAGTGCGTACATTTTTGCTAATCTCAGGTTACTTTCCAGGTAGATTTTCTTACTTGACGCCCTCCAGTAGTGAGTGAGACTCTACGCTTGGAAACGACTTTATATAATTTCTTATTTCGTCTTTTGCTGCATCTGATAACACTTTTTTCTTATGTTTCCCTTTTAGGGGAGTTTTGGGAAACCAGTATTAGAGTGTTTCATAGTCTTAAAAAATAGCAAATTCTCTTAATTACTATTAACAGATTCGTCCATTTCGAGAATACTGAAATTTCATTGGTTGACATGGACGTAGAACAAAATGTATTTTACGTAGTCCGACATTATTGAGGGAGATAGAACAAAACAATTTTAAGGAAGGAGATAGGCTAAACAAATCCTAAATCTTAAATAAATTCAGGAGTGCACATGGAATAAAATTCATGATAAGAGGCACAAAATGGAAATAGAATAAAACAATATTAAGCAAAATGTAAGTAGCACTGGAGATAGAACTACGTAATTTGGTCTATAAGTGATATGGTTAAAATATGTCGCTGGAGATAGAATAATATCATATTCAGCATATGAAATAAACTAATACCTCAAAAACCATAAAAAGTGGAGATAGAACAAACCAATTCTCAGTCGACGAACTTGTAAATATCAGTATATCTTTAAAAATTAATAATATTAATAAATTATATGTATTCTATCTAAGAGAAATTATTAATGTTACACTGGTTAAAATCTAGAAATGAGAATAAAGTTATAAAAATGTAAAATTTGAGCCTAATTAAATTTATCCAACACTTAACTTACAAGTAGAACGTTACTGGACTTAGGGATTTTTAAAAGTGAATTATTTATTATTTGCTTGCTTATAGTAATGAAACATTTTCTTTATAGGATTTTGCAAACAGTGGAAAGAAAAGCTATCTATGATATAATATAATAATAATATATAATATTTTTATATATTATATAGTTTTTCCTTTAGTTCTCATAGATAGCTTTTCTTTCCACTGTTTGCAAAATCCTATAAAGAAAATGTTTCATTAGGGATTTTTGTTAAACAGGCATGCCAACGGTGTTTAGTGGTTTGCATACATTTTGTGATGACATGTCTTATGGTTCTTAGTGAAAGTCCTGTAGAATGGATAGTAAAGGCAATGTGAGCAACTTTCTCCAATTCAAGTATTATAGTCTAGATAGGAATGAGAATAAAAACTTGTCTTCTTTGAGAACAAAACAAAAATTAAAGAACCAACCATTCTCTTAAAAAAACAAGAAACAAAAATAGGAGACACAATCAAGAGCAAAATTCATTGAGAACGAAAAGGTGACAATAAAATTGCAAAAACAAAATACAGAAACAAAATGAGAAGAAAAGTAGAAAAATTACAAGGATCTGTGAAGTAGATCTTTGGTTGGTGGGAGCCTGTATCCTAAGTTTTTAGTTATTGATGATAAAGAAAATATCTGTAAGAAAGTATTTACACAAAATTTCTCTCTCTATTTGGCACCTCATATTTATTATTTTTTTCTATTGGGTGATCCACTCTCTATATTTTTTTTACTTAAACTTTATCATTTTTTTCCCCTTGATAATAGTGTCAACTACCTCCTGAATATTATTTTTCTTATGTTTCTTAATTATTATATTAAGGTGACCTTGTATATTTTTTACTAAAATTTATAAATCGTTTTTCTTGTCAGTTGTGTTAACCAATACCCTATAATATGTTAAAAATAAACACTTTCATTCTTGTAATCTATATAGTTTCAAATATGAAAATCCGAAGAAATCTCGGAGAATGATTTTCTACAGATTACGATACTTACCTTCTTTAACTGAGGGGGAAAATTTGATGATAGAAAAGCAGGCACTGTGTTAACCTTCAGTCATTGTCAATTATACCAAAAAGGCTTTGAACTTGGATGTGGTTGGAGATATTGAAAACATAATTGGTTCTGATATTCCTGATTTTACAGTGTCATAAAATGCTGAAGTGATCATAAAAACTTGGTAATGACTGTTATAAATGAATGTCCAGCATAATTCTGAAAGCAGCTTGGGGAGGCTTAGAAATATTTGTTTTTAATGTGTTCTCTTCTCATTTACTTCTTTCATATTAGTTCTTAATTTGTTCTTCTGTTTCCAATTTTGTTCCTGCTTTATCATTCTTCATATATTTTGTTCCCAGGATAAATATTCTCTAATTTCTTCTTCTCTTCTTAAATTGTTTCTTGGTAAATATTCACTCAGTTTATTTTTGTACTCAAGAGCTCTGTCCCTAATTAGAATAGGGCTATATATCAATAGCACTGAGTTGGACAAGATCAACAACACATGTGCAATTCAGAAAGTTTCAGATTCAGATTCTATCAAATTTAGTTTATGTTAACACAAAACTAAAGCTGTAAAAGATTGTTTACTTAACTAACAATATTATTTTTAGAATTATTACTTACCACAAAGATAACTAATGAAGGCTAATTCATTCTGAAGAGAACTGATAAGTAGGTAAATGAAAAACTCACCACATATAAGAGAAAACAATACAATAGTACATTTAAAACAAAATACTTAAACATGGTATTGTGTCTTTAAAAACACTATGTAGCATTAGGTATTCCGCCGCCCAGTGTAAACCATAGGTCTTCTCTACAAGCCAGATCTCAGGGCTCATCAAAAACCAACCGCCAAGAATCAATTTAAAACTTTGCTTTAATAAAAAATGGGCAACTAGCGCAAGCTCCCTGCTAAATGTTTGGGAAAATTCATTAATTTAGTTAATAACTGGGATTATTACCACTGAGCTATGAAATGCAGGCCTCCGTTCCACGAGTGCTAGAGGTATACTTAATGACTCACGATCATGGAATTCAGAACATCTACTTTAGAATGGTACAATAAAAACTGAAGAATAACAAAGTCTATGCGTCAAAATGGCACTAAACGTCATTTGATCTGCACTGCAACCATATCATCTCTTGTACGTTACCAATATTATTCTTCTGCGAAATTTCATCAAAATAGGCCTGCTAGTTTTGGCGCCATCTTGCTCATATACATACATACACACTAGGGTGGCTCCAATTTATTCTTGCAAAAAATAAATTTCAATTTTTTTTTTGTCGCACCACCCACATTTGTTCCAAATCTTAAAATAATTATCTCCAAAGGCCGTAGCCAGGTAAACACGGGCAACATGCCTTTCATTAAATTTTGCAGATTTTTGCCTTAGATGTTGCTTTCTAAGTTACATTAATTCTTGCCAAATATTAGCTTCAAAATGTTGACGGTTGCCGAGAAGAAAAATCTTAAATTTTTTTTTATCAGAAACCGCTGATGCGAATTACATAAAATTTAAAAATGTTCTAAAGGTACTAAAGACTATAAGTAGCATTTTTTTGTGATTTTCACTCTGCAGAAAAGATGGAAAATAATGATAAATTTTAAAAAAAATTACAAAATACACCTTATACTCAGAGGACAATCATCATTTTTCTGTCAAATATTTTTCTTACGTACTCATTTAATATACAAAAATTTTTAAATTGTCCAACGGGTATAACATAAATATTAATATTTATTTGTGGCCGGCCTGCAGCCAACTGTAAAAATCAATTAATGAATAAGACAATATTTAATTTTATTATATGTATGTGGGCACACATAGCTACCCTAAACTATTTTCAGTTGTAGCACACATATATGTGCGTCGATATAATGTAAACCTCAAAAGATAGGTTCGTGACCAAAATGCAAAGCTCGTAATGCCAAAAAAATTAGATAAAAAAAAAGTTTATTATACTTTAAACTACCCGTACTATTTGTCACGTACTCTAAAAAACTATGGTATGATTTCCTTGAAATATGACGCCACTTGGCCAAAGGAAGGCGGCTTCATTGATACGTATTTTGTTAAAGACAGAAATTCTGTATGTTGCATCTGATGTAACATATTAAAAATTAGAGTTGAATCACGTCATATTTCAAGAAAATCATACCGTTGTTTTTTAGAGTATGTGCCAGATAATGAAGTAGTTTCTTCCGGGTTTTGCCGCGGTCGTCGAACTTGACTTGACGTTTCGCTGATCATACTGTCAACTTCTTCAGAAGGGTTCCAAAGACTTTGGAACCCAAAAGTCTTTGGAACCCTTCTGAAGAAGCTGACAGCATGATCAGCGAAACGTCAAGTCAAGTTCGACGACCGCGGCAAAACCCGGAAGAAACTATTTCATTGGACAACGGCCGTGAAAACCTGCATTGCACTATGTGCCAGATAAAACTGTATTTCATGAATCTGAAGATATTATTGCGTGTGTGCTAATGGTATGAGAACAGTTGGGTGCTGCTCTTATTTGGCAGCAATCATACATTATTTATGTTACATCAGTTACTTACAAAAAATAAGACCTATTGAAATTCTTACTAAATTATTTAAAAATGAGCACATAACCGTTATTATTAAAGATGATAGTGGTAATCATTATATATTATTTCTATATTCATATAAATTGCAATGCAAGCGCATATAATATTGTAACAGATGATACTTATATCGGCTCAGTGCCAAGGTGTTTGAATCGGGGAGGCAATTGTTGTACTTTTAAAACTTAATAAATTTGTTAATGATGATGATGATGAAGATTTGCGACCACGGAGTCCCGGGTTCGAATCCTGGCCAGGGTATGGATGTTTAGTGGTGTTTTTCATGTGGGCTAGACCACTGGTGAGTGGCACAACATGTTTAGTCGCTGTTATCTTTCCCAAGTTCGAGTCTCTGCTGCGGTAGACGGCAATATTGCAGGGAATGGTTGTTGTGTTCATGTCTATGTGTATGTGCCCTGGCCCTGGTTGAGTGGTGGAATAGCAATAGCTAAAACTCATCCAGGACATTAATATAAATAAGGCCATTAAATAAAATAATAAATAATAAACTTATATATTGTTTTAGTCGTTAATTGATTTTTACGGATTCGGCTGCCGGCCAGCAGCATATAAATATTTATATATTATACCCATTGGACAATTTTAAAACTTTTATGTTAAATGCTATTGCAGCCTTTGACGGAATCAAAATCGTCAATTACGATACTTAAAGAGGATAGCCTGTTTATCGTATCCAATACTGGACTCTCAATGTTTTCCAAGGAACGCATGTTTTGTCAGTAATAAAACAATCTAAGCGCCACTGAGACAGCTACTTAATGGAGACGCGATGGCTAGGTATTTATAACTCGAACTAATAATTAGAAAACACGCTATGAAACTGAGTGAACTAACCTGGCCGAACGGTATGGGACTCGTGGCGAATACATATGAGGAATATTTGACAGAAAGATGATGATTGTCCTCCGAGTATAAGATGTATTTTTTAATAATAAAAAAAAAAAAATTATCATTATTTTCCACCTTTTCTACAGAGTGAAAATCACAAAAAATTTGCTACTTACAAATCTTTAGCACATATATCCATAACATATTTAAACTTTATGTAACAACAACCGCACCAGCGGTTCTTGAAAAAAAAACAACATTTTTTCTTAGTAACCATCGACATTTGGAAGCTAATATTTGGCAAGAATTAACGTAACTTAGAAAGCAGCTTCGAAGGCAAAAATCTGCGAAATTGAATCAAAGGCGTATTGCCCGTGCTTATCCGGCTACGGCCTTTGAGCAAAATAGGTTTATACTAATATGTACTTCCGATATAGTAAATATAATCCCGGGATCCCGACCAATTTTTGATCCCAGAAATTCCGGGATTGTGGTAACCTAGATCCCGGGATTTTCAGGATCCTTCTCTATCATCGCAAATGTGCATTAAGCATAATTGTTATTGTACGCTCTTGCTCTCAGCCTGGTGCTAAGCGTGCTTTTCTCGAGCAACTACATTACAACAAGTTAACACTAGTAAATTTTTACCCATAAAAATTACATAGGAAACTTTATGGTCTTGGAGGCATATGTTAATATCAACTGATTTTGCTTAAATTTAGGGGAGATCATTTCTGTGGGTTTTGAACTAATCTGGAGGGCAAAACAAACAAAAAACTTAATTATTTGAGCGATTCATATACACATACCGACATTTTTACAAAACACTCTTTAGTGTTCCTAGGACCATAAACTAGAAAGATCTAGTCTATTCTCAATTTTCGGTTTTGGATCAATTGCAGTAACTTCCTCATTCTTTATAGGTGAGAAGGTTAAAATATTTGTCATTAGCTACAAAAGTGTTATATGCTAATTGGAGCCATAATTATTGACGAATCATGGCAATAGGCAAACATTATAAAATAGAACTGTGATGAGAACTGTAACAGATCTCTGTTATATGAATATGTAACCATAACAACTCAAAACCAGTTGAATGTAACGGAATTTCGATGATTCATTATTTTCCAAAATTACCATATTTTTGAAATAAATCGCATGACATAGCAAATAGTAATTCGGAAAACATAATGCATTTTCCAGTATTTTCGTCATATTACACTAAAAACTATGTATATCCATTCCTAATTTAGGATTTTGATTCAATTTTCTTTTCAACAAGCAAAATTTTTGCAAATGAAGATTTAATTGAATTAACTCTGTGTTTTGCCCTAGCAGCTTATTTTTGCCTAAATTGTGCAGTTCTACTTATAATTTGTGATTTTATCTGTGATATAACTAAGAATTCTTACTAGTATTAAGGGCTTAACAACCACCAAATAGGTATCAATAAATTACTTTATTGTTCGATTTATTACCTGAGCCTGTAAATATTCTTTAAACCTATATGTTTATTGTGTTTCAATTTGTAGGCAGGAATTCCCTGTACTAAAAATTTAAGTGTAATAAACAGGTTTATAGAATATTTAGAGGTGCAGGTAACAGATAAATGGAAATTAAAGGTTTAAATTTTGCTAGTTGGTAGTAAACCAAACAATAAACTAATTTTCATTTAACATTTATTTGTTGGTTGCTGGGCTCTTAATACTAGTACCCCTACTTAATATAATTTGGAGAATACAAATAAGAGTTAAGAAAGTCATTTGCAGATTTTTGCAAATAAATAATGAAATGCAGAAAAAATCATCAATCTAAATAACCAAAACTAAATTTAAATGCTGTTATTTTTAAAGTGAAGTAATCTTAATAGTGAAAAAGAAAGGACATTTTAATGTCAGCCTGTCACTACGTTCTAACAGTCATCTTTAAGAAATTTAAAGTTTTGTTGCACTATTTCTAAACTGCTTTTAACGTAATTCTCTGATAATACTACGCCCAGGAGGGAATGGTGGAGAAACTTTTACGTACACATGGAACACATTTTAGTTTGATATGACTCTATACTTGATATCGTGCATTTCAATATTTTATTGGTTTATTGTCCAATCTAGAGAATCCTTATATAAAAAGCATTTTTTCCACAATACAAAGCATAAGATATTTAACAAAAGATGAATCACTTATAGTGTCAAAAATGTGATTACTCAAGATGTGCATTATATTGTCCATACTAACTTTTATTTAGAAAACTGAAATCAAATTCATTTTTTTTAGTATGAACAGTCATTTTGCCGATAATTATCTTTCTGAAAATATTATTAAATTTCATATTTTAATTGTAAAAATTGAATTTGATGTCTGTAAACTGGAGCAACTTGGGGCAAATTCAGAAAAATTTACCTCCAGTCTTTTCAAATTGACCATGAATTGTGATATTTCTCTAAATTAAAAATATAAAACCAGATTGGTGGTACACATCCACTTATAAATATATAAAATAAAGGAAAAAATTACTTTTTGGTAAATTTCGAAAAGTTTCCTAAAAGGTCTCCAATTCGAATTCCATTCCTTGTAGCTTTGGAAGAATAGGTTGGCCCAATGCCTTTCTTAGTCGTCCCTAAGCCTTGGCCTTTTTGGTTGTTCTCCTGCTCTTGAAGCCCATCAACTTGTTGATGAAAATCGAACACTAAATGGGCTCTATCTGAGATAATTAGACGATCTCCCCAATCCTTAAGACCCTTCTTTTCATTTTTCTCTATTTCTTCAAACATCCCTGGCAAGTGAATTACTACCCCATTACCTGAAAAAAAAAATGTATATAGGCCATTCTCTGGGAAAATTCTCCAAAATTTGGAGCTACAAAATTATTGTTGCAGGGCAACAAGAACGTCTACTTTACGAATCTGAGCAGCGCAATTTATAATTTGTATGTTTTATGGGTGATTCAGACCTAGAAAGGCAAAAATGTTTTTCAAAAAAATTTTCGACGTTGAAAAAATTTATAAAAAATTATTCTTTTTTTATTTTTGGGATGGCATCATATTCTTTGAATAAAAACAAAAAATAAATGTTTCTTGATATTTTTTCTAAAAAGTTAACCTTTTTCTGTAAAACTGGGTAAAATGAATCTTCAATTTAAAATTTTGAGAATTTATAACTCCAAAACAATGCACTTTATGAAAAAATATTATAGAACAAAAATTATTTGTAGGACGTCAAAGAATAACTGAATTTTTTTATCAATTTTTGGAAATTTCTAGCAATAGTTGCAATGGCAGCAAAAAACCAAAAATTTAAAATTTCCAAAAATTGATCAAAAAATTCTAAATTCACACCTCTTACAAACAATTTTTTCATAAAGTGGGTTGTTTTTGGAATTAAAAATTCTCAAAGTTTTAAACTGAAGATTTTTTTATCCAGTTTTCCTGAAAAATATCAACTTTTTAGAAAAAATCTCAAGAGACATTTTTTTGTTTTCAATCAAAAAGTAAGACGCCGTCCAAACATAAAAAAATAACGATTTTCTATCGATTCTCTAGTCACATGGGAATGAAACTTTACGGAATGATCCCCGCTATAAAATACAATATTAGGACACCTTCCCAGTTTCATAAGTGCGGGTATGCTCTTCAGTGGCTTATCCTACTATGGCCTTTAATATGTTGTAGCTTGTGATAGAAAAGGTTCTGATGGATTCGACCTTGAAAAGCTGTTTTTACAGTATAAAGTGATGTGCCTAATTGCAAGTATAGTTGCCTTCATATTTCCAAGGCACATAAAAAATTCTTGTCAAAGGAGTCCGCGCAGCGGTATCATTGAATAGGTAAAGATGCCGCCTGCCCGCTTTGTAGTTACCGCATTTTTTACATGCCTTAAAATTATGACGACTATATAAAAATTACTCGGTCAACATGATTTTATGTACATATTTCGATGCCTCAAAAACAACAAAGTGAAAAAAATGGGAAAAGGTTTTTTTGGAGAAAATTAAATTATCTATACAAAAGGTCTCTTGGTATTTTCCCCTATCTTGCATAGTTTTCAATCAGGGTTGATGAAAAAATCATTTTTTTAATTTTTATTTATTTTTTACATGAACATCCTAATAATTGACATTAACAATGTATTTAGTACTTATATTAACAATGATAGTTTTTGATTAAACTTACAAATGGAATAAATTGTGTACCTTGTATCTATAATTGTAAAATAAGCTAGAGCATATATACATGAAAATTCCTGTCAGAACTTGAAAACTCGCCTGTCCTTATAATGCGGGGATGATGCGAATTGCCATTATTGGCTAATCTGCCGCGTAACAAGTGAGAAAGCGAGTCTAAGTGATTATATTTATAGCATTTAAATATTAAATAATTTTTTAACATGTTCTCTAATAGAAGTGGAAGGAAAAAAGATCCTATTTGGTAATATTTTATTGAAAAATCAAGTAAGCTTGATGGAAAAAGTGGTAGTAGAGCTACATGTAAAAAGTGTAGAGTAGAAATGCAAGGGCTTGTGGACTGACTGAAAGTCCAATGGAAAAAATGTGCTTCGTGTAATATAGAAAGTGTAGAAACAAATAATGAAGGTCCCTCTACTTCAGGAACAGTGTCCAATGTAAGTATAGTGTTATTTTATTTATAACTTCTCAGTAAGACAAAATCGGTCTATTTCTGCAATTAAGGCCAATTATGCCAGGAGATGAGCTAGATTCAAATTTTTAAAATAATCTAGTGCATTTTCTAGATTTCTAGTAACTATCCATGGACAAATGTGACTTTTTCATTCACTCCTAGTTTTAAGAATATAAAGTTGAGTATCTATGCCTGTCTGTGTGTAGCTGGATTTAAAAATGAATAACATAACTATCTTGTTTTTTATTACAGGTACAATTGAACCCGTTACAACAAGATGCAGAGGAAGATAGTGCCCCACAGCCGCTCTTATCTTCTATGAAATTAAGTAAAAAAAGAAAAGTAGTGCCTAACTCCAGTTCTGGATCTTTATCATCTTTTGTTGTACGTACGACCAAGTCTAATAAAGAAGAAACAAATAAACAAATTGCTAGAGCTCTTTATGCGACAAACAGCAGTTTCATGTGTATTGAGCAACCTGAAGTAAAAAAAGGCAATAACGCTTTTACAATCCGGATATGTACCACCATATCAACATGGTGTTCAAACATTTATTTAAAAAGAACTGCTGAAGATTACTTATCACTAATAAAACCTATATCCGTTGCACTTGATAGGCTTCAAAGAAACAATGCAATTTTATCAGACTTCGTAGAACAATTTAAAATAATTGAGTCGCATTTTGACGAAACTGAAATTACCTTAATGCAAATGCAAATATGATACCGATACGACCAGATTATTACCTCATACCATTTGCTAGCCTTCATTCTAGACCCTACGAAAACAAAGCATAAATTAACAGAGAACGAAAAGAATTGGGCTTTAGAAGCCTAATGAATTATATCCCGAAAGTGATTTACTACCACTGATTATTAAATTTCTGGCAAAATCTGAGCCTTTTGCCGATATTATGTTTCACGAAGAAATTTTTAAAAACACAAAACCCTTGGACTGGTGGAAATCCCAAAGAAATATTGATATTATTGACAAATTATTCCCGATTACCAAGCAATTGTTTTCTGCTGCAGCTAATTCAGCCTCGGTTGAGAGAATATTTTCAACATTTGGTTTGATTCATTCTAAGATTCTAAATCATTTAGGGACAGAAAGGCAGCAAAATTAGTTTTTTTGTAGAAACTTTAGAATAATTAACGTAATTTAAAAATTTTGTTTTGGAGTAAAACATGTTTTATTTTCTTTTAGAGTCGGTTCTGTTTAATTTGTTTACTTTATGTTTCTGCTTTTAGGTAGGCACTATAATGTACATTTAAGAAGGTAACTTTTGTTTTATATGTGTAACCAAACTGTTCTTTTCTTCTTTTTATTTGAATATTTTGTAATTTGTATCTAGCTTTTAAATAAACTGTACTTTTTATTTGCATTTTCTGAACTTTGATTTACTTAGATTATTGGTTTTACACAACTTGATTTAAATCATGATTTAAATTTAAAAAATCAGTTGATTTAAATCGTCGCAACCCTGTTTTCAATATACGTAAAACTTTCGGGGCCATTTTCTTGATAACTGAAAGAGATACTTGAATTCTGTCGATGATATTCACTACAATATGTAAATCATTCCAAAAATCTTGAAAGGAGGTGCATGAGATGAGACATTACAAGTAATTTTTACGATACGAAGAATTTTCGGAAAGTTGCCGATTTTCGAGATATTTGAACCTCAATATAATTTTTTTCAGTAACAAAAATCGTCTAATTTTTTTAACATAAATTATCTACATAATTGCTTTATTGACTTTATTATTATCAATTGCTGATATATGGTTACATTCGAAAAAAACGGTAAAGGGATTTACATAGAACTTCCCTCTTTATTTATACACGGTGGTCACTCTAAACAATTATTAATTAAGAAATGGCATATGAGAGTAATAATCGGAATGTACTATCACTATGGCTACAAAGAACACCTGATAAATTTCGATTAAAAAAATATAGTGGTCATCCAACAGAAAAAACAAATAATAAATAAAAGGTACTAAATTCGTAAGTTTTGCGTAAACATCTTTACAAATTTCCACCATAGTTGAATTATTTCTTAGAGTGACCACCCTGTATATTTTTCATTAAAAGTCTAATAGGTGTCTTTCTTGCCAATTGTGTTCACTATATGCCAAATATTATTGCCATTTGTCACATTTTTTTTCATTACAGGTGCACCCTGTATATTTTCTAGGGAAAGTCTACCCATTTCTTCGCTGGCAGTAGCATCAACTATGAGACAAATTTTACTATTCGCCATCAAACAGTTTTTTAGATGTAGCGCCGACAGACGGACTGATGGAATTGAATAATTTTCGTAATCTACATGATCCGAAAGATGAAATTTGAAGGAATCTCGGAGGGTGATTTCTTCACAAATACAGTACTTCCCCGCATTGATACCTAATTCACCCTTTTCTTATAATCAAAAATGAATCACCCATGTATACATCTTTCTTGAAGCTTACGCACATTTCACAATGACATGATACTTTTAGATATTTGCATTACAAGGGGTCTTCGGTCGATTCAACCAGGCAGTGGTTGCTTGGGCTCTATAGAGAAAAAATGAGACAGATAATAGGGTTGGTAACAGGACACCGTCCTCTGAATAAGCATCTTCATACAATGGGGTTGAAGAACAATCCTATTTGTTGGATGTGTGGAGTGGAGGATGAAACCATCACACATTCTATGCAGTTGCGCACCTACTTGGCACATCACGGTATAGGCATCTCAAAAGGCAATTTTTACAGCCGAAGGAACTACAGGATCAACCCTGGATCAGATTGCTATCCTTCGTGGAGAGCTCTGGTCTTTTCTAGGAGATCCTACAAGACGCGAATGCACATTGGGCCGACAGGCCTAAGTGCTACGGATCCTATAGGCTTACGTTTGTAATAATAATACATTACATTTGGCAATAGGAAACAAATACTTTGTGTATCAAACTCCTTCAGAGTTAATCTAAATTAGCCAGAAGTAACAAGTCATGAATCTTTTTGCTTATTGGTATCGGGAGATGCCCATAAACTATGTGTGTGTGTGTGTCGTTACCTCTATAAAGTAACCTTAAACAATAAAACAAATCTTTTCGACAGTAGAAAAAGTAAAAGTACATATCTAAAAAGCTAATGTAATATACATAATGAACTTACCTATGACAGATTTACATGAAGGATGTATGATTCCACTAGGCAATAAATGAAAATCATACTCAACACCATCGATGACCACTGTGTGACCGGCATTGTTTCCTCCCTGAAAAGTAAATATTCAAATTAATTTTGTTAGAATTTATTTGATTTAAATTGTAGATCAGATAATTTCTTAGTAACTCAAAGTCAGGGTTGGCAGTTTTAAAACAAAATGTTTTAAACAAATGTTTTTTAAGTGTTTAAAACACACTAACCTGTTTTAAACACATTTGTTTTAAACACGATTTTTTTCAATGCGTTTTTTCAATGTGTTTGATGGATAATTTTTGGAACATCGTTGTATTTGATAAGGTAAAAAAAAAATATATATAAAGCGATTAATACAATACAATACAATACAATACAATACAAATTTTATTGGTATTAATTATACAGAGTATTTATACAAGTCAAACAGCAAAGAGATTTCATTAAGATAAGAATAGTTTATATGATAATTTAACAATTCAAGATATATATCGCTGATTGGATGGCACCTATCACTTTTCTTCACCTTATGCTTAATTCATGTCTGAAAAATCATTGGCAAGATATTCCTGTATAGTGTAAAAGGATTTTGTCTGCAAATATGTCTTAATTTTGGATTTAAAGCGTGTTATGTTTAGATCTTTAATGGTATTGGGGAGACAGTTAAAGAATTTTATGCAGTAATATCCTGTGCCATTTCTGCTCCTTGTGAGACGTAGGAAGTTTTGCGCAATTAGATTGTTATTTCTTGTAGGGTAATTATGTGTATCGCTTCGCACCCTGTACCTGTCTTGATTTTTTTTTATATACAGAAGACATTCAAGAATGTAGACACATGGTTCAGTGAGAATGTGTGTTTTTTTAAACTGTTCACGACAGTCATCTTGGTATTTTAATCCTGTGACTATTCTCAAACACTTTCGTTGTAGGCTAAAAATTTTTGAGGCATGAGGGGAATGTCCCCAGTTAAGTATGGCATAAGTCATAGTCGAATGGAAAAAACTGTGGTAGGCTGTTAGTAATACTCTTTGGGATAGTGAGTTAGCTAGATTTCTGATAAGATAAATTTTTTTTGAAAGATTTGTGGAGAGGGAAGTAACATGTTCTTCCCAGTTCAACAGTGGATCCAAGTGGATTCCCAGGAACTTTACTGATTCACAAGTATTAATGTTTACAAGATTTCTTAAAGCGAGAGTCAACGTTTGAGTTTTAGTTTCATTCAGATTCAGGGAGTTGGTTAAAAACCACGTTTTGATGTTTGATTGTGTGTTAGGATAATTTTGATTTAGCGTGTCTAGTGAATGGTGGTGTTCAAGGATTGTCGCATCATCAGCAAAAAGTATAAAGTTCGCATCTAAATCACTGTAAGATAAATCGTTTATATAAATAAGAAAAAGGATCGGTCCTAGGACCGATCCTTGGGGGACACCATGATTAATTTTTTCTTTTTGTGATCTTTCCAGGTTATAGTATACATACTGATATCTGTTTGAAAGATATGATTGTAAGAGCTCTAAACTGTTCTTGTCAAATTTGTAATGTTTAAGTTTAAGAAGGAGGATATCATGTGACACACAATCAAATGCCTTTGTTAAGTCATAAAATGTGGCTTTAGTGTAGTTTTTATTTTCAAAATGATTCAGAACAATTTCAGTGAAATTGTTTATGGCAAGTGTAGTTGAGCGCTTGTTCCTGAATCCATATTGGCCATGGTGAAACAGGTTATTTGCCTCGAAATATTCAGTTATCTGATTTTTTAGAAGGACCTCAAAAATTTTTGCAAAAATAGGCACCAGTGATATTGGGCGGTAATTGGTTGGATCATAATTTAAACCTTTTTTGTAAATTGGAATAACTTTTGATAGTTTCAGCAGATAGGGAAAAGTAGCATAGGTACACACAAAAAGTCAAGTACGGGAAGGTGCTGAACACGAATCCGATGTCCGTTTTGCCCGATTGACTCTTGTATTTTTCCTAACCTCAAAAAAAAACACACCGTAAGAATGCCCGAGAAAATAAAAGTGTAGCTAAAAATCTGAAAAAATTCAGAGGTACGTAGAATGGCGAGAGAAATCAAATGGCGCAAACTAGAATTCTATAGCTTCTTTGGTTTCCGATATAGAGCCTCGAGGAGTGCGAAAAAAACAAGTTTTTTCCTTCCGGTGACTTTGAGCTGATCTATCTCGAAAACGAAGGACCGCAGGGATGTCTGGTTTGCGCCATTCGATTTCTATCGCCATCATATGTACTCCTGAATTTTTTCAGATTTTTAGCTACATTTTAATTTTTTCGGGCATTCTTACGGTGTTTTTTGAAAGTAGGAAGAATGCAAGAGCCAATCGGGCAAAACGGACATCGGATTCATGTTCAGCTGGTCAGAATTCATGAGAATACTTAGGTCTGCCTTCTCCCACTCGACTTTTTTTTATGTGCCTGTGTAGTCAATAACCAATCACCAAACAATTATTGCACTGTTGCACAACTTGACGTATTTAGTACACCGAATTGGCCGAGCCGTTGTCAAGTATCGTCCTCGTCTTGTTATGATGCAATATGGGCATGGCTTATAGAATAAACAATGTATTGGGTCGACGCGCCCGTATAAATTTAAGTTTAAAAACATATTTTTTATTGTTTAAAACATGTTTTTTTTTCAACAATTAAAAATCCATGTTCAAAACACATTGAATTGTTTTAAATTAAAAAAAACGTGTTTTTTGATTAAAATAAAAAAAAACACAATTTTTGCCAACCCTGCTCAAAGTCTCTTCTATTTTACTATAATGGTCAGGAGGTCACTGAATCAGAAATGCATGACGCACCTGAGGGCAAAACTATCATCAATTCGGTTTCAGCGACCCAATAAATATAGAAATATACCCCTCAGGTGCATAGCACAAAAACTATTTTTTTGTAGGCCTGTGTACTTAGGGTGGTTATGGATCAAATATCTATATTATATTACAATTTATTTATAATATCTACTGTAATAAGTCTCGAAAAAAAAATACAGGGTGGACCGTCTAATGGGAATAGATAACGAACATAATTTTTTTTTTGCTCAAATTTAAAATGTACACGTTTCATGACATTGTAAACTCATAAAAAAAAAAAAGGGAATTTGACAATTTTCCACTACTATGCTTCCACTACACTACATGGATGTACATAATGTACAACTAGAAATGTGACAGATGGCAATAATATTTGGCATATAGTCAACAGAATTGTCACCTTTTATTTAATATTGAATTTTTGCTGTCGGATGACCACTCTGTATATTTTCTTGACCAAAAGTTATTGGGTTTTCTTTGTAATAATAGTGATACCTACATTCCGATTATTATTCTCATATGTCGTTTCGTAATTAATAATTTTTTAGAACGAGCGTCCTGTATAACTAAAGTTCTGTGTAAATACCTTTACCGATTTTTTTACTTAAAAAACCCCCTTGAAAATCATTAAAAAAATTTTAAATGTAAAAAAATATATACCTACTGAAAAAAAAAACCCAAAGTTTTTCAATCATATTGGACTACGGTTTAGAGCAATTATTTTTACGAAATCTAATAAGATGGCGATGCTCAAGAGAGAGACATCCCATACATAAATATTTATTATTTTTGGCAATAACTTTTTTACTTGGTAACATATATTTAAAAATGAACTATGATACTACCTAAGTATAAAAATAACAAGTTGAGTGAAGTTACTGAATGAAAAGTCATAGTAAAAATTCTTGTTATGGTTTTTTTGGAATATATGTAGTATGAAAGAATGTTATGGCCAAAAATGATTTCCCTATCCCATGTCTCTTCATTTGGCCACTTATTGAGAAGCCAGTGAAATATTTTGTTCAAATTTGGTGAAAGGGGGCTTTTTATGGTAGTGAATACAAATCTAAAATAAAAATTTCTATAAAAAAGTTGCTAATATTTTTTTTTCAAATTTTCCTTACAGCGCCGCACTATAATGAGGGATATCAAAGTTGACTGCGTCAAAGCAATCACATTTTGAGTCTGTAGACATCACCCAAATTTGAAATAAATCGTGTTCCTAATTCCTGAAATATATTGGCGTACTCGAAAAGCTCTTTCAAGCGTCTTTAATTACTTCCACATCCACGTAGTGGATTGGAAGTATAGTAATTTTTACTCACATCTGACCTTGAATTTAGTAAAAAGATTAAGATAATAACATTTTTAAATGCTTTTACTTCATTTATTTTTTAGAATAGATATTTTACGACAAATTTCCTAAAAAGCGCCAATGAAAAATATACTATCCGCCGCAGCCTTCTATTCTATTTTGTTGTTCTCTGCCTATAAAAGAAACAAAAAATCATATAACTTCGATAATACTCAAATAAACGTAAAACATTCTTCAAATAAAAAACGTCGGTCGGAGTCAAGACAAACATGCAAGAACATAAACATAGGTATCAAAATTTATCAAATCCATAAGTTGTCGTTTTTGTAACGACGCTAGGCGTCGGTCGCCGTCGAGACGTAAAAATGTAAAAATATGACACTAGATATCAAAATTTATCAAATTCAGAAGGTTTTACAAAATCGACGCTAGGCGTCGGTCGGTGTCGAAACGTAAAAATGCAAGAACATTAATTTAGGTATCAAAATTTATCAAATACACAAGTTTTACAAAAACGACGTTAGGCGTCGGTCGGCGTCGAGACGTAAAAATGCAAAAATATGGCATCAACATTTATCAAATACACAACTTTTACAAAATCGATGGTAGGCGTCGGTCGCCTTCGAGACGTAAAATTGCAATATGAATCTAGGTATCAAAATTTATCAAATTTAGCAGTTTTACAAAATCGACGCTAGGCGTCAGGCGGCGTTGAGACGTAGAAGTACAAAATAATGAATTTAAGTATCAAAATTTACCAAATACACGAGTTTTACAAAAACGACGCTAGGCGTCGATCGACTAATATTTATAATTTTTTCCCATTTTTCAACCCCCAAATCCAACTAAGGCTAAAAATTCTTAAAAACTAACAGACTCGTGTACATACTGCCAAAAACATAATTTGACACGTTTGGCTCATCAAAATATCAACAAAAAATAAATCGCCCCTAACCACCCCCACAACCGCATCCCGAATTCTTTTAAAAATTACAGTCGACCAGTAAAAGTCTCAAAACGCTGAATTTCACACAAATATACATTTTCAGCTTTTTCTGATAATTATGACGTTTTCCATTTTTTCAACCTCCAATCCAACTCTACCAAAAAATTCTTAGAAATCAAACACATACTGCCAAAAACGCAACTTCACATTTACTTTTTCTCACCGCAAGTTCATCACGAAAAAATAAATTTCATCCCCAGCCTAACCACCCCCTTCCCCCAAACATATTTCGTATTCTCTTAAAAATTACAATCGACCCATAAAAAGTTTCAAAACACCGAATCTTACACAAATATCGATTTTCAACTTTTTTCATTTTTCAACCCTCAAATTCAACTCTGCGAGCAGATTTTGAAAAACCCACAGATTCGTCCACATAATGCAAAAACCCAGATAGACATTTTTGGCTCATCAAAACATTAACAAAAAAGAAATCACCCGGTTAAAAACGTACCTCAATTTTACACCCCTGTAATTTCACCCCTGTGCTCCATAGATTCGAAAATCCGCCTGTGCGATGAGTGCTGGTTCATCCTCTTTCCAACTAGACCAAAATCAAATTTGGATCTTTCAATAAGTATGCGATGTAACAACAGCACTGAACACATTTGTGTCCAGAAAAGGTTTCAACCCCCGTATTTTCGCCCCCTCGAATTTTAAATTTTCCAAACTACCTCCAATAGTTTACATTTGACAAGATGTTCAAAATGACACCAAAAACATCCACCTAGCATACATAAAACTTGCAAAAATTTGCAAAAAGTGAGAAATTTTCAAGAGTCACACAAGTCCTTACTGGACCCTCGTATTGCCGTTCACCTTCGATTTGTTAAACATTTTCAATATTAAAATACCGGTTGGGAATCATTATTATTAACGATATCATCGATTTATTAGATCCTTATATAAACACATGTTTAGGCAATCACCTTTTTCTCGTTGCGTCATCTATGAGATAGTAACCGAACTAAGACAACAGCCTTTAGCCCACGAAATCGAACAGAATTCCTCTCTTTGCTAAATAAATATGTCAGAATATTGGTAAACATGTGGAAAGTGCATAGCAACATTTAACTCAATTTTTTTTTTAATTCATAACATGGGTGAATGTTTAGGTAAGGGCTGCATTTGTTTTCCTTATTTTTGATTTTAACTAATGCAATATAATTATTAAAGTGATGAGCTGACATCGTTCTAAAGTACATGTTAAACATTTTTTTATCTATGAAAATATTACTTTCTAACAATATAAATGCACCCCTTACCTAAGTTAAAGATTCTATTTTCCGTTTATATGCAACTGTTATAGATATGACCTATACTTTTTAAAATAGATTTAAAATTATGTGAATATACCCAGAATTTAGCACAGAAATATGGCCACCTTAACTTCGTCTCTTTGACAACGAAGATCTTGAAATTACTTGTACTAAATCAGTTAACATGTTAGGTGTTATTCTCAACTATAAATTAATATGGTCACTGCAGGTTGAGTCATTTTGTTCTCAATTGCGTAGAAGCTGTTATGCTATCCATTACATGGCGAAACATTGCAGCCCACAAGTGCTATTAACGTTATATTTTGCAAATTTCCATTCACACTTAAAATATGGGATTGTTAATTAGGGAACAATTGTCCAAGTTGAGAGTATTTATACAGCAGAAGTATGCTGTAAGAATATTCTCGGACTAAATTATCGTCAGTCATGCCGTGATGCTTTCAAAAATTTAAAGATTCTGACAGTAGCTGAAACATACATTTTATAAGTATGTACATATGTGTATAAAAATATGTCACAGTTTCAGCAGGATCTCGGCAACGATACTAGGTCAAGAGGCTTGCTAATTCCAAACCACTTCCGAATTACATTTTTCAGAAAAAGTTTTCTTGACACTGGGTGTAAATTTTATAATGCCTTTAAATTCAGCAATCAAAAACTCCTCTAGTCTTCGTACATTTAAATCTAAGTTAAAAATTTGCTGCAAAAGAAAAAGAACTGTTGTACTATACAGAAATTTTTTTAAAACAAATAAATTCCATCTTTTGAACCTATTCATTGACTTATACAATGTGTCCACGGAAAAGTGATATTATAAGTGTAAATAACCATATTTTTTTTACTATGGACACACATTTCTGTATACTGCTCTTGCTTGACCCAAAACCGATTTTCAGTAAGTTAGAATTTCAAAAATGCATAGAGGGTGCTGGTGGCAGCTTAAAAATGAAATTCGCTTCTCAATCAAGTTTTTCCCAGTAGGTGGATCGGTAGAAGTTGCGAAATTGAGTGGCCTGCCCGTTTTCCCGATTTGACCCCGCTTGATTATTTTTTATGGGGTTACTTAAAATCGAAAGTCTACATCAACAGACCAAATAACGTCGATGATTTAAAAGACAGAATAAGGCAAGAAATTAATCAAATCACCCCGGAAATGATACAAAATGTTTTAAATTTCAGCAACGGCCACCCAGTTTGAACATTTAATTTAAATTGTGTCATGTTCTTTTGTTTACTTAGTAACATTAAAAATGTAATACTTCTCAATAAAGAAATTAGAGAAATTCAAAAAATCTTATATTACTAGGGGGTCATTCACAAATGACGTCCACAGAAAATATAGAATTTTCATGCCAGCCTCCTCCCTCCCTGTATCCGAGACAAATATTTAAGCCCCTCACTAAGATGAAGGTCCAATTTCGGTTTCAACTCCCCTATTTATGGGTTCTTCTAGGTTAGCTGACTGTGCTTTTATTACATTCCAGAGATCGTGTATACTTTTTTTGTACTCGAATAAGCTTTAGTATAGGTATGCCTTATAAAGGTCTTCATTGTCGTTTTTCTCTTTCGACATTTTGTACTTTCTGATGCTCGAGACCAGAACTCACGTTTATACCAAGTGCCAGTAACAACGTCGATATAGCGCAAAACTCAGGTTATGCCACTCGCAAGAAAAAGAACCCTATACCAACAGCCAATATTGAGCAAACGATATTCACGAAAGCCGCATTATATAAATACTGTGTCATCATAGGCGATTTCAACATCAATAGGAACAAACAAAAGCAGCTTAACAATTTCCTCGAAAACTCCAATTTCACAAAAGCAAATACGCCCCCTACGTTCCACATGGCAAACAACCCAGACACAACACCAGATTTGTTACTGTATACAAATAACCTTAAAAGCAACATAGAGAAAATCGAAACACACCCAGACATTGGCTCCGATCATTCAGCAATAGAAATATCCATAAATTTAAACAGGAAAATTGACGACCAAGAAGAAAAGAGAATTAACTACAACAAATGTAATATGGAAGAGGTTAACGATACTATGACAAAATACATCGAAGATACACAAAACTTACCAATGGACAAGGACAGAATCAAACAATTTAACGAAAAGCTGATGACCACAATCATGGAAAATACATCCAAAGAACGAGTGAGATATTACACATACAAACTGCCACCATATATTATTAGAATGATAAAAAACAAAAGAAAAATGTATAGAGAATATTTGAGTCAGCCAAGTGAGGATTATAAGAGACATATTAATAATTATAATAAGGACATTCAAAAACTAATAAGGCAATATAAAGAAAACAATTGGATGAAAACGTGTAACGAAATAAATAAGCAACAAGGGAAAAACTACTGGCAACAAATTAAAAAACTGACTCACTACAAACCATACCAGGGGATACCTGCCCTAGAAAAAAATAACAGAACATATAATTCGGACACAGAAAAAGTACAATTATTTGGAGAACACTTCACAGAAACCTACATGGAAAACAACAACCCACAGTTCAATGATGTACAATATGAAACTGTCAATAACTGGTATGAAACATATTTCTCAGAGAACCTAGTGCCAGACGCGAAAGAAATAGATGAAGAAAGCTACTTTAAAGTACTACATAAAGGTAAAAACTGCACCAGGATATGACACTGCACTACGAAATACATCTTTATATTAAAATAATATATGAATACTGCCCTGGCCACTGCTATTTCCCACCAGAATGGAAACATGGAATCGTAATAACCATTCCCAAACCTAACACCGACCACACAAATGTTAATAACTATCGGCCCATTACATTATTATCTGTTCTGGGCAAATTTTTCGAAAAAATTGTTAAAACAATATTAGACGATGAAGTTGGACATGTTATCCCGGGATATCAATTTGGTTTTCGAGAGAAGTGTTCCACTGTACACCCCTTGACAGTTATCACATCAGACATACAAACAGCAAAACTTAGTGGTCAATGCAGTGCTGCCGTCTTTCTTGACATTCATAAAGCCTTTGACAGTGTTTGGCATCGCGGGATACTGTTCAAACTAATGTTAACCAACTGCCCCAAACACTTACTTTTTCTCCTCAAAGACTACCTGAGTGAAAGGACTGTCCAAGTGAAAGTTAACAACCATCTATCACAAAAAATTACAATTCAACAAGGTGTTCCACAAGGCTCTCCACTCTCACCCTTGCTCTACAACATATATTGCTATGATATATACAACTTTAACTTCAGACCAGAATATTTAGATCTAAATTTATACATTCTACAATATGCTGACGATACTGCACTAGTAAGCCATAATAAAAATACTTTCAAGACAGTGGAAGCGCTTCAGCAATTAATGGATAGAACAAAAACGTGGTTCAATAAATGGAGAATGAAACCAAATCCCCTAAAGTCACAATTTATTATATTTAACCATAATGCAACCCCAAATACTCCAACACTGAATATCGATAATAACACAATATACTGCCAACCTACAATAAAATATCTGGGAGTCACAATAGACAATAAACTAAATTTTAACAAGCACACAAAATTAATTAAGAAGAAATGTATTACAAGAAGCAGACATTTCCGGAGCTTAACATATAAAAACAAAGGGATTGACAAAAAGACCGCTGCCCATATTTACTGTACGATTTGCCGACCTATATTAGAATACAGCCACCCTCTATATCTTAATACAAGAAGACCAGTCAGTAAAAACTTACAAGTAGCAGAAACATCATCGTTGCGATCCATCACTAAAACCAGACATCCTAGAAACCCTCTGCATAACCCCCCTAACAACCTTCTTTACCAAATCACAGAGATTACACCAATAAACCAAAGAATATTATCCTTATCTACCAAATTTGCTAAAGAAGAACACAACATAGAAATTATTCAACCCCTCTGCAAAACAAGACAACCAGGAATATGCAACCGAAGAATATATCCGGACCTAACTCTTTGGGAACGCATTGTCGCACTAAACAATCAAGAATGAACACTGAAACATGAATATATATATAAATATATACTAACTTTTGTAATTTTTTTTTTTTTTTCACAGAATATAAATATGCTGTAACAAATTAACATGTGTAAATAAAACATTGTAAATATTTGTAACAGGCTGAAGGACTTCGGTCGATGGCCATTTGGTGAAACCAATAAAACACAATAAATAAATAATAAATAATAGAACCCTATTTTATGATTAGGATTTGAAGCTGTGTGTCGCTGTACCGATGGCAGGAGTAGTAGCTCTCAGCACAAAACGTACAGCCCGCTTAGCAAGCGGAAGACCAGTTCTTCAAACCCCCTCTCCCAGGTAAAGTGTGGACGTCATTTGTGACTGGCCTCTAGACAGAAAATTAAAAACCTTTTCAAATGAGCTATCACACGCACCCTCGTTCCATTAAAAACCCCAAGGGGGTTGAAAGGGGAGGCATAAAATTATGCTCAAAAAATGTCATTTTAAAATTAAAAATTGACGTGTTTTAGGATTTTACTTATAAATTGTAAATTACGTAGATAATGAATATATCCTTTGCTTATGGACCTCACTGTATATGTATGTTTCTTTTGTTGTCTATATGTACTACATGTTATAACATTTATTTTCTTTGACTTCCTTTTATTATTGTC
Source organism: Stenurella melanura (assembly GCA_963583905.1). Taxonomy (NCBI): domain Eukaryota; kingdom Metazoa; phylum Arthropoda; class Insecta; order Coleoptera; family Cerambycidae; genus Stenurella; species Stenurella melanura. The sequence continues at coordinate 93,786,857 of OY757310.1, read as the reverse complement.
TTTTTATGGCCTTATTTATAATAACATCCTGGTAGAGTTCAGCTATTGCTGTTCTACCACTCAACCAGAACACGTACACATAGACATCAACACAATAACCATTCTCTGTGATATTGCCATCTACCGCAGCTGGGACTCGAACTCAGGAGAGATAACAGCGACTAAACATGTTGTGTCACTCAACAGCGGTCTAGTTCACTGCTACCGTCTCAGTAACACATAAAAAACGCCACTAAACATTCATACCCTGGCCAGGATTCGAACCCGGGACTCTGTGGTCGCAAGCCAGACACCTTTTCACTACCCCACTGAGTTAGTGTATTTTATGCGTATAAATTAAAGAAATAATAGTATATTAAAGTATAAGTGGATATTAAGGTCTTTAAAATACGCGCGATTTTCCAAGCAAGGCGCCGCAGGCCGTTAGGCCATAAATGTAGATATCTAACGCATTTGTGAAAAATTTGTAAAAAGGAAATACATTCGACTATGTACTAAACAGTCATACACTTACTAGAAAGAAGTCTCGGAAAGATCTCGGTGTAATACTAGATGAAAAACTAAACTTTACAGAACATATTGATAAAATTGTTAGTGAATCGTACAAGATGCTAGGTTTTGTAATAAGGAATTCTAGAAGTTTTAATAACATTGATGCAATAAAAGCACTATACAATGCATTCATTATTTCTAAATTGGAATATGCCTGTATCGTGTGGTGCCCCCAATACGAAGTCAAAATAACTACACCAGAAAATGTACAAAGAAAGTTTCTATATTTTAAGACATATGGCAGTTACTCACCCAGAGGTTATGATTATAAAAGCTTGGAGTTTAGAAGATTTGTAGCGTGTGCAATGTTTGTCTTCAAATTAATAAAAGGTTTAATAGACAACACAAACTTTCTTGCTCAACTTCCATTATTCATAATAGGTACATCAATAATAACAAGAAATAATAGCCTATTTTATTTAAATGTTCCCAGAATAAATTTGTACAAAAACAGTCCACTGTTCAGAATGTGTTCATTGGTCAATACGTATACTAGCAATGTTGACCCCTTCTGCACTAGTTTGTCTAGTCTTAAAAATGAAGTAATTAATCAGCTTGTTAATGCTAGCTAAATGTAATGTATTTTATGTGTGTGCGTCATTAGATTAAGTGCAATTTTATATGTATGTTTATATGAGTATATATGTGTGTATATGTGTCTACATACATATGTTTTTATATAGTTTTAACGTGAATCTGTAATTGGTCATATGTACTGTTGATACAAACGATAAATAAATAAAATAAATAAAATAAATAAAATAAATAAATAAATAAATAAATAAATTTGGAAAAGGTATCCGACGACAAGAACATTGAAGAAAAAAATTACCAATTTAAAAAAAAAATGTTTTAATCTCTTTACAGTTTCAACTCACCTACTAATTTTTTTTTATGAAATATGTGACGGCTTTTTACAACACATGATTTTTTGAAAACGATACTATAAGTGGACGGCACTTAAAAATAATAAAAGGGCTTTGTTTATTTTTTTAAACAATTATACAGGGTGACCTAGCTTAACAAGAGGTAGAGAACATCATTGATAATCAGAACCTCCCATAGAAATTTCTCACCGGGTCTTCATTAGGAAGTTACAGGGGGTTTTATAATTTTTGGCAAAAACTACTTTGTGTCGTTGCTATGACAGGGAATGGAATAATGGATTCATATTACTGTATTAGCTGTACCACAGCTAATACAGTAACGATCCTTCAGAAGTACATGTGACACATGAAAAAAAATCCAGGTCCGGAATCACTAAAATTTAGATTTCTTTTTTACCTCTAAAAAACATGACCTTGTATATATTTTTTGGGCATTTCTGTACGATATTCGAAAAGAACACAAAAAAATAAGTAAAATGGACTTTTTTGTTACACCTTTGTGGTTATTTAAATAAGGTGTTAAATATACAAGAATATGAATTTCAGAACGGTATTAAATGAAAGTCATGGAAACAAATAATTTTGTAACCTTTGCTATTACTTTTTATTGGGTCACTTAAAAAACAAAGTTAATAGCGTCGAAATTAATAGTAGACAACAATTAATCCAGCACATCATTACAACCTGCGACGAATTACAGAATAATGGCAATAATACATCGAGCAATTGGTGACCTAGATAAACGCGCAAGGAAATGCACAGAAGTTGAGGGAGGCCACTTTGAAAATTTACTTTAGTGTAAATTGTATTTTATTTTTAAACATATTCAGTTATTGGCTGGTTGTTTATTGTTACCGGAACGGAAATTGTTTTATTAATTTCGGGGTTTTAGTTTGTTCTGCTTTCCAATTTTTATTAGGCGTGAAATATTGCCGATTTTCTTGATTAAAGTAACTTGTTGCTTAGGCCTAAATAGTTTTATCTGTCACTGAATAAGCCTACTATGATTGATTACATATTTTGTTAATATATACCTGATTACTGATTAGGGCTACATTTTTTATTAAAATTGATCTTTAAAACGTCCCGGAATTAGGAATCACCCTGGCTCAATAAAATATTGTACAAATTTTAGTTACAAAAATAATTTTTTCATGTGACTTTCATATAATACCGTTCTGAAATTCATATTCTTGTACATTTAACACCCTATTTAAATAACCACAAGGTGTAACAAAAAAGTGAACTAGGCCATTTTGCTTATTTTTTGTGTTATTTTCGAATATCGTAAAGGAATCCCAAAAAAATATATACAGGGTCATGCTTTTTAGAGATTAAAAAAAAACCTAAATTTTAGTGACTCCGGACCTGAATTTTTTTTGTCTCACATGTACTTTTGAAGGATCGTTATTGTATTAGTTGTACCAAATATGAATCCATTATTCCATTTCCTGTCAAAGTAATGATAAAAAGTAATTTCTGCCAAAAATGACAAAACACCCTGTAATTTCATAATGAAGGCAAAATGAGAAATTTCTGTGGGAGGTTCTAATTACCATTGATGTTCTCTACCTCCTGTTAAGCTATATCCCTCTCATGATCCAACACCCTGTATAGGTAATCAGAATATGGTTCCAAAATATTTTTTTATAGACTTTTGAGGTGGTAATTTACAACACATAATATTTTTTCAATGGATATAAGCGCAAGAGGGTCCTTGAAATTAAATAAAAAAACCGCCATTTTTATTGATTATAAAAATCCCTGATTATGTACTAAAACAATTTCTTCAAATACAGTAATTTTTTGGAAGAGAGAAATGATGGTAAAATATAGAACATCATCCATTTATTTTTAGCACTAAACTTTTCAATCAAAGATCTGAAAGTAAGTTTTTTTATTCAAATTAAACACGTTCAACTATAGTACATAACGTGCAAAAAATTTAACTACTAATTCCTTATTGAAAATAAAGGTGAGTTTCTCATATAAAATTTTTCAAAATAAGCTTTTCTTATCCAGCTATACTCCCTTAAGGGGGTGTGCAAAAGAATGGTTTCTAATTTAGTAACGAGAAAGATGAAATTTGGCACATCTTGGCAACTAATGAAAAGGCACGTAACGAAATTATTTCATCCATCTAGCATGTACACAAAGGGGTGATATTAACTACCCTTCCTATAATTTTGTAAATATCTTTCTGTATGCTATTTTTCCTTTGAATTAAAAAAAAGAAGTAAACATTATGATTCACTTAGAAACTTTTTTACCTCTTGGAAAAATATCGTAAAATCGACCGTTTATGAGAAAAAAGAACTAAATTAAATAAAATAATTAAGAGATTAGTCAAAAGCGACGAGCTATTATATTAGTCAAAACACTAAGTAGGCTGGTGTCAAATCATAATTTGCCAGTATTATGTACGGATATGATCATTTGATGCTTATACATTATTTTCAGATAAAAATTAAAGACCATTTTTTTTTCACACCCCTTTAAGGGGTACAGCTGGACAGAAAAGGCTTATTTAAAAAAATTCTGTATGAAGAGCTGTCAGGATCAAGGTCAAGTACTGGGACTCAATGCCTGGTCCCCACAGGGCCTCACACCCATAAATAATATTTATTATAAACATTGGTGGAAGGTATTGATTCCTGCTGACTGGCCAAAAGGTACGAAGTATGTTAAAGTTGAAGAGTTAGTTAGAGATAGATTTGCAAACTGTTAAGTAATAATTATTGTGTGAATATAGTGTTGTTATTTGGACTTGCCCTATTTTAATTATCAACCCCCAATTTAACCTTGGAGTCCCACAATTGGTGTCAGAAGTGTGTTTGTGCCAGTGCAATGGATCTACAAAGTACCGACAATGATCAACAATTGGCTCTGGCCGCTGCGAATCCGGCGGGAACCGTATCTACTCACACCGAACGGTCTTTTACACCGCCGTTGAATTTTCAACAGCAATTGGCAAGTATGAGGCGTGAATTAGATGAATTAAAACAACAACAGGTATGTGTCTCAAGTGTAAATAATTTTACTTGGGAAAATATTCCAGACTATAGCCCGGCACAAGAACTTATGTCATTAAATCGGTGGTTACGTTTAGTGGACGAAAAAGCTTATTTCTCGCGCTGGGATGAAGTGACAACGTACCGGTTTATAATTGACAAACTAAGTGGTCGCGCACGTGAATGGTACTTAAACCGCGATTCAACTTTCAGCAATTTAAACGATTTAAAAAGTGCTTTGAGAAATACTTTTGATGTGGACAGTCAGTCGACCGGAAAATTATTTAAAGATGCCGCTTTGTGTCGATCTAATTATTTTGATAGTTTTGTAGACTATTATACAGGAAAACTGGAAAAACTGCACAAATTAAATTGGCACATTCCTGTAAAAGACAAAATCAATATTATTGTTGACGGTTTAGACTCTGTGGAAGTGAACCGGTTAGCAACTGCTAATAATTATAGCGAATTAGAAGATCTCTTAACGTATTTACGGAGCTGTGACCGTAACTACGGGGGGAAAAGACGAGTTGAGGGGGAGTCACGTCGGTCCAACATAAGATGTTTTAACTGTGATGGCCAAGGACATAAAAGTGCACAATGTCCTAAAAGGCGTAACACTTCTCAAAATTCCTCGTCGTTTTCAGCCTCAAAAACAATACCGTGCAGTTTTTGTCATAAAATGGGCCACTATGAACGAGACTGCCGAAAAAAATTAAAAATTAAACCTAAGGCAGTTAACATTATTTCTAATCGTTGGGTAAATCTTTATTTTAAGACTGTAATTATAAACAATGTCTCCCTTGAAGGACTAGTGGACACAGGTAGCGAATGCTCCTTAATAAGATTTTCTGCGGTAGAAAAATTAAACATAAATGTTAAGAACACAGTAACACGTCTAATGAAGTCGTTTGCTGGTGATATTTACAGTTCAAATGAAGTAGTGGTGGTAGAAATAAGTATTGACTCAGTGATTATTTCAGGAGAATTAATTGTAGTGCCTGATTACATGTGTCCAACGGATATATTAGTTGGAAATAATTTTCTTTTTCAACCACATGTCATTTTCGTTAAAAACGGTTATGATTTGAAATTTTCACAGACAGAATCAGAAATAGAAAAAACAGTTTCATTAGTTTTGGGAACGTCAAAACAACCAATAAGTGATGCTTTACTTTCGTGCTGTGAAAAACAGTCAGAGGTGATACAGCTACTCAATAGTTTTCGAAACTGTATTTCATTAAATTTGTCCGAGATGGGAAAAACGGATTGTGTTAAAATGAATATTTTATTAACAACTACGAATCCAGTAGTTTATAACCCATATCGTTTACCCGAATTTCAAAAACTGAAATTAAAAGAAATGATAAAAGAATTACTGGACAATCATATTATTCGAGACTCAGTGAGCCCATACGCTAGTCCAGTTATATTAGTTCCAAAACCAAATGGTGACTATCGCTTATGCGTGGATTATAGAAAATTGAATAGTATAACTATAAAAGAGAATTTTCCATTGCCCCTGATTGACGATCAAATTGATAAATTGGTAAATTTTAAATATTTTACAGTCTTAGATCTATTTTCGGGATACTATCAGGTGCAAATGGCCGATTCGGCAATAGACAAAACTGCGTTTATAACTCCCGACGGGAAATATGAGTTTTTAAGAATGAGTTTTGGACTGGCAAATGCGCCCTACGTTTTCCAACGAATGATGAATAAAATTCTTCAAGAACTACCTGACAAAACTGCTATCGTATATCTTGATGACGTTTTAATACCTTCGACAACCACAGATGAAGGTTTGGAAAAATTGAAGCAAGTATTAACTGTTTTCCAAAAATACAATTTAACTTTGAACCTCGCAAAATGTAAATTTTTCTTAAAGGAAATTAAATATTTGGGACGATTAGTTTCTGAGGGAAATGTTCGACCTAACAAACAAAAACTTTTAGCTGTTAGTCGTTTACAACCTCCGAAAAATAAAAAGGAGTTACGACAAGTTTTAGGACTTACAGGTTACTTCCGCAAATTTATTAAAAATTATGCGTTAATAACACAACCTCTAACAAATTTGTTGAAGAAAAAAAATGTTTGGGCTTGGGGGCGATTACAATTTGAGGCATTTAATTTATTAAAAACTGCCTTAAGTAATGACCCTGTATTAAAAATTTATGATCCCAAAATACCCACCGAGTTGCATTGTGACGCAAGTAGTAAGGGAATAGCCAGTATTTTACTGCAAAAACATGGTCCAAACTGGCACCCGGTAGCATATTTTAGTAAACAATGTACGTACGAGCAGAGTAAATATCACTCTTATGAACTTGAAACAATGGCCATCTCTCTTTCATTACGTCATTTTCGAGTTTACCTACTAGGGATACCTTTTGTTGTATATACTGACTGTGCTGCCGTTAGAAGCACATTTACAAAAAAAGATTTACTACCAAGAATAGCACGTTGGTGGCTCGAAATACAAGAATTTTCTTTCGATATTTGCTATCGCAAGCAAGCTAATATGAGTCACGCAGATTGTTTAAGCCGTGATCCGGTGCTTAACACTAAATATGTCGACAACATCATAAATATCACCGAGTCAGAATGGGTTGAAGCGGTTCAGAACAAAGACGATAATATTCAACTTATACTTAATGTGTTAAAATCTCCACGAACAAAGAATAACAAACAATATTTCGAAACATATTGCGTAAAGAAGGGCATTCTTTATCGCAAAATAAATTCCGAATTAAAATGGGTGGTTCCGAATTCCTGTAGATGGCTTATTTGTAGGCTAAATCACGACGATGCTGGACACTTTGGTTTTGATAAAACGTTAGAACGAATTCAACGAAATTACTGGTTTAAACAAATGCGTCACTTCGTAAAAAAATATGTTGCAGCATGTTTAAATTGCATGTACATGAAATCCACCTCTGGGGTAAAGCCGGGATTTTTACATCCAATACCAAAGGAAGTGATACCCTTTTCCACTGTACATGTGGATCATGTAGGACCATTTGTACTTTCGAAAAAGAAAAATGCATATTTACTAGTATTGATAAGACGGATTTACAAAATTTACTTTTCTCCGAGCAGTTCGAAACACAAAAACTACGCATGTTCTAAAATTTTTGGAAGATTTTATGTTTCTGTTCGGTTGTCCCTCCCGGATCATCTCTGACAGAGGTAGCTGCTTTACATCAAAGAAAATGGCAAATTTTTGCACAAAATATAACATTAAACATATTCTAACTGCAGTGGCTACCCCTCGAGCAAATGGCCAATGTGAGAGGGTTAATCACACTGTTGTTCAGTCTCTACGCTGCCTATCTGTCAATGATGATACCGAAACTTTATGGGACACACATGTTAAAAAAGTACAATTTAATATCAATTCTGCGGTAAATAAAACCACGGGTAAATCACCGTTCATGGCATTAATGGGTATAAACCCAAAGCCTATACCTGATTCGTTCATTCTAAATGAAGTGGGCATCGACATTGGTCAAGCTGATTTAATGACGTTACGTAATGAAATAGAAAATAAAATCACAGCTGAACAAAAGAAACAAAAATTCAACTTCGACAGAAAACGCAAACCACCGACACAGTACGTAATAGGCGACTTAGTCATGGTACGTAAAACAGCTTTTCCAGCTACGGGGTCAAGTCACAAACTTATGCCAAAGTTTCGAGGACCGTTTCGCATACTGAAAGTTTTACCACGTGATAGATTTGTAGTTAAAAGCCTAATAAGTGGTAAACCCATGACTACTATCGTTGCAATAGACAGCATTAAACCATGGGTAGTGTTTAACGATGCTAAGTGCCAACCGAATTTTAAAATAACATTTATTTGACAGACTGTTCGTCGTTAAAAACAAACCTGACCTCCGCAAAATTAAAAATTAAACTTGATCTCCGAAATAAATAAATAAATAAAAAAAAAAAAAAAACACCTCCAGACGCAACTGATTCGATCTCCGTTATGCTACTACTTGATCTACGGTAAGTTGTTTGTTCTCTGATATGCTATTTGATTTACGCAAATTGGTTTGATCTACGGGTAATTGGTTTGATTTTTGATATACTGTTTTGATCTATGCTAATTGGTTTGATCTCCGATATTGATTGATACTAATTGATTTGATCTCCGATATGCTACTTGATCTACGATGACGTACTTGATCTCCGACATTACCTTTGATCCCCGATAGAGCATTTGATATCCGACAAAGCATTTGATCTCCGAGTTAGCATTTGATCTCCGACATTACCTTTGACCTCCGATATAGCATTTGGTCTCCGATATGACATTTGATCTCCGACATTACCTTTGACCTCCGATATAGCATTTGGTCTCCGATATGACTTTTGATCTCCGATACTTTGATCTTCGTTATTCCTTGATCACCGATTTGATTGATGTTTTCCGAAACCGTTATGATAACTCAGGAGGTTGCTCGAGGACGAGCACCTGTCAGGATGGACGAGCTGTCAGGATCAAGGTCAAGTACTGGGACTCAATGCCTGGTCCCCACAGGGCCTCACACCCATAAATAATATTTATTATAAACATTGGTGGAAGGTATTGATTCCTGCTGACTGGCCAAAAGGTACGAAGTATGTTAAAGTTGAAGAGTTAGTTAGAGATAGATTTGCAAACTGTTAAGTAATAATTATTGTGTGAATATAGTGTTGTTATTTGGACTTGCCCTATTTTAATTATCAACCCCCAATTTAACCTTGGAGTCCCACAGAACCCACCTTCATTTTCGATATGGAATTGGTAGTTAAATTTTTTTGCACGTTATTACGGGACACCCTGTATATGTTATAAGTTATAACATATTAATGACAGTCCTTTTTTGATATCTCTCAAAGTGTACCTTTCATGGTCTTTAAGGCACATGTTAATATAAACCAATTTTGCCCAAATTTGGAAATCATTTTTTTTGGAATTTGGTGGGTGAGACATAAAAATCGAAATTTATTTTTCACAAATATAAATATGTATAAGCCACTCTACTGTGTACACCCACATTTGTAGAATAAAAGAATATAAAGTTTAATGAGTTCTTTAACATGGATATTGGTTAGAGAACACTCTCCAGTTTACCTGCTACATCGTTTACATAGTAGTTGCAGGTAAGATGGTTATCAACCTCAATTCTGAGAAATCTTTTATGCATTATATATTTTGTAATCTACCTAAAATATTTAATGGATTTGCCCGGTTCTATGAATTTGTATCTTGTACTATTACAGCTTATTTAGCATTTATAAATAGCCCATTGTGTACACACCAGTCCCATATATCATTTGTCATCTTGTTGGAGCTAAGGTATTTTCATTGTTGTCTCTGACATTGAAGTACTTTTCAATGTTTTATAAACAAGCATTAACCTAACATCTGGTGTGAGAGGGAGCAGAGTCTGTCAGCCCCCAAAAAATAGTAATTATACCCTTCACCAGGAAAAGGAAGTTGGACAACCTAGCACCATCTTCCATATCAGGTGAAATTATTCCATTTGCAGAAGAAGTAAAATACCTAGGTGTAACACTAGATAAGTCACTTAACTGGAATTCCTACTTGGAAACGGTAATCCACAAAGCGAAACTGTCCCTGTGGACGTGTCGAAGAATTTGTGGAAAATCTAGGGGCACTAGTCCCCAACAAATATATTGGATATATGTTATGGTCGTTAGACCAATGATTCCATATGCCTCAATAGTTTGGTGGTCGAAAGGGCTACAACAAACGACCAAAGCCAAACTCTCTGGATTACAGAGACAAGCTTAGAATGCTTTGCAATAACTGGTGCAATAGGCATCACATCGTCAGCTGCACACAGTCCTCCTGGAACTACCTCCTCTCAATATTTACCCGGAGAGCAAAGCCAGGTGGAGAACATACAGAATCCATCATGCGGTAACTAATATGCCGCAGGCTAACATCATGGAGCACAACAGGCTGTTGGACTTAAACGAAGGACAAAGGGCAGACAGTTATTGTCCTGAGGGAACTGGAGCTGGTGTATATAGTTGCAAACCAAAGGTAAGAATATTTTAAGCGCGGGTGATAATATGGCTATATTTCAGACAGAAATCCTTGCCATTGAGCTGTGTGTGCGGAGGCTAGAATAGATGCAGCCTAGCCACAGATCAATCAAAATATTTCCAGACAGCCAAACTACTCGTAAAGCGCTTGGATCCTATCGTTGTAACTCTAACTAAAACAGTTTGGAATTGCCAAGAAGATCTTATTACCCGACTAGGCCGAAACAGCAAACTGACTGTAATCTGAATACCTGGCCACTCTGGCAACGAAGTCGCCGATTCTTTAGCCAGAGAAGAAGCGGCAACCAAATTTATAAGACCAGAACCCGCACTTGGCATATCTGCAAACTCCTGCCTGGGCTGAATAGAAAACAATTCAGCACTGGCAGGAACTACCAGGATTAGTTCACTTAAAGGAGTTTATTACATACCCCTTGAAGTCTTGAGAACTAGAAAACTATTAGAATTAAATAGATTACGCCTAAGAACTCTAATTGGCCTATACACTGGGCACTGCAGATTAAATCATCACCTATACAGAATTGGACTGGTGAAAATGCCGAATGCTGTCTGTGTCTGGAGGATGATGAAACGGCAGAGCTGCGGGGGCAGCAGGACAGGTACAGGGCAACTGGAGCCAGAGGACTCGGATGGTTTCTCAGCCAACAAGATTATCGGTTTTATTGAAAAGCTGTACCTGTTGGGTGAACTATAACTAGAAGTGAGCACAATAGACCTGATGGTTGTAGTGGAGAGTCTGACAAGAACCCACTCACATTAACTTAACCTAACCTATTATGAACCTTAGTCTTAATTTTTATCCTCGAAACTTTCTGCCTAATGCACACATACAAAAATGAAGCTATGGGAAATCACAATATAATCATATATAATATTATATTATTTTGACTTCCTTTTACAAAAAATATTGAGTCTTTCTACTATGCTAAAAAAAGGTCTACCACTTTCCAGTAATTTTGAAAATATTTTTTCTGTTCTTATAAAGAGTTATTCACCTATGTGAAAATTTTTATCTATTTTCTCAAAATATGTGTTGAGGTGCATGTACGATGTGTATTTTACATTCATGTCAGTTGAAATATAATAAATATAAACAATGTTTGTCTTTCATAACAATGTCAATAAGATTATTTCTTAGTATATTATCTATCTACAATCGCGTAGTTGTAAATCAGTATGTTGTCCCTGTGAATTTACTGCACCTTGCGCCACTAGAGGTTTGTTATTGAAGTAGCAATACTGCATTTTTTGCATACATGCAATAAATAGTAAAAAATACTATAGTAACTGTACTCATTTACTGGATGCCAAAATTATTATAATAATTTGTCAATAATCCATATTGTTGTAGAAATTTGTCTGTCTTTAGTTAATTATTCTCGCAAATATTATTTTTTTCTGCAGAACCTAAATCTGAAATTAGAACTTATGTATCTGTTTTAGTTACAAGATGTTACATAATATTTTATGCAATATTTTAATAACAGATTTATTACATATTTATAAAAGCAATTATAAATCTATAAAAATAAACTATTTCAGAATTGTCTCAAACAAAATATCAACACTAGGTCAATAACAAACAATCTCTCTGTGCCAAATTCTTTTTATTATAACTCAATGTCACATTTTATACTGACTAAAATAATAAACACTGCCAACAGATTAAAAAAAAGAACATTTAACATTCAAGTATTTCTGCAAAATAAAACAAGCTAACCATTATACTCTTCGCCGATTTACTACACTTGTTATATAATTGTTGCACATTCTATAGGATACTTTTCGCAGTTTTTTTTTTGTAAATGGTATTAGTTTTAAACATGTTTTGTTTAATTACAAAACAAAACAAAAATTCTCAATTAAAAAATTAATAACTTTTTTATTTATTGATCGATTTACTTCAAAAATTACTCAATAGGGTTCTTCCTCTAGCTTACACTAACTTACTGTCCAAATTTCAATACAATCGGACTTTTCGTTCTTAAGTTATCGTGCTGACAAAAAAACGTGACGAACAGACGGACGGACGGACGGACGGACGGACGGACATACAGACAGACGGACGGACTGACAGACGGACGGGCGGACTGACAGACGGACGGACGGACTGACGGATGGACGAACAGATAGACAGACAGACGGACGAACATTTTGAAACTTGTTCAGAATTCGATCAGCAACACAGTGATATGAAATTTTTTTCTCTACGAGCAATATTACCGGTTTTAGAAATGTGCCAATCGAATGCAATATACTCTTCGTTTTGTATTTGCGAAGAGAAGAATAAATAACCAAATTGAAAATTATGACAACTTAGATTAATGGTTTTCTCTATGGCATACTAACCAAATTATTATTTTAGTATTATTTATAGACAATTATTTATATAAGCTTGAATACATAGCATAATTTCAAAAGAAATGTAAAAAATTGAGGTTGTGGTTAAAGAGTGGCCATGAAAGTTACAAGAGCCTGTAGTGGGATTATTAATATAGAGTACAGTTTTAGTTTGGTGATGTAATGTTGTTTAGCAAGAAAGTAACGCTTACCTATGAATGATAAATTGATTTTATGTAGAGCCCACTTTGCCAATTATAAAATTGAAATATTGCATTTCATTATTTTCCAAAGACAAGTTAATATTACTTACTTTCCGTACGATTCGTACTGCTGCTTTTCGAAGGATTTGCACTTCTGCTTTAGATTGTACAAGACATAGTAAAGATCAGATCATCTCATTCTAACAGTATTCTGTATCTGCACATTTCACATGCAAAGGTACTCTAGAATTTTTTTTGTTAAAAAAAATGGTTCATTTTTCAACTGACACTAGTTTCAATATTTATAATATACACAATACTTATTTATGTAATTAACAGTTGAAAATGTCTACTGATTCCTTTTGTTAAAAAATATACATATATCCAAAAATCATGTATATCCAATATAAACATTAAATATTTATCACCTGATAAGATATATAGATACATAAATATGATATTTTCTCTATTAACTCTATGCTTCATACACATGAAAAATTTATTTGGCAACTTAGAATAATTTGGATGGCTAAGCCTCTCCAGGGAAACACATTCTCGCTCCATCTTCTAACGGCTTGTATATCAGCGCATGCGTAGAAAGTATGTAACTTTAGGCGGGGGTTACATAGCGGATATGCCATCCTTCGGAGGGGATGTAAAGCAGTCGGTTCCTTGTCTATAAAATGTAAGGCAAGTAAAAGATCCCTACTCTTCGATAGAGAAGAGGTTCGGCAAATAAATAAGTGATTTAAAAAAAACTTGGAGTAAGTTGGTGCACTTAAAAGGATGGAAGAAAATTTTAAAAATAAAAAGATGAAGAAATAGATGTGTGTCAATACTCGTTCACTCTCTACGGATGTTTTCTAGTCAGTGTCCTATTGATTTAGGCCTTGTCTCCATATCATATTCCACTAGAGAGCATGTTTTTTATACTGCCATTATTTACGTCAACTTACACCAGTTTCAGTGAAAGTAAATGAACCAGCTATGCCGTTTTTATGTGATAGTCATGACTTACGCCCTTATTGCTCACAGAAATCCATGAAGCTGACATTGAAGATCTCAGAATTTTAGCCTCTGCTGAAGGAACATTTGTGATAACTTTTGGATTTACAATATTTTCTCTGGGTTTAAGCAAAATTGTTTACGTTACCATAAATTTCAGTATCTTTTCAAAGTCATCTAGAGGTCAGATTGTGTTTCTTTATTGAAAAAGGGGATTTTTTATTCGGTAATTGGCGAGGTAATTGGTTAATGATATATTTTATGCAAAAGTCACCATACTTAACACCTTATGCATAATGTTGATATTCATATAGAAGCAACCTTGACCTCAGTAAGTTTATATTAATTTTTGCTAAAAATATTATTTGGAAGACAATGATTAATAGTTCCTGCAAAATAGATGGTAACCAGTGAAGAGGACGTCTTCCAAAACAGTAGGCTGATATTACTAGCTGATAGGGATGAGCTTGTAATGCCATACATCTAATAGACTACCAACACAGAAGGCGTGATCATTGATTAATCAATGGCGTGATGCTGTTAGATGTGACATGTAGCAAATGAAGGCCCACTAGAATAATGCATGGGTTGCGAAATATCAGCTAACTTGTGATAAAGAAGAAAAATATTGATCAGATTTCAGTCTACAACAAAATTATATTGTCTTCGACTTCGAAGTTCTAGGAGGATGCATCTGGCTTGCAGATGTGAATGATTATAAACTATGTCAACAAGAAAACAAAGCACAAAAAAATTTGCTGATGTACACCGTTTTAACAATATTACAGTTGAATAAACTTTTATCTTTTAGGTACCTATAAAATTTATACCACACAAAGCAAAATGTTATCAAACAATTATTTACAGTCAGCAACTTTCAATGAGAACTAAATATATTGGGAAGGAGTTATTTATTAAATTTCAGAGTTCAGTAAAATTGGGCTTTGACGAGTGCTTTGACTATACATGCAAAAATGTGTAGTGAGAGTGAGGCAAATTTGAAATATATATTTTTATTGAATGTATACATATAAGCAGATACCTAACTACTTTTCTGCTTTTATATTTAACTAAAATAAAAGATCACCAATTTTAATTTCACCGAGTCATAATGTCAGCATCATTACTTTCTTGCTCTCCAAGTACCTATTAATAAAGTGCTGTAATTGCATCAAAATTTTGTCATTTAACAAATTATAAGAAGGAACGTAACTGTGATACTTTACGCAAAGTACACATTTTGGCCAGGCGTGGGTAAATAATCCAGAAAAAACACCAGTTGAATGTTAAAAAACAAGGGTCAACACAACATTTTACTGTATTGAGAATTTGATTGTTCTTTATAGATTTCTGCAATAACATTTTAAAACTCTTAATGGAAAATAAAATTAAACAGAAAAATAACAGCTACTTAATGTTATACATTTACATTTTTTTATCTTTATTTGGAGAGGAGAAAATCTGGCAATCTTACACAACACATCCAGGAATAATACCTACTTAATTGTTGCATAAGAACTTTTACAAACAGTAAAAAATCACATGATTTGCTATTCTAAAAATATATAGGTATCTCTTAGTTTTGTATCTGGGTAAAGTTTGGGCACAAAAATAAAATAAATAGGTACTTATAAATTAGAAAGTTCCAATAATAAGTCTAAAAAATATACATTTTTCTAGTTTCTTACAGAATAGAAGTGACGAATTGATTAGTCAACGATTAAATTACTTCAATTTTCAACATTAAATATCAATTTGAAATTCTATTCAAATAAACAAATAAGTAGTTGTGATAAGTTATATATTATTATACTCCACTAAATACACACAAAATATATTCTTAAAATATTACCTGGCATCGGCATACTACATCAACATCAACTGCTAACATATCAACAACTTTTCCTTTGCCCTCATCACCCCATTGCGCCCCCAAAATTACTACGACTTTAGATTCCCCTTCAGTACGAGGTTTTTTTCTAGGAGACTTTTTTAACATATCTAATCCATTAACTGTTGCAGTATTAGCCATGTTAAATACAAAAATTTAGAAAACGAAGACTATTATACACCACACGACACGACTCGCGCTACACCTTACACCACAGATATCACAGAACAGAATGAAGAATGACAGTGACAGTATCTGACAAAATTAATTTTGACAACTCTTCTTCTTCTTACAGTAAAAGTCAGAAACCTGTAACTACAGTAGAGTAAAACAACCTACTGTTAAAGACATAGATAAGAGATGATATTTATGTAGTCTAAGATTAGTAATTCCCCAATCTTTGCTATTGTGCTGTTTAGTGGAGTAAAATCGCTCCTCTAACTCGCTGTTTTCTAAGGGTAGGTGATGCCAAGGTATAACTAAATGAAATCTATACCACCTTGTAAAGGAAATTTCAACCAAAGAGTTTAACAAATAGAGGAGACAAGCTCCATAAGCGTAATGTATAAGCAGCGGGAGGCTGTAGGCTTCTCATCCTTCTCACACAGTTCGCCTCTCTTTGTCGCACAGTACATGAGGGGTCGAGGGGTGGTGACGATTGCAATGTAATGACAGATGACGGTGTATAGGGGAGAGTGTTCCCCAATGAGACATGTTCCACAATCAGACAGATGCCTTTATTTCAAAATGCGCAGGCTATTACAGCTAAGTTACTTATGGTAGATAGATGGCGCACAGTGGAATGTTCAGATGTAATGGGCGCGTAAAAAAGTAATGTGTTTGGTTTTTATAAAAAAAGTTGATATTTGGTGACTACTTTTTACCAAATAGATGCATGAAAGTGTGCGGTTTACTAATTCCCTGTAATTTTTAAACAAACTTTTTCATTGCCTGCTATAATAAGATTGATTTACCTTATTTGAGGAATCGTTTTGATTATAATATTATGATTAGTTTCTTTATGATACAGAAGTTTAGTTGTCAAGTATTTGTTCCACAATCAGACACACCGTTGGGCCGACAATCAGACGTGTCTGAAAGTGGGCTCCAAAATACTATATATGATTAGTTGAGTTGGAGTTAGTCTAACTCCCAATATATAATATATAAATATACAGATCTGTATGTAAAGTGGTCATTAATAGGTTTGTTTGGTTGTCCAGTCCCGGACGTTCCGGGTCGGAACTGATTGTTCTGAGGCGTTTGTTATACTTCGGAGTAGGCAGAATTCAAGGAACTGCGCGTTTGGCAAATGCGATCTTGGACAATTTGTACTAGTCCGCATTACTCTTCCTCTCGAGGTGGTGCATTAAGGACTGTTTAACCCCACCAGCGAGTTTTTATTGTTTTTCGACCATCACGTAAACAAAACAACCTAACCTCTAGCATATTTGTGTTGATCAATTTCAAGAAGCGGAGTTTTTTAAGGCAATGATATGGAAACACCAGTAGAATTAATAATGGACGACGAGGAAAATGATGTATCCTCAACAGAATATGATTCAAGTGGCGAGGAAGCCGGTTATTTTGTACTTGGAGAAAAACACTGTATAAAAAATTATTTTGAGAGTACTGTTCCAACATACAGTGAAAAAGAATTTCAGACACATTTTCGCATTCCTTAGTACCACACAATTCGTATACTTGTCCATCATTTTCGACCCTGATTTTTAAACATTCTGAAACGGATAATGATATATATGTATATGTTTTTCAAATATCGGGACTTTCATTCTTTAGGTTAACAAACCGTCTGTAATGCACACGCGCGAGCATTCCGATAAATCTTGGCGCGTTTGGTAATGAAATTTCAGTTCGGAATATTCTGCTAGTTCTACTTATCCTTAGAAGTACTGCTCTTTTGGAGCTGCTGGGTCCTCCGATATTCGGCATTAGTCTGGTTAGGGCGCCCAGGTAGCAGGGTGACGTCAATTTGACGGCATTTAAAGGTGATTTTTGGTCGCCGACGTCATTGTCCCAATAAATGACGTACCAGCGTCGTGAGGTCTAAATCGTACTTCTGACGTCATTATACAGACGTAATTTTGACGTCATTAATTTGGCATGGTTAACTTCAATATGCTTTGTTTGTGGCCGATATGAAAATGATGTGGAGAAACTGCCAAATCATAATCATCTAGGGTGGCACATTAAAAAATTAATGTTTCAATAATTATCTCCATATTTATACTATAACAACATTATATTAGATGAAAAATAATATGTATTTATAGTATAAATAGGGATAATTAGGAATACTGAATGTTAATTTAGTATAGTGTGTGGATGTAACACAGAATTACTGTGGAATGTCCTTCAGCAATTTTTAAACTTTACCGCCATAGGCATACACGAGCCATCTACACGTGACTTCTATCTACTGTTGTGAGAAGGATAAAACATTTAGGCGTCTTTATTGTCAATGTCAATTGTCAAATGTTTAGTGTTCTCTGTCCTGATTTCGTTTTGCGATGAGGATGGTTGAGTTGTGGTAAAATATAAAAATATTGTGTTGGTGCTGTATTCTAGTATTCTGTATTCTACAATAATACAACCTGCTGTTTGATAGGTATGTATTTAAATTATGTTGTTTAACGCTGCAGAGCTATCTCTATTTTCCAGTTATCGATATGTTTGCGGTAGTAGAATTTAATACAGACGAGCAAGATGGCGGTGAGTTGTGTTTAGTTAATAAAAAGTGGTTTACGCCAAGGAAAAGAGAAGTGTTTTGGCCACCTAATAAGGATCAAACACAATACATTCGCGCTTTAAAAAGATCAGAAGATATTAACAGGGAAACCTTGAAAATATTCCCAATAGGTATCAAGAATTTTCTGAGGATGGTAGGTTGTGCATGACTCACCAGTCAGTAATTTAAATTAAAGAAACTAGTTAATTTATTTAAATACCGTATTTTAAATACCGTAAAAATATGAGAAAATAGTACACTGTTCATAATGAACTTGTAAATGTAGTTTGTTATAATTTTTTTATTTTCATTATAATTTAGGTATGTTGTTTTTCATTTAAATTTTATAAATAACTTTCATATCATTAAGAAGCAGTGGAAGTGTGAGTGTAAAATTTATTTATTTTTTATTAAAAAAAATATATTCATTATTTTCTAAATATAGTGTTTTATTTTATAAAAATATCACTGTAACTCTTATTATATTTAAATATAGACTATAGAAATGTATATTTTAGGTATCTGACATGTAAGATGTCATGATACGGTGTGCATCTCGCGATGTAATTTTGGGAACTATCTGACAAACTAGTGGATCTTAAATCAAAGTAGTTTTTATTGAAAGAAAAAAAAATGAATATCAATAGCAATGTCAAAAATGTTTTAGATATCTGAATGGTACTCTTTCTTGTTTTGGTTGATTTTTAGAATATTTTTGTAGGGACACGTTCCCTATCAATAGTTTAGCAGATATTCTCAAAAAACCACGTGAATATACCCTGAAGAAATATTTTGCATTGTAATCTTGAAAAGGGTTGTAACCTTTGGCGTATCGCTAACACTGACGTAGTTTCTTCCATTTGACTGAATAGGTTATTCTTGACGGTGTGTTTCATCTACCAAGTGAGCCTCATCGGAACAGATGAATGAAACTGCCAATAAGTTCTATTTATCCCCCGATGATGCCAATGGTTGACGAAACGCGTATCGATGATAGTCTTGTATTTTGGTGTAAGAGGAAGAAAGTAAGTCAGTGTTAGTGGTACGCCATAGGTTCAAACCCTTTTTCATGATTACTATTGGACGTCGTAAGACGTCATATTTTTACGTCAATTAAGAGGTCATATATTTACGTCAATTAAGACGTCATATTGTGACGTCAATAAATACGTCATATTGTGACGTCAATAAATACGTCATATTGTGACGTCAATTAAGACGTCATATTGTGACGTCAGTGGGCTGTGACATTGTCCGTCAGTTTTACGTCATTCTTACGTCACATTGAAGGTGAAATTGACGTAATGGATGTCGAAAAATCGACGTCAAAATGACGGCACCCTGCTACCTGGGCGGCGGTCCGTTTTTCTGCCTTTTGGTACGTCGCTAATCATAGCGACGTACCAAAAGGCAGAAAAACGGACCGCACATATCAATGTGCGCCAAAGGTGCCGTGTACGTCAAGGGTTATCCCTAGGTATTTCAGCGTTTTTCCGGGAGATATTTCTGCATCTCTCACCCTAATTTTTATATTTTGTTTACTTTTGTGTCCTTTTAACATTATCGCTTCAGTCTTCTCCGGTGCGAGGTTTAGATTGTTGGCATCCAGCCACTGGTCAATTCGCCTCAATGCTTCATTCGCCTTACGCACTAGGCCAACTGGGAGGTCGGCCGCTATGACTATTGCGAGGTCGTCGGCGAACGCAATGGACTTCGCCCCCGGTGGCAGCTCTACCCTTAGGACTCCGTCATAGAGGATGTTCCACAAGGTGGGCCATATGACAGATCCCTGCGGAACTCCAGTAGTCATATTGATGCTGTGCTCTTTGGAGACTTGTATCTTCCTTCCATTAAAATAATTTTCGATAACTCTTATTATATAGTCCGAAATCCTCCTTCTCTTTAATTCCCGGATTATGTGGCTCCAGGAAGCGGAGTTGAACGCATTTCTAATGTCTAGTGTAACTAAGCAGACTAGTTTATACCTCGAATCTCTCGCCATTTTGGAGATGCGTTCTACGGCCTGGATGGTAGATCTCCCTTTTCGGAACCCATATTGATTTTCTGACAGACCCTCCCCTGCTATGAGCTCGTGCTCCAGTCTGTCTCTGAGTAGGCTTTCGTATAATTTGCCGAGGGTGTCGATCAGACATATGGGTCTGTGAGATCCCGGCGCATCAATTGGGTACTTTCCTTTCCAGACTAAAACAAGCCTTGCTTTTTTCCATGGTCCAGGGAAGGTGCCTTCGCGTAGTAGGCTGTTCATTACTCTCGGCAGGACTTCTGGGTCGGTCGCTGTCGTGGCCACTAGTGCCTCGGTGGGGATCCTATCGGGGCCGGGGCTCCTACCTTTTTTGAGATTAGAGACGGCTTTCTCTACTTCTTCGTTGGTGAACGGGGGGATTGTTTGGGGCTCAACCTCTATATTTTCCCACGCATCTTCCCTGTGGGGGAATAGATGTGTGGCGATCTCCAGCCTCTTATCTTCAGACAGGTCGAAGGGGGTGTCGGAGCCCCTTAGCCTTCTTGTGGCAATTTTGTAGCCTTGTCCCCAAATGTCCGCTTCGAGTTCGTCGCATAACTCCTTCCAATGTTGCCTTTTGGAGGCCTTGATTTTTTTGGCCAGGTCGCGCTTCCTGTCTTTATATTCCATCATCCTCCTGGTTATCTCCTCTTCCGAGGATTGGGTCTGTCTGGCTCTCGTGACCCTCCTTCGGGCTTGTATGCAGTCCCGTCTAGTATCCTCGATGGACTCGCTCCACCAGTAAGGTAGGTTTAGTGGTGGCCTGTTGTTATTCCTTGTGATCAGACTGTCCTTGTAGACCTTCCTAATCAATTGAGTGACAGTGCTGGGAGTGTAGTCGCCTGTCCCTCTGGTTGACAGCTCTTGGGCCAGCTTGTCCTTAAAGACGGTGCTCCTATTCATTATGGGCTTTGTTCGCTCTTGCCCTCTCCTGGGTTTCTTGGTCACCTCAATGTCGAAGCCGATGAAGCGGTGGTCGCTTAACGATTCCTCGGGGAGTATCTGCCAGTTCGTAATGCGTCTGGCTATTCCTTCTGACGAGCAGGTCACGTCAATGAAACTAGTCCTCCTATTCATTATGGGCTTTGTTCGCTCTTGCCCTCTCCTGGGTTTCTTGGTCACCTCAATGTCGAAGCCGATGAAGCGGTGGTCGCTTAACGATTCCTCGGGGAGTATCTGCCAGTTCGTAATGCGTCTGGCTATTCCTTCTGACGAGCAGGTCACGTCAATGAAACTAGCTTGTTGGCCCCTTTGCCAGGTTGGAATGTCACCCGAGTTGTGTACTACCATATTCTGTCCTGCAAGCCACTCGCAGAGGTATTCGCCTCTCGCGTCCCAGACTGGGGAACCCCATTGTGGAGACTTAGCGTTGACGTCTCCGAGTAATATTTTTTCTCCTGGCAAGTTTTGTATGTCTGTCATCAGACCGTCGATAAATTGTTTTGAAGGTGACAAGGTGTATATTCGGGGACACGTAGCAGCAGACCAGTAGGCAGTCTCCTACGTCTACCGCCACGTACCCCGCCGCTCTGTGCACGTTCCTGACTTCTATGTTCTTGTTTGTCAAGTATACCCCCACGTCCTTCCTGGTGTCCTTTAGCCATCTTGGACTTTCGATGATTTTTTGGTTGGGCTCCGAGGCCACGATTATGTCGACCCCCAGCGAAGGTCATATCATGGGCTCGCTGCTTCCGCTGCAGGTTTGCCTGCAGGATAACTAGGTTGTTTATTTTAGGCATGCTTGGGTGTTGGTTTTGGGTCCTCCCCCCTAGCTTCCCGTCTTCTCCCTCCTTTTCCTTCCTCGAGCCTCTTCCTAAAGTCCAAACGAACCTATACTCTTCGCAAATACAAAACGAAGAGTATATTGCATTCGATCGGCACATTTCTAAAACCGGTAATATTGCTCGTTTTTTGTAAGCACGATAACTTAAGAACGAAAAGTTCGATTGTATTGAAATTTGAACAGTAAGTTACTGTTAGCTAGAGGAAGCATCCTATTATGTTTTAACAATATCGATCAATAAATAAAAAAGTTATTATAATTTTTCAAATCAAAAAAAAGATTTTTCTTAAATGCTTTGTAATTAAACTAAAAATCTCTAAAACTAATATTATTTACAAAAATACTGCGAAGAGTATCCTATAGAATGTGCAGGAATTATATAAAAAGTGCAGTAAATCGGCGAAGAGTATAATGGTTAGCTTGTTATATCTACATTTGTGTGTACTTTTAACTTTGCAATCAAGTTGATTTTGCCCCAGCCAAAGCTTCTTGGCACAACAAGTCGTCAGAACAGGTTTATGAAATTTGAAATAAACTTTAGCGGTCTAGAAATTCGTTAAAATTAATTTTTTTATGTTCGTTTAATTGTGGAACCCCATGAATTCATAGCCGCCTGATTGTGGAACGACATGGGTCCAGGTCCACAATCAGACAAAATTCCAAAATTTTACTTATGTTTTTTTCATATAAAACATGCATTTTTTAATTTTTTATTATGCCAGTAGGTGAGTATACATACTTAAGTTTCCTAATAAAAAAAATTGTAATAAAATATTACAAAATGAAATGTTTAGAACTAAAAACAATTTTTTGTCTGAAGGTGGAACACCCTCCCCTACCGGTATTTTACGTTGAGGTACATACATATACTTTTAGCGAAAAAAGAAAAAAGTATAATAGAGAATAATCCCACACAGCACATGACATCCCTAGGATATCCTCATTTGGTCGCGTATATCCCAATCGAGGACGACATTCCTCAGGATATCCTTAGCATATCCCAATAAAATAAATACAACCTGAGAATATCCCAAATGGGGATATCCTAGATAAATCCTGGCAGGATGTCCTAGTAATATCCTGCAAAGATATTATAAGCCTAACAAAATATAAACTGTGGGGATATCCTGGGCAAGTCCTAGAGTCGTCCTAGGTATTATTATTTAGGAGATTTCAACAACAAAAATAATGAAAAAGTATATATATATATTATTTTGAGGCTATTCATTTATAGTGTCTTTTATTGGTTTGTGAAATTTGCTTTTAAAAGCTTATTTGTTTATATATTCTATTTGATAATCCCCTCCAGTACAAATAATTCATTAAAAATGTATTAAAAACGTATATCTTATTTAAATAGCAGTTATTTATAATTTGGTTTTAATACATTTACTGTGTTTTCAATTAACCGCCTTTTTGTGACAAGTCGAAAGTTTTAAGAAATCCGCCGGGCATCGATGTCTTTTCCACGTTCATTTCAAAGTTCTTTCGACAAGTAAGATTACGTTAAATATTTCATAAATATATTGCTGCTATGTTATATCTTTGTATTTATTATATTATCTAAAAGGGGAAAATGTGATTGGTTATTGTCCGCAGATGTTATTGTCAGGTACGTAATCCTTTATATTTTTCTGAGTGAATAGAATTTTTTTTAAATTCAATATAACTTTTCAGCTCGCTATGATTTTTTAAAGTTGTACATATCATCTTTTATAACTTCTAACCATCCTAAACTCTGTTGATTTCAATAATACCAAAAAAAGACACAAGAGATCATTTTTATGTAATATTTTTTAAACTTTTTTTACTATCTTTTACACATTTTGAATAATTTTGAGAAAAAACACTTATATTTTTTTCACCCCTTCTCGGGGTTTGAAAAAAAATTCTTTCATTAATCGTGTTCAAATACTTCAAAGTAACATATCAAAAATTTACTTTAAAATATTGATTTATCGACCTACTTCATTGGACTATAAATATATAACCTCTATTAGTTTGGTAGATTTACTTTGAAAGCGATATAAGCCAATTGATAGATACAAATATGTGAATGGAGTTGTACATATATGTATCTTTTATTAGTCATTTTACCTCTTCCATTATATAAACTTGTATTCCTTTGTCTTCGCTTATTGGGTCAGTTTAAAAGTAATGATCTTATAAAATAGTATGTACTTTTTGCTGTCTTTAGAAATGTCCAATAAACCCTAAAAGAACTGGGGATGTCCTATATAAAGTCCAATCAATGTCCTCAGGTTGTTCATAGTAAAGCCCAGGCACAACCCATAAAAGAGCTGATGATGTCCTGTACACACCCGTACTGATGTCCTGAGGACGTCATCAGCAATGCCCCAGCTGTCCCATTTTCATATCCTACGGACGTCCTAAGGTGATACTGGGATATCTTCCCAGGGTATCCCGTATGTCCTGAAAAGTTGTCCCCAGTGTGTTCTGAGGATGTCCTTGTACTGTATGGGATGAGTTGTAAGAAAAGGAGAGATGTGCTAAAATGTTCAGTGGTAGATTGGGATAATACTAGCTCGAATTTGGAATTGGATTTTGTTCATTTCCCACATCGAATCCATTATTTCCACATAAAGTAGCTAAACGTCAGACATGGTTACGTGCAGTGCGGAGGCGGCAAATTACTTAGTTTTTCTACAAACTTTGCGAGTGTAAACCATTGTCACAAAAAAAATAATTAATTAATATACAAATTAAACGTTATAAACAGCAGAAAAATTTGAGAAAACACGTGTAATTGTAAATAAAGCAGAACGCTATTCAAAACAAAGATTCAAAATTGACGCTATTTGTTTGAAATCAAAGCGCGCTGGGTAAGGCTGTGTTGCTTTGTAAAACAGAGTGGGGAGAGAGGGTACGAGGTGTGCGACAAAGACGAAGAGCCTATCGTCTCCAATGCAACCAAACCGCGACTCCCGGCAAATCGCCAGCTTCTCTTCTCTATTTATTAAACTCTTTGATTTCAACACATAGGAAATGGGAATTCACAACTTTTTTTAGTAGGACCGAACTTTGAAAACTGCCCTTACACGCGGTTGAACTTCAATTAGAAAAACTACGTTTCTCATAATACTTATCGCCGTCTTAATTCAACTATATAAGATATTAAATTGATTTTTTGTACATGTATACTTGAAACCTGGCCGCTTCTAATGGAAATTTTGAAAACGTTGAAAATGTTTCCAAAAATATTTAATAAATATACAATCACCAATTATACGCATCAAAAACTTCTCTATGCGGTGATCTATGTGAATTATTGAAAATCTCTTTGTACATATATCAAGTCAAATGTAGTCAGGTTATTGAATACGTTTTGTAATATTTACTGAAATATGAATTTATTTCAACCAGTGGCGGCTCGTCAGGGGAGGCAGGGGAGGCTGAGGGGAGGCTGAGCCTCCCCTTGGAAGAACCACCATATCTTCAAAATTTAAGAAATTTCTAGTAAACTATATCTCAATTTTCAATATTTTTTATTGTTTATAATTCATTAATTAATTTTCAGGGTATATATAAAAGTTTTGCATTTCCTTTCCACAAACATACCTATAACGTTACAGTCCGGATAGTCTCTTTGTATGCATATTTCCCGGTCGGCCGGTCTTTTACTTACTTACGACGAAAAGGTAAGAATTAAAAGAAATGCCAGGCCTACACCAGCAATGCCTTCGTTAGTTTTTAAAAGTGGTAAACAAAACAGAGGGTTTTGTGATAACATAATTATAAAAAAAGTCGAATGGTTAACGGCATCAACAGTTAGACACAAATTATATTGTTGGAGATGTTTATTATTTACTAATGATCAATCCTCAATTTGGGGCAGGGCCGGGTTTAATAATTTGCAAAATTTGTCGCGAGGTTTAGAAGGGCACGAAAAATCCCAGGAGCACATTTCATCTTGCATTAAATTCGAAATGTTTGGTAAACAAAATATTGTAAATTTCTTGGATTCTGCACCTAAGAGAGAAATAGAAAATTTTAACGAAAAGGTCCGTGAAAATACGGAAATATTAAAGAGGTTAATAGATGCCGTTATATATATTTATCTTCACAAGAAAATTCTTTCCGAGGACATGACGAAAAACGAGAATCGTGCAATAAAGGAAATTTCAAAGAGCTGATAGATTTTTTTTAAAACGTACGTATGACCCGAAAATTAGAGAACTTTTTGAATAACGCCACTATTTTTTCCGGAACGTCTAAATCAATTCAAAATGATCTTATTGAGAATGTTAGCTCGATTACGAAAGGCAAAATTTATGAACTATATAATTGCGAATTTTTCTCGTGGCAAATTGACGAAACGACGGACGTTACTGGTAAATCTCAACTTTCCGTAATTTTTAGATATGTAATGCACGGAGAAGTTATTGAAAGGTTTGTTGGTTTTCTTGATGTGAGTAGTGGAAGAACCGCGGAGAGTTTATTTAAATTATTAATCGACGAATTTGGTAAATTTGATTTGAAAAATAAATTAATAGCACAAACTTATGACGGCGCTGCAGTTATGTTAGGGCATCTTAATGGACTCCAAACAAAAATAAAAGATTTTGCTCCTCAAGCTTACTTCATTCACTGTTACGCACACCAATTAAATTTAGTTCTGAGTTAAGCATGTAACGGAATTAAAGAAGTTTGAATATTTTTTTCAAATATTACTGGCTTTTCGTCATTTTTTTCAAAATCTACCAAAAGAACTGATGTTTTAAATAGAATTAATATGAAACAGAATTCCGACAAACGCTCCCACTAGTTGGAATTTTTCATCTAGAGTTGCTTTCACTGTTGACAAATACAGGAAAGAACTTATTGATGTTTTTAATTTTATTTCGGAAAGTGAAGATTTTTTAAATGACGATCAGACTTTACGAGCAGCTTACGAATTAAAATCGTTATTGTTGGATAAAAATTTCATATTTTTTCTAAAGGCTTTTAAAATGATTTTTGAGCAAACTGATGTTGTTTTCCAAATTTTACAGAATAAACTAACTGATATAACATATTCTAAAAATAGACTTAATTCACTTATATCTAAATTAAACGAATTTCGCAATACCGAAATACATTTCAATACTTTATATTTTTTTGTACAATATTTTTTTAGAAAATGTTGAAAAAGTAGACGATCACGATGAGCCAGAGCCACAATGTAAAAAGAGAAAGACAACATATAACTTTGACAGGGCAGATATACATTACAAACAAATTTTTATAGAAATTTTGGACACCATTATAGTCCAAATTGAAATGAGATTTTCTGATTTAAGTTCTTTGCAATGTTTCGATTTAGTAAATCCTAATAATTTTACAACGTTTTCTAAATCATTTCCTACTAGTCTAATGGAGAAATTAATGGACCATTATCCTTTTTTTGACCGTATTTCGTAAGAAATGAACTATGCGTGTTGTATTCTGACCAGCAACTTTTAGCAAATTCAAAATCATCTCAAGAAATGCTTACTTTTATATATAATAACAATTTAAAAAACTGTCTCCCCGAACTGTACAAACTTTTGTCGTTAGTGTTAACAATTCCGGTAACCTCAGCTTCTGTAGAACGATCATTTTCAGCACTTAAACGCATAAAAACATTTACTATAATACTATAAACAAACTGAGTCAAGACCGCCTCAGCTGTCCCAAGTAGAAACATAGTAATTGTACTCGGGCTAAATATCGGGAAAATTGATTTTTAATGAATTATGTTAGCCTCACAACATTTTAAGAGATATTGTCTTATATTTTCACAGAAGTTTCGTAAATGACTTGATTTGTCATTCTCCATTATCAGAGTAAAAATATATTTGAAAATGTTTGATTAGCAGCATATACTTTGTTTTTAAGTAGCTTCGCAATCTGTACATACCCTAGTGAAAATGCACCATAGATGCTATATAGATACATATAAAAAAACAAATATGAATTTATATGTTTCTATATGTTCTATATGGAAAAGCCAAAGTGGCCGGATAAAACGGTATCTGGATTTATATGGATTGTATATGGCTCAATAAACATATAAGAACATATTAATTCATATTAGAAACCAACATGCAATTTTATATGTATTTTGAAGGATTTATATGTGTCCGAATCATATATAATGTTTGTATCTGGATGAATATGTCTTTATATGTCTATATGGAAAATTCATCAACTTCCATATAATTTATTGTAGGTAGCACTTAATACATATAACAGGTTGGTAGTCTTAATCCTGTTCCTATGTTGGTAGCAATGTTTTTTCGGCCATCGTTGATTGTGTTTGTGGGCAACGAAGTGAAAGCTTCCACTTCGTTGTTTGTGGGTGCTAGATTATGTGTTTTGTGAAAAGTGTGTTATATATTTTCCACAAGTAATATTTTACATAATGAATTTCGCTTATGTTAGTTTTGTGGACGATAAGGTTAAAAAGATAGTAAACTTAAAAAAAACACATAAAACATGGAACAAAAATAGTACAGGATACTTACATCATTTTCATTTTCTTGTCTTACTTGTAATGTGTCTGCAATATTTTTTAAGACCAAATAATAAACGTTTATATATTTCCTTGAATACTAACCTGACATATCTTGAAGTCTATTTTCCCAACCCCACTGTGTTTGTCTACTAATATTTTGAGATGTATGTTCCAAGTATTACTTATAGTACTTCTTATCCATCTTATGTTTATAATTTAAGTGTTTTTTTTAAATCTTAGAATAAGGTATTATAAATTAAAAAATCGTGGGAATTTTTCTTATTTCTAGTATTTAAAATTGTCTTGGGAATTAATATGAAATTAGGAGAATGGATAGTAAATATCCTTTGTGGTATTAAAGTATATCTATAAGGATGAATAGTAAACTGAACGAATCTGCATGGCATATTCATATATGGAAACCTATATGGTAGAATATAGAAAAGGAAACTGATATGAGTTTATATGAAGCAACAGTAAATTTCGAATTTCTAATATGAGTCTATATGAAATTACTATAAATCTTCAGGATATTTCATATATGGAAACATATATGGTCTACCATGGAAACATTAAATATGTACCTATATGTATGACTAAGTAAATCTTATGCTCCCAATATGATTTTATAAGGGGTAACAGTAAGATTTATTTTATTTACATATTGTTTCATATGGGGAACCTATATGGTATTACCCACACATTCCAGTTTCAGATACACACAACAAACCATATAAATTCATATACGTTTTTTTTTATATGTTTCTATGTCAGTTTCACTAGGGTACATACTTATTTATTTGCAAAACACGCAGTAACTGCATTTACTGTATTTGTAACTAGTAGATACTCAAAGAGTAACCATTAGATATACAGTAAGTGTGTTTGGGTGTAGGAAATTGACAATTGAGACACACGTAGGTATTTAAATAGAAATGAAGGTCTCTTAAACAACTGAATCGGATGCTGCCCATCACTGCACTTGACACAGTAAGTGATGGTAATTATGGAAGGAATGATCTGACCACCATTTTCAAAACAAAGTAACTACTCAGGCCATGCAAAATCAATGGGATGGTTTTTCCAATAAAAATCAAAATCCTCGTTTAATTATACTCAAAGAAGGAGGGCATAATCATTGTCCAAACCACTAGAACGGACATAAAATTAGTCAAAAAATTCAAAGTCGGAGAGTCGATTCCGACGAACCCAAAATATCTTTAATCCCGGTTCAGGCGGGCATCGCCATCCCAGGCAGAACACATACGTCGTTAAGACGTAGATTATAAGTCATTTAGGGCTTACGACGTCTCCTGACCTAAAAACGACGTCGTTTACACGTATTGGCGTGAACGTCTTTTCGATGTCACAAAAGAATGTCGTGTAGACGTCTATTTTAGGTCATATATATACCGTAGACAAATTATTTTTAACTTATTACGCTATAGCAAATGTTATGATTAAAAATATGAACAACAGAACCTATCGCAAAATGTTGTCAGTGAAACGTAGGTACGTCATTTTCCTATTACCACTATACATGGAAATTTTATTACCGATTGTTTATTTGGAATGATAATAAATCTATTTAAACTGAAAATATATTATGTATACAACTAAAAAAGCCTTTTCTGTTTATATGTTTTTCGCCAAAATTGTGGTTTTGAGCTAAAACTTATCTAATAGACATACGTTACTCATTCATTTATTACCTAAGTTAGAATGGAATCTAACCAGACAAACGCATGTCTGTGATTAGAAGCCCTGTCAAAGTATGTTCACTGAAAAAGCTAATGCACATTTTTAAATATGTACATATATACGATTTAGTTTCGTTCTGAGCAAACCGAATGTGATCGCTAATGAACCAATATAGGAATGAAGTTTTTTCATATTTTTACATTTGATTGGCCCTTCTAATATTTGTCGTTATGTTGGCGCCATGCTGACGACATGGAAAGTAACTAGAAACGTACGTTGGCAATGGTCAGTGTCAGTGCTTTCGTTCCTAATGCAAGCAGGTGTAGTAGGTGATTGTTTTGTAAAGAATGGTGTGCTTCGTGTTTTAGCGTTTTCAAGTATTATATATTTTTTAAACTTTGACGAATTTTGAAGGTATGCATTAGGGATTATTATTAGTAAATTATTTTACTTATAGGTAAAATTGTAGTATGTTTTCAGTAATAGAATTTAAGGAAGAAGATGGCGGTGGTTTGGCCATCGTGAATACGCAGTGGCTAACGCCAAGAAAGAAAGAAGTGTTTTGGCCTCCTATTATTAATACCAACAAATTTAATAAGTGCCTTCGAGCTGAATTCACAGAAGAAATCAATACAGAGACGTGGAAATTATATTCTGTACATAAAATCTATTGCAATTGTGGTAAGTACCCATATATAATATAATAAAATAAATACCTATATAGTTGGAATTTTGAAGTGTTAACCAATCAAAGCTTGCATGCCAAAGCGTCCCCAACTAACTGGGAAATTTAAATATTCATGTAATAATAATAAATGCTTTAAATAAAAAATCCATGGCTTTGAAACCAGATTCTGCGAGGAACGCGATGATGTAAGCGTGTTCTCCCACGATATTGATTTTTTACATATACGTGACAGATATTTATGCTCACTTGTACAATGTATTTTAGATGACTTGGAGACAGCTAACTGGAAATTGAAAAAAGCTCAAGATGAATCGGATGTGAATTCTGCAGATGAAATTCGAAAAAGGAGAAAAAGATTACCTTTGAGATTGTTGGACTCATCTGATAGTGATGATAATAACAATTATTCTCAAACAAAACATAAGAGACCCTCTCCCATTAAAAGACGTTCTATTACAACTTCCACACCTACTACTACTTCAGAAAAAGTTATATTAAAATTATGTAAGTATAAATGTAATTTATTTTTTTGACCTGCTTATTTATAACATATTTTTTAGCTACTCCTAATACAATTTTAAGAGCTAACACGTCACAGGATTTATGTATGTATAAAGTAATTTATTTTGTTCCGGTTTATTCTCATAATATATTTTTTAGCAACACCTAGTACTTCATGGGCTAACAATAATTCGCAGGATAAGAATGGTATTTCCTAAATCTCTGTTTTAGAAATTAGAAAGTCATTAATCTGAATTTTATTACAGAATATCATCTTCTAAAAGAAATATTAAAAATTAAGGAACAGAATAAACAAATTTTGACATTACTAAAAAATAGGAATTTGTTTACAAATCCTTCCAACTCGGAATTTCCTGAAGATCTTCCATGCAGTTTTCCACTAAAAAATACAAAAGATTTGGAAGCAGTGGAAAACATTCTAAGTGAAAATACCTGCATTAGAGAACAACTGGTAAGTAGATATACGTTTATAGTGCGAAAAAATGAAGTTGATGTAATAAATTCTATATTTACCAGGCTATTAACTTACAAGCAGTCTAATGAACTGTGTGATGATGTCTCTTGATTATTGTAAAACCCCTACAGAAATGAAAATACTTTTTTCAGGTAGCACATTTTAGTGCAAGAGGGGGGAAAGATTTAAGGACAAAAACTAATAGCATTTTAAGAAATTTGATGACGGATGAACTTGCAAGCAACTATAATTACAGTGGACTTTTAAGAAAAGACAGGAACGGTACCCATAAAAAAGCGTTCACAAAGTTACATCTGAACGCTGTTGTAATTCGTAAGTATCAAATCTTATTGAAAAGTTATAGGTATTTAGTTATAGTCATATATTTACTTTCCTGTCTGAACTTTTACAGTATTTTTTTTTAATGGCTCTGAATGGCATTCCGGAAAGTTTTTCAACTTTCTTAGTTTAAAAAGTTAAAAAGAAAGTTTAAAACAAAAGATATGATTGTCAATTAATGAAGCTCTTATAGCTATTAATTTTCTGTCTAGAGAATGTCATATGATTGTAATTTGCTCCCAATGAATGACAAAGTTACATAATATTCAAGGCGATTTATTTCGAGAATTTCTGTACAATGTTTTAAGTGTGGGTAACTTTTTTTACTTTCCACCATTATGGTAGGATTTGGTCTAAAAAAATTGTTACAAGTGAGATACTAGACTTCCTTGTATTATAATGAATTGTGGTATATTGTTAATTTGATTAATCAAGTATTGACTTTCAGTCCTACTCTACCGGTTGTCAATGAGATCACTTACTGGCTGCATTTGCTTAGTTTTTAACGGATTGAAGTTGAAACTAGACATGTGTCACATATTACCAAAACGGCATTTTTTATCCGTCTGTCAAGTTTCTTCGACTTCCGGTTTAAGTGACACCTACTTAATTTTTAAATGAAACAATTTTTCAAACCTTCTGGTAAAACTGGAAGTCGTAGAAATTTAACAGTTAAATTAAAAAATGGTGGCGGGAAAGTGATCTCGTTGACACCTAGTATACCTGCAATTCTCTATTAAATGAGAAATAATAGATAGGTTATTCTTTTCAAGTGGAATACTCTTTTTTAAATAAAGCTATCTTTACTTTAGGTTCGGTTAAACATAATTCGGACTTCACTACAGATTCCATCGAGATGGCAATAAAATCATGGCTCAGAGAAAACAAAATAAATCCAAATCGGCTGTATATGATGAAAACAACTAGTTTTAATTAAATAGTATTTGTTACTTTTTTAAGAATTATTACCGGATAAGAAACGTAGGAGCGAGACTAGTTTCGTATAGAATTTAAACTTTAATTTTATACTTTATACATATTTTCCGTACTAGATAGCATTTTAAGTTTTGATTTTATATTTTATACTCGTTTTTAACAATAGGTAGCATTTTTCTTAATAGAAATATGGCAAAGTTTTATAAGGAAATAGTAGGAGAAAGACAAATATACCGGAGAGTTGCACGAGAAATTACAAATTTACTTGATAATACTTCACAAACTAGTGAAAATATTGATATTTCCACAGAAATTGAAAAACAAATTGCTGAATCTTGCGAATCTATTGAGAACTCATATTGTCTTACTAAAAATAACAATGTAATGCAAATCAGCAATATTGTTGTCGACCAGAATAAAAATATATTTTTTATTGGAAATAGATTTCTTTCCTATGAGTCTTTTTTTAATTATCCGTGCAACTCTCAAGAGTTAAATATTTATAGGATCTCTAATTTGTCATCAGATATTGAAATTATTGCATTGAATAACATTATAACTAAATGTATGTTATTTCCTAATGCAAATGGAACCTGGATTTCTTTCCCATTGCTCCATTAAAATTATAATTTTTATTAGTAGATAGTTAGCCAACCTCCATGTATATATATATATATATATATATGGTGATGTCAATAAATATTTTTCATTATATTTGCTCTTTATTTAACAACTCTGGAACCATTCTACTTATAAGTAGTGTTGTCATAAAGATCTTGACTCCCAATATTCTTGACTTTTAAAATTCTCTATAGTATTAAATACATTGATTATGTCGACTGTTTTTTGTTTACCAAAATTCATTGTGCAAGTAATTTTGTCATATTGATTTTAAAGTAAACATCCAGACTTGATATTTTCAAGTCTAGATCAAGATGAAAAATGTAATAGAAACAGTTGATATTATCAATTCAGTTAATATTACAAGATATTTAAAAGTGTAAAACTCAAATAGTGAGGAAATTTAAGGTGGCCATTCCCTAGAAAGAGACACCCGATAGGGAAATATTTATTATTTTTGGGCATAACTTTTTTTCTTGTATGGCTATTTAAAAAAGCTGTAAGACTACCTAAGTTGAACCATAACCAGACTATTACTTAGAATTTTCACTCAATAATTTCAGTAGTTTGCAAAATAGTCAGATTTAAATTTAAGAATTATGCTAATCTTCCTATTTCGTAGTTTTAAATCAGACTATTTCGCAAACCACTGAAATTATTGAGTGGAAATTCATAGGAAAAGCCTTGTTATGGTTCTACTTAGGTAGTATTATAATTTTTTTAAATATACGTAGGTACTTAGAAAAAAAAGTTGTGGCCAAAAATATTAAGTATTTCCCTATCGGATGTCTCTTTCTAGGGAATGGCCACCTTAAGTCTACAAAGGTGATGCTACATTAAGGGAAGATGAGGGGGATCTATTTTTCCACTAATCTGTCCCAAAATTATACGTTGTTCCGACGACTATTTACGTCACAATGACGTCGAAATAACGTGACCATTGACGTTTATTTGACGTCATTGTTCGACGTCGAAAGGACGCTGACATTGTGACCTGTAATAGACGTAAAATCGCCGTCGTTTAGGACGTCAAATGGACGCCTCGGATGACGTTGACTGGACGTTATAACAACGTAAATGTTCTGCCTGGGATAGTAGTCGCTCGAAGGCGAGTCGACGGAACAAAGGTATATTTGGGATCGATGCCGTTAGTACATTTATAAAAGCAGGAAAACTATCGGACTCATATAGATAGCTTCTTTAAGAATCCTGACAAGAATTTCAAGCATTTCGATAATTTCAGAGCAAAATTAAAAGGGAATAATTTCAAAAAAGTTCCGCATACATTTTACAATCATTACTGACTGTGAGACTGAATTTTTTTATACAGTCGATTGTCATAGTTCTCTCGACGCTGGATGACTTACACTCCTACGGGAGGTAACGGTTTGCCGAGTGATGGTGCTCGTTAAAGTTTGCCTTATATACACTAACTAAATATTGAATATTTATATTTTTTATATTTTATGAATTATTTCAATAAATGAAAATATATTTTGAATTCGATTTCTAATTGATCCACTAATTATAAGATTTGTGACCGACGTGCGATTCTGTGGCGTGAGTCGCGCAACTACTTACTACGGGCCAACTTTGATCCCGTCATGTCTGTGTACTTGTCCGAGTACCTACTCATATAATCCGTCGACAGTCTTAATTATTAAGAACTGTTCCATAGAAAGTGCTAATTATAAGATACTGCTATGAATTACACCCCCTTGGAACTGGAGATGATACGCCTATGCCTACTAATAGTGACTGGAAAGAATCTATAAAGAGCCATGGACTTTTCTAGATTGTGGTTGGAGAAGATTCTGGTTTAATCTAGAGGTAATTTCGGAGTATATAAGGAGCGATTACCAGCGCGGAAGAAGAAGTTTATTAAAGAAGGAGTTTATAGAAGTGACGTTCGGTAAAAAGTGAGGGTAAATAAAGTTGTATTTTACGCGGGAATTTATAATCTCGGCAAAGGACCAGTCAGCTTATGCACTGACAAAAAAATAGATTGATTAAGTGGCAAACAGAATTAAAGAAAATAAACTACCTTTTGTGGAACTGAAGCGTTTTACTGATGCTGTTCTTCGTTGGGCCCAACAATCTCCTACAGTGTCCAGTGGTAGTTCACAAGCGGGATTGTAGGTTTCTTTATTCTTAATGAAGCACTATTAATGTCTTTGACAAACGGTTTTTGATGTATATTGAATTATTTATTTTATTATGCAGAAATATTTTGAATTATATATTATCAATAATAATTATTGTTGCTATGTAAAAAAATTAAAACTTAGTTACTTAGAAACAAAACAAAAAATGCATAGTTGTGTTGTCCGAACATACCGCCCATCCAAATGACGAAGCATTTGCATTTGCTATTCCAGCGTGAAAATTTATTTATGAGTACATGACATATATTTAAATTATGAAACTAAAGCTAAGTTAACAATAACATAAAATTACTGAGGAGTTGATAAGGGACATAATTTTATTAGAGGTCTCTTAAGGACACCATTAGCCGTTCGTACAGTAGCAATACGGATCTGCCCATCAGGACCAGAATGCAATTCGACAATACGACCAAGGTGCCAAGTTAGCGGAGGAACGTTGTCTTGTTTAATTACCACAATGGTACCAATATCGGGAGGTTTCGTAGAATTTGTCCATTTGGATCGTTGCTGAAGAGTATGAAGGTACTCGTTATGCCAGCGCTTCCAAAAACCTTGCTGAATTTGTTGCAACAATTGCCATCGCGACAAACGATTTATGGGTACGGAGATTAATTCCTCGTCAGGAGGAGCTGTCAGTGAGGATAACGTTAAAAAATGACCTGGCGTTAATGCCTGAAGATCATTTGGATCACTACTGAGCTGACATATTGGTCGTGAATTTAAAACCGCTTCCATTTGGTGAAAAACAGTATTAAGTTCCTCATAGGTCAGCACTGGATCACCAACAACTCGAGAAATGTGATGTTTGACTGACTTTACCCCTGCCTCCCACAAACCACCATAGTGAGGAGAAGAAGGGGGGTTGAAGTGCCACTTGATTTGCATGACTCCAGAGGCATTTTGTGTCAATTCAATCAATTGACGATTAGCGCCAACGAAATTAGTTCCATTGTCACTATATAGATGGGAGCACTGACCTCGACGTGCAACAAAGCGCCGTAATGCTGCTATGATGAACGACTCAGACGTAAGATCTGAAACAAGTTCAAGATGAAGAGCCTTAGTGGCGAGACATACAAATAAACATAGATAAGCCTTTTGAGTTTTACCACCCCTGCGTCTGCCAAAAGTAATATTAAACGGTCCAGCGAAATCTACCCCAGTGTGAAGGAACGGTTTAACTGGATTATGTCGTGAACAACGATAGCAATGGGAAATGCAGTGATTAATTGCGCGTCTGGCCGACAAAATCCAGAATTGTTCAGCTAATAAAGCCTGAAGAGCGGTCGCACCAGGATGCAGATACTTATTATGATAATGATTAATAAGAAGCGTAGTTAATCGGTGATCTCGTGGTAACAAAATGGGATGTTTTCTCTCAAAGGATTCCTGGGAGTGGCGGAGCCTTCCGCCCACCCTGAGAATACCATCTTGATCTAAGAAAGGGGCAAGTTTGCGTATAGGCTTAGCACAAGGGCTATTTGAAGAAATTTGCTTTATTTCATTAACAAAAACTAGTTTTTGAATATGTTTTATAATGATAAGTAGTGCGTTATGTAGCTCCAAATTTACCAAAGGACCTTGAACAAAATTGATCTTGTCCTTTAAGTAGCGGGTGAATCGAACTAAATAAGCTACACTTCCTTGAGCCTTTCGCAGAGAAGAGAAATGCAATAATAGATTCATTATGAAATCATGTTGTTCAATGACAATAAGAGAGATTGTATTGGCTTCTAAATCTACCTCGGAAGATGAAGTAGAAGAGGAACTATTAGGCCAAAGTTCAGGAGAAGAACTTAGCCACTTGGGACCCGCCCACCATGCGGAACATTTCAAAAGGTCACAGGGAAGAAGGCCACGCGAGGCGCAATCAGCAGGATTATCGATACCATCAATATGATACCAATTTTCTGGGGATATTTTTTCCTGAATTTGTGTGACACGATTTGCAATGTACGTCTTCCATTGATGCGGAGAAGATTTAATCCAGGTTAATACCACAGTGGAATCGGACCAAGCGTAAATTTTATTAAAATCAATGTTGACATAGGTTTCACGCACAAAATGAACTAAATCCGAAAGTAACAGTGCAGCACATAACTCAAGGCGCGGAATCGTGATGCGCTTAAGCGGAGAAACCCTGGATTTAGCGCATACCAAAAAAATGCGTACAGAGTTATCATTTTGTGTTACTCTAAAATATACCACGCATGCATAACCAGTCATAGAAGCATCACAGAAACCATGTAGGTCACATGATTGATAATTGTCCGTTATAATGCGGCGAGGTAACTGAAGTTGAGCGAGACATGGTACTTCACGCTTGTATTGTGACCAACGGGAACAAATCTCAGCGGAAGGTACCTCATCCCAGGACAAACCTTGTGTCCAGAGAACCTGGATCAAGTGTTTGGCAAAGAGAGTAAGCGGAGCTAACAACCCAACTGGATCAAATATGCGTGCGACTTCAGAAAGTATTGATCTTTTGGTACAACAACGTTCGATAGTTTCTATTTTGTACGTTAGGGAATCATAATTTGGATTCCAGTTTAAGCCCAATATCTTTTGAAATGAATCAGCAGTGTCAAATGACTGACAATTAGTTTGCCGTAATGATGGCGGTATAGATTCTAAGACAATAGGATCATTGCTAGACCAGACCAGAGTATTAAAGGATGTAACCGAGGAGGACATAAGACAATTTATAAAGAAAAAAACGGATTTGGTAACTGACAGTGATATAATCGTTAAACAGATAACATCAGAGAGTACACAATTTAATCGTTTCATGGTAGCAGCCGAATTTAAATACAAGGATATGTTTTATAACCCAAAATTTTGGCCAAAAGGTGTTGGATACAAAAGGTTTGATTTTAAGCGATATCATGAAGATTCGAGGCCAGTCTCTTTTTTAGAGAAGTAAATTCACAGAAGAAAGAGGATATAAAACATCGACATGAGTTTAACATATATTATCAAAACATACAGAGTATTTTTAATAAAACAGATGAAATAACTTTATGTCTGGATGAAATGACGCATTGTGTTGAAGTGTTAGCATTTACTGAACATTGGCTTGACAATAATAAAGAACCATTGGTAAATATTAAAGGTTATCATATGGCTTCAAGTTTTGTTAGACAATTCTCTGGATGTGGCGGCAGCTGCATATTTGTACGAAATAAAATCCTGTTTAAAGAATTACAGCACCTGAAACAAAAAAGTGTTGAATCAGAAATCGAGTGTAGCGCTGTTGAAATAGAGTCATTGAATATAAAAATCATTAATATTTATCGTCCACCCAGTGGCAATTTTGATTTATTTATGCAAGTTCTTGAAGACATTTTAATATCCACTACCAAATCAAGTGCATATACCATTATTTTATGTGGAGACTTCAACTTAGATTTACAGAATAAAAATGAT
Source organism: Stenurella melanura (assembly GCA_963583905.1). Classification (NCBI taxonomy): domain Eukaryota; kingdom Metazoa; phylum Arthropoda; class Insecta; order Coleoptera; family Cerambycidae; genus Stenurella; species Stenurella melanura. The sequence continues at coordinate 93,746,978 of OY757310.1, read as the reverse complement.
AATAAAGTTAAATTGTTCTTGGACATCCTAGCAACATTTGACCTGAGACCCTCTGTAAATGTACCAACTAGAATAGGAGCAACGGCGTCAACTACAATAGACAATATTTTTATAAATACTCCAGACTATGACAGTAGAGTAATAAAAAATGGTCTTTCAGATCACTTTGGTATAAAACTTCAGATACCTACAGACTTCAAACAAATAAACAAGAATAATAAGATAGAGTGTAGGATAATACGAGATGAAAAATTATTACAATTTAAAGAAAAAATAAAAGCGATTAACTGGGATCAAATTGTCATTTATGAAAACCCCAATGAAAGTGTTTCCAATTTTTTAAATCAGTTCTTACAGATACTTGATGAAATATACCCCAAAAAGTTATGTAACAGGAAAATATCAAATAATGTTTGGATGAGTGACGATTTAAGAACAAGGAGCCGAATTAAGAGGCAATTGTACGAAGGGATGCTGGACGGGCATGTGACAGAGGATGTTTATAAACAATATAAGAACGATCTTAAAATGAAAATTACTAAAGCAAAGAAACAGTCACATTCTAATTACATCCTAAATTCGAATAATAAGGTAAAAGCAACATGGGAATTGGTGAAAGACATCACAGGAAAAAATAAACAAGGTAACAATTTTGATATAGAGGATATACGCAAGGGTGATAACCAAAAAAGTAAAAAAGAAGTCTTAGATGATATAAACCATTACTACATTAATATATGTGATGATGTAAATAAGAATCTAAGTAACAATTTGAAGCATGTGTCTAGAAATAAACATTCAATGATTTTGTACGAAACGACGCCTGTTGAAATTTATAACATAATCCACTCCCTGAAAGATACAGCAGCTGTTGGAGTTGATGAGGTGCCAACAAAATTAATGAAATATTGTGCTGAAGAAATATGTCAACCCATGTCAGACATAATAAATATGTGTTTCTCTCTAGGTATATTTCCGGATGATTTAAAACGAACAGTTATCAAACCCATGTATAAAAAAGATAATAAGAACGACATCTCTAACTATCGACCTATAGCTCTAATTTCTATTGTAGCTAAAATATTGGAGAAAGCCCTACTGAACCGCATCATAAACTTCACAGAAAAATATAATATAATATCAGATATGCAAAGCGCGTACATAAAAGGACGGTCAACAGTTAGAGCAATATATATAGGAATTTGTGAAATTTTGGATGCAATTACAAGTAAGGATAAAGTTGCTGCCCTCTTTTTGGACTTATCAAAAGCTTTCGACAGTGTAGATCACAATAGTCTCCTAGAGAAATTAGAATTAATGGGTTTCCGAGGCAATATATACAATATCTTAAGTTCATATTTAAAAAATAGAAAGCAACATATTACAGCGATAGATAATGGAAAGTACATTAATTCAGACTGGAAGGCAGTCAAAAAAGGTGTTCCTCAGGGGTCTATCTTAGGTCCGATCTTATTTCTTTTGTACATAAATGATTTACCAAATATTACCAAACATCTTGTAAATCTATTCGCTGATGACACTTCTCTGGTTATTAGAGCAGACACAAATGAGGAATTAGAAACTGAGATTTCAACATCAATTGACATTCTAAGTGACTGGTATTCAACAAATAATTTAAAACTCAATATGGATAAGACTTACCTGTTAAAATTTAGCCTTAGGAAGGAGCAACCACTGGTCGTAAATTACAATGATGAATTGTTGACGTCAACTGACCATACGAAATTTTTAGGAATTGTGATTGACTCCCAGTTAAGTTGGAAACATCATGTAGAGTATCTTGCTAAAAAAATTACTTCGTTTACATATGCGTTAAGAACTATATCAAGAACTATAAGTGAAGAAGCCGCCATAACCTCCTACTATGCCTATGTCAAGTCCAGAATAACTTATGGGATTATATTCTGGGGGAATTCTGTTGAAGCGGATAGAATCTTCAAACTACAGAAAGCCTGCCTACGAAGTATTTTCCATCTAAAAATGAGAGAAACATGCAGTGTGATCTTTAAAGAAAAACACATACTTACCCTTCCTTGTGTGTATATATTTGAGTGCGCCTATTATGTGAAATGTCATTATACACATTTTTTTAGTAAGTACAAAGTTGATCATATATACGATACACGTAATGATATATTACGTTTGCCAAAGACGACCTCCTCTAATGTACAAAGAAATGTTGAGTCTCAGCTAATAAAAATTTTTAATAATCTACCCAACAGTTATAAAGACTTACCCGTTAATAACTTCAAAAAAACACTCCACGACTTTTTAACTACTAAAGCATTTTATTCAATCACTGAGTTTTTAAATTATAAATTTTAGTACCTTTAGTTATGTAATATGTAGGTTTGTTCTTATTTTATAATGTTTTGTATTGTGATAAATGTTTGTACTGTACACTATTTGACTTGTTCTACACCTGTTTGGTATTTCTTTTTTATAGAATAAAGACTATTATTATTATTATTATATATTATTATTATTATTATTCCTTAAATCAAATCCACCACTTTCAAGAAGACTTCGAAGTTGAGATTGCAAAGCAATAGCTTCTTTAGCAGATGAACAGCCCGTGACTACGTCATCCACATAAATATCGCTAAGTAACACTTTTGCAGCATATGGAAAGTTATGTTTTTCATCTGAAGCAAGTTGTAAAAGAGTGCGAATAGCAAGATACGGAGCAGATAATACTCCATATGTAACGGTGTTTAGTTCAAATTCTTGAACAGGAGTGTTTTGAGAAAAGTGCCACAATGTGCGTTGATAGGATCTGTGATCAGGTGTCACCGCAATTTGCCTATACATTTGTTTTATGTCTGCAATAAGTACAGTAGAATGTATACGAAAGCGTAGAAGTAATGAAACTATGTCTTGCTGTAATTTAGGGCCTGTTAATAATGTTTCATTTAGAGAAACATTATTAGTAGACTTCGCTGAGGCATCAAAGACGACTCGTAATTTCGTGGTAGAGCTTTCGGGTTTTAGTACGCAATGGTGTGGGATATAATAACATGAGTCTCTGTGATTAGAAACACTTTTACTACTCACAAGAGACATGTGTCCAGAATCAAGATAATCCTGCATAAAATTTGAATATTCTAATTTTAATGCAGAAGTTTTATTTAAGCGATTTTCCAAGGACAAAAAACGATGCATTGCAGTGGTAAATGACTCACCTAAAGTAGGAATCTCTTCACGAAAAGGTAACGAAACGGTATATCTACCTGATATGTCACGAGTATGAGAATGAATAAAATGTTGTTCGCATTTAATATTCTCTGGGGTATTAACTATTTTTTCAGGTAAGCTTTCCAGTTCCCAAAACCTTTTTAATGTAGAATCAAGTTGCGAATCAAACGACACATGAAATGAGTTTACAACAGCGGGCGTAGAAAGATGAATTTTTCCAGATAAAATCCAACCAAAGATGGTTTTCATTGCGATTGGTTCGCCAGGACGACCATATTTAATAGCGGGTTGTATTATTTGTGAGTAGATATCAGCGCCAAGCAATATGTCTATTTCACTAGGTTTCCTATAATCAGGATCAGCGAGTGGCAGGTTATCTAAATGATTATAACCTTGAGTGGTAATGTGACTAGACGGAATATCATTGCAGATAACTGGCAAGACCATTGCCTGTATAATGAAACTGGGATGGTGTCTAAACAGCGGAGTTACTTGACATATAGTCATGCCAGTACAAGCGGGTGAAGAAGTGCAACCAATTCCTTGAATAGGAAGAGAACATTGAGTGAGCGGTAGATTGTCTGTTTAGACATCTTTCAGTAATTATTGAAATTTGACTGCCATTGTCAATAAGAGCACGACATGTTTGAAAGTTACCTTTAGCATCACAGATAGATACCAAAGCAGTAGACAAAAGAACTGTAACTGGGGCAAGAGCACTAGCAACCCAGTTCCTTCGCGTGGAAAATGTAGCAGCGTATGGTGGCGTTTTTGACATATGCGACAAGTAGATTGGGAAGCACAAGTCGAGAAACTGTGTGTTCCAAAACAATTTACGCAACGTTTACCTTCTTTAATAAAGTTATACCGATCTTGGGGTGACTTAGTTAAAAATGAATCGCATTTAAAAATAGAATGATTAGCCTTGCAAACAAAGCAAGGTGTTTCATGAGACTTTGTAACAGCCGTTGCTGAACCAACATTGTTTTGAGAAGATGTGTCCACCACAAGGGATTGTTGTTTGGATTTTATGGAAGACTGCGTATATTGTTTTTGAGAAAATGATCGACCAAATCTTTCAGTATTAGGACTTGAATGCTGAGAAGCATTAGAACAAAGATGTGATGTCATAGTACTAGATTCCAAAGCTTTACATTGATCGGTCAAGAATTTGCTTAACTGCTCATATGTGGGCATTTCCGTATCGCTATAACGCATTTCAAAATGTTTTCTAGTACTGGGATCAATCTTCTGCATTAACCAATTAAATAAAGTAAAATTCCACAAGTCAACATTATATTTGTTAAGCGCGGAAATATTTTCTGAAAATATATTCAAGAGAGTACGAAGAGAACTTGCGGAATCCGCTTTAGCTTTCGGTGAATTGAGAATATTTCCCCAGTATGTCGAAATAAGTAAGCGTTTGTCGTCATATCTTGTTTCTAGAGATTTAAATGCAATATGATAATTATCAGATTTGAATGGCAATTGCTTAACTAGTTTTAGAGGTTCATCAGACAGGGCACTTATTAAATATTGGAATTTATCTATGTCTGACAGTTTTGTACTACTGTGTATTAATGATATAAATAGGTCATGAAATGAAGTCCAATCAATAGGATTCCCTGAAAATTTAGGTATGGGAATTTCTGGTAGACGAACATTATTTTGATGGTTTTCAACATTATTTTTTTGATTTTCATTAACAACTGACTTCATATTGGTTAATTGTATATTAACAGTTTGAATGTTATCGTACAAATCATCTATTTCTTCTACCATTGAATTCAGTTGGTCCAAATTTTCAGTAGAAAGTTGACTTAATTTTAGCAATTTACGCTGTTCCTGAAAATCCTCGTAAATGAGGTTAGATCTTTTAAATTTTGCATAAAACATAGAGTGTGTTGACGTATCTGTCATGACATTAGATGAATATTCTGACACAGCGGTCAATTTTTTATTTACTATATTACATTCTCTTACGAAGTCCTCAAATTTCATTTTGTAAGAATTGATAGGCTCGTCAATATATTATTAACTATAAACAAAATTGCAAATTGATTTTATTAATCAGTACTCACAAATAGAAATTATTTCTCACTAAGAAAATAAATATATTAGCGGCAGGTTCAGAAAAATACAACTAGTGTGCTAGTGTCAAATTAAATTTATTCGAGAAATGTCAGTTTTGAAGTAATTTATGAAAATTATTTGAAAATGGACAAGAGGTAAAACTGGTTCTGTTATCTTTTAAAATATCCGGCTCGAAGGACCAAAATGTATTTTACGCGGGAATTTATAATCTCGGCAAAGGACCAGTCAGCTTATGCACTGACAAAAAAATAGATTGATTAAGTGGCAAACAGAATTAAAGAAAATAAACTACCTTTTGTGGAACTGAAGCGTTTTACTGATGCTGTTCTTCGTTGGGCCCAACAATCTCCTACAGTGTCCAGTGGTAGTTCACAAGCGGGATTGTAGGTTTCTTTATTCTTAATGAAGCACTATTAATGTCTTTGACAAACGGTTTTTGATGTATATTGAATTATTTATTTTATTATGCAGAAATATTTTGAATTATATATTATCAATAATAATTATTGTTGCTATGTAAAAAAATTAAAACTTAGTTACTTAGAAACAAAACAAAAAATGCATAGTTGTGTTGTCCGAACAAAAGTGTAGAGGTTATAGAAGTATTGTATAGACAGTAAATTATTAAATAAAGTGTTAGTGTTTATCTTTTGTTGAAATTATTTAGAACCCACGGATTCATACAGGGTGTTTCCAAAAAGGTGGAAAAACCCAACATTGGTGTCAGACGCGGAATTTTAACAAGAGGATTTTTCGGAAGTGTTGAGAAGACTGGGACAGTATTTTCGGAGTTTGTGCTAACACAGGAAGGACTAATTTACTGGACATTGTTCGAGGATTATTTTCGAACAGAAAAATAGTGTTAAGTGCATTTTTGAGACATTTTTGGAACATTTTATTAGGACATTAGTGATAGTGATTAAATCCCTTGAAGAGATTAAAGACTCTGAACAAGACTTTTTCGTGTATTTTCGCGAACTTTCTAGAACTTTTCTATTTGAATAGTGGTTTAAATAAAAGACTTTCTCGTGCTGTTTTGCGATTTCTCTGGACAATTCCATTACCGATATTGACGTGATTATTAAATTTTGTTGATAATTATATGCCGATAACAACCAGAAGCATGGCATCCGAAAACCAAATGCAGGACTTTATGGCACAAATGCAAAATATGATGATAGACCAAGAACAAAAACGCCAAGAAGAATTAAGAAAAATTTTTGAGAATCAAGAACGAAGACGTCAAGAGGAGAAACAAGAAGAGGAGAAACGACGTCAAGAGGAAAAACAAGAAGAGGAGAAACGACGTCAAGAGGAAAAACAAGAAGAAGAGAAACGACGTAAAAAGGACAATGATGAATTAAGAAAGACAATAGAGATGCAACAAAATGCCTTTATTTCAGCCACCGAAGAGCTCAAAAATAAGATCGAAGTAATAATGGACAAGGTTTAAGAGGAAGTAAGCGAAGTGAAAGAAAAAGTAGGCAAGGTCGTCGAAGAAGAAGTTGGTGAAGTCAAAGTGAAAGTGAACAAGTTCGAAGAAGAAGTCAAAGGGGAAATAGACCAGCTTAAAAGACAGTTGAGGGATAGAGGAAACCAGCAAGTGGTGTCATCAGGCCAGCGATTAAAAATTGCCTCTTTTGATGGTCAAAGTTCCTGGATGACTTACAAGACACAGTTTGAGGCAGCAGCGAGTGCAAACAACTGGAATGACGAAGAGAAGGCTAAGGCATTAATCGTAGCTTTAAGAGGCCAAGCATTGGAATTGCTCCAGACAATTCTGGTAGACCAACAACGGAATTTTAGAGTTTTAGAAGCCGCCTTAGATCTACGATATGGCGATCAACACCTTGCTCAAGTATATCAGACCCAGCTGAAATTACGCGTTCAGAAAGCTGGAGAGAGTCTGCAAGAATTTGAAGTTGCGGTGGAAAGACTGGCACATTTAGCATATCCTAATGCGCCAAGAGAATTTAAAGAGCAATTGGCAGTAGGGGCATTCCTAGACGGGATAAGGGACGAGGAGATCAGGTGAGTCCTCAGGCTATCCCGACATAACAGTAGTAGTGAAGCCTTGATGCGTGCACTAGAAATAGAAGCCGTCTATAGGGATACTCGAAAGTCAAGTGTGCGGGCTATGACACTCGAAGAATCGCAGTCAGAAAAGGAGAAGTAGAACCCTATGTTGGCCGATATATATATAAAATGTTCAGTCAATTACTGGCTAAATTCAATCCTCCGAAAAGACAGGAATCACAACAAAATAGAGAAAAGCCAAGCGGAGGTATTAAATGCTACAACTGCGGCAGGATGGGACATATGAAACGAGACTGTCGACAGCAGAACTCGGACAGACGAGTAACTGCTGTAAATGTAGAAGAGCAGCAGGAAAACTAAAGATGTCCAGCACCAAGTGGGCTGTGCTGGCTAGGGAACACGGTGCCCCCAGAGAAATAAAGATTTCCCAGCTGCGAAGAATTCCAAGTAGTCTGTTGTTGCAAGGATATGTGAATAGAAGAGAGTGCGTATTTACTGTTGACACAGGTGCTACGTCATCAATAGTGCATCCAGGGTTTATATCAGGCTTGCAGATTAAGAAGAAGCAAAATGAAGTAATTATTCGGACAGCCACGGGTGACAGGGCTGCGGTCCATGGAGAGGTCAATTTGGAACTGCAGGTTGGACGGTTGAAATTCAATTACAAAGTCATTGTGGCTGACATTACAGATGATTTGATTTTGGGACTGGACATCATGGGAGAGCAGAGGTTTATTGTTGACGTAGGGGAGCGAGTCTTGAAAATTGGAAATGAGGAATTTATCCTGGCAACCGCAGATGACCAATTCCATAAAGCAAGGTTATTGACAACACAGACGATTAAGATTCCTGCTCACTCGGAACAGATCATCGATGCTGCGTTGGAAGGAAATCCTGGAGGTTACCGTGTTGGCCTGGTGGAAGGTGACGAATCGATTAACTCCCTAACCAATATTGTTGTGGCAAGAACTTTAACCCGGACTAAAGATAAAATCCCAATTAGAGTCGTCAATTTAAATTCCCATGCAGTAACAATTAAAGAAGGCAAACCGATTGGCTCCTATGAACCGGTTATGTGGGTAGCAAGGTGCGAAGAACAAACGGAGGGAAATTCATCTACAAATATAGACCAGGAAGTTTTGACCTTGCTGAGTTACCAGTTGGAGCATTTATCTGAGGATGAACGAGAGGAAGCGATCAAGTTCCTGGAAAAGGAAAGTTCAGTATTTGCCAAAAGTACGGAGGCCCTTACAAAAACAGATATAGTCCAGCATCGGATAAATACTGGTGACTCACCCGCTATTCGACAACAACCTAGGAGGCTTCCGCTAGCAAAACAAGAAGAAGCCTCGGCAATGATAGATAAGATGCTACAAGATGGAGTCATTGAGGAGTCAACGAGTCCCTGGTCATCGCCAGTAGTTTTGGTTGCCAAAAAGGACGGAACGTTAAGATTTTGTGTCGATTATCGGAAACTGAATGATGTGACGAAGAAAGACAGTTACCCATTACCCCGGATTGACGACACGTTAAGTACATTGGCAGGCTCACGATGGTTTTCGACGTTAGACCTTAGAAGCGGTTATTGGCAACTTGGGCTTCATCCTGATGATAAGGAAAAGACAGCGTTTTCAGCAGGCAGCGGTCTTTACCAATTTACGGTGATGCCTTTTGGACTTTGCAATGCTCCGGCCACTTTTGAACGATTGATGGAATTTGTACTACGTGGGCTAACGTGGAAGACGTGCCTGGATTACATTGACGACGTGCTGGTTATGGGACGAGACTTTACAGAACATTTGAAAAATCTTCAAGAAGTATTTGATCGAGTCAGGAATGCACACCTGAAATTGAACCCGAAGAAGTGCCTTTTATTTCAGAAAGAAGTTAAATTCCTTGGTCACGTAGTGTCTTCGGAGGGAATACAAACGGATCCCGACAAAATTTCTGTCGTACGAGATTGGCCAAGGCCATCTAACCTTCATGAAGTACGAAGCTTCCTTGGCCTTTGCACTTATTATAGACGCTTTGTGGAAGGGTTTGCAGACATTGCGAAGCCATTACACCGGCTAACAGAGGAGAAAGTTCAGTACCAGTGGACACCAGAGTGTCAAACGGCATGGAGAAAATTGAAGGCAGCTCTATGCACTGGTCCTGTGCTAGCATACCCACAACAGAATGGACTTTTTATTTTAGATACAGATGCCAGCAATTCTTCGATTGGTTGTATGCTGTCCCAAATTCAGAACGGAGAGGAAAGAGTGATCGAGTACTTCAGCAAGGTGCTCTCCAAACCAGAACGAAACTATTGTGTAACCATGAAAGAGTTATTGGCCATCGTCAAATCAGTGAACCATTTTCATAAGTACCTCTACGGACGACATTTTAAAATCAGGACCGACCATGCTGCGTTGAAATGGATGTTGCAGTTGAGAACCCCGGAAGGTCAACTGGCTCGTTGGATAGAACGGCTGCAACTGTACGACTTTAAAATCGAGCATCGACCAGGAAGATCTCATAAGAACGCAGATGCTTTATCTAGAAGACCATGTAAGGACCACTGCAAGCACTGCCGCCATGTGGAGAAACAGCAGAGCATGGAAGTAGTCAACACTATTAAAATAGACATTCCAGATGATTGGACAACCGAAGCCCTGAGACAAGAACAACTGAACTTTGCAGAGATTGGGGCTATATTGAGAGCAAAGGAAAAGGGAATTCAACCAGAGTGGAAGGATATTTCAGACAAAGCAGTTGGATTGAAGACTTTGTTGGCACAGTGGAACTCACTTAGAGTTATGAACAGGCTGTTAAAAAGAGCATGGGAGAGCCCGGATGGGAAGTAAGTTGTTATGCGTCTAGTGATTCCCAGGTGTCGAGTACCGAAAGTACTTCAGGAAGTGCATAATGGAGCATCCGGAGGACACTTCGGCGTTAACAAGACCCCGAATAAAGTACGTGAACGATTTTACTGGGTAAATAGTCGTCAAGATGTTGAAGCTTGGTGTCGTAATTGTAAAATTTGTGCAGCCAGTAAGGGACCACAGACTAGAAGTAGGGGTGCAATGAAGCAATATAACGTCGGGGCTCCTTTTGAGAGGATTGCGATCGATATAACCGGACCATTCCCAGTAACCAAGGACGGTAACAAGTACATACTGGTTGCCATGGACTATTTTAGTAAATGGTCTGAAGCCTACGCAATTCCGAACCAGGAAGCGGTTACTGTCGCCAAAGTCTTGGTAGATAACTTGATATGTCTGTCTTGATATGTCTGTTTGGTGTACGCCTGGAGCTGCATTCAGATCAAGGGAGAAATTTTGAGTCAGGGGTATTTCAGCAAATCTGCAAGTTATTGGAAATACACAAAACACGGGCGGCAGCCCTTCACCCGCAATCAGATGGAATGGTGGAGCGACATAATAAGACTATGAAAGAACATCTCTCTAAAGTCGTTCATAAAAATCAACGTGACTGGGATCTCCACATACCGTTTTTCCTCATGGCATATAGAGCTGCTATCCACGAGACTACAAAACATACTCCGGCTCGTGTAGTATTTGGACATGAGATCAGACTGCCGTGTGATTTGATGTTTGGAACGCCAGGTGGAGAACGGCTTTCTGTCAACAGCTATGTAGATGAAGTGAGTGAACGGCTAAGGAATGTCCATGAGTTAGTTAGAGACCAAATCACCATAGCCAGTGACAGAATGAAGGCTCGATATGACCGTAAGGGTAGTTCAGAAGGGTTCAAGGCGGGAGATCTGGTTTGGCTGTACAACCCACAGCGGAAGAAAGGAAGGTCACCGAAACTTCAACCGCCTTGGGATGGACCGTATTCTGTTATTACCCGAATTAATGACGTCGTCTATCGGATTCAACAAAGCAAAAAGTCTAAGATGAAGATCGTGCATTTGGACAGACTGGTGAAATACATCGATGATTTTGAGTTGCCTGATCGGGACGATCAGGCTTAAGGAGGGGGCAGTGTTATGAATTACACCCCCTTGGAACTGGAGATGATACGCCTATGCCTACTAATAGTGACTGGAAAGAATCTAGAAAGAGCCATGGACTTTTCTAGATTGTGGTTGGAGAAGATTTTGGTTTAATCTAGAGGTAATTTCGGAGTATATAAGGCGCGATTACCAGCGCGGAAGAAGAAATTTATTAAAGAAGAAGTTTATAGAAGTGACGTTCGGTAAAAAGTGAGGTTAAATAAAGTGTAGAAGTTATTTAGAAGTATTCTATAGACAGTAAATTATTAAATAAAGTGTTAGTGTTTATCTCTTGTTGAAATTATTTAGAACCCACGGATTCATACAGGGTGTTTCCAAAAAGGTGAAAAAAACGCAACAATACATTCCTTAAAAGTACACTGCCCGACCCCAGACAGCACACGATATCCTGAGGATATCCTATCACAGTCCCATTGTCCCAGATTTGGGATTATCCCATGGACATATCCCCAGGTCATCCCAAGGTTGACCTGACTGGATATTAATGTCCTGTAAAGATCCAATTATGGATATCCGTAGGATATCTGCAACTGATTGCCTACGGATATCCTGACGAGATGTTAATATCCTACAGTTGTACAAAATACATATATCCTACGGATGTAATAGAATCGATATCCGTGGGTTATCCTGTCCAGATTGCCCACGGATATCCAACGATGGGATGGGATTTTTACCACTTTTTTTAAGAAACTTGTTTGTACAAAAACGGCAAAACATTAAACTATATTTATTTAGGCACACATTTTATTTTAGAATAAGAAATCGAAAATTTCAAAAATTTTGATTTTTCCTCGCCGGATAACTAAAAAAAATGATAATTTCAGTCAAAATGTTCCGAACAAAAGTAGTCTATTTTTGGTCAGGCAATCCGAATTTGCAATAAAAAAATAGGGGCTTCCATTTAAAAAACTATTTTGACCTTTTGAATGACCTGCAATCCTTCCACCTAAAGTCAAAGTGACATATATGCTGCAACTGCCCCCATCCAATTCTACAACTTTTGTTTGAAACATTTTTTCGTAAAGTGCTTTTATTACTCGAGATATTTGAAAGTTTCAGATTGAAAAAATCACCCGATATATAATACTTTTGTACACAATTTATAAATATATAGGTACATATAGAACATAAATAAAGGTATAAATATATAGAATAAACTAGAACAATGTCAAATTCAAATCGTTGAGTAAAAGAATGTGTATTCAGTGGTTGAAGTAGAAAGGTAAGCCAGTATCGAGCTGTGACCTAATAACATATGACGTCAGAATTACTTTTAAAACAATATTGAGTTTCTTACCTTTACTACTCATCAAATATTCTATCTAAATATTACTTTGTTCAGGGTTACATAAGAGTATAAGTAATTAATATAATTTTTTTATACAATTACTTGCTAATCATTTTACCTCGTGAACAGTTTATTGGCAAACTGAAACATTTTAAAATTTAGGCATGCGCACTTTGTTATCGTCGACCGCAGCATCACGCCATCGCGATTCCTGGTTTAATTTGCATTTGCAATTGTTTCGTGCATGTGCCATCGCTGGATTGCTGTAGAAGCCGTTTCTGTTTTTAAGAATTATATGTATATATTACTTATAATAAGTGTATATAACGTGCGTAGTGTAGTGTGTAGTGTAAGCAGTTATTTTCAGCGTTAAGTATTCTTGTGTTAAAATTAGCTTTTATAACGCCATTTAATTTTACTTAACCTACAAAACAAAATCAGTTTCTTTATTTCCATTTGAAAATTTAGTTGCTGTTGCAGGAATATATTATGGTTATGGAAAGCCTATATATCCAAATTTTTTCTTAAGGGATTTTGTTGATGAGGCAATATGTTTAACTAATAATGGTTTTATTTAAAAAAATAATATGATGACTTTTAAAATTAAAGCTTTTATTTGTGATGCTCCTGCAAAAGCGTTTATAAAATTGATTAAAGTTCATACTGGTTACTTTTCTTGCACTCAGTGTATCCAAGAAGGGGTATTTATTAATAACACTGTTTGTTTTACAGAAATGAATTGCGAACAACGCACTAACGATGATTTTGCTTTACAAAACCAAAAAGAACATCACACATGCACAAGTATTTTACAAGAAATTCCCAATATTGGTTTAGTGTCTTCATTTTCGTTGGACATTTTTGTTTTATTTTGTTACGTTTATTTTAAAATAATAAAAATATTGATAACATGTCTTATTTTTAAATACTACTCTAATATTAACCTTTTACAGCTATATTTAATAAGTTTTTAAGTTCTCTGGGTATTTTATATCGCCAACATCAGTTTAATTATTCTAAAAAATGAAAAGAGAGTGGTATGGTATGCTTCGCCAGTATACATCAGTGTGTCCCAGGATATACCTAGATGTAAGAAGAGGTGTAATGGACCAAAAATTTTCGAATTTTCGGATGGTATTTGGGGATTGAGACCTGCTTGTTGTAAATCTAAAGCGTACCAAAAATGGCTTGATTTGGTGTGCTACAGGGTGTTTTATAAGCAAAGTTGTAAAAATCACCACTAATAAAGTACCTTTATTTTCCAAAATATGAAAAAATCCCACTAAGAAAAGTTATTTAGAATGCAATTTTATACCTCTGTACCTACTAAATTTCAGAAATATAAAATTATTTTTTGAATCTTCCCATTTTTTTTGCGAATTAATATTTCATATTTAAAGTTGTGTAGGAGCAAATGTTAATAATCTCAAAAAGTAGGTTATTGGTAAATAAAATTTAGCTTCTACATACACAACATTAAATATTAATTCACAAAAAATAATTTCTATGCAGTTTTAATTGAATGGTTCAAGTTTCAAAAAAATAATTTTATATTCCTGAAATTTGGTACACAGGCATGAAATTGCATTATAAATAACTTTTCTTAGTGGAATTTTTTCATATCTTGAAAAATAAAGGTACTTTATTAGTGGTGATTTTTACAACTTTGCTTATAAAATACCCTGTAGACCAAATCAAGTCATTTTTGGTATACCTTAGTTTTATAACAAGCAGGACTCAATCCCCAAACACCATTTCAAAATTCCAAAATTTTTGGTCCATCCTCTTGTTACATCTATCCTGGGACACACTGTATATATAGTGACTAGGCTGCCCTCCTCAATGCCTCCACATTAGATCATAACATCAAAAAATGTGCTCTACTGACTGAGGACAGTGTCGATTTTTTCGAAATTTGTCAATAGAATGATTTAAGATGTAAATAACGTTATATGCTCATATCTTCAAACCATCACATTTATTGTTGTAAAATTGGGATAGTGCAGAGGTAACTTAACAGAACTCCGAGATGAATGGTGCAAGACGATACCAAAGAAATCGCTGTTCAGTAATCGAAATAGCAAAGACTGATCGAAAATTTGCTTTCAAAATTGGCAGCTCGTCCCCCTATCCATTGTGTGCTCCAAAGAGTAGGAAACTTAGCATTTCATGTCAAAATAATATTTTTGTTACTATTATAAATTTAAATGTGATATAGTTTCAAGTAAACAATACTAACATAATATGCTTTCAAGTAGTAAAAATATTATTTTTGCATGAAATGCAACAGTCTACTATGCAACGAATGGCATAGAGTATCAAGTTGCTAACATTGTTTGAAAGCAACTTGCAGTCTGGCTATTTAGGTAAACTACGCCCCAGAAAGCCTACAACGATATCCTGGGGATAGCATAAAACAGATCCTCTAAGGGTCCTAGGATACTCCTACGGATATATAAAAATACGTCCGTGGGATATCCTGAGGATATCGAAAGTAGTGTAAATTCGAGATCCCAGGGATAGCAATGGGATCATTATGGGATATCCTCAGGATATTGCTATATCCTGCTTCGATATCCCTAGGATGGCCGTAGGATAACTTTGTGCTGTCTGGGACATAAGATTTCGACGGAGCGAGCAGACTGTAGCAATCACAGTAAGTATAATTCTTTCTATTTTCGTCTTGGGGAGTCTGAAGAGTAACTCGAATCCCCCTTGTGAGTAGAGTTGATAGATATCATGGCGGCGACACGGCTCCGGCCTAAATTAAATAAAATTGTTGTCGTGTCACTAGGTTCATCTACACTACCACCATTACTATATGGCACTAGTCGCGCAAATCAAATGATTGAGGCTTGGTGGGCTATGCTTAGAAGACAAAATAGTCAATATTGGATGAATCGTTTCCAACAACTCAAAAATAATAGAATGTATAATGGCAGAATAGTTAATAAATCATTACTGCAATACTGTTTCATGGACTTAATACAGGTATGTACTTTTATTATTAAACAAAAAAATATAAAAAATTGAACTGCCTTTAAAAAAGAGAATGATCCTTATCTGTAATTTTTAATAAGTGCATTTTATTGCTGTCGTTCATTAATACATTGAGCGTGCTTCTTTATCACAATCACTCTCGGTTTCCATATGGTAACACACACACGATGACACAGTAACACGATGACTTCATATAGCATTAGCGGCACATCCGTCTTTACTACACAGGCCTTAGGTTTATTGTGAAGATGGATTCGAGTATGAGCTTTGTTTTGGTTCTAACATGAACGGTTCTAGAACATCATGCGCAGTAAACAAACAGTCATGCGTAGTACACTAAAATTCATAATTAAACTGCGCAAGACGGGAACGGTTCTAAAACTCTGAAAATTTAGAACCAAAACAAACCTTTGAAGTGGCGCAGAACAATGAACACGCCTTAGCCGAGATAAACGTGCCTAAGAGTTGTGCACCTGTTAGTCGATATTAAACTCGCCTAACAGTAACGCATCTGTTAGTCGAATTAAACACGTCTAATAGCCGAGATAAACGCAACTAAGAATCGTGCATCTGTTAATTACAATAAAACTTACCTAACAGTAATGTTACTGTTAGTCGAATTAAACGCAACTAACAAGCGACATAAAACAAGAGGTTTATCTTGGCCCTTCAGCGCTTCCGTATATATATGTTCATTTGTGATTTCTGTCTGGCAGCCACATTTCAACGTAAGCGCTCGTCCGCTCCCTCGTTGAAATAAATTCATATTTCAATAGATACTGCAGTATTAATCGACTTATTTTTTTTTCAAAAACTTTTTCAATATCCTGACTACATTTGACTCGATATATGTACACAAAAATTTTCAATAATTCACATAGATCACCGCATAGTGAAATTTTTGATGCGTATAATTGGTGATTGTATATTTATTAAATATTTTTGGAAAAATTTTCAACATTTTCGAAATTTCCAACTGACCATTAGAAGCGGTCAAGTTTTAAGTATACGAATGCAAAAAATCAATTTAATAGCTTATGTAGTTGAATTAAGACGGCGATAAGTGTTATAAGAAACGTAGTTTTTCGAATTGAAGTTCAGCCGCGTTTAAGGGCAGTTTTCAAAGTTCGGTCCTACTAAGAGAAGTTGTGAATTCCCATTTCCTATGCGTTGAAATGTCCTTTACATGATGTAGGTCTCATTTAGTTATACCTCGGTATCACTCAAACTCATCTTTTCGACTTGATTTTATTCCACTAGTTACTGAAGGCAGCAAATTAATCATATACCTCTATTAACTATAAATATAGTTAATATGTATATGAAATTAATGTACAATAATCAGAGATCGGAAAGTTTATCTCGGTGCCAGAGATGACTCTCATATATGCGTAATATTAAATTACAAACATTTGCTGAAACAATCAGAAAAAACGGTGAAATATTTATATTGCCAGCTACATTGTATTTTTGGTAACAAATTTAACTTAAAAACGGTAATAGTTCTTACAAAAACAAGTTAAACATATCTAGCAAGTAAAAAGACAATTTTGAATTAAAACACACACTTTCCCTAATAGTCCATGGCCGTCCCAAAAACGTCCCAAGTACGTACCCAGAGGACTTGAAAACGTACCGAGAACGTACTTTACCGACCTAAAACGTACCGAGGACATTTGAGGGACGTTCCGTGTCAGCAAAACGGGTTGTCCAGGACGTCCAACCCAGAACTTATGTGGGACGAATGTAGGTCTAGAGAGGACGTCCTGAAAATGTTGCTGGGACATACTATGCAAAACATATAGGTACCTCCTCATCCACCACTTTTAAGGTGTATTCACAGTAGAGGGTATTTATGTTCCTTTTTGGGTTTTCTAACCACATTCATTTCTTTCGAAATAGAATCCAGTGATTGGATTCTATTTCGAAGGGAATAAATGTGGTTAGAAAAGCAAATAAGATAAAAAATGACAATATGTGTTATATTTGATACTTTGATTTTGAGTTTTTTAAAAATATTTATTTAGTTACAGAGAGTCATCGATGACTCTGAATGAAAAATATAATTGTTGGTTTAAAAGTTTTAATGTAAAGGTGAGTATAATACTACATTTTGTAATGAGTTGAGTATAAGAACTGAATGTAAAAGCGTCTGCTGGTCATATTTATAACATAACAAAAGCATTGTCAGCTAGACGTTAAACAAAGGAAAAGCAAAGTTGCAATTTGGCATTAACTATGAGAATAGAAATATAAATAATTTATGTAACTTGATACGTGAGCTAAGCATAAGCAAAGGAAGTCGTTATCAGTTTATGTAATCTGATATCGTTAAGAAATGTACTTTGTAACTCTGTTACGTAGTGTTAATTTTTAATATAACAACTTCCCCCTTAATAAAAAAGTTGATTGTTATACAACAACTTTTGAATAGAATGATTATTGAATACAATATAAAAGTAATAATAAAACAAAATGAATATAATGCAAAGATAATAATAAAATATTGAGTGAATAAAATAATAAGCATAAAATAGAAACAATAAAAGTCAATAAACAGAAATTAGTGGTTCACTGGAAAGTCTATGATAACTCGATATCTTCTTCTTGAGGTTTGATACCGGGTCGCTTTCTTGGAGGGATTAAACTGGGGAATTCCATGAGCTTCTTGCTTCGTCCTGGAGGAGATGAAGGAGAATCGTCTGTAGAGGGTTCAGTAGACGTCTCTTCCTTCTACATTTACAAAACACGTAAAGTAGAATTATAGAAATGATAAATGTGATTGTGAAATAGGTGAACCATGACATATGTTTGGTCACGAAAGGTTCATTGATAAGATCGTCCAGATCTTTGGAATATTGGTCCAACTTGTTTTTGGAAATGTCCAAATCTTTGATGTTTAGGTTTTTAGTTTTAATGGTTTTAATTTGGGTAGTTGAATTTTGTCGGGCATCTGGTTACAACATTCAAACGGAATTTGCACAGGATGGGAACTGTCCTTAATTTCTGAAAGGTCCTTGGCACTGGCTTGTATTCTGGTTATACCTGCGAAGGCGTAACATCCAGGTTGTAGTTTAACAATTGAATTTTAATTGATTAGCTCCGTTGTTGTTTCTCTCTTCGGGAAACTAATTGTGATGTGTAGAGGTTCGGAATTTATTATGAGCCACGTGTTCTCTTCGAGTTCTTGAACATTGTACCCTTGACTAATAATGAAGGAGGTTTGGCAATTTTTCGGGAAATTTCATTGGTTGTTTCAGAATCCTAGCTTCACATATGGCATTCTGATCAATAGGATATGCAAACAGGTTCGAGCATAGTTTGGTTCCAAAATATAGGGGTTTGCATTCTTTTAGATTTGTTATTTGTACGTACATTAAAGAATCATCATCTCTCGCGATAAATCTTTGAGAAATAGATAAAATATGGTGAAGACCAGTTCTGTTATCAAATATGGGGATAGGGTATAAACAGTAGGTATTATAGTTTTGAAGTTCAACAAGTGATATTTTTTTTTTTGAACAAATATTAAGTTGCAATCTACTTGAAATGCTTTTAGTTCAATAATATCTAAATATTGAGCAACTGCCGATAATTTAATAGAAAGAGGCAAATTGTTTCTTCGCAAACTCTGTGAAATTTCTTGTAGACCTGTTATTAAATAATTAGGGTTATGATTGACAAATATATGATATATTGCCAGTAATTGTTCGCAAATGTGTAAAAATATTAGTTTAATTTCTAGAGCTTCTATGTTTCGTGTCATGATCGACTTTTTTATGTCCTTATTAAACATTTCTTCGTTAATTTGCAATTTTTTGAATGATTGAAAAGAAAATTATTATTATTATTATTATTTTTGATTACCGATGTTGTAACTGGAATTTGTTTTTGTTTCAGTTACATTTTCTAACTGGTGTTCGTCGATATTTAATTTATTAATACAGTTAGCATAATATTCACCATCTTCGACGTCTAGATTTCCAGTTATTGATTTGAAGATTGTGCCGATATCATTTAATATTCCGTGTTTGTATCTCTTTGTGTCTAGAAATACTCCATTAAATTTATATTGTATAGTCTTGGAAATTTGTGTCAAAAGATTAATGTCTGTTTTGACTTCGCTTCGAAAATGATCATTTTTCTTTATGAGCACCATCAAGAGTATTTGAAATCGTGTCTAAAATTCGTTGGTTCTTGTCGAAGGATAGTTTTAATGGATGATATATTTTTATGTACCAGTAATGTCTATTTTTCGTTTGTCAACACGATGTTCTTATCTTTATGGTAAAATACATAAACAGTGTTTTTGTTTATTGGTATTATTTTGTATTGAGCGAGTGTTGATAATAAATTTTATTTTCAGTATATGGCTTTATTCTATCGAAATTCACTTTAGTTTTTTTTTCATTTGTTTCAAGATTTAATAGGGTTTTCAATGTTTTTAGTTAAGTCTAGCCAATTGTATTTTACTATTTTCCTTCTTATGGTTTTGATGGTACCACGATGATTTTGCCTGAATGATTTTGATCTAAAATAATTGGATTTTCGTATTCATCAATAGTTTTAACATTTTGATAAATTACTATTTTTAAATCTTTCTGTGCAGAAATAAATTATAGAGTTTCAGGTATTGGAAGATCCAAATTATTTTCTACATAATATATCTTAGACAGGTTCAAAATGTCTTGTCTTATGAATAAAATTAAAAAGAGATATCCTATTATAAATTGAATGTCAAAAGGTAGATAAATATTGAAGCACTTCCTACGCATGATTTACTTGCAACGATATTATTTGAATTGCATAATTCGGGGTGTTCTTTGAAAATATACTCAATTATTTTATGATGCAAATCTTCGAATTTACTTTGTTGCAAGAATGTTATATTTTTGTGTACCCTGTATAAATGTTGTCTGTTCGAAATTTGAATTTTCGAATAATATATTAAAGAATTTGTTCAATATAGATTGAGAAAGATAAGATTACTCAAGATAAATTTTAAACGTTTTGAAAAATTATTGATTTGTAGGACACACTGTATATTTATTGATTTTTTTTTTTGAAGTTATAAGTGCCTTACTAATTTAAAATAATTTGTTCCAGTTTTAGGGTTCACTTTAATTTTGAAGAAATTTCTCCGTACGTTTTCATGATTTCTTGAACATTAACCATTTAGTATTATTATTTTGTGTTACATGTAAAACGTATATAATGAAATGAGACATTATAACGACTACAATACAAAACTAGAGAGTTGGATTTCATGCAGGTCTTGATAAAATGTTTTGTTTAAGAACATACCAGACGTGCTTGTATGCAGATTCAGATTATTGAGCATTTCTTGGAATCTAATTCAGATAATAAAATAATTGCTTAATTAGAGTTATAGTTAAACTATTCTGACTAATACAGTATTTTTATTTCCTACAGTTATAAAATTTAATCAAATAAAAATTAGATATTTTTTTTTGTTCGAGGAGTAAAACAGAGAGGTAAAATAAAATTGCCTGTTTATAAAATGATGTTAGAAGTCATTTAACTGGGAATTTAAATACTATAAAAATTGTACACAGTGTTTAGCGTATTATAGGTAATAAAAAAAATTTAAAAGTTTGTCGAAAAGGATAAATGAATTTAATGAAAGATTGTTATAATTAAGTATAGCAAATTTTAAATATTTTCTTTTAATGAAATATTTCGTTTGGGCAACTAAAAATTCTTAAGGCATAATTTCGAAATAGTTGTTTACAAAAAGAATTATTTTTTTTGTGTACATAATATTTGATAATAGGTGCTTAATTTTTTTCAAGGGGTCGTTATGTGATTATGGGACGAAACCTGGTATCACATATTAAGTTTAAATATTGATCTAAATTTTGGAATAGGTTCGAATTTTAGGTTTGAAAATTCAATAATTTTTGGTATTGTTTTAATAGGTGTTAAAAATGAATTTTCATTGTTTTTTGTCATAATCATGGGTAGTTTATAAAATTTTCCTTTATTTTTATTACGCGAGATTGCGTGTTTATTTCTTAAGTAATTCTTTATACTCTTAAGTGTTTTTCCAATTTGTTGTTTCATTTCAGACATACTTTTTGAAACAGTTATTCTCGCTGGTAGTTTCGAATTATTATTCGAGATGTTAGGATTTATAGTTTTCAAATTAGGTTTCTTTTTGATATGCGATTTTGTATCTAACAACGAATTATTTATTTGTTGGTTGACCACTCGGGAAGTTAAATTTGAAATATTAGCTATTTTCTGTTCTGGTATATCATTAATTTTAGCGATATTACAATTTGGTTGAAATATTTTTTCTGTGCGTGGTTCAACGAAAATTAAATTTTGATCTTTGTTTTGGTCTGAAATAGGATTTTCAGGTTCGCGTTTTAATTTATAAACTTTTTCAGAACGACCGTCAATTTGGATTTTATTTTGATTTTTCATATTGCCTGAAATTTGATTCTGAATTTGATTTTTAATGTTAGAATTTGTAGTTGGTTGCAAAGGTAAATTTTGCGTTATTTTGTTGTTTGTGTTATCTTCCGTAACTTTAAATAGCGGTACGGTTTTGAAATTCGTGACTAGTTGCTTATTTTTAAAATCTATTTTACAGTCATAGTGCTCTAAACAGTCTGCGCCTAATAGTCCGTCAAAGTCTATGTCTACATTGTGGATATAAACTTTGTGTGGATCATTTTCTACGAAAGGCACGAGAACAGATTCGCTAATAGTAATTCTCCGATCGCCTATGCCTTGTAAGGTTAGATTTTCTGGAAATCTTCGTTTATAATTTTCAGCCGTTTTTGGTTTAAAAACAGACATACCTGCACCTGAGTCAACTAAAATTTTGAATTTATTTGTAATATCGTTAATATAGTACCGGGGTTTTGCATTTATGGTTAGTAATGCGTGTGGTGTTTTTACATGAACTTCTGTTTTGGGAAGTTCAGGGACGGCTCGGAATTGTCGTTGAGGTTCATATTTTGAATTTGGTGGGAAATTTGGTCCAATTCGTAATTCGTTGTTGGAGTATCCGTGAGATACTCCGGACTTTTGCAAAAATCCTGAGGATTAGCAGTATAATCCTCCTGTGGTAAGTGAGAATTAGCAGTATAATTCTCTTGTGGTAAGTGAGAATTAGCAGTATAATTCTCTTGCGGTATCTGAGAATTAGCAGTATAATTCTCGTACTGTTCCTGAAAATTAGTTGCATAATTTTCCGAAAAATTTTGATTATCTTCAAAATTAAAATTGTCGTACGTTGTATCAACGTTTTGATATTCAGGGAAATAATCTTCGTACTGATTGAAATTATATTGGTTATCATAAGGTTCATAATTTAAATGGTGAGTTTTTTGTTGATTGAAACGGTTAAAATTCGGGTTTGGTTGTATCGCTGATGGTCTTTGCTGTATAAAATTAGGATTCGGTCTAATTGCTGAGGGCCTATTTTGTTGTGTTTGATTAACTTGACTATTTTGTGGATAGGTTCTAGAATTTAATTGACTAGTTTGTTGTGCGAAATTTTGAAAACCTGTATTACCTTGAAAGTTTGGTCTTTGGAAATTTTGTGAAGTTGATGGCATGAATAATTGTTGTTGCCTTGTGCGACATTCGTTTATTATATGCCCGCTGCGTTTACAAAATGAACAAAATTTTTGTTGGAAATTTACGTTTGGTCGTTTTTGTTGAGGAGGCACTGGATTTTTAACATTATTATTATTATTTTTGGAATATTTTTGGGATTCAAAATAAGAGAGTTGTAATTCTCTTCTAATCCTATTTATTGCCTGTAACATACTTGTTGGGTTTCCAGCGCGTATTATTTGCCCTAATTTTGACTCTAAACCCGTCAACAAAGTGTTCAGGGTCATAGTTTCTATTAATTCTGATTGCGATTGTTTCTGCTCACCAGATAAACGTTGTTTTTGTATGGCCGCATGCATTTTCGCGTTATGCGTCTGTAGACGCGCAACAAAAGTTAATGCAGATTCACCTGGCATTTGGTGAATGCGCTGTAAGTCTTGGATTAAAGATGTTAAGTCGCGAGAGTCTCCGAAATGAGTTTCGAGCAAGACTCTTATCTCTGCCCATGTATCGGGGTTGCGAGAATTTATTAATTCGGCAGCTCTGCCACGCAATTTATTTTTTATATGTAGCGTTAGTAAAATTTTTTGGTCATTGATTGCCATGCCTTGTGCATAAATACAAGAATTTAAAAATGTTTGTAAATTAATGGCATTGCCATCGAATTCCGGTATGACGGAGAAAATTTCAGAGAGCTTGTAAGGCTCAATTTGCTCTATCCTTGCACTTTGTACTGTTTGTGTAGTTTGTGAAGTTTCTGGCATTGTTGCTTTTATTTAGAGATTACAAAAAAAAATTAATTAAATGTTAACTTGAAATTATTTTTAAAAAAATGACCTTTTTAGAAAAGGAAATTAGTTTTAATAAAATTATTTAGGTAGTTTGTGTATTAACTGTATAATACACGGTGACGTATTAGCAGTATAATACGTTTCTTATGCTAATTAAAATTAAATTAAGGTTGTTGCGTATAATTATATTTGGTAAGAGAACTGTGTTTTGTTCGCTGAGTGTATATAGCACTTTTATAAAATAATTGTGAGAAAATAATAAAATAAAACGAGATGATTCTTAAAATGACTTACGTTATTGTCTTCATTCGTAGATTCTGTTTTCTTCTAAAGGATTGGGATCCACCACCTCTGTCCTGAAGTACTCCTTATTCTCTCGGGCTTTCCCACTAGTTAGGCACCTTCTTCAGATGAACTCCTTGTTCTTTTGGGTAGTTTTCCTCGAGTTAGGCTCCGTCAACAGGGTGTTTTGAAGATCCTACCACGACTGCGCCACTGTTATATTTGATACTTTGATTTTGAGTTTTTAAAAAATATTTATTTAGTTACAGAGAGTCATCGATGACTCTGAATGAAAAATATAATTGTTGGTTTAAAAGTTTTAATGTAAAGGTGAGTATAATACTACATTTTGTAATGAGTTGAGTATAAGAACTGAATGTAAAAGCGTCTGCTGGTCATATTTATAACATAACAAAAGCATTGTCAGCTAGACGTTAAACAAAGGAAAAGCAAAGTTGCAATTTGGCATTAACTATGAGAATAGAAATATAAATAATTTATGTAACTTGATACGTGAGCTAAGCATAAGCAAAGGAAGTCGTTATCAGTTTATGTAATCTGATATCGTTAAGAAATGTACTTTGTAACTCTGTTACGTAGTGTTAATTTTTAATATAACATATGTAATTACCATCTAGAAAAATTATTCAAACAGATTGATTTTAATACTTACTTGGTATTTTTATTTATCAACACCAAATGACAAATTTATGCGAACATTTTATTTTTATTGTGCTATTGAAAAATAAGTTATGGCATTTGTATTTTTTTAAAATTAACTTCTTACTCTACAAATTCAATTAAGTGTCAAGTGTCAAAAATACAATTTTTATGGGATTTAAAAGTTATATAATAATATTATAATACCTAGTACAGTATAATATAGAGTTATATATATACATTAAGTCATATTGAATATTATATTATAAGAAATAAGCCAAGTGTGCAATAAAACGTAAGATAAATGTATATCTCACCTTCTCTTAACGTTTTGCACACTTCATCTTTTTATAATTATCTTAGTTTATATATTATTCTATAATATTCTCCCTTTTTTGACACCATCTCTGTTCTTTCTTTTGCCTTCTTCAATCACGATGTAATATAGCCATTTCGGTGTGTAAAAAATTTATAACTTTTTTATTTATTGATAGATTTTGTTCAAAAACAATAGATTTCTTCCTCTGGCTAACAGTAACTTACTGTTCAAATTTCAATGCAATTGCACTTTCGTTCTTAAGTTATCGTGCTTACAAGAAACATGACGGACGGACAGACAGACAGACGGGCAGACAGACGGACGGACATTTTGAAAGTTGTTTAGAATTCGATCACCAACACAGTGATATGAATTTTTTTTCTCTGCGTGCAATATTACTGGTTTTAGAAATGTGCCGATCGAATGCAATACCTATACTCTTCGTTTTTGTATTTGCGAAGAGTAAAATAAGAATTGAAGTGAAAACTAAAGACTGAAATGTCTTTACGCCGCGCCGTTTCTAGAGATGTGGGCGCTGTTGTGGAAAATCTAAAGTGACGCTTCCTACTTCAAAAGTATAATAATACAGAGTGTTGCATCATGAGAGGGACATAGTTTAATGGGAGGTAGAGAACATAGTGGTAATAAAACTCAAAGATATGAATAAATCAACTGTATAAAGTTTACTAAGCCATCTTCTAATACCTTTTGCTCTATGATTAAAATTTGTATGAATTTTGTGATTAGTTCCACATTAAAGCTGAGACTTTTCTCTACATTTTATGTTATTTTAATTTTCTTTAGCGGCTCTGAATAGTAAGAATTATCGATTGATGTGTCCGGTCTAAACGGCTTAAGGCAAAAATTTGTAAAGACCTTTTTTGTTGAGAAAGAGACGAGCTACAGCTCTTATTGAAAACTCCTTTCTCTATTTTCAATATTTTAGCCGCTAGAGCAAAAAAAAACCGGAGATCAAAAAGTTTCCAATTTTTTAAAAAATTTCCCGGAACATGTAAGTGCAAAGAATGCATCATTTCATTCTACAGGTTATTACTTACTTAAATCGAGATGATCCTTTTATTAGTTTTTGCGAGGTTTCTACAAAATTTTACGTTCATTGCCTGTACTATGGATTTGTACTACGGTTTGCAAAACTGCGATCTGGGATGGTCTACCCTTTCCCTTTATTAAATGTTGACGTAAATGTCAATAATTGCCACAGTGTAGGTAAAAAGCTATTTTGAAATGTTTCACAATTTCGGCGGCGTCATATAATTAAAGGAGATAAAGCCACCGCAATGACGCTCCGAGGCACAAGAGGCCGAAGCTCCAGATCCTGGATAATGGGTAAGTATAACTAACCCTTTATCTGTTTCAGTCATCTTCAAGCCACACCGCAAGGATACAATGACCAAAAACATCCAATTACCAGATCCCGGGGGTACCAAGCAAACAACCAGCTCGGTACCCTTATTACCCTAGCCCGTGCCGGCTTCTGATGCTAAGAAAGCGTGCCTGGCCGAACACAATCCTGTTCACACTTCCTTCCGACGAAATCGGAGCACATGATGCCAATTGGCACCCAGGGCTTCCCACTAGTCAACACCCCCCAAATCCCTTTCAAACTCCGAGAGGGTTCGGTAACAGCGTTCCCTCTCACGATAGACGAAAGACGCTCCCTGGAGCCTATACATGCCAGTGAAGAAAGAAGGCCAAGACAGAAGAGCGCCAGAAGAAACGACCCAGTTGGCAGGGTCCATAATAGCCATGCAGGACCAGAGGAGGTTTGCTAACATCGCCAATACCGTCCACATTTGCGCCATAGCCATTTCCTTTACATGAATTCTGTAATAATATTGGCAAAAAATATAACGTTAAACTTATAATAATGTTATTAATCTGGTAGCATTAGTCACAACATATATTTCTGCTTCTCTCGGTCTTTGGTATTATTTGTAGAATCGATCATTCATATAAAGAGGTGTTCTTAAAATTTTTAAATGAACAAGGGAATCTTTCAAATGCAAAAGTCGGTTAAACAAAAAAAATGTTCACATTTAAACTGTAATTTTTATTAAATAGGACACCAAGAAAATTATAACAATTTATTTTAAATATAAGCTTGCCATTAGGTGGCATATATTAGTCTTAATGTTTTTTGCCAAGATTTCATCTGAAATGTTAATTTTTCTTTTATTTGCGCAGGGGCTGCTGAAGTCGCTAACGCTTCAAAGCCTTGGAAGGACACCGAAATGGCTATTACATCGTGATTGAAGAAGGCAAAAGAAAGAACAGAGAGGGTGTCAAAAAAGAGAGAATATTATAGAATGATATAAACTAAGATAATTATAAAAAGATGAAGTGTGCAAAACGTTAAGAGAAGGTGAGATATACATTTATCTTACGTTTTATTTCACACTTGGCTTATTTCTTTCATATCACTGTGTTGGTGATCGAATTCTAAACAACTTTCAAAATGTCCGTCCGTCTGTCTGCCCGTCTGTCTGTCTATCCGTCCGTCATGTTTCTTGTAAGCACGAAAACTGCATTGAAATTTGAACAGTAAGTTACTGTTAGCTAGAGGAAGAAACCTATTGTTTTTGAACAAAATCTATCAATAAATAAAAAAGTTATAAATTTTTTAAATTAAGAGAATTTTTTTTAATGTTTTGTAATTAAACTAAAAATGTCTAAAACTAATATTATTTACAAAAAAAACTGCGAAGAGTATCCTACAGAATGCACAACAGTTATATAAAGTGCAGTAAATCGGCGAAGAGTATAATAGTTAGCTTTGTTTAATATCTTATATAATGCCCAATAGACATTTTCCAGACAAAATAACAGGGCGATTCGAGATACGTTTTTGCGGAGTACAGTGAAAATATTTCTAGACCCATATGTTATGCTACTTGATTTGAAGCAGAAGGAACATCTGTCATCATCAAAGTTCTCTACTACGTGACTTCTTATGAAGTAACATTGAATAAATGTAGATCTAGCCTATTTGCGAAATCCATCTCTAAGAGTGATTGAAATCTCGCATCGTCCCCACCAAAGAGAAGCAGCAGCATGTCATCAGCATTCCAGGAGAGTGTACCATCAGATTCAAGAATGGTACGGAAGAACCAAAAATTTGTTAGATTGGGGTTGGAAAAGTACAAGAGTACAACAAGTATCACCAAGTGGCCTGATACCAATTACTACCTTGGAAGACTGCGCCGCAAGAGCTTCTTATGACGATATCCTGTAAACGTACAAAAAGGTTGCAAATCAATCTGCTGTCGGAAATTAGGACTGCGCTGTTCATCGATTTGTGGAAACTGTCGAAGCCAATCCTACTGTACTAATGTTGACATTGAATAAGAAGACAATCTGGATCTGGAACATGATGAATTGATGAGACACTCGATGTGCAATTGGAGTATTTGAAGTGCGATGTGGAACGGACGACGATTCTTCAGACGTTGATTAAGGCAATGTGGATTGTGTATACATCCAACCACCTCCTTATTGTACCACCACTCTTCCTGGAAAATGCATATTGGACATTAGGTACATAAGATATGGCATAAGAATTGAAGTGAAAACTAAAGACCGAAATGCATTTACGCCTTCTACGATAAAGCGCTAGCGTTCATGACTTCAGGCGGCTAGTGCTCGAAAAGCATTGGTGCGAATGGTGCGATGGTCCGAACAAAACTATGTATAGGACCTCTTTTATAGAGAATTTTAATATCTTCACTTTTGTATACCACCATTTCTCACGTAGCGTGAATAGGACACAAGTTATCTCTTGGTAACCAGACTTTGCTATCTACTTAAATTGCAAGGGTATTTGCCGACATCGGGAGTAATCACACTTCTGATGTTTTTTTGTCCTTAAAACAAATACTATTAAGAAAAGATCCTATGATTACTAGTTAATGAAATAATGGCTGCCGTCTGAACTACTACTACCATTTTGTGTCGATACTCATTGCAACAAATTATAAATTAAAGACAAAGAGGATTAGATACAATGAAAGGCCCAATAAGGCCACAATGTATTTTCCATACAACAGTTTCAACACTGGTACGCGTAACTAAATTCCCCCACTACCACCCTTACAGCGCGGGTAATTTAAACTTGGAGACATCAAACCTGGGTCACTAGCGAAGGAAAAGAAATGTACTTAAAACGTAAAAAATATGTATTATTTATTGTCACTTAACTACAATACAAATATTATATTAAAACTATTAACTTAATAAGTGAATATATTGTTATGTTTTATTATTATGATTGATTAAAAATTTGATGTGAAACCATTTATATCTTCCAAATCAATACCACTAACTAAAACAACAATATTCAATTCTTAATTATCTCTGTAGCTCCGGCTATGCAATTCCACCTCAGATTGCAGGTTCAGGTTTCTATGTTGGAAATTCCTTTATTTTTTTTTATAAAATTAAAATTTCAATTGGCTAAAATTTTTATTTATTACAACCCTTTAATTTCTTGATATAATTATATGAATGTGATAATTTATAAATAATTTTGATTTTAATACCTTTCACTCATTTCTTTCTTCGTAGCTACAATTCCTATCCTTCAAATCCTCTTAATTATTTCTTCCTTCACTTTTCTCACTTCTCCGACTAACCTTTATATTCTTTTCTTCTCTTCAAACTATTTAACTCCTTCCTTCTACTTATTTTCTCCACCTTACAATTCCTATCCTTCAACTCCTCTTAATTATTTCTTCCTTTACTTTTTTCACTTCTCCGACTAGCCTTAATATTCTTTTCTTCTCTTCAAATTATTTTATCTCCTTCCTTCTACCTATTTTCTTTTCCAAATTTCAAAACTTTTCTCACGTATCTGCCGTATCTATTGATCTTCTTTCTTCTACTTATTTTTCTCTCCAAAATTCTCAAATTTTTAATTCTTTTTCAATCTTCAATCTATTGATTTTCTCTTTTTTTTTTCTTTTTTTTTTTGTCATCCTTTTTTCTTTTCAATCAAGAAGCCAAAGTTTTTTTAAAACAACTAAATTTAGATTATTATTACAAACCTGACCCCTTCAGCACAAAATTAGAATTTTCATTGTCAGTGTCATTAAATTATAATAACCTCAACATATGACATACAAAAACTATAAAACAAATTCCCTAACTTAAAAACAATTCTACCAAACTACAACAACTATATAACAATTCAAAATATTTCAATTGCCTCATCAGATCTTTACCAAATCTGGAAGACATAAATAACTCCACAACACAAATATGCAACATTGCAAATACATAGCATTTCCCTCCCCAAATCTTAAACTTTTACTTAGGTAAAATGTTTAAAATTTCTTAAAACAAACGTATTTGCAAAATAAAATCTTTCACCAGTTTAATCGTGTAAGTCTACTTGTGTCTTAATTTCTTGGTGTATATGGATAAATCATTTCTATATGAAATTTACCTCTTATATATGTTCACTATTTATATGTCTCAATTCATATGTATTTTCATTTAATAGTCTATGTATTATATAAGGACCTTCATAAGGAAATATAAATTTTGCACATAATTTCTTGTCAAAATTTGACACCTTTAATCTTTTTATAACTACTAAGTCCCCTTGTTTATGCACTACACGTTTCTTAATTTTTTTATTTTCTCTAGCCTGATATTTTATGCATTTCGTTCTAATCTAATTTTTATTTGATTTCTCATTTGATCTAATTCAATCCCAGTTTCAAAATTCCATGGTCTGATAGGTGGAATACCAAACATAATTGTTATCGGCGGTACTTCTGTAATCGTACTTGGAACATTATTTATAATGTATTCAACATTTGATAAACATAATAACCAATCTGTATGATCATTGCGTATGGTAAATCTTAAAATTTTAGTCACCTCTTGTATATATCGTTCTGCTGGATTTGCTTGTGGATGTCTAATTGTAGTAAAACTTAATTTAATTTGTTTACCTGTCAAATAATTTTTTAATGTCATTATCAAAATACGTCGCGTTATCAGCTAAAATTTTCTTTGGTATTCCTACCGATTTGAAATATTTGGAAAGTAATTTACAAACCGTATTTGTATTACATCTTTTTGCAGGATAAACTTTTGTAAATCTTGAAAAAATATCCACTATAACTAATATGTGTTTATGCCCTTCTTTATCCTTAATCAAATTATTTATAAAATCCATTGCTATTATGTCGAGAGGTTCCTTTGTCAAAATACTATTTACTTCATTTCTGTTTTTGTAATTTTTCGTCTTCCCTAAACAACAATCATGGCATAATGATATGATTCTTTTTGTTAATTGTAAATCGTTTACAGAAAAAAGTTTCTCTGAAAATCATCCAAGTTTTCTTTACACCAATATGTCCAAAATGATTATGCAAATCATTTAAAATATTCAACGCCAAATTATCATGTATCACATATTTCTCTTCATTCATAACTGTTTTAATCAATAAATCATTTTTTATACTATAACCCTTATATTCACCTAATTGTACTACATTTCTAAGTTCATTCAAATATCCCTGGCTTCCCCTGATCCTTTCATATGTATATAAATTTTGTTCGACTAATAGATAATTTAATCCTATGATAAAATTATTCTTTTTGTCTATGTCTATTTGTTTATTTCGAGTTAGTGCATCTGCAGTTATATTTTCTTTACCTGGTCTATGTTTGATAGTAAAAGAGTATTCTTGAATTAAAAGAGACCATCTATAAATTCGATTGTTTGCAAACCTATTTTTCATAAGTGAACATAATGCTGAATGATCAGTTTCAATTGTAAAATGATTTGAAGTTAAAATATAGCATAGTCTAGATAAGCTATAAACCAAAGCAAGCATTTCAACCTCTGATGTTGAATACCTAGTTTCATAAGGTTTTAAAATTCTAGATATAAAACATATTGGCGTTTCAATACCATTTACAATTTCAGTAAGTTCTGCTGCAATAATTTGTTCGGAAGCATCTGTACGTAATATAAAAGGTAAATTAAAATCTGGACTGTGTAAAAGTAAATTATCATGAAAATTTATTTTTAACTTATTAAATGCCTCTTGTCGTCTAGTATCCCATTCCCATTTTATATCTTTCCTAAGTACCCAGATAGCACAAGATATTCTAAGAATAATCTGAAAATCTTCCCAAAAAATATTATTCGATTAATAATAAAAAATATCTTTAAATTATACTCTGAATAACCAAATAATTTATTATTATTTTTAGAATATATTCTAATAAATAACATTAGAATAATTGAAATACATAAGTATGGAATATATTTTGAATATATTTTATGAATAATTGCAAAACTTATCTTTGGATTATTATTTTAAAAATACTTCATAAAATAATATGATAAAAATATTTTAATAAGAGAAGTATAGAATATGTTTGAAATATATTTTATAAATAATTTAATAGGTTAACTTTTGACTAATCGTGAAATCGTAGGTTTATATGGCGACAGGCGTGCTTCGTGCTTGACAATTTGGGGTTTGCTTGTTTTATTTCATTGTTCGTTACGTTTGCGATTATGTGCAATCAAAAAAACAATTAAAGAAGGTAAGTGAATCGATAAATTTTTTGTATTTAAATATATATGTATCTTGGATATAGACAAATCATTTTTGTCAGGCCATCAACATCAATTAGCCTAACCTAACTTTATAAAGCTATTTTAGCTGGTTTTAAAATGAATATTTGTTTCCGTTATTAGGAAGGTATTAAACTTCACTTCTTTACACAACAATCCTTTTTTTAAATATGTGTCTGTTAAAGTAGTATTATATGGTAGGCAGTATTATATGCAACTGAAAATAAGCAGTACGCTTCCGATTGATCTCTGGCTAAACTTATTACTAGGTCAGTGTCACTTTTAATGTTTACATATTTTAGGTACGTAATTTATTCTTCTCTTACGCATTATTATTTAAAAAACCAACAAATACAAAGAATGACCTACTAATCAGTTTGGACGTTATCTGTCCCGTGCTGGAATCTTAAATTCAGATGCGTATACTGTTCTGTTTTTAAAAATTTGCTCGTGGTTTATAAAGTACCATTAGCACATGTCTATAAATGAAAGTTATAGTAAAGTAGTAAACAATTTTGTTTTTTTATTAACAGGTGAACAATCTGGCGAAATTGGGTGGTGGAACGTATTGAGGGTGGAGAAGATTTTTGACAAAACTTATCTCAGGGGATGTTTTAATATTATTTACTTTACATGGGCATAGAGACTGGAGAAAACCTTTGGAGATTCTATTTTATGCAATGTGATTATTGGTAAGGCTACGGTTTTATATATGCACATATTTTTTTCTGTTCTATTTAGTGTGAATGTGTGTGAGGCATTATATGAAACAAAAGATGACATATCCAATTTCTCCATACTACACTGCTTAATTGTCTAATGCTATAAAATGTATGGGTATATGGTATATGTTCAATTTCAGATGCAGTTTAAAAAAATAATATTGAGGTCACTTCAAAACAAATTGAAGTTTATGGCTAACTAAAGAAAAGAAAGAAAAACCAGAACCGCTAGTAAGTAGTAGCCTTTGCATTCTTCAAATAAGCTAGCAGAGACCTACATGGACTGAAGTATGTATATTTATTATATCATTCTTCTTCCAACGACTAAATTTACTATTTAAGTTTTGTTCCATTATTGGAATTTTAGAAAATGTTACGAGAGTAAATATTTAACAAATAAATCTTTAACCCAATTATTAGGAGTGTCTTATTTTGCTTTTATGTAATCTATATATTCCTTATCTAAAATATTTATAAACTGCCTGAAATGTAATTATTGTATTTTTTAAAGAATAAGTTAAAAATGTCCGTATTTGAACATTCTGTATAACAAATTATTCCAAAATGAAAATATTTGTAGTTACTCTTGTAGGTCATTTTCTAGAAAGAAACATGCGATAGGGAAATCTTTATTATTTTTGGCCATAACCCTTTTTTCTTAGCACGTGTATTTTAAAAACTATTAGACTACCCAAGTTGAACCATAACAAGACTATTACTATGAATTTTCACTCAATAATTTCAGTTTGCAAAATAGTTAGATTTAAATTTAAAGATTAGGTATGCTAATCTTCCTATTTCGTAGTTTTTAATCTAGCAATTTTGGAAATTAATGGAATTATTGAGTGGAAACTCTAGTAATAGTCTTGTTATGGTTTTACTTAGGTAGTCTTATAGTTTTTTAAATGTACGTGCTAAGGAAAAAAGTAATGGTCAAAAATATTACATGATATTATTCTGCATTAATATAAAGATAACCTGAAAATATGATCCAAGATTAAACATGAAAATATCCTAAGAATAATTTAATATTATACACATATAGTTTGGGGTTAGTATAAAGATAACTTGAAAATATAATCTATGATTAACCATAAAAATATATTCTCAAACTATTCTAGATTCTCCAGAGAATACTGTGCGAATTATTCCGAAATTATTCTAAAGAGACATATAGTTGTACCGTTTGTTACTTCTAGGAATATCCTTAAAAGATAATAATTATTTTCGTGTTATTCTAAGAATAATGAAATATTCTGTAGGAATATCTTAGGAATAACATAAGTTTATGTTTTTGCTATCTGGGTAGTTCTATCAAAGTTACTTCTAATTCTGAAAGTCTAGGTACAAACTTTTTGTAATAATTCAATATACCTAAAATTCCTCTTAACATCTTTAAATTTTTTGGAGTAGGATAATCTTTGATTTCCTTTATACGTTCTTTTCCTATAGATATTCCTTGCTGATTAATAATATAACCCAAATATTTTACGAACGTTTTGTAAAATTCACATTTTTCTATATTTAATTTTAAACCTGATTCATTTAATGCCTTTAAAATTATATTTAAATGTTCTAAATGTTCTTCTACTGTATCTGAAAATATAAGAATGTCGTCTATATAGTGAAGACAAAACTTTTCATATTTATCCAAAATTGTTTGCATTGCTCTAACCAAAGCAGAAGATGCCGATTGTAATCCAAATGAACTACTTTAAACTGATAAATATGTCCATCTACACTAAAACCAGCAAATCTACGAGACTCTACATGTAATGGAATA
Organism: Stenurella melanura; assembly: GCA_963583905.1. Lineage (NCBI taxonomy): Eukaryota > Metazoa > Arthropoda > Insecta > Coleoptera > Cerambycidae > Stenurella > Stenurella melanura. The sequence continues at coordinate 93,711,551 of OY757310.1, read as the reverse complement.
AGCCAAAATGAATTCCTCAAATCTAATTTTGAAAATATAGTGTTCTTTCCAATCCTATAAAGCATAGTTTCTATAGTTTGTGGAGAGTCAAATTGTGATTTCGTTATTTGATTTAAATTTCTAGCGTCAAGACATATCCGTATAGAATCATCCTTTTTAGGTAGGTACTATTACCAACGGATTTATAAAGTTTGTTTTTGCATATCTATTTCCTTCATACCCTCTAATATCACATGTTCTACTTCTACTCTTACTTCCCCTTTAAATTCCTTAGTTGCTTCTAGTATTTTTGTATCAATTTTCTTAGTTATCTCTTCGTTAACTTTTTCTAAACTTACTTCTATGTTCTTAATTCTTTGATCCACCTTATTCTGCAGCTCTAATATACTATTTTCTAACTTCTTATTGTTCTCATCTAATCTATTTTCCATTTCTTGTTTGTTTTCTTCCATTTTCTTGCTATTTTCGTCAAATCTATTTTCCATTTCTTGTTTGTTTTCTTCCATTTTCTTGCTATTTTCGTCAAATCTATTTTTCATTTCTTGTTTGTTTTCTTCCATTTTCTTGTTATTTTCGTCAAATCTATTCCCTATCATGTTCATTAACTGTGTAAATTTGTCATCATTTTGTGCTTGTGTCATTTGTGCTGTGTCAACTTGTGAAGTTTCTGGCATTTGATCTTTATTTTCCATCTTTGTTTGTTTTCCTGATCGTAAGTTCATAAAATATTTTGCACAATTGAAAATTAATACTTACTAAAATTATCCTATTTAAGTGACATTTGTATTGACAAACAAAAAAAACTTTTTTCCTTTTTTTTTTCTAAATTTTTAAATAATCTTGTCTAACCGACCTGAAATGAAATTTCCGAAATGCCCCACGTTGCTGTGCCAATTATTGTTATGTTTTATTATTACGATTGATTAAAAATTTTATGTGAAACCATTTATATCTTCCAAATCAATACCACTAACTAAAACAGCATTATTCAATTCTTAATTATCTCCGTAGCTCCGGCTATGCAATTCCACCTCAGATTGCAGGTTCAGGTTTCTATGTTGGAAATTCCTTTTTTTTTTTTATAAAATTAAAATTTCAATTGACTAAAATTTTTATTTATTACAACCCTTTAATTTCTTGATATAATTATATGAATGTGATAATTTATAAATGATTTTGATTTTAATACCTTCCGCTCATTTCTTTCTTCGTAGCTACAATTCCTATCCTTCAAATCCTCTTAATTATTTCTTCCTTCACTTTTCTCACTTCTCCGACTAATCTTTATATTCTTTTCTTCTCTTCAAACTATTTAACTCCTTCTTTCTACTTATTTTCTCCACCTTACAATTCCTATCCTTCAACTCCTCTTAATTATTTCTTTCTTTACTTTTTTCACTTCTCCGACTAGCCTTAATATTCTTTTCTTCTCTTCAAATTGTTTTATCTCCTTCCTTCTACCTATTTTCTTTTCCAAATTTCAAAACTTTTCTCACGTATCTGCCGTATCTATTGATCTTCTTTCTTCTACTTATTTTTCTCTCCAAAATTCTCAAATTTTTAATTCTTTTTCAATCTTCAATCTCCTACCCGTATCTATTGATTTTCTCTCTTTTTTTTTTGTCATCCTTTTTTCTTTTCAATCAAGAAGCCAACGTTTTTTTAAACAACTAAATTTAGATTATTATTACAAACCTGACCCCTTCAGTCCAAAATTAGAATTTTCATTGTCAGTGTCATTAAATTATAATAACCTCAACATATGACATATAAAAACTATAAAACAAATTCCCTAACTTAAAAACAGTTCTACCAAACTACAACTATATAACAATTCAAAATATTTCAATTGCCTCATCAGATCTTTACCAAATCTGGAAGACATAAATAACTCCACAACACAAATATGCAACATTGCAAATACATAGCAATATATAAATATATTCTATACACATTACAGATATTCATATCCTATTTGTAGGTACTGAATTTTACATCGCAGAAACATGTAATTATTAACATTATTATACATGTTTCATCATGCCACTAAAAGTTCAAAATATTTACAAAGTATATCAGCAATATGTACTCTAACATTTATTAGAAATAAGTAATTTTGAATGGTTGGTTATATTTGTTTGTCCACGAATAATGTACTCATTATGAATGTGTTTCTTCAAGGATAATGCAATCCATTATTCTCTGCAGTGAATAATGATTTCATTATTCACTGATTGCAGTGAATAATGAGGACAGTCAGTTGTTTATAAGAAATGACATTAGTGACTTTTTACTAAAAATTTAAAATGTAGCAACCAAAAGACAAGATTTCTAGGAAGCACTCAAATGGTACATGCTTTAGTGAACACTCAAAAACTACATTAGTAAGTTTTTTTCAAAGCATCATCTATTGCAACACTCGACAATCCCCAAATTTATCTACGTGCCTACAAACTGTATTATTTTATTTGTAAGCCATGACAATGTGTCAAAGCTTAATTATGTAATTGATTTGAAACGTCAAAATTTGTGCGATTTCAACGCCAACGTTATTTACAACAATTTTACATATTAGGTATTCAAAAAGAGTAATATAATTAGATAAATGGATACTGATAGTGAAAACGAGATTTGTTTGGCACCGCCAGAGATAAAGAAAGCTGCAGAAATCGCCTCATTAAACTTCTTGACCGAAAAATCGAAAAAATTATATATGATGACATGAATCTTTCTTAAATAGGAGAAATGAAATGAAGATGAATTAAGTAAATATTAAATATTTAATAGCCGTGGACAAAGTATAGTATTCTACTCGCATATAATGGCTATTATTCTTGAGGAAACACATACATAATGAGTATATTATTTAATAGTCATGGACAAACGTATTTATTATACCTATTGAATTTAATAATATATTATTCAACGAGCATAATTATTATATGCTCGTTGAATAATATATAATATATAATAATAATAATATATAATACATAATTTATAATAAATACGTTTGTCCACGACTATTAAATAATATACTCATTATGTATGTGTTTCCTCAAGGGTAATGCTATCTATTATTCCCTGCAATGAATAATGATTTCATTATTCACTGATTGCAGTGAATAATGAGGACAGCCAATGGTTTATAAGAAACGACATCAGTGACTTTTTACTAAAAATTTAAAATGTTAAAATTGCAGCAACCAAAAGACAAGTGTTGTCTCTCTAAGTTTTTTAGCAAGCATTCAAATGGTACATGTTGAAGAGGTACTTTAATTAACACTCAAAAACTACATTAGTAAGTTTTCTTCAAAGCATCATCTATTAGCAACATGCGGCAATCCCCAACATTGTTTATGAAACCATTTACCTACAACATGTCTACAAACTATATTATTTTAATAGAAAGCCATGACAATGTGTCAAAGCGTAATTCTGTAATTGATTTGAAGTGTCAAAATTTGTGAGATTTCAACGCCAACGTTATTTATTACAATAATTTTACATATTAGGTACTCAAAAAGAGTAATATAATTAAATAAATGGATATTGACGGTAAAAACGAGATTTTTTTGAAATCCCCAGAGATAAAGGAAGCTGTAGAAATCGCCCGAAAAATCGAAAAACATATGACATATGAATCTTTCTTAAATAGGAGAAATGAAATGAAGATGTATTAAATAAATATTAAATATTTAATAGTCGTGGAGAAAGTATAGTATTCCACTCGCATATAATGGCTATTATTCACTCGCCTGCGGCTCGTGTCTTAAAATTCACCCTCGTGAATAATAGCCATCATTATATGCTCGTTGAATAATATACTAATACCTATGTCTTTACCTAAAGTATTTCAAGAATACCGAATACCTACCTATTTCATGTGTAAACAAACTCCGTTCGTTTAATAAATAAGTTATTAATAATTTTTATTATTTACGCGGTATCTATTTAAAATGGTTTGAATCATATCTTACAAATAGGCAACAAAGGGTGTAGGTTAAAAAATCCAAATAAGATTTTGTAAAGAGTGAGATTGTAGTACCACGAGGGTTCATTTTAGGTCCGATTTTGCTTATGCTGTTTATTAACGACTTAGATAAGGATCTTAGGAAATATGATTTTTTACAAGTTTCATATGTTGATGATACTAATTTTATACTTACAGACACTAATGTTGAAAATGCAGAATGCAAAATAAATAATATTTTCCAGGAACTATGCTTTTGGGTAGATAAAATCGACGTATCTACCAAACAGAACCTTATTGCTTGAAAATGAAATTATTCAATAGGTACGCAGCTTCTAGCAAATTTTTGGGTATAATCTCTGACAGTCAGTTAAACTGGAAGGAGCACATAAACTACATCTGTGACAAATTTGGTAAGATCTTTTATGCATTCAGGTCAGTAAGTAAACACTGCAGTAGATCAACCGTTTGCCAACCATACTTATCTGGATGTTTTCACAGTGTCTTAAAATATGGAATTGTTCATTGGGGACAGTCTTCACAGGCGCAAAGTTTTTACTGTACAAAAATAGGCATACAAATATGTATCAAAGGAGTCAATGTTACAATGCCTTTAAATTTTTTATTCAGAAATTAAATTAAGAATCTAATAACGAAAACTTGATATCCGATGGATGAGTTTTTTAATTAATAAATTTTAAATTAAAATAAGTTGTGTGTTGTGTCTTTAAGCGAAGTGAATGTATATTTATTTGTAAGTATATTCTTGTAGTACCTAATTTTTATATTGAATTCACTGACTAAACTCATGTACCTACATTACTTTCTGTATTGGATTTTTAAAAAGTAAATGTATATTGTTATTATTATTGTTACTTCTCATTTCTGTGATTATATGTTTATTCCGAATTCTTTGAATGTTCTTTATTCTGATATTGAAAAGTTGGCAACCTATATAACTGGAAGATACCAAAAGATACAATAAAAAATCTAAAATATATTTGTCGAAAAATAAAATACTGTGCCCATCATAGGTAAAACTGTCCTCTCGGCCCTGCATTTAACCACGGAGTAACATATTGTTCTGTGCTTATACCTTCTAAAAATTCAAACGGCTAGAAGACAACTTAACACCTTACCTTAAGACAAACAAATACCTCTAATAATATAGATTTAATTATATCTTGCACCTATTTACTGTTTATTTTTTGTTGTATTAACGGGATTAATAACGGATATTTATTCAAAGTTTAACTTTTGAATTAAAGTCCATTATAATAGTTTTACTTCACTTCCTCTATAAAAGCAACTAACTATTAAAGGTAAACACCTATATTTTGATTTTAACTCGGTTTAAGAATATTTCATGAAAATAACTGAAAAATGGTGAGTCATACATACTTTTTCTTATTTTTACATAAATATATAGAGTGGCACCCAAAAAAGTAGGTACCTTTTACTTCCAGCGAATGATAGAATTATACAAAATCAACTGCGTTTTGTAAATAAACTATGTTTTCAATCGGCTACAAATCATTCAAGTGGGCCAATGAAATCTCTAGTTAAAAATAAAACTGAAACTTCTTGGACTGTAAAAAAATTAGACAATATATTAGTTTATTTACGATACAGAGCTTGTCAAGTTTTAAGGGCACATCTTAATTTTTAGGGATATATACTTACGGAAGAGGCAGGAGTATATTTTCACTATAATTTTTTTGTTTTTGTACCTCTGTTTACTTGTTTAAGTATATTGCTACTTAAAATTAATTTTTTAAATTAGTTTTACACTTACAGTATTTTAAACATTTTTATAAAAATAATATATTTGGAAAGGTACATTATTTCTTTTTTCACCTAAAGTTAAAAAAGTAAGTTGTATTGTTTATTTTCTGCATTATTTATATATAAATAGATAAGATACAAGGATCTCAGTTCAGTGTAAGATTAAAATATTGTATAATTAAATTTTTAAAATGCCCAAAACTTTTTTAACATTAATTTATGTACTTGATTAAAGTATTATTTTAAATCGATACATGAAAGAAATTTTGAGGTTATTTTGTTTGTTTCTTTTTCCTATTAACCTGTATATAAATATTTAAATATAATACGATAACTCTCCTATCGAAATTTAGCAAGAGTGCCTTTATTAAGTAGTTAGTTAAGTTTTAACATCGGTTTTCTTATTAGCCATTTTAAATGCCCAAAAAATTTATGATGAAAATTTACCCACGTATCTCCATATCTCTATAAATCAAAAGATATTTTGATTGATTGATTCATTGGCCAGCGTAAGATGGGCATTGCTGCCAATTTCGGACATCCATGGAGGTTCGTTCCAACACGCAGCTTGGCCGTCCGTCGAACACGCCCAACGGACGGCCAAACCGCGTGCCGGAACCAAATCTCGGATGTTTTATATACCGCCGGACCGGCTGCATACGCCGGGTTGGATATTGGACATGCTTGTTGTGAGCAGCGAGAGCCGCATGATGCATGGGGTGGGAATATAGGATGGGAAGTGTAGGTATTTTTGAGATTCTTTTTTTAAGTTTCCATGCTTCTACTAAGTGTCCATCTGTCATCATCGGTTGGGGTGTGCGGGTGTTTGCGAGATATTCTTTTCATTTTCCATGCTTCTTTTAAGTTTACATCTATCGTCATCTCCTTATTTTTCTTCTTCTAAGTTTTCTGGTTTTTCTTTTCTGAATCTGCCAGCTTCCATTTTTTATTTATTAACCGTTCCACAGGTAAATATCCATTTACAGTGGAGTTGCTGGGAAGGACCCTATCTTGCGGCAACAATATTTTTTTGCGCGTTATGAAAAAAAAAGGTCCGAAGGGACAATCGGTTTAAATTTCCGCTTTCCAAATTAGTAATAAAATATTATGTTTTGAATCAATAAATCGAGCTGATAAAAATTAAGATGGTAAAGATCAGATAGAAACATAGAATGGAATAATATCAATTAAATCAAATAAAATAAAATAAATTAATTTATAGCTTATCTGTCTTTCTGCAGCGTCTTGTGATTGCTGTTTTATTTTATTTCCTTTTCTTTTCTTTCTTGGGTTGAGTTGATTTTGTTAATTTAAAAACTTTCCACTGTATACAATTACTTTAGGTCACAACACAGCTATATTGCTTTGTAAACATATGTGCCTTATTTTGACACTGACTGTGCTATTATTTATTGCCCATGAAACACTTAAAAGGTATCTTGTTGGGTCGTCTAGGATGTATGTAGGGACACTGCACTTCACTTGAGCTTGTTTGCTTCAGTATATTTAATATTATTAGAAAACCTTGTAAATAGTAATTCCATATTATCATGATCTTTGTTTTTCGATTGAGGCGCTTCATTTCACGCAGAATTTCTTAATCTACCGGTGGCTGAAATTTTTTCGAGTTTAACGGGGTTTTTACCGCTTTTTTACCGCTTTTAAGCGAGCATCTTAAAAACACGTCTATTCACGGCGACACTTAACTCACTTCCCGCCCTCTATAAATCAAAAGATATTTTGATAAAAGAATGGTAAAATATATGTCGTAATTGAATATTAATACATTTTCCAAATTTAATTTTTTCAACTTGATATTTCCAATTTATTGACCAATAACTATGTATTACCTAGAGGTAGAGAGCCGGCTGTACAGATTTGCTATGAATAAGATACATAAAAAACTTGTTGCGTGAGTAAGTAAGTACTACTATAGACCTATAGGTGGCTCCCTTTTCATATAAGCAAATTTTGCACACCTCATGGAATTTTGGTGTCACTTCCGATCACGATTTCTTGTGTTTTCGAATACATGAATAAAACTTACTTCAAGATGTATGTTTTGAGGCATACAATGAGATTATAGTGGGGTGCCATGCTTAATTTGCCTGCAACCCTGATACACCCTCAATTAAAGGTTTTTTTGTTTTCTTAAGTCATCGAATACGCACGGATGATTTAAAAAAAAATGAAATTACAAACCTACTCACGCCAAACTTCTATGACGCGGGCAAATTTTGCTTATATGAAAATTGGCTCCCTGTAGGTCTGTAGTAGTACATATATGTCATATATTGGCCGGGTAAAAACGATGCTGATACTAGTCGAGTGCAATTAGGTTTTTACCTCGGAATCCAGTTATAATGAATGGATTTTCACGATTTTTTTTGCATTGAGTTTCTAATACCGAGTACAAAAAAGTTTACCTTTAAAAAATTGCCGCTTTTTACTCGGGGATGGTTCCCACTCCCTTTAGAGGGGTGAGCAAAAAAGTAAAATAGTAACTACCAAATCTGATACAGAATCGTATTGTAAGAGAAAAAAGTAGTGTACAATTTTTCATGAAAATTTATTATTTATTTATTATAAGTTATAACGACTTGAAGATTACGATTTTAGTTTTTACAAATTGGCACCTTGAGACTGTTTTTCGTAAATAACTCAAGTTGTATTTATGGAAAAAGTGGAATGGTACAAAAATGGTACAAAAAAAGATTATGAAATTACAAGTATTTTGTTTTTTGTTTATTTCTGTACGATGAATAGTTATAAAAATATGATAGGTAATTTAAAAATGCCGCTCGAACGTTTGTCAGTCGAAATACGTTTCAATTTCAAATATGTCAGAAACTATCAGTGTGATATTAAAAATACATATAATAGAAATTAGAGGGCTTGAAGGACTTTTATAGGATTTTTTGTATCCGTACAGCTTGAAAGATATGTTATGTTCAAAACAATGACTTTGTAATTTTTCTTGAAGAAAAAAATTTAGGATTTTCCTGCTGCCATATAATGGAAATTCAAAAACTCTGAACTTACCAGTTTTTATTAATATATAGCATATTACTAATATGCTCTAATTTTTTGGCGTTTGTAGAGCAGTCGTTTTTAAAAATATATCTACCTTAAATTATGAAAGATTTTACGATTTTGCTGAAAAATTTCCTTTTTTTTGTAAATAACTCTTAAACAACTGCATTAAAGGAGAATTTGACAATACAGAAAAATAAAGTTTAACAAGCGATATATTAATTTGTTTCTTAAAATATTTGTAAAATTAACAGTTTCGGAAATATGACATTACAAATAAATGTGGGGCTTGAACTTTTAGTGGCAAAGAAATACATGCAAATCCCATATTTCTTCAAAACTTTTGATAAATTGAAGCTCTCAAAATCAGAGCATGTTGGTAATACTCTATATGAATAAAAACTGGTACACATTGTTTGAATTTCTATTCTATGGCCAATGACAGCAGGTAAGTAAATCCTAAAGTTTTTATCTAAAAAAATTACAAATTACTCATTGTCTTGCACATAACATCGTTATTTTTCATGCTGTATGGATGATAAATAAATCAAATCAAAGAGTACTTGATGAAGTACCTTTAATTTCTATTATATGTATTTTTAACATCATACTGATTGTTTCTGACATGTTTGAGATTTAAACATTATATCATCTCGACTGATAAATGTTCGAGCACCATTTTTAAACTATCATATTTTTAAAACTATTCATCCTACAAAAATAAACAAAAAACAAAATACTTGTAATTTCATACTTTTATTTTTCGTATCATACCACTTTTTCCATAAATGTAAGACTTTTGAGTTATTTACGAAAAACAGTTTCAACGTACCAATTTTACTTCCACATCCACATAGTCGAGTGGAAGTATTTATAGTACTTAATAGTAAAAAGAATTTCAATTTTTTTTCTTGAAATAGATATAAAATGCCACGCACGACACGTCGAGATTTCAAATTTAAGAGAAAAAAAAAAGTGTCTGTCGGTCTGTAACTTGCTTTGTGCGCACGATTTCTCTGGAACGGTTTAAGATAAGAAATTTTATACATGTATGTACTATAACGAGATCTGAACCTGGATCGTTTTTTGAATCAGATCACTGAATACTTTGAAAATAACAAATTATTTTATGCTAAACAATTTGGGTTCGGGAAAAATTTTACGACAAGTGATGCAGTAAGACATCTAATATACAAAATTGTTGAAGGGAACGAACATAAAGAATATGTGGGAGTCACCTTCTGTGATCTACAAAAAGCATTTGACTGTGTCTCTCACTTGGCTCTTCTAGACAAACTAAAATATTATAAATTTGATGCAATCAGCTGCAATTTAATAGAATCATTTCTAACACATAGACAACAGTACATAAGTATAAGTAATATTAATACCACACTTCAGTATGTCAGGAGTGGGGCACCTCAGGGATCGGTGTTAGGACCGACCCTATATTCTTAATTTATGTAAATGATCTGAACAAAGCACTAACTGAGACCGACTTAGCACTAATTGCTGATGATACGACACTCCTGACAACTGATAAGAAAATGGATATGCTAGAAAGATGCATGGGCGAGGCACAGTCAAATGCTAGGGAGTGGTTCAGAGCAAACAGCCTGTCACTAAATGAAACAAAAACAATAAACATGATATTCACGCACAGACCAATCGAAAATTTTCAAAATCCAGATAGAGTAAAATTTCTTGGGTTGTTTCTAGACCCAAATTTGAATTGGTCGCATCATGTTGATTACGTAGCAAATAAAATAGCAAAAAACATATTTGTCATGAGAAATCTAAAAAATATTGTACCATTTAAACTAGTACTAACAGCTTATTATTCACTAATAACGTCTCACAAGACGTATGGGTTATTAAGTTGGGGACATGCATCTCAAGCGGCCAGAATTTTTGGCTTGCAGAGAAAGACGCTAAGAATAATCACAAGCCTGGGCTATAGAGAAGATGTAAGAAATAAATTTATAGAAATTGAAAATACTAACTTTTCCTTCGCTATACATATTTAACTGTTTAGTATATATGTATAAAAATATTCAGTTTTCTCAAAAACAGGAGGATATGCAAAATTATAATACAAGGAATCAAGAAAATATAATTGACTGTAACAGGCTAAAGTCTAGTGATTGCGGCTTTAATTATTATGGTCCAAAGTTTTATAAAAAAATCCCCAATAGGGCAAAAAACGCACCGGAGGTGAGATATAAACAGTTTATAAAAACATTCCTAATAAGGGAAACTCTTTACAGTATAAATGAATTTTTAGTACACAATATTAATAAAACAAACTTTCTTAATGGAGTTTAATAGTCTTCTGTATTGTCCTGTTATTGTAGCTTAATAAGTTATTCAATTGTTTGTAATAGCGACGTTTTTAATGTATTATAATAACATATTATATATTGTTAAATATTTTTATTTATACCATGTAGATGTAATATACTGACCTGTGTACAACAAATTATTTGTTAATTAACACCAATAAATTGATTGATTGATTGAACTTATCCGGTGAAAGGTTGGGGGAAAATAAGTAATGTGAGCTGGTAAGAGCACAAAAATTTGGGATTTGGTGTATATACTAAAGGCCAATGCCTCAGATTTGATTACAATATTTTCATCGCCCCACATCCCTCCCTCCAATTATTAAAGGGGTTGATAAAATAAAATTGATATTCACTTGAAATCTGGTACACGTATATATTATAACGATACGTGGAACTAGATTATATTTTGAGAGGATTCCGTTGAAGGGTTGGGAGTTTAGTAGGGGTAAATAGGGGAAAATAAATAAAGCAACCGGGTAAGAGTACAGAAACTTGGAATTTCGTTGCCTATATACTAGAAGCTGAGGCTTCAGATTTTTTTACAATGTTTTTCAACTCAACCACCACCCCCACTCCATTATTAACGGGGTTGATAAAATGTAATTGAGATATTCACTTGAAATTTGGTACGCGTATTTATTATAACGGCTTTTGGAATTAGATTATATTTTGAGATGATTCCGTTGAAGGGGTGGGGAGTAAGTAGAAGTAAATCGAGAAAAATGAGTAAATCAAGTTGGTAAAAGTACAGAAATTTGAGATTTGGTGTACACTAGAAGCTAATAAGGAGGCTTCATAATATTTTTCAACCCCACACCAACTCTACTCCATTATTATAGGGGTTGATAAAATAAAAATGAAACATTCACTTGACATTTGGTGTACATATATATAGTAATGACATCTGATTAAGGAGTGGGGGAGAGTACATTGGGGAAAATAGGTAGAGCAAGCTAATGAGAGTCCAGAAACTTCATTTTGCGCCTATATGCTAGAAACCAACGTCTCAAATTTTTTTATGACATCTGCCTTAAGTAATATTAAAATTCTATGACCAATTATTTCCACATACTAAAGTGCAAACACAGTCAAGATGTTTTCCTTTAAAGTGACGTAATCATAATCTTCATATCGTTATAACTTGGAAAATATAAATCATGAAAAATTGTAAACCATGTTTATCTCTTACTATATATTCTATTAGAGAAATTGAGTAAGTTTGGGTTGTCAGTGATGCAATTAGATTTCTTCTCTTCATATCTAAAGAACAGGCGTCACTATGTGGAATACCGTGGTCACAGGTCGTTTGACGTTCTCGCCACTTCCGGTGTTCCCCAGGGCTCTGTACTGGGTCCACTTATGTTTGTTGTTTTCATAAATGATATTGCAGCTTATCTCAATGTAGAGAGCCTCTTATATGCTGATGATTTGAAAATATATTGCGTAATAGAAAACGTAAATGACTGTGAAAATCTTCAGAATAACCTAAATATCGTTAATGAATGGTGCCTATCCAATTGCTTGCCTCTTAACATATCCAAGTGTAACATACTCACCTTTTCTAAAATGCGTCATCCCATCTATTACAACTATCACATAAATGGTCAAATATTGCAGAGACCTGATGCAGTAAAGGATCTTGGAGTTACTTTTGATAAGTGCCTTAGTTTTAAGGAGCATATTACTTTCACCATCGCGTCAGCTTTAAAAAGTTTAGGTTTTATAATAAGAAACTGTAAAGGATTCAGCAACACTGATATTATGAAGTTGCTGTACTATTCATTTGTACGATCAAAATTGGAATACTGCTCGTTGATATGGTCTCCAGGATATGCAATTTACATAAATAATGTTGATAATGTTCAGCGCCGTTTTGTTAAGTATTTGTGCTTTGTTGAAGATGGTACCTACCCAATAACTGGTTATTCGCAAAATATTATGCTGGACAGATTTCACATGTCTAACTTGGAAAATAGAAGAATAATACATTCAATAGTCTTTCTTATAAAATTATTCATAACATGTTTGATTGCCCTCTCATTTTAGAATAAATAAATTTTCACATACCTCGTATAACAAGTCGGAATCGTGATACTTTCTATCTTCTTACCCCTCGAACTAACTTACTAAAATTTTCACCTTTATATTTCATGTGTAAAAATTATAATCTACAGCAAGATCAGCTAGACATATTTAACTGTAGTATTAATTCAATTAAACAACTTAATTTATGATTTATAGCGTTCTCTTTTTGTACTTCTCCTATAATTATCTTATATCTATTTTATTATAATATTTTTACTTACATATATGCAATGTTTTATGTCCTGATAGTTTAATTAGCTTAATTAGTTTTTAGTTTATTATACTGTTTTCGTATTCTCTATTGTAATGTTCCCACCCTGTAATTGGTTACCTGTTGGATGGTTGCATTCAAATAAATAAATAAATAAATAAATATATTCTATATCAGATTCGATGGTTACTATTATGGTTTTTTGTCCACCTCTCTAGACAGAGTGGGATCCACCCCCCAAGTAAAAATCCGCACTTTTTAAAGGGTAGACTTTTTTGTACTCAGTATTAGAAACTCAATGGAAAAAAAATCATTCAAATCAATTCATTATAGCTGGGTTCTGTCCATTCTTAGTGACTAATAGTCAGAGAGCTGCCTATATGTTTTTGTTACAGGTAATGGGACTGTCTGCTGACCATTAAATATCATTCTTGGTAGTGCCCCAAGTCGCCTAGTCAGGGTTTTCGAATTTCTACATGGCAACTTCGTATGAAATTTTTTTATGCTAAAAAAACGAAAAAACTTTTTTGGCGCCAGGTTTGAATTCTTCCATATCTATGGATAAATCAATAATACGATATGTATGGAGCTAGTTTACACACAATAAACATATGCAATGGGGTTGTTGTTTTACACTACATACAAATCCAAATCCCCCCGCACCCACCCTCAAACGTTCAGTATTCCGTAAATTTAACCAATAGACTATTTTTTCCTGATTTCTCATGGGTTCCTAGCGAGTTATAATCCTTTTTTCCTAAATCTTCAATTTGAAGCAATATTTCTGTGCACAAAACTCGATATACGTAGGATTAATTTTTGTTTTTGTTTTAATAAATGTTATTATCAATATGTTATGTATAAAAGTTTATTAAATGTAAACATTTTTTTCTTAGAATAAGATTGCTCTTAACAAAATACAGTATTTATATGGACCGTTTAACATTACAATGTGTACCTAATTTAAAAAAAAATCAAAAATTAATCTCGTCAGCACAGACATCTTCCTCATCTGCTTCATCTGTCACATCCGGGTAATTTATTACGCCATTGGAAGCCGCAAAGGTCCTACCCATCTCGTCTAATATAGGCAGATTGCCAATGTTTATGTCGGAGCCAGCAACTGTCGTTAAATACTCGCGAATTTCTGTATAATCATGCGATAAATAGTAATATTGATGAATTTAAAAAATTGTAAAAAAAAAAAAAGGAAAATGCATAATTATTATACCTTCAGCTTACGCAAATTTACGGAATACTAAACGTTTGTATGTGCTGTAAACGACAACACCATTGCATATGTTTATTGTGTGTAAACTAGCTCTATATATATATATATCGTAGATATGGAAGAATTCAAATCTGGCGAAAAAATGTTTTTTCGTATTTTTAGCATAAAAAAAATTATACGGATAAAAATTTCTGCTGTTTGGTTTTTCTTGTTTGTAATACATCTAGGTATATGAAAAACACCAGCAGACATTTTTATTGCATATTTTTCAATATTTAACAAAAATTGCAGAATTTTGTGAAATTTCGGTCTTTTCAAAGTGCTACCACACTTGCCCGAAATCACTTGCGCGTCTGCCAAACGTATTTTCCCATCCCTCTCGTGAGCCCCAAGACAGCTAACAAGGTTTTGAGCAGTTATCGGACCTGTCACCTCATGTAACAATCGTTTCCGGCAAAATTCCAAAATGATGGTTTTTCGGGCATATCTCTGGATCGCAACCACTTGGGTCAAACTTTGCAGAAGGTATGTCCAGGATCATATCTACCGATATATCAAAACGGCAGACAGTTACCGGACCTGTCACAAACCGACTGTACTTCAAAGCCCTCTCCCCGGGAAGTTGCCACGTAGAAATTCAAAAACCCTAACTAGGCGACTTGGGGCACTACCAACAATATTTTATGGTTAGCAGACAGTCCCATTACCAAAACACATAGACATAGGCAGCTCTCTGACTATAATATGCACTGCACTAAGAGCAAAGACGTTATAGTATAGGAGAGAGCCGAGTCATCTGAAAAACGCCTGTAAAAAGATGCCTATACCACTCGAGGACCTAAAAGGGATGGGAAAATACGTCCTAAAAGTCATTTTTACCCCAAAATCGAAAAATCGAAAACACATTTTTGAATACTTCTCAAGTCATATCTTTATTAAAAAAAGTTATCGAACTAATTTGTATTTCTAAATGATTGTTAGTATCTGGCTATAACACTGGTGCTGTTAAATTATTTTCCATTGTTTTCCGTCTTGAAGAAAATTACAAGTTTATAAGACGCTGTCGTTTTTGTGTAGTGATATTTTGGATCATCGAGGAACGATTGTTATTTGTTGAACTTTAAAAAGAAGTCATCGACAAAACTTCGCCAAAAATATCATAATTGTTTTTAGTGAAAAAATTGTATATCTAACTTCAGTGTAAAAAAAGTTATAGTATAGTCTTTTGCGCGCTCTCTGCTTCTCTTGGCGTATCAAACGATTTGCATTGCACGTTTCTTGTAAAGCACAATAACTCAAGAACGAAAAGCCCGATTGTACTGAAATTTTGACATTAAGTTCGTGTTAGCTTAAGGAAAAACTGAATTAAAAAAAACTGCTTTTAACAAATTGATCAATAATCAAAAAAGTTATTAATTATTTAAATAAAAAAAAATAAAAATTATGTTTTGCAATTAAACAAAAACTGTCTAAAACTAATACTAATTACAAAAAACTGCGAGGAGTATTCTATAGAATGTGCAACAATTATATAAAAAGTGCAGTAAATCGGCGAAGAGTATAATGGTTACATTGTTTATATTACATTAAAATTTGCGGAACACGCGTAGTTTAATTGTGACACCTATTTGATTAAAACCAGACAGGTACCTCAATTTGCGGACGGCAGCCTTTGGGTTATGGGAGAGCAGAGTCGTGGGTTGATACTTACCGATTTGCTCAATAATTTTTAAAAGAAATTTAAAGATATAAATACAAGTATAGAAATACAAGTTTTAAACTAATTTGCTAAAAAGATATTCAGGGCGCCACCATAGCTTGCCTAAAAGTTATCCTGCATTGTGAAAGCTACGGAAAACAATACATAGGTTAAAATATAGTTATAGCTCACCAGTACTCTATTGAAATGTCATAAATGGGAGAAAATAAACACAATATTAATTAGTCACAACTTTACTTTAGCGGATATTCCCACTAACAATTTGATAATTACAGATTCAAAATAATCGTGTGATAATTACATAAATTTTAATGTTGCCTTAAGATTAATTGAAATTTTGAAGGATTTAATAACCAATGGTTCACTTTAAAGAATGTTATAAAATTTAGTTATATGTATAGCCAGAAATATATAAAAGAAAATGTTATAAAATGGAGATTCCCATCAATTTGGTAATTACAGATTTAAAATAACCATATGATAATTATACACTATCGTGCTATAAGCGTAGTTGAAATATTTAAGAATTTAATAACCAATGGTTTAATTTAAAGAATGTTATGAAATTTAATTATATGCATAGCCAGAAATATATGAATGAAAATTTTATAAAATGGTACCACTTTTTACAATATAAGTTAAAATTTAATATAAGTTTATTTGAGAGGCATTACCGTAGTAACCCTCTAAATACCTGTTGGCATACAACAGCTCGTTACAGTTTCATTTCATAGCGGTCTCTACATGTCCATAAGAAAAAACTTTGTGCGTCCTTATAACCTGCAACTTCCAGGCCATTCACCATCGAAAAGCGTCCTTTTCTTCAGCAAAAACCCCTAGGTATTAGGGAACTCATGGAAACCATTTCCCAAAATAGGATAGGAAAGCTTGCAACTTCCAGACTTGTATCTATATGAAACTCTCAGGAAACATAGTATTTAATCATGAAGTCCTCGAGTCCATACCAATAAAAAATGTTTAAAAAATGGGCCTCTTACGAGGGAGACTTGCAACCCTAAGGAATTAAAAAATAACCCTTAGCAACTTTAGAGCAAATTTTCTTTACAATAACTTACCCCAAAAAACCTCTGGGGGTGCATTCAGCCTCTTAAAAATAAGCCGAAGCTTATGGCTTGACGCCTTAATGCAGCATGGCTGACAAAAAATTAATTAAGCAACTCGACACACGTCTGCTCTGCCAAGCTCTTAAAATTGAAAAGGACGCTTTTGTGGCTTCTCTTTTCCCACTTATCATTTTTAATATATAAAAAATTAAACTTCTTCCTCAGTCAAAAGTTTAATAAACTAAAAGATGCCAACATACTTGTGTTACTTGGACACAAAGAAGAAGAAGAGATGAAACTTCAGGTTACTACTGAACCTATTTAAATTAAATGTATTTATAAATTTTGTAAACAACATGAGGAGATAGAACTTGAAATTTATTCGAGAAACCTATTGAAGAATTTTAAGTAACTTCCTAATGAAGGACAACGTCATAACCTGTGTAATTTACTGTAAAATGCCAACTTTGCAAACTGACTGATTAATATTAGCGTAATTTATTTCCGCAACCCACTGCACATTGAAGCATTGCTGGTTGCATAAAGTTAAACACAAAGTAACGAATTTGTATAAGTTAATTTACCAAATTATAAAACAAATAACATGGAGTGTTATACTGCCCGCCACCATCAAATAAAAATATATACTTTGAAGAAGGATATATTTTTATCACCTTATAAAGTTTTGACTAATAATTTTTAAATTTTTTCTTCCTTACATTACCGAAAATTCCTACGTGCTATGTTAGTATTAATCCTAAACCCGAAATACCTATTTCTAAAACATTCCTTTTAACAAGAATTGTCAAACCTTAATTTACCTAACGCCTAACTTAAATATTACTATCAACTATTAAACCAATGTTTAGCCTAGCTTTCTATTTCTAAAAAAATAGACAGCAAAAATACTTAAATAGTACTATATAGAGAAATATGTACGGTATGTATTATTTACTATACAGGGGAGATAGGGGAATATGTAGCTACATTTGGGGACATAGGTAACTATATACACAGGGTAAATTTCTCAATTCCTGTAAACATTCATTTGAGTGGGTGCACAATGAACAATCACTTGAGTGAAACACAGTAATGAAAACACAGCAAGTATCTATCTTTTTGAATACCCAAAAAAATCATTTTTAAGCTCAAACAACAGGACTAATAAGCAAAACCTTTCTGGGTTTATCTGTTTATTTACCAGACGGAAGGAAAACTTCACGTCAAGGTATGTTGGGGAAAATATTATAATGCTATTTTTAGCAATATAAAAAAAACAATTAATTTTTAGTTTTCTTCTAAAAATTAATTATAACAAAGAAAAATATATCCAGTTTGGATATTTAACTCCAATGAGTATGCAACACAACACACTTGAAATTCTCAAATGGTCTGATTTCTTAAGTTAAGAAATCTATCATTTGTTAAGTTTTATCCTATAAAAATATTTAGAAAATTTAATATGAATTAGAGTACGAATTTTACTAGGGAGGTCAATCAGAGGTTTTATAAAAAGAAATGATAGAAATATCTAGGTAACAGAAAAATTTTACTCTGATAAATCAGAATTCGATCCTAGATATGGTTTTAACTGACTAATGTGCCAAGCACCAGCATCTGTACCATCCAAATTATCTAATTCATATACTATTCTAGATTTAACTGTACGTACTTTACACAATACGTATCGAGGTGCCAATTTGGCAGAAAACTGTTTTTCAGCATCTGAAAGAACATGGTTACGTTTCCACACCTTGTCACCTACTTTAAATTTAAAATCACGTTTTCTCAAATTGTAGTGTTTTGAATTTCTCTTATACATTACATTTAATTTATCTTGCACCTTTTTGTACAATTCCGGAAAATTTTTTAGATTTTGAGCATATGGATCTGCATATCCAGGCTCCAATTCAAAATTATACTCATGTGCTTTTCCTTCATATAAATCACCTGATATAGGAATATTTCGTCCAAAATTTAGAAAGGCGGGGCTGTACCCTACTGTGTAATGTGTCGAAACTCTCATGGCATGAGCAATTTTATAAATTTCTTGGTCCCAATCTTTGTGTCTTTTTACAAAACAACGAATAGATGTTAATAATGTTCTTATATTTCGTTCTGCCGCATTCGTTTGAGGATGGTAGCGTGCATTATATAAGACCTGTACTTTATATTTTTTAGTAAAAGTTTCGAACTCTTTACCTGTCATTTGTGAACCGTTGTCACATACTATAAATTGGCTTACCCCGTAAACTAAGAAAATGTCATTTTCTATAAATGAAATTAGGGCCTTTGCCTTAGCAGCACGTATTGGTTTCACCATAACATATTTCGTAAAGTAATCGGAAACTATAATGGCGTGAGTATTTCCTCTTGGAGAACGTGGATATGGACCAAGGAAATCAATAAAAATACACTGAAATGGCATTGAAATTTTTCGTTCAGAACCCATAAGACCCATTGGTGTTGAATTAGGCATTTTTTGACTATGGCAAACATCACAATTTCTTACATATTTAAAAACATCTGTTCTCATTTTTGGCCAATAGAAATTTTCAGTAATTTTTTTAAGCGTTTTGTAAAATCCGAAATGTCCCGAAGTAGGAATATCATGACAGTGACTAATAATTTGCGTACGCTGTGAAAGAGGAACTACCAATTTCCAGTCAGAAATGTTTGTTTTAAGTGGGATTTTTTTTGGTAAGTATTTATAGATATACCCCTCATTTAATGACCAATGTGGATAGTTTTCTGGATGTTTATTTATATTATCACGCATTTTCAAATACCAAGGTTCTAGATCTTCAATCAAAATACCTAATACATTTACTTCTCCTGGAAGTGGTGATCTAGATAACGCATCTGGCACTACATTTAGCTTGCCCTTGCGGTGAACTATATCAAAATCAAACTGTTGCAACTGGGTTGCCCATCTAGCTAAAACTCCAGTAGGTTCATGTAACTTGTGAAACCACAAAAGACTATAGTGATCGGTAATGACAGTAAAACGAGTGCCCTCAATGAACGGCCGAAATTTTGTTATACCGAACAATACAGCTGCTAACTCACGCTGGTAAGTTGACCAATTTCTTTCTGTTCTAGAGAGACTACGACTTGCAAAAGCAATTACTTTCTCAACACCATTCTGGGACTGAGTAAGCACGGCTCCTAAACCTGTTAGGCTAGCATCACACTGTATGGTAAATTTAAGAGAAAAATCTGGCGAAGATAAAATCGGAGCAGAAACTAAGGCTTGTTTAACGTCTTGGAATGCTTTTTCAGTTAAATCATTCCATACTATAGGAAGTTTTTTTCCTTTTCCACCTCTCAACAATTCATTTAAAGGAGATACTAAAGTGGAAAAATGAGGAACAAACCTCCGATACCATGAAGCTAAACCAAGGAAACGTTTAACCTCTGTACTATTTTTAGGCCTGGGATAATCTAGCATTGCTTTAACTTTATCCGGGTTAGTTCTTAAACCATCCTTATCCACAACGAAACCAAGATAATTCAGTGAATCACGAAAAAACTGACATTTGTCATAATTTATAGTAAGGTTAGCAGACTTTAAGCGGAAAATTACATCATTTAAAAGTTTAATATGCTCATCAAAAGAACTACTTATTAAAATAACATCATCCAAGTAAACAAATCCAAAAGGTTCTAATTCTGGACCTAGAATAGAGTCCATCAATCTTTGCTGTGCTTGAGCACTATTTGTCAAGCCAAAAGGTACTACACAAAAATGAAATAAACCCCTGCCGGGTACACTAAAAGCGGTTTTTTCCTTGCTCTCTTCTGTCAGAGGTATCTGCCAGAAAGCACTTTTCAAATCGATACTAGAAATAAATTTTGCACCTTTCAACATATTTAAGATATAGTCAACCCTAGGAAGTGGATATGAATCAGCTTTTGTTACGGAATTTAATTTACGTCCATCAAAACAAAATCTATAGCTGTTATCAGATTTTTTGACAAGTAAAACAGGTGAGCACCAACTACTAAAGGAAGGTTCTACCACACCTAATCGCAACATTTCATCAAGTTGTTTATTTAATTCTTTCAATAAATATGGTGATAATTGATATTGCCTTTGTTTAATTGGTCTAGCTTCTCCTGTGTCAATGTGTTGAACATATTTATTTGTTCTCCCTAACTTTCCTTCTGGTGATAATTTTTTAAATTTCTCCAAGATATTTTCTACCTGTGCTTTTTCTTTAAGAGACAGAGAAACTGTAGTTTGTATGCCAGTATTGATATTGTTTGAGAAATCGTGTTTATTAACTACATTTATATGAACTTGCACTGATTTATTATCCATTTCCCAAGTGTTTGTTATGAAATTTAAAAATAGACCAAAAGATTTTAAAAAGTCACTACCCAAAATAAATGGATGACAAACCGAAGGAACTACTAAGGCTTCAACTAATTTACATTTATCTTGTAAACAAATAGGTAACAAAACAGAGCCAGAAATTTTTTGTTTTTGACCATCAGCGGTAGTCACAAATTTTGGTTTGGAACTTTGAATTTTTATGTCAAATTTATTTAAAATATATAAACCTTTACTTCCTATAATTGACTGGTTTGCCCCTGAATCAAGTAGTGCTATCAGTGGTTGATCATACAACTTAATTTCTATGTAAGGACGATTGTCATGTGGCCTTTCAACAAAGACTGGTGAAATTTCTAAAGTATCACGCTTATTTTCTAAATAAAATTTTTTAACATTTTTTAGCCAGGATTGCCATTCTAATTTAGAAGTAAAATTTCTACTTTTAATTTGATTACTTATATAAGGTGCTTTCAAAGAAAAATTTCTATTTAATGTAGGAGACTTTCTAAGATTGGAATTCGTAACCGTTCTTGAACGTATAAAATGTGTGGTCTTTTTAAAATTAGACAAGCGGCGACCAATAACGCTTGCTTGATTTACTAGTTTTTTTGACATTTTGTACAATTTTTGGAAATTACATTTGGATTCCCACATTTAAAACAAAACATTCTAGGTTTTTCTCTGCATATTTGAAATGTGTGGTTAGGTTTTTGACAATTCCAACACGTGACAGTAGAAACATTTTTTGTTTTAACCCTATATTTATTCTTTTTATTTGAGGTGGAAGAACTAACTGCTGAACTACTAGATTCTTCAAGATACGCTAAATCAATTTGACCTACATGAGAGCTTTTAGGAGGAGGAACGTAATTGTGTTTTATTCTATCTGCTTCATCTAACTTACGACAAACAGTACACAAATCATCAGTATCTTTTATTTCTACCAAAGCAAGTCGAGAAGTATAACGTGGTAATATTCTTTCTTTGATTATTTTGAGCTTAGTACATTCGGCAGGTGGACGGGATAATCTATTAAAATATGATTCCATGGTAGCAATATAAATGTGAATTGGTTCTTTATCACCTTGTGTTCTTTTTTTTATTTCATCCCATAGATTGTCGTCAAAACTTTCTGGTAAGAAATCACGTGTCAATAATTTAACTAATCCTTCCCAGTCGGTAGCTAACTTTTTACTTAAAATATTTTTAAGCCATAATTTGGCAGAACCCTCAAATAAATCGGAAACTGAAGAAAATAATTCTTGTTTGTCAACATTACGGGATACTGATAATTCATTTACTTGTTCTAAAAATGTATGAACACTCATACTTTTTGCATCAAACTTTAAATTCCATTTGTAGACCGGTACAGATTTTCTACAATGTTGGTTAGGTGAAACAGACCTTCTTGTAACAGAATTTTGAAAACTAGTACTAGGTACTGGATTATTGACTGATTGTGAAATTTCAGGTTTATGAACCTTTTCTTGTAAATCTGCGTCTAATCCTAGACAAGTTGCATGAGAATCGTCTTTAAACTCTTTAGCTTCTATTTCTACATCTTCTGGAATAGGCATTCTTAAAACTCTATTATAAAGATGACAAAGACGTGTCTCAATTCGCTTATACATAGAATCGGTAGCTGGACCATCAAAATCATGTATTAAATTTTTTATTGACTCTAGTGCATTTTCTATAATTTCCTTTTCAGCTTTATATTCAAAATTTGGATCAACATAATCAACCTCTCTATTACGGTCAGTATCTAATAATCTATGCAAAATCTTACGTTTTGCTGGGGCATCTTTTCTACCTGCGTTGACACCTCTTATACGTAACTCATAATTTAATTCATCAGAAAGAAGATGAATTGGCTTCATTCTATAAGGCTCCATGATCAAAGTAAAAATATTTATGTAACGAAGAAAATATTTAAATACCAGAAAAATATTATATATAAGGTCTCACGTAAAATAATTTGTTAATAATAATGGATCAGTTTACCAAGCGTCAACCTAACAGTTTCAAACAAATATGGACAGATAAATAGACCAATAAAAAAATTCAGAATGTCGACTGACACTAGTGCATTTTTCTCTCACACAACAGATCAATAGATTAATGGTGGCTTAGATATACTACAAAAAGTTGAACAAATCGGGCCCTTGACGTTGGAAGCGCCACTCTTGTGACACCTATTTGATTAAAACCAGACAGGTACCTCAATTTGCGGACGGCAGCCTTTGGGTTATGGGAGAGCAGAGTCGTGGGTTGATACTTACCGATTTGCTCAATAATTTTTAAAAGAAATTTAAAGATATAAATACAAGTATAGAAATACAAGTTTTAAACTAATTTGCTAAAAAGATATTCAGGGCGCCACCATAGCTTGCCTAAAAGTTATCCTGCATTGTGAAAGCTACGGAAAACAATACATAGGTTAAAATATAGTTATAGCTCACCAGTACTCTATTGAAATGTCATAAATGGGAGAAAATAAACACAATATTAATTAGTCACAACTTTACTTTAGCGGATATTCCCACTAACAATTTGATAATTACAGATTCAAAATAATCGTGTGATAATTACATAAATTTTAATGTTGCCTTAAGATTAATTGAAATTTTGAAGGATTTAATAACCAATGGTTCACTTTAAAGAATGTTATAAAATTTAGTTATATGTATAGCCAGAAATATATAAAAGAAAATGTTATAAAATGGAGATTCCCATCAATTTGGTAATTACAGATTTAAAATAACCATATGATAATTATACACTATCGTGCTATAAGCGTAGTTGAAATATTTAAGAATTTAATAACCAATGGTTTAATTTAAAGAATGTTATGAAATTTAATTATATGCATAGCCAGAAATATATGAATGAAAATTTTATAAAATGGTACCACTTTTTACAATATAAGTTAAAATTTAATATAAGTTTATTTGAGAGGCATTACCGTAGTAACCCTCTAAATACCTGTTGGCATACAACAGCTCGTTACAGTTTCATTTCATAGCGGTCTCTACATGTCCATAAGAAAAAACTTTGTGCGTCCTTATAACCTGCAACTTCCAGGCCATTCACCATCGAAAAGCGTCCTTTTCTTCAGCAAAAACCCCTAGGTATTAGGGAACTCATGGAAACCATTTCCCAAAATAGGATAGGAAAGCTTGCAACTTCCAGACTTGTATCTATATGAAACTCTCAGGAAACATAGTATTTAATCATGAAGTCCTCGAGTCCATACCAATAAAAAATGTTTAAAAAATGGGCCTCTTACGAGGGAGACTTGCAACCCTAAGGAATTAAAAAATAACCCTTAGCAACTTTAGAGCAAATTTTCTTTACAATAACTTACCCCAAAAAACCTCTGGGGGTGCATTCAGCCTCTTAAAAATAAGCCGAAGCTTATGGCTTGACGCCTTAATGCAGCATGGCTGACAAAAAATTAATTAAGCAACTCGACACACGTCTGCTCTGCCAAGCTCTTAAAATTGAAAAAGGACGCTTTTGTGGCTTCTCTTTTCCCACTTATCATTTCTAATATAAAAAAAATTAAACTTCTTCCTCAGTCAAAAGTTTAATAAACTAAAAGATGCCAACATACTTGTGTTACTTGGACACAAAGAAGAAGAAGAGATGAAACTTCAGGTTACTACTGAACCTATTTAAATTAAATGTATTTATAAATTTTGTAAACAACATGAGGAGATAGA
Organism: Stenurella melanura; assembly: GCA_963583905.1. Classification (NCBI taxonomy): domain Eukaryota; kingdom Metazoa; phylum Arthropoda; class Insecta; order Coleoptera; family Cerambycidae; genus Stenurella; species Stenurella melanura. The sequence goes on along the minus strand of OY757310.1, from coordinate 93,686,043 downwards.
ACTTGAAATTTATTCGAGAAACCTATTGAAGAATTTTAAGTAACTTCCTAATGAAGGACAACGTCATAACCTGTGTAATTTACTGTAAAATGCCAACTTTGCAAACTGACTGATTAATATTAGCGTAATTTATTTCCGCAACCCACTGCACATTGAAGCATTGCTGGTTGCATAAAGTTAAACACAAAGTAACGAATTTGTATAAGTTAATTTACCAAATTATAAAACAAATAACATGGAGTGTTATATAATAATTTCGTACCTCGAAAAAAATAAGTGTTTTATCGTGAAACTGTTTTTATTTTATGTGCAATGTTGTCACTACTGGGATATTTAGCACTCCATATGACACCATGTACATTTGCTTCAGTATCAAGAAGTGTACTAATTTCAACTACAGTAAATAATTCGTTTTCGGCAAATAAATCTTCTTCGAGATGCGGTAGAATATTACAATTATTGTTCAACAGTTTGATTACGTCGGGTATGTACAAATATTATCGTGCACAAAATGTGGTAAGTACTTAAAGTCGTTTGCTATCGTGTCCACACAACTACTGTCTGCAAAATCCTGAATTCTGTGTAATATTTCACTATTATTAATTTCTTTGGCATTTTTCCATATTTCATTCTGTCTATTAAATGAAACCACGTATGTAAGTTTTCTGTTGCCTAGCTGATCATGTTCTCTGCAGCAGATAAAACAATTATTTGTTAATAGTGCCGTTGTTTGTGACCTTATTTTTGGTATTTGGCCGTTCTCAGGTTGCGTACTTTTGCTGTAGTAGATTCTTGTATAAGAGTTTCTACACTGCGCACATCAGACAGGATTTTTCGAGGAAAAAATAGCCTTTCTTTAAGATTCCCTAGAAAGAGTCATCCGATAGAGAAATATTTATTGTTTTTGCCCATAACTTTTTTTCTTAGTAGGTACGTATATTTTAAAAAACTATAAGAGTACCTAAGTAGAATCGTAACAAGACTATTACTATGAATTTTTACCCAACAATTTCAGTGATTTGCAAAATAGCTATCGGATGTCTCTTTCTACTGAATGGCCACCTTAAGATGAATTTTTAGGACAATTGATGTATTGTCGAATTTACATGAAACAGCATATATTATAATGAGTCGAAATGATCGTCGTTTACACTTTGCACAGTTTCGGAATTACTCTTCTGACATACTATACAAAGCCCATAATCGAGGTTTGTATTGGAAACATAACTAAAAGATACGTCAATTTTTTAGAAATAGCAATGAATTCAAGATATACATGTGAAAAGTAATAACCTACCAAACTGTTCAATTTCGTTTATAATTTTCTATAAGCAAACCAAGCTAAATTAACTAATACAAATAAATTTCGTAAGAACGAATTCTTAAGGAGATTGAGGCGTTAGACGAAAATAATGGAAAAAAAATGTGAAATAAAGTTTTTTTAATAGATTTTTATATGACGCAATTTTCTGTAAAAAATCCAAAGTCATTAGGAAACTCATAAAGTTAAAGAAAAATTAAAACTTTTACTTGTAGTCTTATGGAAAATATGTCAACCCAGAATGCAAATGGTGCATTTATTTTAATACAAAAACTAAATAAAACACGCTACTATGTTTTCTGCCACATAGTGGTAGAAAACATAGTAGTGTGTTTTATTTAGTTATTTGTGCAAAATGATTAACTACCACAGAGTAACTGTTCCTTCAATCAATTTTTTGGTATATTTTAATTTATAGTAAATAACCAAATAATGTCAGCATTTCCGAAAACTAACTATGTAAAGTATTGATGTCTTATGCATATTTTAATATTGTTTCCAATTTAATTTGGAGACTTTTAATAAATAAAAAAAATAATTAAACATTTGTAAACTGTCAAATTTCTCTTTTCGTTAATGATTTTTCAATTATTTAATGATTTAATTTTAATTTTTACTGCCTCTCATTTTTTTTTTATTATCTACTGAAACAAATTTCTAAAATACATCGATATTTACATAAATTTATATCTGTTTTAATAAGTTTGGACAAAACATCCAAAAGTCAGTTCATAGTAAAATAATTAAATCTACTTAAATAATTAGTTAATAATAAAAAATGATTTATTTATGTTTTTATGACAATAATTATTGGTATCATCGACTTATAACCTTTTGTAATAATTTATTATGGAAAAGTTCCGATTTAGAATTCGACTTACTTTTGGTTGGGACTGTAACACCTCACAAGCTAAACATTATACTCTTTGCCCATTTACTGCACTTTTTATATAATGGTTGCACATTCTATAGGATACTCTTCGTAGTTTTTTTTTCAAATAATATTAGTTTTATACATTTTTGTTTAATTACAAAACATAAAGTAATAGATTTTTATGTAATAGAAATTTAATACAATCTGACTTTTGGTTCTTGAGTTATCGTGCTTACAAGAAACGTGACAGACGGACAGATAGACAGACGGACGCACATTTTGAAACTTGTTCAGAATTCCATCGCCAACACAGTGATATGAATTTTTTTTCTCTACGCGCCATATTACCGGTTTTGGAAATGTGTCGACCAATTGTGAATGCGCAAAGAACACATTTTTTTCATCAACTGAGTTCTCGAAAACTAAACAAAATTGGAAAAAAGTGTTTTAGTAAAAAAACTTCTTTGATTCATGATTCATTGGCTACAACTTTGTCGTTTATAGTACCTAGTTATCTTTAATAATAATACATTTAACAAGCGACTACATTTTATTCTGCAAATTACAAAAAGCTACGGTATTTATTTTTTCTTTTATTAATAGGGCATTAACTATCTTAATTTTTTTAACTTTGGCCATTGCAACGTGAATGGAAGTATTTGAGTATTACCTGTTTTAAATTTAAGATTAAACTTACTAATAAAAAAAATTACAAATAATAGATAGGTACCAAAAAATATTAATAAAAAAAAAACACATACCTATCACTGATTCTAAAATATTTTGAACAAATTTTATTTCTGATATTTTAAAATATTTCCTAACACATTCGAATTCTGAATCATTTCAAACTATATGCTGAAACAGGCTGCTGTATTCTTATTTGAACTCTATTTCTTTTTTTGCAGATTTGGTTAGGTGACAAGTTCCCACATCTGATGTTCTTTGCCCTAATGTATGGTTTGATGGTAACAGTTCAATGTTTAGCAACCGACCGCTATGAAAATGAATACATTAACCAAAATGACGTAGATAAGAGATATGCATTAAAAGAAAATATTGTGAAAGAGATTCAACCAACAGACACATATTTGAAAATTTCTCCATTAATTCAGCATGTTACTGAACAAATCAAAAAAAGAGAAAAACGCCAAGGAGTTTATATGAGTCATTTTCCCAATTCCCTCTATAATAATAAAAGGAAATATTATACTTCAAGTCCAGTTAAGCGTACAAGGAATTCAACACGATATAATGCGAATAATAAAATCAATACCAGACAATCATATAATCAAAATTACAACCCTTATAAACAATACAGAGATAGAGCTACACCCACTTTAAATATAAAAAAGAAACATAGACATCCACCAATTTTATTTTAATTTAGATAGGCATATCATCAACACGAGCTCTTTATTTATTGTTAATATTTATAGTTTAATTTTAGTTTTAGAATTTTTCTTTTCAGTTAGACAATTCTCTATTTCAAGCAGAGCCAGTGGTAAAGTTAAAAATCTCTACGATGCAGGGTAAAAATCTGACAGTATCTCCAAATTTAACTTCATATGTAGATGTAAATTTATACACATGTAATTAATTATATCCTATATTAATTAGAACACAGATTGCAACGACAAACGTAAATATAAAAAAGAGCTGAAGGAAGTTATGTGTAGGGCCGTCGAGAGAAAATACGGGCCCAGGGGGGAAAGAGGAATGGCAACTTACGGGCCCCCTTATTACTTCCACATCCACGTAGTGGATTGGAAGTATTCGTAAAACAAATTTTGAAACGTGCTTCAATACATAAAGCTTAGTGTTGAAGCTGTTTATACATTTTAAAGAAAACTTATACAAAATCCGATTTTCGTACAAAAGGAAATAAAACAAACGTACTTTTCGTAAAAATCTTTCCACTTTATTTATTACTTAACCCTGGGCCCCTCTAAAAAATCCAGGCCTCGGGAAAACCCCTCAGTCCTCCCTCTGTCGTAAGGCTTGGTTATGTAGGATATTTTGATATGTCCGAATTAGATATAATGAATTAATAGTTCAGTATATTTCAGGTCCATTGGCTTGCTCTCTAATAGCTATATCACCGATGTCGTAAATAATAGGAGTAATATGGGATTTGGCAACAAATACCTGCTATATTACCATAATGTTCCAAAAAAACACAACTATAACTAAACATGTAAATATTCTGATAACAGGACACTAATCTCTGCCAACTATTACTATTTAGAATACTCTACTTATGACACATTCATTAATTAGTTCATTACTACCCCCCACCTCACTTTTCTTCAGGTTTAAACTTATTTAAACTATTATACTCTTCAGTCTTCACAAATACAAAACGAAGAGTATATTGCATTTGATCGGCATATTTCAATTTCAGACACGTAAATATTAACATGTGTAGGTTAAAAATGATATTTTTTTAACATTTTGGTTCATTTCTCAGTACTTAGTTATTTTGGAATATTATGACCATGTAACGTTCACTCACATGGATACATGCGAGTGTGTTCTCAAAAATATAACATATTTAGTTGTATCTATATATACATATATAAAAATAAATTTATTTAAATAAACAATGTGGCATACCTAACTTTGTGCAGGGGCCTGTAGCTACAAGTAATTTGTAGGTGGTGCTCATCGTATTTCAGGGGATGGGGGCAATTACCACCCTTATAAATTGAAATATGGGAAATAGTTACCCACAGATAGATATCTGTTGTCTGTGACGAAAGTATTAAAGAGGATAGGAAGGTATAGGATAGGCTGTAACTGTACAAATATGCACAAGCAGGCTTGTACTCGGGGGGTGCCCTGCATTCCTTGGAAAGTTTTGTACACCCTCTGAAGAAGTTTCAACATTAGGTATGCGCCACCCCTATAATAGTCAGGGATCCAAATTCCACTTATTTCTCCATTCCTATGCAACTTTTGGACTTACTTTTGAAATTAGGTCTATATTATGTAAAATTGTCTGACGAATCCATGTCCGGAGGGCGATTTGCGATATTGGCTTGCGTTCACTCCCTATGTTAATTTTACACCTCTTTTCGGCGATACACGATATTTAAAATTTTTCGCGCTGTCTCGAAAACTAAAAGCCATAAGGATGAAATTTTAGACAGATGTTAAACAATGTATGGCGATGATGATCAGCAGCGTTGAGTTACTGTTTTGGCTATTTATCATTCAATAAAAAATAAAGAACGCGAGGGTGCTGATATATTGTAGAGAAAAAGGTAGCATCGAGTACTTTTTTATTTCTAGAAATATTATATCATCGGTTGTATATGAGTGGTATTGTAGTAAAAGGTCCAAATTTAATTTCAATGAGAGAATGTTTACAATCGGATTAGTCTAGCGAAAGATATCGATTTATTTCGGAAAATTATAGGCAGCGCGGGTTTAATACGAGCCACTTCCTTCAAATCCGACAACGTTCTAAACTGTCGTGTTAAAGATTTATATTTCCAGTGCATAGGAAATATTATCCACCGTCACATATCTGTGCCAACTGCATAATATTCGTTAGAGATAGATATAAACATGGATTACAAGATTATGAAACAGCCCTACGTATAACTAAATTATCGCCGGAATTAAAACTAGGAGATAAAATTCATATTCCTGAGTGGAAATTGTTTATGTCCAACCCTAAAAATAAACGGAGTCTACAGAATTATATTGCTACAAAATGTTTGACGCATTTTCACTTTTTGGGAAATGACGCTACGTTAATAACCGCAGGAATGCTTGTCGGTGAAACAGCAACTATTTTGTCAACTGTTGACTCTTCTGAAATTTTAAATGATGTCCTTAACAAGTGGATGTGTGGCAATTTACGATAGCAGCTTCTTACTTTTTCAAATGCTTGTACGGTCGTTCTAATTTTGAGGATAGTTTAGATCATTTACCAACACATTTATTTAAAAACTACAAAGTGGATTTGAGAACATTGCCACCCACTCAATATGCCTTCATTCTGCATGTAAAGTGAAGTGTCTACACACACTGTTTGTGTGGAAAAATGCTAATGGATCCATTCCCTAAATTACTTAACATTCACAAATACGGTTGGAACAAAGAGCACAATATTTTCACTCTAATCATAATCACGAAACATCCAAAACCGGAACAAATAAATAAATGTGACAATTTGTAAGCGCAGTAATATGTGTTGTTTAAGAAGCTAGGAGTTGATTGCTTTTAATTCATGTTCATATCTATGTCCAACTAATATCATGCAGTTGGCATATTTATGACGGTGGATAATACTTCTTATGTACTGGAAGTACAAGTCTTCATATGCGTCTTGCAATCATGGTTTTGATGTTTTTGGACATAGTACATAAAATAAATTGTTATACAGTTTTGAATGTTGCCGGAAGTGACTCACATTCAACCCGCGCTGCCTATAGTTCTCCGAAATAAATCGATATCTTTCGCTAGAATAATTCCATTGTAAAAATTCTTTCACTGAAATTAGATTTGAACCTCTTGCTACGATAAGTACCGCTTGTACAACGATATATTTCTAGAAATAAAAAAAGTACCTAGGTGCCACATTCTTCTCTTCAATATTTCAGCACGCTCGCGTTCTTTATTTTTTCTTGGAGGATATAAGTAACGAAAATACTAATTTAACGCTGCTACCGCAATCGCCATACATTATTTAACCCCCGTCCATAACATTTGATCCTAATGGCTTTTATGATTTTCGAGATAGCCCGAGTTACATCCGAAAAATTTTAAATATCCTGTATCGAAAAGAAGTTGTAAAATTAACATAGGGGATGAACGCAAGCCTGTATCGCAAATGACCCTCCAGAAATGGATTCCTCAGACAATTTTACATAATATAAACCTAATATTAAAAGTATGTCCAAGAGATGCATATGACTGAAAGTAAACGGTCTCTGAATCCCTTACTATAGGGTGTAAAGGCCCTATTCTGTGTTTGTATGAGATATTCCAATTTATCGTGAATTCAAAGTTTAGAGCAGTGTGGGAGTTCGGTTGAGTTTCTCAAAGTGAACAGACGCATCGAAGAACGCTCTCGAAATAAGCTCTAAAACACATGTTTAAACACCGCTAATTTATATAAAATTTAGGCCATCGATAGGTCCAGAAATTCTGCGTGTTGTGAAGTAAAATAGTTAATATTCAAAGTTTATATGGAATAAATATTTGATTATTTCTAGTACAGGGCTTTCTGTAATATAATAGTAAGTGCGGCGTGTTACGATAAGCCTGTCTGTACCCAGAAAGACCTCTTGAAGTGCCAGGGTAATAAATATATCAGTGTCAAGTAATATAAAATTAGACGTTGGCACCAGAACCCCAATGCTTTCTTGGAAAGTGTAAATAAACAATTCGCATGAAGTGGAGTTTCATAGATTCAACAAACATCACCAGCCTACTACAAGAAAGAAAGATAAGATATACCTTTATTTAACTGACTGATTAATTACTTAATTAATTAACAACAATGATTTATTATTTATGTTTGCCCCTCTATTTTTTAGTATTATTTTTACTTTACTTTTATAATATCTTTTTTATTCCCATTTGGAAAACGGCAGTTTGAATTAGGCACTACAAAAATCAAAACAATATACAGGGTGTGCGAAGGTTTCTCTCGGGCCGCTTTCTCATTTGCAGCTCGCTGTAAAAAGTTATTTTACCGCGATACAGATAACATAATAAAAAGACTCTCTTACAGCAAGCTAATATTGGTTTTGAAAAACAAGGCAAATAAAATGGACACACTAATACAGGACGTTGAAACGAGAACACGTCAATTACTGGTACAAAAAATCGACGGCGGCGGAAACTGCCTATATGGAGCATGAAACCACCAACTGGAGGGAGAAAATATAACATGACAGTCACATACCAATGCGACGAAAACAAGTAGCTGACTATATCGAAAATCACTTAGACCATTTCATGCCATTCATGCAGGCATCCATCCATGAACTAGCACCCCGTTACAATAGATACAACTCTAATACAGGAAAAATAAATGCATGCATTCGAGATCTGAGAAGAGAAGGTTTTTGGGGGGGCAGGAAACAATTGCAGTAACAACAAATATGAAAAACAGGACAATAATAGTACATCAAGAAGAAGGAGAGCATATAATCTTCCATCCTACTAACCAACAGGGAAGAGAGAACACACCACTAGAGATAGTATATAGGAAGCACTGAAACGAAAGAAATCACTACGATAGCGCGATTATTGCACAAGAAAAACATGAAGCAGAACAACCAGAAGAAACATACGCTCGAACTGGGGCTATAACACCCCGCCCAGAATTAGAGGAAGCAACGCACATAAACATGTACCAAATATCACAAAGAACAGAGGAAGCCAACAGTCAAGAATTACAACACGATGACATCATTCTGGCGACATGGAATGTCAGAGGATGCATAACGAGAGAGAAAAGAGAAAAAATCGATGAGGTTCTTATGATGGAACACATACACGTTGCATGCATACAAGAGACACACATGATAGACGGAACTGCAGTTACTCAAAACTACAAATGGCATCTAAGTGGAGGGGACAAAGAAAAAACCAGCAGAGGAGTCGCATGGGCAATAAGACGGAACACCCCTATCCAGATAAAAACAAGAAAAGTAAACGAAAACATAACCATGGCAGACTTACAAATTGGAAAGGAAAACATATGCATACTAGGAGTACATGTGCCCTCCGACAAACGGGCAGGACGAGTATTCAGACAGATTACCCAAGAGACTAGAAGAAATAGGAATAGAAAAATGAACACAATAATACTAGGAGACTTCAACGCGCATATAGGAAAGGACGACCAAACACATGAAGACAAGAATATCATAGGAAAAACCTTACTTCACACATGGACAAACGATAATGGAAGCTTGCTAAAAAACTTGGCACATCTGTTAGATCTAACAGTTAGAAACACATGGAGCAAGAACCTAACCTGCCTTAATACCTGGAGTAAAGGAAACATCAACTCTCAAATAGACCATATCCTAGTGGATAGAAAAATAAGGGACAAGGTCAAAAATATTAAGGCAAAACAAGCAACAAACGTCAAAACAGATTACAAAATATTATATGGAACACTAGTAATAAAGAAACAAGAAAAAAAAAAGAAAAAAAAGAAAAAAAAAGATACAACAAAACAGCAAATGACACATGGAACATCTCACTGCTACAGAACAAAGGAATAAAAAAGAAATACCAGGAGGAGATAGAAAAACAGTTAACAGGAAAGGAACTAAATTGGTCAACAATGGGTTTAAAAATCAAAATAGCGGCGAGGAAAACGTTGAAAAGGAACAAATCCCCTATGAGCCCAACAAAAAAGACACGAAAAGAAATTACGAAAAACTAAAGAAAATAAAGGCCACAGGAAAACAATATACACCAAACATAGACAAAAAGATAATAGAAGCGAGGAAAGCAAGAAGAGACACAGAGAGGAGGCACGAACAGAAAAAAAAAATGCAGGGAATTCTTCGAAAACATAGAATCCACTCCAGCAGGACAGAGATTAAACCAAACTTTTAGACACTCCAAAACATACAGGAGAAACAACAATACGCAGTCAAGAAAATACATACCACTGCAGCAATGGGTCAGGAAACTAGAAGAAGGAAACGCAGAGAGAAGTCAAATAGAACCAATACAAGAAATGGACCACTGGCCTCTGGGAAAGCCACCGTCAAAAGACGAACTACTAGAAATAATGGCCAGAGCTAAAAGAAACACGGCCCCGGGAATAGATAAAATAAATAACGAACTAGTATACTATGGACCGGACAACATAAAACAGCTAATCCTAGAAATCATCATCAACGCATGGACGGAAACCACACCCCTGCCTGAGGAATGGAATACAACCATACAGATACCGCTCCCTAAAATCAAATCACCACAAAACGTGGACGATTACAGAAGAATAACACTCTGCAGTGTAGGGTACAAATACTACGCACAATTCCTCCTCAGAGAAATGGAAAAATACATCGGCGAACTACCAGATTATCAAACGGCATTTATCAAGGGTAGATCGACAGACGACCACATGTACACCACCAGACGGATCCTGGAAGAAAAGTGGAAAGAAGGAACAAAACTATATATAGTCTCAATTGACCTCCAAAAGGCATTTGATACTATAAGGCATGAGGCTATAGTCAACACTTTGCTCAACAGGGGAGTACCGCACTACTTAATAAACAGAATAATAAAAGCATGCCTACACGAAAACACTGCAATACAATGGTTTGGACAGACGACGGAATCAAAAATGAAGAATATAGGAGTCAAACAAGGATGTCCCCTATCCCCCCGACTATTCACCACAGTCCTGGACCAAGTCAAAACAGCCTACAGAGTCACAAGAGCTCTACTACCCTTCATTGAGGACAACAAACCACCATGGTGCCGAACCAAAAAGGTATACACGACGATGATATATGGAGACAAAAACGCAGCAACGATAAAGGCCAACCGAAGAAGCCTGAGAAGAGCTGAAAGGGACATTATCCAACTGCTAGCAAAAACAGGAAAACCACAAAAACGACAGAAAACGTCAACATTACTAGAGGGAAGAACAATAATCAAAAGAATAGAATCATACGCAATGAAATACTGGGGACATGTCCAAAGACGGGACACGACACACCTACTGAAGAAAGCGCTGCGAATGAACAGCAACAAACTGAAAATAGGGAGGCCATGCTACACATGGATTACAACAATCGAGAGGATTATGAATAAGCTAGGAAAGGATTATACACACTGGGAAAAGTTGGCACAACAAAAAATGGAATACAATAAAGAAATATCAAGGATATACACACTGCCAGACTCAGAAACAGAAGAAACAGAAAACTCAGAAGTAGAATAGGAGAGAAGATGATCACAGACAGAAACTAAGAAGAAGCATATCACAAAAACCTGAAAGTAAAAAGAAGCACGAAAACCTAAAAGAAGCATCTCACAAACGCCTACACTCTCCATCCGATGAAGACAGAAGGAAAACAAGAAGAAACATCTCACAAACACCTACACGATCCATCCTATACTCCTACCCCATGCGTCATTCGGCTCTCGCTGCTGACAACAAGCATGTCCAATGTCCAATCCAGCGTATGCAGTTGGTCCGGCGGTATATAAAAGCACTGGGGGTTTGTTCTGGCACACGGTGGGATGATCGGTGGGCGATCGGGCTGCGTGGTGGAACAAATCTCCCTGCACCGGAATTGGCAGCAATGCCCACCTTACGCTGGCAAATCAATCAATCAATCAATCAATCAATCAATCAATTCAAAGTTTAGAGCAGTGTGGAAGTTTTTGCCTACACATATTTTGAAATAACCTTATTATGAGTAGTGTCTGTTCACAACACGTATATTTAACTTCCCTCGCTTACCAAATGGCTTTTTTGAAAACTCATCGTCTCGAGAATTTTGTATTAGTTAATTAATTATGTCGAACATGTCATTTTGTCATGATAAAATAGACTTCTCGCGTACCTATATCATCCTGATAGTGTGGGCATAGTTCAAGATAAACTTCTTTTTCACGTAAAATCGTACATTTTCTCGTTTTTAAATACGTAATAGAAATTATTCAGATGTTAATTTAATCTTCAGGTGCATAGGTACTTAATTTTTTTGATGACCTGTTAATAATAATATAAAAACAATAATTTTCTGGGAAGGTTATTTTTGTTTCATGTTTTAAAAAAGATTAAGAACTTGTAACAATGAGTTTAGATTTCTGAGATAAGATATACAATAAAAATCTGAATTATTTTCAAAATTCTTATGCACAGCCTCTACACTTCCATAAATAAGACGAAAGTAATTGGAACGGCGTAATAAAGTTTTTAGAGACAAGAGATGGAGAACGCCGTTGGCGGAACACCGCTCTGGTACCGGCGCATTCGCCAAAACATATAGTAAGTATACATGAATTGTTGACGACATTAGGGTTTGTATATTTCCGTGGCTGCAGTATATCGTCGTATCCTGTTAAACTGTGCAAGAACAATGGATCATTGAAACAGAGAAATAAAGTAGTTATTAATAAAAAATTAATAATATTAAATAATTTTTTCTAACCCTTGCCTTTGGCGAAAATCCTTGGAACCGCGTAATAAAGTTTTTAGATTAAAAAAATGAGAAATATTAAAAAATTCTTTACTCCGGCCTCTGGCTTTGTTCGTGTTCAAAACGACAAAACTCAGCCATCATATGTATAGAGTAGTATTATTATGAGAAGATGCTTGCAAAAAATGATGTGCAGAAACGAGTTTGTGTGCATTCATTGATCTAAGCCAATGATAGCGATTTGCGCATATTTGACCTCGAATCAAGTGGCACCGTCAACCTGCAGTCACAGGGTCTGTGCTGCAGTATACCTACTTGTTGTGTTCGCCGTTTCTGATTAAATTAAATGAAATAACCTTATTTTCAGTAAAAAATGTCTTCATCGTAAACACCAGAGTGTGACGAGGTTTTAATCTACTGCATTACACAGCTCCTCGACCTCGAAAATTTGATTACAATTATTATACATCCTATCCCAAATGATGCTGTCACTGGTAAAAATATTCGCGCACGTTGGCTCCGCCCCAAGCATCTTCTCATAATAATACTACTCTACTGCCTCTACAATCCCATAAGACGAAAGTCATTGGAACCGCGTAATAGTTCTTAGAGACAAAAGATGGAGAAAGCCGTTGTCGGAACATCGCTCTAGTGCCGGCGCATTCGCCAAAACATAAAGCAAGTATACAGGGTGGGGCAATAGTGCGTCGGACCTCGATATCTCAAGTTCTACGATAGCTAGAAATTAAAAAAAAAACAGGTAAACTAGATAAAAGAGTCTATAAATGGAAATTATTTTCGAACATACAGGGCGAGCCAAGACGAAATTACAGGACCAAGTGCCTCTTTTTCAATGGAATGCTATGTAAATCAGTACATTTTTTGATCCTCCTTCTAGGCTCTATTCATTCCTATATTAGCATTGAATATCTCCCAACCACTTGGATGTAATGAATTTTTTTGTTGAAATAATGAATCTGCAGATGGATATTAAAAAAATCACCACAGTCACAAATATGGGTTAAGAAAAACATATGTGAATACCAGTTACGAGACATCTAAATAATGTTTTTGAATCATTTTCATTTCCTAAAACTGTACAGGGTGGCTAAAATTTTTTTTCAATTAAGAACTTTTTGAATTGAATTTTCTCAATTTTTTCAAATGGAACACCCTGCATATTTTTCAACGATGTGATGTAGAAATGAAAAACGAACACTTTTTGTAAGTACTTCCCTATGGCTAATTGCAACGAATTTCGTTTTATTGAGCAATAATTACAAAATTCAAAAATAAACTTAAAAAAAGAGGTTTCTACAAAATTCTAAAAAATTATAATAAATGTTCCACATGCTCTTTTGAGATGAGGTTCCCACTGTACCTAAAACTGCCGGTGTGATAGATCTAAAGGCAGTTAATATTCTTTCCTTCATATTTTGTAGTGTTGTTGGCGTGTCTCTATAAACAATTTCCTTCACGTATCCCCATAAAAAGAAATTCATTTTTGTAAGATCTGGGAATCTAGTAGGCCATTTAGTGGGTCCTTTTCTTCCAATCCATTCATGAGGGTAGGTATTATTTAAGTGGTCTCTAACTGCATTTAAATAATGTGGTGGAGCACCATCTTGCTGAAACCACATCCAATTTCGAATTCTTTTAGGGAGATTTACCAATAATTGTGGCAGACAATTTTCCAAAAAATGAAGATAAATAGCTCCAGTCAATGTACCATCAAAGAAATGTGGCCCTATTACATGTTCTCCAATAATTGCTCTGTCTGACTTGCCCAAAACAAAAGTCATGTCTACAAGTTCTGCTTTATTAAAATTCATATTGTAAAATTCCAAATATTTTAAATTCAACACAAATTGTAACTAACGACCGATAAGTGTGATAAATGCTCCGGTGTACACGACAATTTACACCAAACTAAGGTTTTATTGCTTGCCGAATAACGAAAACGGCAAAAAATGTATTAAAAAAATCGGTAAAGGTATTTACACAGAACTTCACTCGTTATTTGTGCATGGCGGTCACTGTAAAAAATTAATAATTACGAAATGACATTGAGAATAATAATCGGAATATAGTTATTGCTATTATTACAAAGAAAACTTGATAAGCTTTGATCAAAAAAATATACAGATTGTTCATCCAACAGCAAAAGTTCAATAATAAATAGCAGGTGCCACATATAGCAGGCTTGCGCAAATACCTTTACAAATGTCCACCATGACTGAATTATTTCTTGGGATGACCACCCTGCATATTTTTCAATCAAAGTATAATAGGTGCATATGCCAGATATTTTTGCCGTCTGTTATATTTTCAATCCAACATTCACGTAATGGAGTGGAAGTATAGTGGTGGTAAAAAATTTCAATTTTTTTAAATTTTTCAAAAATGTTGGTAAAAAAATTTTCAAATTGTTTTCTTCTAATATAGGTTTAAAATGTCAAACGTAGAAATTTTAAATTAGAGCAAAAAGGAAAGTTTCCTTCTATTCTATAGTAGTGGTAAAAAAAGTTTAAAATTTGAAAATTATGTATTTTTTTTTAATAGGTTTAGAATGCTATGAAACGTGAAAATTTTAAATTTGAGCAAAAAAAAATGTTTCCATCTGTTCTAGTGTTAAATTTTTTTCCAAATTTATAACAAAATGTTGCAAAATTTTTTTTTCCGATGTTGGTTTGGAATGTCATGAAACGTGGAAATTTTAAATTTGAGCAAAAAAAATGTTTCGTCTATTCTGTAGTAGTGATAAATAGATTAAAAATGTTTTCAATTTTTTTTTTATTTTTTCAAAAACATTTTTAAATTTGTTTGAATAGTTTTAGAATGCCATGGAAACGTGGATAGTTTAAATCTGAACAAAGAAAAAAAATCTGTCTTCGTGGTAAATTTTTTTAAAAATAGTAAGTAAAAAAAATTCTAATTTTTCTTTTAAATAGATTTAGAACGCTATGAAACGTGGAAATTTTAAATTTGACGAAATAAAAAAAAAATTCCACCTAGGTATTTTAGTGGTAAAAAATTTTCAAAAATGTTGGTAAAAAAATTTTCAAAAAAATTTTGTTTGAAACAGGTTTAGAATGCCATGAAACGTGGAAATTTTAAATTTGAAGAAAGCAAAAAATGTTTTCATCTATTTTAGTAGTAAAAAATTTTTCGTGGTAAAAAAAATTTTGAAAATTTTTTTTTGAATTAGGCTTAGAATGAAGAAAAAAAAAATTTTCAATTATTTTAGTAGTAAAAAATTTTTCAAGTGTTGGTGAAAAAAATTTTCATAAATTTCCCGAAATAGGATTAGCGTGTCATGAAACGTGGAAATTTTAAATTTGAGCAAAAAAAATTTTTTTCATCTTGGTAAAAATTTTTTCAAAAATGTTGGTGAAAAAAATTTTCAAAAATTTTCAAAAATTTTTTTTCCCGAAATAGGATTAGTGCGTCATGAAACGTGGAAATTTTAAATTTGAGCGAAAAAAAAATTTTTTCACTATTTATTCCGTTTAGACGGTCCACCCTGTATATTTTCCAGTGAAATTTCTACCATTTCTGCGCTGACAGTAGCGTCAACTACCCACCAAATTTGACTGCTCTCCGTCAAGTAATTTTTTAGTAAATGCACCAACAGACAGACAGACAGACAGACAGACCGACAGACAGACAGACTGACGGAATTGAAAAACCTATATTTTCGTAATCTCCGTGATCTGAAACGTCAGAATCCGAAAAAATCTCGGAGGGTGATTTTTTCTCGAATACAATACTTCCCTTCGGTATGCGAGGAAAGTAAAAACATTGCAGTAAAGGACCTGTTAAATCCTACTTACTCATTTCAATGAATGGGAAGGAATGGTCCCACTAAATGGACTCATTTTAAAATTGCATAAAGACGTGTGTCAATCAAAATGGGCAACACGTCGAACACCTGTTATAAATTTTTCTAATGAATTATTTGAAGGGACCTCTTTTTATAAGTTTATTCTTGAATTTGACACTTATTTATTTATAAAACGACAATGGTTGCAATTAGCCATAGGGAAGCACTTACAAAAAATGTTCGTTTTTCATTTCCATATACCACGGTTGAAAAATATACGAGGTGGGGTGTTCCATTTGAAAAAATTGAGAAAATTCAATTCAAAGTTCTTAATTGAAAAATAATTTTTGGCCACCCTGTACAGTTTTAGGAAATGAAAATGATTCAAAACATTAATCAGATATCTCGTAACTGGTATCACATAAGTTTTTCTTAAAACCCATAGTTGGACTGTGGCGATTTTTTTAATATCCGTCAGATTGCATTATTTCAACAAAAAAATTAATTACATCCAAGTGATTGGGAGATATTCAATGCTAAAATAGGAATGAATAGAGCCTAGAAAGTGGCTTCAAAAAATGTACTTATATACATAGCATTTCATTTAAAAAAAGCCACTTGGTCCTGTAATTTTGTCTTGGCTCGCCCTGTATGTTCGAGATATCGAGATCCGACGCACTATTGCCCCACCCTGTATACATGCGTTGCTGACGACATTAGGCTGTGTATATTCCCGTGGGAGCAGAATATTGTCGTATATTACTATCCTCTTAAACTATGCAAGATCAAGGCGCCATTGAAACAGATAAATAAAGTACTTATTAACAAAAAATTAAGAATAATAATAAACAATTTTTTCTAACACCCCCAGGCTAAAATAATTGGAAACGCGTAATCAAGTTTTTAGAGTCAAAAAATGAAAAATATTAAAAAATTCTTTTCTCCAGTCTCTGGCTTTGTCCGTGTTCAAGCCGACAGAACGTAGTCATCGTATGTACTGCCCCTACATTCCCGTAAGACGAAAGCATTGGAACTGCGTGATAAAGTTTTTAGAGTCAAAGAATTAAAAATAATAAAAAATTATTTTCTTCAGCCTCTGCCTTTGTCCGTGTTCAAAACGACAGAACGCGGTCATCGTATGTACTGCCTATACACTCCCATAAGCCGAAAGTCATTGGAACCGCGTAATAAAGTTTTTAGAGTCAAAAATGAAAAATATTAAAAAATTCTTTTCTCCAGCCACTGGCTTTGTCCGTTCAAAACGACAGAACCCAGTCATCGTATGTACTGCATCTACACCCTCATAAGACGAAAGTCATTGGAACCGCGTAATAAAGTTTTTACAGACAAGAGATGGAGAAAGCCTTTGCCGGAACACCGCTCTGGTGTCGGCGCATTCGCCAGAATATAAAGCAAGTATATACATGCGTTGCAGACGACATTGGGCTTTGTATATTCCCGTGGCCGGAGGTATTTTACTAATTTCGTCGTGCAAGTTATAAGTCAAATTAATTATAAACAAAAAAAACAGTTTACAATAAAATAAATAACAAACAGTTGAAATAGGTAGGTACCTATTATCAGAGATAAAGTACGACCAAACATAATGACACAAATTATTCGACAGTGTACGTTTCCTTCTAAAAAAAATTGTAAAATTGTAATTGTTGTAAAGTGTTAAATGTTCTATTTTTTGGATGTGTTATAAGCAAGGATCGGAATCTTTCAGCGATAGTGCAATGTATTATATTAAAAATATATTGAAAAATAATATCTTTTAAAACATGAAGTAATATACTATTATAAGTACAACCCGTATTTATATTTGAAAAATAAACGACTAATTATTAAATGACAAAAACAAAACAAACGACTTAAATACATGTAGCAAAGTGATAGTTTCGAAGACGCCATCGACCTATGCGTAAAGTTATGCCAGTCGTCCGGTATGGGCAAAACGGGAATCGGAGCAATGTAATAAAAACATGTTTATTGTATTAGTCACTGACGGCATGAGATACATGCTTTGGGCAGGGAATATTTTGCAAGAGAAATATCCCGATTTAGTTCATTTTACATTAGGCTAGTGCCAATACCTTTTTGAATGAAAAAAAATAGCTACAGGTAAGGACCAGCCGAAAAATTTTGTTAAGGTTATAATTAAGAGAAAAAACAAAAATTAAACACAAGATAATGTGAGTAGTATAGCTATGAGAGCTGGGGTGGGGTTGCTGAAGAAGTGACCAGAGGCTGCTGAAGAAGTAACCGAGAGGTGGGGGGCGAAAACGTGTCCAGAGAGGTGAGCGAAGAGGCTGCTGCTGGTGTTCGTCGTCGACAATGACCAGAGGCTGCTGGATGGTGGTGGAGGGGATGTGGGAATGAGATCTGAGAGAAAAGCATGCGCAGTGGTGAGAAAATCTGCATCACAAACCAAAAAGTCCTTATATCTCAATGCGTATTTAAATTTTTACACGTTCTCCCACTCTCCTTAAAAATTTCATCCATGGCTCGTGAGACTTCGGGGCCACTCTTATTCTTCGTAGGTTTAACCCATAGGAACTTTGAAAAGCAATCAATAACAACTAATATGTATCTATAGTTATTGTTTTCTCTGGAATAATTACACATTTCAGCTAAATCAGCCTGCCACAAATCGTCTAGTGCTTTTATTATTGTACGCCTGCGCTTGAAGTTTTTACGTGCAGGCTTATGCAGCACGTTAACCATGTGAATTTTTTCGTTGGAATTGTTCATCTTACTCAGTCGGATCGACGTGGTAGACGAATCGGTCTAGATTGACCTCAGGTGCATCAGCATTCACTTTTATAGCATTTGGGTGTGTAATTAATTTTTCAAGAGCATGTAGAGATGTGTTAAATCTGCGACCAATTAATTGCAACATATTATTTCGTAAAGCATTAAGCTCCACCATAATAGCAGCTATAGCATCATCCCCATATTTTTTATTAGCAGCATCACCATTTTCAGAGGGAGATTGAACATTACGCAATTTCAATTTTTCTATGTCGATATTTCCGTCTTCAGTAAAGACGAGGCCGCGATGAGTAAATGTGAGGTACTGACGTCGTCGCGAGCTGACGTAGACTCTAATAGCCCTCGATGCTTTTCTAATCCCCCCCCCTTGAGTCCTTTATCTTTTTCCAATACATATGGTTTTACCCTGGGTGGCTTATACGCCTCGAAAGTTAATTTATTACACACCATTTTCAAATAGGATCTGAACAGCTTTTAAACAGGTTTGTGCAGCTTTTAAACAGGACCTGTAAACAGGTCTGCACGATTTTAAAAACTGAGCCTGAAAAATGAGGATAAGTGAGGATAAATCGAGGGTAAGTGAGGGTAAAACGAGGATAATTAAGGCTAAAACGAGGGTAATTAAGGATAAAACGAGGATAATTAAGGGTAAAACGAGGATAATTAAGGGTAAAATGAGGATAATTAAGGGTAAAACTATGGTAATTAAGGGTAAAACGACGATAAGTGGGGGTAAATGATTATGGTAGGAGATCTTCAATTAGTTAATATGGGTACAACAATATCGCAGTTCGCTTATCTGTATACACACTAAAACTTAAATGTGTCTCTAACATAAACCCATAAGGCTCAGCTGCTTGCTATTAAACGCACAACTCTGTTCATATATCCACAAGGCCTCCTTGTGTAAAGCAGGTTAGTCCAGCCGTTCTCAAAACTCTCAGATCTCAATTCTATTCTCAATCCGTCTCTCTATTACATAAGACCTTGATGTACCGACTGTCTCTAGTACTCAGATGTGTTAGCGGCCATTCTATATGTCTGCACCTATATACCTACACATGTACCTGTAATAATAAGGTGATCATGAGGTGGTCATGAGGTTGCCATGAGGTGGTCATGAAACCATATAAATGTATGATAATATTACAGCGAAGTTGTATGTATTATGTATTTTCTAATCAACATCGAGCCTAACAGTTATGAACTAAAACATATTGGCCCAAATCATGTAATTGGAGAAGTACCAGTGCAGATTAAAAACAACGTTCTTCATATCAAAGGATCTAAATTTAATCTAACCAAGGGTTTAAGAGAATTACCAACGAAGCAGGAATCTCAGGATTTCGACAGTGATGATCTGATGACTTATATCTAGTGCCGCCAGAAACATGTCTAGACTTGCCTTCTATTAATATAAACATTGACGCCACATATAAGCATTTGTTTAGTCTATAAATCTGATGACTCAGCCGCTTTCTAAGAAATATTTATGCAACTGTGTATGAAACCTTGAAAATGGCACGTACCGGATGTTTATTTCTTAGTAAAAGATTACATCATCTTGCAGCATCGACTTTATGTGATCTGATGACTCAGCCGCTTTCTAAGAAATATTTATGCAACTGTGTATGAAACCTTGAAAATGGCACGTACCGGATGTTTATTCCTTAGTAAAAGATTACATCATTGACTTTATTTGATCTGATGACTCAGCAGCCTTCTAAGAAATATTTATGCAGATGTGTATGAAACCTTGAAAATGGCACGTACCGGATGCTTATTTCTTAGTAAAAGATTACATCATCTTGCAGCATCGACTTTATGTGATCTGATGACTCAGCCGCTTTCTAAGAAATATTTATGCAACTGTGTATGAAACCTTGAAAATGGCACGTACCGGATGTTTATTCCTTAGTAAAAGATTACATCATCGACTTTATTTCTCACGCAATAAATTAGATTTGTCTAGGCTATAAATCTGATTACTCAGCTGCTTTCTAAGAAATATTTACACAAGTGTTGATGACTCATACGTTTTTCTTGGAAGTTTAACCTTGAAAATGTCACGTACCGGATGTTTATTCCTTAGTAAAAAGATTACATCACCTCATGACGTCACTCTTTTTTGTTTTTCATTTAATGACGTTGAAACTTTATTATCAGATAGTACGCTACCAGGGACGGCAAGGGTTTCTGTGGGGGGAGATTATTCGCTTTATATTTTCGATATCCCCACTCCTTCATGAGATATAAGGACTTTTTGGTTTGTGATGCAGATTTTCTCACCACTGCGCATGCTTTTCTCTCAGATCTCATTCCCACATCCCCCTCCACCACCATCCAGCAGCCTCTGGTCATTGTCGACGACGAACACCAGCAGCAGCCTCTTCGCTCACCTCTCTGGACACTTCTTCGCCCCCCCACCTCTCGGTTACTTCTTCAGCAGCCTCTGGTCACTTCTTCAGCAACCCCACCCCAGCTCTTGGTCTCTCCGAATGGACACATGCCATCGAAGTACCCTCGTAGCTATACTACTGACGGAAGTGTCCCAGAAGTCCCATAGCTATACTACTGTGCCATTTATGACTAGTGTATTTCACTGGTCCATGTAACCTAGAACGGTTAATAGATTATTTTGTTATTACAATTTCTCGCTTTCAAATTATGGTAGCTCAGTATTTCCTCCATCAATAATATCTGTATTAGTTGATTTCCCTTACGCAAAATAAGGTGGTGTCCAACTACCTTCTTTTGTTGAGTTTTTCAGTACCTTACATTTAACTTTTCAGGCATATTCTTTTAGTGGGTATTTACTAAGGTAAGTGATAGCAAATATCAAGCCAAGCTGTCAAGGATAACCTGCACCCTGATGTCTTATGCTCTATTGTGAATATGACTGTTGACGGAGTATAACAAAAATACTAGGTTATAAGTGATAGGGCAATGAACTTGCTTGGGAAAGAACACCGAAGATGTTTGCATTTCCGTAATTGAAAGTTAAACTGGCGGCGTGCGGTTAAAGTGCTGCGTTTGTTGCCTTCGGTCGAACAATCAGGACAATACAAAGCACTGTTTAGTGTTTTTGTGTGATCCAAATATTTCTTATATCTACTTGTTGTAGAGTTCACTAGCATAGAGTCAATGTTATTTCGAGTTAATTTGCTATTTTTGTAGTGTAATTTGATTAAAACCAAAAAGTCATTTCTACCCTCTCCATCTTTCCTATCAATCCCAAGCCTAATAAAGGGGGGAGGAAAGTGATATGGTTGTACCGCGTTACATCAGATTGGTTAAAGTCATAGCATTTCTACAAAAAAATAAGATAATTTTTTTGGTCATGTTTTTTAATTTGTCACTTTTTTAACTCTTTTCGGTGGAGACAACCTACTGGTAAATTTTCCGCATGTCGTGGTAAATCACCCTGTATATGATATGGCCTCACTAATTATCGTAATATTAAGTGAAGAAAATGAAACAGAAAATACAAAAAAATTCTTGGTCATAACATGACTCTTTACTCCGTAAAAATTTGCAGATATTTTCTTGATTCATCTTAAAAATTAACGTTAAAAAAGTGTAAATATAATAATTGTTTTATTACCTAAGTAATTAAACCAACAAATTCAAATTTTCACCGAAAATGTCTCACGAATTGCAACTATTTAAAAATTGTAAAAAACATTTAAATACTTTCAATAGTTTATGTTCGAGTGAAAATGCATCAGTGTTATATAACTCATCCTAGTCCTAACTCCAAATATAATATAATTAATAATTGTAATTGATTATTGCACTTACCTCTTTTATTCTTCGTTATACTTTTTTACTTTCACTAGTATTAAATATTAAATCTATCCATACAACACATAGGCCGAAATTAAATAACAAGCTCATTTGAGTTGTGCGACTATTAACTCCTTTATACAGAGTGTAATTAGTTTCATGTTATAAAAAAAACTGGTAATAGAGACCGACTAGACAAACGAAAAACCTATATGGCCTTTTTCTCTAGGGGCACTTTGGAAAAAACTGACCCAGAATTTTAAGGTAGGAAACATTTGAGAACCACTAGCTGTTTTTCAGGGTCAATGGATGTTATAGTTCCGAATATTAGAAATGATAAAAAACTGTAATACCCGACTTGGGTTCCCACCGGAAGAAGTGCGGCACTTTTATGGGATTACTTGTACCGAACTTTTTATACCACTAATTATGAAAATGTAAATAATTCCTTCCCTTTTGGCACAACACAAGCATAGCATGGCAGCAGGGGTTTAAATAGGATTTGTTTGCATGTGTCCTGTTTCATAATTTGGAACAAAGTTGTAGCTTTTATTATCGTTTATAAGAATTTATAAAATTTAAAAGTGGTTAATTAACATTTGTAACATTGTGTTAAAAGCTTCAAAAATTAGTAATTATTCTATGAAATTGGAAAACGAACAGTTAGACGTCCGAAATACGATAACAGAAAATAAGTGTGTATTTTAAGTTAGGAAAAAATCTGATTTTTTTAACGAATTGAGCGCATAATTTTTCCCAATCAGGTATCGAAAACTAAAAATCGAGAATAATAATGATAATAATAAATTTCCTTCCACCCACCGCCGCCTGGCTCGTGTTTTCAACACGTGGTTGAACGAAGGGCAGCAAATCCCGGACTGGTTTGTCGAGGGATGTACTGTGCTAATTCCCAAAAAGGGAGATCTGTCCGAAGGAATTATAGGCCAATCACCTGTCTGAACTCCTGCTACAAGATATTTACACGTATCCGTATCCTGCACGGACACTACGGCATGTTGATCCGGTCTTCCAACAGATTTATGAGCAGCGTGGCGCCAAAAAGGGCATGGCGGGTTGCAAAGACAGCCTGCTGATAGACCGCTGTATTACACAGGACTCTGTGCAGTACAAGCGGAATCTATCGATGGCCTGGATTGACTATCGTAAGGCATTTGTTACAACGTCGCATCAACTATTGTTGCATTTACTCAAATGTCTTGCGGTAGCAGAGCCACTAGTGAGATGCATAGAACAGCTGCTGCCACTCTGGAGGACTCGCTTCACCATAACATCCGGTGCACAGCGAGTTACGACAGAGCAGGTGGCATTCCGAAGAGGAGTTTTCCAAGGAGATTCTCTGAGTCCCCTCCTCTTTTGCATCTCACTACTGCCATTATCTGTTGAACTCCGCCAAACTCGCGGGTACTATTGTGGACCACCCAGCAACCGGAGGCATAAGGTCACCCATCTGTTTTATATGGATGACCTCAAACTGTATGCCTCCGGAGAGCGTGAACTTCAGAATGCTCTAAGGGTGGTCGAGGAGTACACGCGGGCCATTGGCATGGAGTTCGGGTTGGACAAGTGCGCGGTCGTCCATCTCAAGAGAGGACGATGCGGGTGTCGAGCAACATCACATCCAGGATGTGCAACATGTGAAAGAATCTCTCCGTGGTAAGTACAGAGGCTTACTCCGAAAGATTTGGTCATCTGAACTTTCGGGGAAAAACAAGGTATCTGCCACTAATATGCTTGCCGTTCCTGTTCTGCTCTAGTCCATTGGAGTAGTCAAATGGACTGTAGATGAGCTGCGCCAATTGGACAGACCTACCTGCAAGATGATGAATATCCATGGAGCATTCATCCTAGATCGTCCGTCCCTCGTGTGTACCTCCCACGAAATCGGGGGGGGGCAGAGGGCTCTTGGGGTTGGAGTGTATGCAGAGTAGCACAAAGCATGGTATGTAATGTCCTTAGGAGCTCAGAGCCGCTCCTACAATTAGTGACAGATCACGAAAATGCAGGGGTGGATGCAGGATTGTTTAAGGCGGCAAAAAGAGCCACAGATGAACTTGGTCTCGTATTCGACTACAGGCGAGGAGGCCGGCGAGGCGCTGATCCAAAGTCTGAACTACAGCCGACTCGTCTGAAGGCCCAAATAAAAGCAGCCGAGCAGAAACATCTGTTTAAGCAGCATGTTGATAAACCCATACACAGTGCATACTATAAGAACGTAGAAACACTGGCTTTATCGACTAGGTTGACATTTGCCTTTTTAAGGTCAGCCGGGCTAAAGTCGGAGACCGAGGGATACATTGTGACCTGTCAAAATGGTGTAATTAACACGTTGGTCTACCAAAGCCGCGTAATAAGTGTCGAGGTTCCTGATATAAACTGTAGGACCTGCCATCAGGCGCCGAAGTCGCTCATGCATTTACTTTCTGCATGTCCGCTGTATGCGATTTCGGCCTACATCCACCGCTATAACGCGGCGTTACGAGTGCTGTACTATCATCTACGGCACTCTTACGGGATAGACCAAACACCAGTGCTGCCTTACGTCCCCGGAGACATCGAGTCCGTTGTCGAAAACGAGAGGTGCCGAATTTATTGGAACTACTCGTTTCCGACAGTCAGGCTAATTCAAGCCAACAAGCCTGACATGGTCCTTCTCGGCCATCAAAACAAGGCGATGTTTGTGATCGAGTTCTCGGCACCTGCTGAGCCAAACATCGATTTGAAAATGGAGGAACGGACCAAATACCGTGATCTCCGCTTCGAGCTCCAAGTACTGTACCCAGGCTACTCGGTCAAGATGGTTGTCCTCATAATCGGTGTACTAGAAGGTATGAAGTCTACGCTGCTCTCAGGATTGAAGATCACACCGGCCTGTCAGAAATCTGCTGATTGGTTGGCAGGCCAAATGCAGAAGGCAGTCATCTTGGGGTCCCTTCCCCTACTTAGAGCACATGATTCTGGAATTTACAGTCACTAACCCCGCGGGATGTGGGAAATGGCTGTGGATATTTTGCTGACGCTCTTTCCGTGTGATGTCGGAGGCCACGGAAACATTGTCCAGCGTCGGGAAACCGAAGAAAAAAATAATAACCATACCTTTAATGCCCAATACGTAACACCCAATAACTGAACAATTTTTTTGAATTCTCCACAAAAACTGTTCGAAATGACCTCCATCTCCACGTATACACATTTCGGCACGTCGAACTAAGGACATACGTAGTCCGTTCAACACATTTGATAAATTAGGATCAATTTTTATGGTTTCTATGCACACTAAAATGCGTTGTTGCAATTGTTCTAAAGTGTCAATTGGATCACGGTAAACCAGAGATTTAAAATGCCCCCAAAAATCCATCGGATTTAGTCGGGCGATCTAGCAGGTCATGGTACTGGTCCGCCACGTCCAATCCAGCGTCGAGTAAACTTTTTGTTCAAAAAATATCGAACAGCCAGATTAAAATGGACTGGCGCGCCATCGTGCAAATACCACATTCTTCTGCGCGTAGCCAAGCCATCTTCCAGCAAATTTGGCAATGTTTGTTGCAAAAAATTTAAGAATATATCACCATTTAATCTAGCGGGTAACTGTATAGGTTCAATTATTTCATTACCGTAAATTCCTGCCCACAAATTAACGTTGAACCGTCGTTGAAAATGCGCCCTTATATTACACGTGGATTTTCGTCTGCCCAATAGTGCATATTTTTAAAATTAAACACTCCATTTCCAGTGAAACACGACTCATCGGAGCAACTTAGAATGTTTAAAAAATCCTCATTTGCCACGTGTTCTCTTAAAATCCACCTACAAAATTGCATTCGCTCTACAAAATCTTGAGGTTCTAGTGCTTGGACACGTTGATAGTAATAGGGATGTAAGTTCATATCTCTCAATGTCCTCCATATCACAAAATTGGATACTCCCACACGGTTCGCGATATCGCGGGTAGGTACTTAAAGTTGGATCCTCTTCTACCAGTTCCAAAATTTGAACCGCTGCGTCAATTATCAATTACCCTTTCTTCGCGTTGTGGACCGCATTCTCCTCCATGCCCATCGAGACGACCTGTTTCTCGAAGGCGCTGGTCAATACTAATGAATGTACGAGCACAAGGATGATGTCGATTAGGGAACCTTAAATGATAAAGCCCTTCCGCACCAGCTGCATTTCCACCACTTTCTCCATACACCAAGTGCATATCCGCGAGCTCTGGATAAGTGTAATCTCCCATAACGTCCAAAAACTGCGTTTTAAAACACCACACTAAACTGTGAAGTAACGTTATCAATAAAGAAAACAAAAAGAAAAACTTGGTCCAAAATCCAAAAAGTAACACAAAAAGCACAAACGAGAAGTAGTGTCTTACGTAACCAAGTACTAACGACTTGAACGATAAGTCAATAAAATAAATCTTAACATAATTAAGTGGCACAAAATTCAAAAAGAACAAAAGCAACAGACGAAACCAAGGCACGGGTAGGTCGCGTCGTGTGTACGTTGTTTACCAAGCCAGGACACAAACTGAAATTATTACTTGAGAATATTACAAGGCAGAGTATAGCACGCGTAATAAGATAATTTGGCCGCAAAGAAGCAAAAAACATGGCGGTGTCCTCTGTCGGTCGCTTTTAACTGCTTTGTCGGCATGCTTTTCGATGACCCCGTCGCGGCCTAATTATCTCTTAGGCTCGCCATACTTATTTGCACGAATATCAGAGTATCATGTGCGACAAGACGCGAGGCAATAAAGCCTACCCCAATATGCCAGCAGTTCTCAAACTATGTTATTAAGTATTTTGGAAATTTTTGTTTATTTTTTTTTCTCCAAAACTATGAGCTTTAGACCCCATGTTACATAAGGTTTTTTTGTTTGTCATGTCGTTCCCTTACCACCAGTTTTTTTAATGACATGAAACTAATTACACCCTGTATATCCGCGCCGCGGTGACAAGTTTTATCATGCTTTTTGCGAGATTTTGTAAGTTACACTGTGTAGCCTGTGTCGACGCGTCAAATATGTTTTACAGAACAGAATTATAAGAGAGAAATAACAATGGTACATCCCTTATATCAATTTGAGGTGCTAGTCCTGTAATACAGTTCTTTCCTTTGTTTATTTTCTCGTTGTGACGTTTATGATTGAATTTATTATAATTTTTTGAGTGCTAGTTATGATAGGATAATGTCTAAGTTAAATTTATATGTACATATGTGTATTTTAACATAGTCTTAAGTTTTTATAAAATGAACTAGTTTATATTTTATATTATATTTATATTCCAATAGAGTTTTTTCTTTCTCTTTCTTGTATATATGTAATTATTTATATTTTGTTGCTTGCTTTATTGTAGTGTGTGGAAAAAAGACCCAAATAGCACCAAACTTCCGGAGGATGTCCGTTTTAGGTCCTCTCTTGGTCCGAACGTCCGACGACGTGAAACGAACGTCCATGAGACGTCTTTTTTCGGATGTTTTTAGGATACACTAAATTAACGTTCTGTGTAGGTCCATTTCAGGTCGCACGTTGGCCTACTAAGATTCATTTTGTCACGAATGCAACAAATTAAAAATGTGGTGCCGTTAAAAAATACAGAAGGAAAAGAATAATAAAACTTGAAAACTGGTTAAAAAATCATATAGTGTAACTGAATACGTGAAAAAAAGTACGCAGAAATGTCCTGAGAATTTTTATATACACAAAAGTTTTTGATATCACATAATAGTTATTTTCTTTCGTGCTGAACCAACTGATTGCAATCACTAGACAGCCAATTAAATTGAGGTATTTTTAAAATTCTTGATCTGTATTGGTTATTGCTTTCTGATTGTGTTAAGCGCAGAAGAAAATAGCTAATAAGAATAAGATATATTTATGCTAGTAAATGATGTATCAGCGACATAATTTTATCTCCAGACTAAATAAATTTTTTATAAATATGAGTACAATATTTAATTACACAAATATTTCGTCCTTCTTAAATAATTGAATAATAACCATCCTCCTTGGGTAAAGTTTGATTAACACCTTTTCAAAGCTAATAAACTGTCCTGCTTCCCTAAAGAATTTATATTTTTTTCCATGTATTGTTTTTTCCTAGCTCATCATTAAACTTATCATTTAGTACCAGAGAAAATTAATAACCTATTTTGCTGCAATGTTTTTATATTTTCTAATTATTTCGCAACTAAGTGATAGGTAAATTTAATAAAACCTATAGAAGCAAAAGAATGAAAATAATAAAAATTAGTATTCTTATTCCATGCTACTGAATGCAGTGTATAAATAAAAAAATACCATTGCAGCTTTAACAAAATGTGCAGCAATAGCCACAGAGCTGGTGAACAATTTGTTCAAAGTACTTTAAGGCAACTGAAATTTTATATAAAAAAAAACCTGAAAAACCGAAGTGCACCCCTAATTTCAAAAAAATTACGGGTAGACTTCGGACTGGGGTTGGTTAGCTAGATAGTCAATACCTTTTTCAGGTACGAAAAAACTATCTATAAAATTTCCCAATATGAAGTATCTTGAACAAATCATTTACCATCTCTTAAGACTATAAAGGTCTGAATTGAAAAGCCTGTGTGTGTCCACTGAACGTCTTCATCTGGACCTATAATGACCCTAAATCGGAAGTTCTGAGGAAGTCCAAATTTCAAACACAGTTCCTCCCTCGGAACGTCCACCATACGTCTAACGACCTAAAATGGACATCCTTCGTCCGTCCTGAATGTCATCAACGGACATCTTCTGGACGTTTTGTGGATGTTTTGGTGCTATCTGGGGATGCACCTCTTGTCAATTATCAGCTAAAAGACGGCGACACATTTTATTAGAAATTAGGATATATTTCTGCACAGAGATATCAATGATAGATGACATACATGTATGATTAGGTGATATATCTATAATCCAAAATTGTTCTTTGATATACATATGAATACATGATACAGCAAAAAAGTGGGGTATACTAAACCGAGGTTGATTTTTTTTAAACAAAAAATAAAAATAATTGAAAAATAAGAATTATTGTGATATATAATCATTTTAACAACAATATATCATTGTGAAATATGTTATCTGCGAAATGCAATTGGTGCTATACCACAAAAAGATCGAATACAAAAATTTTATTTTTGTTTTATATTTTTAATTTTGATAAATATTCGTTATTTTTAGAGGGCTCAAAATAATATAGTATGTAGGACGTACGTACCACATATTTCACAAAAAAATTTCCTTCTCAGCCCAAAATCGCTTTGCTGTTGGCGAAACGAAGTCCCAACCAATTATAACATTTATCTAATATTACACTAAACATGTTGTTAGTTATTCTGCCATGTCACATAGAATCTATATACTTTTGCAATATTTTAAAACTATTTTGAGAATTATTTTTGTCTGCAAAAACATTTAAAAAATAAATGACTTATGTTGTTGTTGCTGTACATAACAAAAAAATATCATTGGGAATAAAAGCACAATGCTTATAAAAATGTATTGTCGTATCTCGAATAATTTTATAATTATTGTGTATTAATTTTTTAAATCGTATGTAAATGTTTATACAATTATTTTATAACATCTATGAGAGCCATAATAAAATAAATTAAAGAACTACTTTGTTTTATAAATTGTGCCCATTCTGCATCTATAAGCGTTGCATAAACGTTTTGAAAATGTTTATATCAACAATCTTATTTTATAAAAAATGCTCTGTAAATATTCTCTCAGCTTCTACAAAACATCAAATTGCTAGTTGGGAAGTTTTATCAACTACTTAATTTTGCATGAATACCGACTGTAACAATTAAAACATCTTTTTTTACGAAATCTTGTCACACCCTGTGGAGTAAATCAGCAACAGCAACAAATTAAAATTTAAGGCCTTACCATTTCTTAATATTCTTGTTCTTGGCCCACTTCTTTATCTCTATTATTAGAGGAGATACACTATGACTATTTCATAAGACAAATTGTTTTATTGGGATGCATGGTGGTCCCATATTAGTTATATCAACCTCTATGTCTAATGCAAAGTGAGCAAAAATAGGAAAAAAAATCTGGGTCTAAAAATTAACAAATGACTATCAAACGTATTTTTAATCGACCTCAATATTGATAGTAAGAAATCAGGTTTAATTATTTGGGCAAAGGACTTTTATTTCATAATTTTTAGTACCTAACCGATACCATACCGTTGGTTTATATTACAGAAGCTTATAGACCAAGGATCTGGTAACACAGTACCCAGATAGCACAAGATATTCTAAGAATAATCTGAAAATCTTCCCAAAAAATATTATTCGATTAATTATAAAAATTATCTTTAAATTATACTCTGAGTAACTAAATAATTTATTATTATTTTTAGAATATCTTCTAATAAATAACATTAGAATAATTGAAATACTTAAGCATGGAATATATTTTGAATATATTTTATGAATAATTGCAAAACTTATCTTTGGATCATTATTTTAAAATTACTTCATAAAATAATATGATAAAAATATTTTAATAAGAGAAGTATAGAATATGTTTTAAATATATTTTATAAATAATTTAATAGGTTAACTTTTGACTATCTATTTTGAAAATATAATGTAGGTATATAGAAAGTATGGTATAATGTTTATGTGGTCCTTATATCCATTATTTTACTTTCATGACTTGTGTAACAGTAAATAAGTACATACCTATTATACGTTTTTATATGTACGTTTTTTTAAATAAGGTATTAAATAAGGCTGTTTCATAAATTTTCCGATGTATTTATAAGAATCTTTAATTGTTCTTTGAATTTTCCCCATGACTCCCTACCCAATAGGCCTAGTAGAAATAAACTATGTGCTTTTGTATAATGGAAATATGTATTTTCTTTCTTTCTCTAAAATATTATACGTACCATATATCTCATTGAAAATTTGCATCTCGGGAACTAGGATCTGCTGGCATAGTAGGCAACTTAATATTGGAGAAGGCATGAAAGATGCATGAAAGTGTGTGGTTTACTAATTCCCTGTAATTTTTAAACAAACTTCTTCATTGCTTGCTATAATAAGATTGATTTACCTTATTTGAGGAATAGTTTTGATTATAATATTATGATTAGTTTCTTTATGATGTAGAAGTTTAGTTGTCAAGTGCATTTGTTCCACAATCAGACGTGTCTGAAAGTGGGCTCCCAAATACTATGATTAGTTGAGTTGGAGTTAGTCTAGCTCCCAATATATAATAGATAAATATGCAGATCTATATGTAAAGTGGTCATTATACTCTTCGCAAATACAAAACGAAGAGTATATTGCATTCGATCGGCACATTTCTAAAACCGGTAATATTGTTCGTTTTTTGTAAGCACGATAACTTAAGAACGAAAAGTCCGACTGTATTGAAATTTGAACAGTAAGTTATTGTTAACTAGAGGAAGCACCCTATTGTTTTGTAACAATATCGATCAATAAATAAAAAAGTTATTATAATTTTTCAAATTAAAAAACATTTTTCTTAAATGTTTTGTAATTAAACTAAAAACGTCTAAAATTAATATTATTTACAAAAAAACCTGCGAAGAGTATCCTATAGAATGTGCAGCAATTATATAAAAGTGCAATAAATCGGCGAAAAGTATAATGGTTAGCTTGTTATATCAATTTTTGTGTGTACTTTTAACTTTGCATGAGTATTTTACTTATATTTTTTTTTCATATAAAACATGCATTTTTTAAATCTTTTATTATGCCAGTACTTAAGTTTCCTAATTAAAATATTACAAAATAAAATGTTTAGAACTAAAAATAATTTTTTGTCTGAAGGTGGAACACCCTCCCCCTACTTAAATAGTAAATTTCATAGTGTTATTGTTGTCTCGTGTTACAATTTCCAATGCTACGGTTTTGGAGGTGTTGACTAGGGCGGTAAACACAACAATATTGTCTTTGATGTTTAAAATCGTAAATTTCTCATTTTGAACAATTTGCAATTACTTCTTTCTCTATTTACTATTAACTTATTTTGGGTGAACCAACCGATTGTTATTATGACTTATTTTAATGATTGTTTTACATAGTAGGTACATTATTGAAATAAAACAAATATTGTTGAAATAAATTTAATTTGGTGACAATATAAGAACATTTTCAGCAAAGTTACATATTTACTTGGTGTTTCAAGAATGTGTCAACATTGTTAATAGTAATTACTACAATAAAATATATATATACAACAATATTATACATTTTTTAAGTATTCCTTAATTTTAGTAGAGAACATAATATAGACAGAATAACAAATGTTTTAAAAGTAATTAAGTAAATACTGAAATCATACTAGTTCGATCGTTCACAACCAAAATTCAAATCCATATTCAGTCGGTGATACAAGCAATATGCTTTGTATGTTGCCCTTCCTCTACAATTAATTCAACTTGTGTGATGCAAAAGATGTACTCTCAGTCCCTTTAATAACAGTTGTCTCCGATGGTAAACTATTAAATTACCCTATAGAATATAACAAACAATGAAATGAACTTTTCATTCATATGTTACAAGTTACACTGAATACAATAATACAGCACATTTTTATCAAAACACTGCTGATACATTCCAATGAGCAGAAATATTAGAAATTTGTTAATTATCAATATTTGATTTAAAGTTTATGTCTAACAGATGATTTGTTTTTAGAACTTTTTAAAAATCATTGCTTGTCTTTGAATTGTCATTTTAATCATTGTAAAGAAGTTGGCAGCAATGATAAATTCTCTAGAGTAAAAAAAAAATGTGTTTTAGATGTTCCTCAGGTAAGACATTAGTAAGATAGAAATAAAATAAAAAGGTTGTGGTAGTGAATCCTGGAAGGGCCTGGAATCTTTGCCGCTGCTTCTGACAGTTTCCACAAACACCGAAATTCTTGAACTGTACACTCAAATACTATCATTCAACGCGATTTTAAAGCTTAATCATCTCCAGATGATGCCAACATGGTTAGCAGAACTCGCTTCGTGTAATAGTATTCAACTGCAATGTTGAAGTGTATTTGAGGAAACTGCTTCAAAAGCAGGGTAATGAATCACAAGACCATTCAGTTCAAAGACACTTTTCAAATAACATCAACTGTAGTTTCTAAGTACAGGATAACAATGAAATGGAGTAAAAAAGCTTCTTTTTAGAAAAGCATACTACTCGCTGTATGAATTTTTAGCACATGAAGCAATATAAACTGTAATAAATCTTTATTTAAAGACTGATTTTCAATATTTTACACTTACACCTATACAAGTATGTTTCTATTTCATATTTACTCTGTACATATAGCATATTGTGTCACAAGGGCAGAAAATGAGCATTAGTAGCCCGGAGATATTAGTTGCCCGAGCGAGCGAAACGATATCTGATAGCTAAGGGCTGCCAATGCGTTTTCTGCATGTGTGACACACAACTGTTTTTCGCCTAGCATTAAACAAAACAAAAAAAAAGAAGAATATAACAAAAATCTTTAATTTTATAAATACAAACAGAATTTAATAAGAGACTTAAGTAGCTACAATTTGTGAATTTTGCTGTTTGTTTTGATTCCAAATTTTGGTTTAAATTGACATTTAATGAAAAATTTGTGAAACGTCAAAGCATGCAATTGACAATTAAAGGTGCATGTCTAAATTGTAAAAAACTACAAAATCGTGTTGTTATGAGTTTAACAGCCCAAGGGACGATAATTGTTACTTTCGGTCATATTTTTAAGATTAATATGATTAATTTTCACATATGCTAGGCGAAAAAATATTTTTGATGTTTCTATTGTAACATTGTATATCTACATTAAATAAATTTCTATCTGTAATCTGAAAAGTGTAACTACATTTTTATGTATCGAGTGTTTGCGAAATATAACATTAATTAATTTATGAAATCTTTATCCTTACTATAGGATTTTCCACTCAAATCCACTTTTAAAATGGCAATATCACACGTTATAATAATAATAATAATAATCATTTATTGGTACTAATACATCAAAATGTTTACACAAGTCCAGGGTAGAAAGTATATCATTAAAATAGACAGTGACAGCTTAAAACACAATATACAGTTATCTTAAAATTAAATTAAAAAACAGAAAAAAGATAAAATTTTTATAACTGAATGTCGCAGAAACGTTCCTCTAAATATTCATCGCAGCTGTAGAAGGCCTTCCTGAGAAGGTATTTTTTAAT
This sequence comes from Stenurella melanura, assembly GCA_963583905.1. NCBI lineage: Eukaryota > Metazoa > Arthropoda > Insecta > Coleoptera > Cerambycidae > Stenurella > Stenurella melanura. The sequence continues at coordinate 93,651,077 of OY757310.1, read as the reverse complement.
TTTTTCCTTAAAAATGGTAAAATCCAAGCCTCTGACATTGTCAGGTAGCTTATTAAAAAATTTTATACAGTAATAGCTAGTGCCAACTCTTGATTTTGCATGTCGAAAAAAATTCTGCGCAATATTATTGCGGAGACGAGTGGGATATAAGTGCGAATCACCCTGACTATTAAATTTCTGCAAATTACTCTTAATGTACAGAAGACATTCAAGTATATAGGCTGATGGCATGGTGAGGATATTAAAATCTCTAAATTTATCACGGCAGTCGTCTCTGTAGTTCAAACCTGCCATAATTCGTAAGCATCTGCGTTGCAGACTAAAAATTATTTTACTGTGGGATGAGTGTCCCCAGATTAATACAGCATATGTCATAGTGGAGTGAAAAATACCATGATAAGCTGAGACAAGAACTTGCCTTGAAACAGTATTTGTTAGATTTCGCAGCAGAAATATTTTCTTTGGTAAAGTTTTAGATAGCTTCAAAACATGTTTATCCCAACTGAGTAATGGATCGATGTATACCCCAAGAAATTTCACTGAGTCAACATTTGAGGTCTGATTGACGACAGTGTGACGGAGAGTAAACGTCATTGTTTGTGTTTTGTTTAGATTTAGGGTAAGCTTATTTGCTAGGAACCACTGTTTAATTTTCAATTGTGTATTCACAATCTGCTCGGCGAGATGATCAGAATTTTTGTCAACATTGAGAGCTGTTGTATCATCAGCAAATAAAATAAGGGGCGTGTTGTCACAATTGGCAAGGTCGTTTACATATATGATAAATAGCACTGGACCAAGTACTGAACCCTGTGGGACACCATGCTTTATGACTGTATGATTGGAATCGTTATTTTTATAAGAAACATATTGTTTCCTGTCTGATAGGTAAAAATCGATCAGTGATATGCTATTTTTATCAAATTTGTAATGGCTTAGTTTATCTAAAAGAATACTATGAGACACACAATCGAAGGCCTTTGTCAAATCATAGAAAGTGCCGCTGGTTATGTTGCCTAATTCAAAATTATGCAAAATGATTTGAGTCAAATTATTGATAGCCAAAGTTGTTGACTGCTTATTTCTAAAACCAAACTGACTTGTATGGAATAAGTTGTTATCCTCGAAGTAACGTGTAATTTGGGTTTTTAAAATCATTTCGAAAATCTTAGACAGTATTGGGACTAATGAAATGGGCCTGTAGTTAGAAACGTCATCAACAGATTCCTTTTTGAAAATTGGGATGACTTTGGATAATTTAAGTATCGTTGGGAAAATGTTAAGCCTGATACACTGATTAATTATATTTGTCAGGGGATATACTATAATATTTTTAATTACTTTTATTATTTGCACATTAATATTGTATGCATCCTTACTGTTACTATTTTTTAGATTATCAATAACATCTCTCATTTCATTGTAAGAGACTTCCCTGAATTTAAAACATATGTTGGGACTTACTTTAGGGAGAAACTCTGAAAATGACTTGGTGGATGGGACTAGTGGAAGATCGTTTAATAAGTTTTCTGCTACGCTTGAAAAATAAGTATTGAAGTCGTTTGCATTTATAGAATCACTAGGTACTGTCTGGAAATTTCTATTATTGTCTTTTATGATCTCCCACATTGCAGCTTGTGTATTTCGAGACTTATTTATGTAATTATCGTTGGCAGCTTTTTTTGCCTTACAAATTTCAATGCGGTATTTATTGCGATAAGCATTTACAGCTGCCTTAGATATCAAGAGACGGTCTCGCTTGTTTGTGTCCATAAGAAAATTGAGTTGTTTTCGCATAGTTTGTAGATTTTCATTGAACCAACTGACTTTCCGGGATTTAAAATTATTTTGCATTTTAGATTTCATAGGCAAGCAGGTATCAATAGCGTCTAATAATGTTTCGAGAAACTGTTGTACTTTAGTGTCAATGTCTGTGTCCGTCCCATTGAGAAAGTTCCAGTTGACTTGTTCAATTTTGCGATACAGTTGGAATAGCCCATTGTCGGTTATTGGTCTAAAGTTAACTCTGACATTTTTTGTTTTAGCTTTAACTTCACAGATTTCAAATTTCAGAAAAATACCCAAATGATCTGAGAGTTTGGTATCGTGTATAGTTGTGGTGTGCATATTGGGATTTATGTTTGTAAAAATATTATCCAAGCAGGAATTATTTCTGGTATCTGCAAATACTGTTTGTTTTAATCCAAAAGAAGTTAAAATGTTGGTAAGTAATAAGGTGTTGTTGTCAGAGGTGTTGAATTTAACATTGAAAATATGAATTCAGATTCTGAAAAACTGAAAACCAGTAAAGCAGCTGGAGTCGCCAATATTAGTTAGTTGACGAAGATAGAGTGAAAATCCTTCACACAATATGCCAAAAAATATGGGAAACAGGAATTAGGCCCGCTAATTGGAAAACATCAATCTTCGTACCACTACACAAAAAGGGATCAACAGATGTTTGTGATAACTATAGACTCGCACTAATATCACACACTGGTAAAATAATGCTGTACATTATTCAATACAGATTTCGGCATTATCTGTCTTGGCAAATATCTCCCGAGCAAAAAGGTTTTTTTAAGTGACATGGTACTAGAGAACAAATATTAAATTTACGTCAACTCATCGAAAAGGAATGAGAATGTTACATATACCTATGTACCTTTGTTTCATGGACTACAGTAAGGCATTTGACAATGTGGAATGGAATAAAGCGAAGATTGACAACACTCACTCCAACAAATGTAAAGTTAGCAAAGGCATCAGACAAGGCTACGCGACAGAAAAGGCGGAAGCCAGGATCGCCGCCTTGACAAAGATTCTTCCCAACATAGGGGGCCCCAGTATGGAGAAGAGGCTAGTTTTGGCGGGGGTGGTACACTCCACCCTACTATACGGAGCCCCTGTGTGGCATAAGGCCCTACGGATCGCTCGGTACAAACAAAAAATGATAAGTTAGGTAATACCGGGTAACATTGACACAACTACACAAAATTTTTTTTTCTCACTTATGATTATTACTAGAAAATTGTAAACCTGGTTTTCGCTAAAGCAATATGTTGTCCATATTTACTGGGTACGAGTTTAAAGATTAAATTTCAATTTTTAGATTTACTAATTTTTTTTTAAACATTGCACAGTGTCAATGTTAGCCTCACGTTGGATAACATTGACACCCTCTGTAAACTAAATTATAAATCAATCTTTGTAAAGCTTAGTGTATCATTGACATAAACTAAGACGTTTACAAACATTTTTTGACAAGAATTCCTTTATTTGAATATTTTAGCAAATAATTTCAAATAATATTAACAACGCAAAAAAGCAAAATAATCCATCATTAAAAAATAGTGAGGGCTTTTCCAGAATCCAAACAGGTGAAATTAGTGTGGAATATATGCATGCCTCGACGAATAGTTGGTTCTGGCAAAACCTTTACCACATCTTTCATCGAAACTGTTGCTTCATCTATTACGTTCGGATAAACAAAATGCTTTTCCTTCCTTCTTAAAAATGTCACTGTTATTTCACGGTCTTCTACAATCTATCAATATTGATGTAAAACAACATACGTTGCATAAAAGAAATATAAACTATACAAAATGTCACGTATACACAAAGTTTATTCCCGCGCGAAAATCGGTTTCTCGAAAATGCACAACTAAAAGGTTTTCAGAAACCTATGCAATTAGCATAACCCAACTTTCAGCTATTTTCACTAGATGGCTAGACCGTAAGTGAATTTTTAGGAGCGTTAAAGTTGCATTCTTCTTGAATACACAAGCACTGGGCGGGATAATTAAAAATGTGTCAATGTTAACCCCCTGTCAATGTTACCCGGTTTTACCTAACACAGAGAAAAATCCTGGTAAGAGTCGCCAGGGCGTACCGCACGGTATCTGCGATAGCCCTACAGGCCATCACAGGATCCCCCCCAAGAACTAATGGTTGAGGAGAGATGCAAACTTCATGGCGTACCCCAAGATCAAGTACACCAAGCTAGAGAAGAAGCAAGGACTGTCATGATGGGGAGATGGCAAGAGGCCTGGAGAGAAAACACAGAAAAGGCACAATGGACAAAGCATCTGATCCCAAATGTGGCAGATTGGGCGACCTGCAGGCACCGCAGACTGGATTACTTCCTAACCCAGGCCCTCACAGGACACGGATCTTTTAGGGCTTACACAAAGAAAATCGGCAAACATGAAGATGACGCCTGCATCTATTGCGGACAGCCGGACACTGCCGAACATACTCTCTTCGTCTGTGATAGATGGGAGGCCAAGAGACAGGAAACCTGGCGCATCCTAGGTACTACCCTACGCCCAGAAGAAATAGCCCCACATGTGATAAAGAGCAAGGAGTCATGAAAAGGAATTGCACATATGTTTTCTGACATAATGTCCCTCAAGGAAGCTGAAGAAAGGACAGGGCAAAGAGCCCTGGCTCTCCCTCGGAAAGGGAAAGAATCCAACACTCCCCGTCGACCAACAACAGGCGGGCGTCTTTAGAAGATTTCCCCTCCTCCGCAAGAAAAAAAACAAAAAAAAAGGCTACGTTCTCTCACCATTCCTCTTTAACATTTATAGTGAACACGTGGGTGATGTGTGTTGGAGGATGGGCAGGGTGGAGTAGTTATAGAAAGAACTAAGGTTTCTAACTTGACGTTTGCAGATACCACCTTGGTTACAGCTAGAGAGGATGAGCTCATGCATCTGCTGGACAACCTCCAAACAACAAGCTCTGAGTACGGTTTAAGTGTAAATTACAATAAAACAAAAATTATGATTATATACCCAGCAAATGAAAACCATCCAGGCACATTAAGGACAGGTGAGTGTGAGGTCAACTTCCCAGTCGAGCAAAACTTGGTGTAACAGGAATATCACGAGACGCACAAAGATCAAGACTTGTTAACGCTCTAGTTTCCCCTATCTTTCTTTACGCATCTGAGACATGGACTGTTAAGGAGGCAGATAAACAGCATATTGATGCGTTTGAAATGTAGGTTTGGAGACGTTTGTCGTGGGTTCCCTGGACAGCCCATCGCACCAATATCTCGATTCTCCAAGAATCCCCCAAAGAGACTATCAAGTTACGTATTTTTTGGCCCCATTAACTGGAGAGAGGACAATATAGAACGTTTGATTGTCCACGAAAAACCAGATAGCAAGAGGCGAAGAGAATGACCACGAAAATGTTGATGCCACCAAAGAGTTAATGGGAAAGAGCTTTGTCGTACGCCTAGCAGGCTGTCGTGATAAATGGCGTGACGCTGTCAGATATTTTATACAGCAAAGGGAAGAAAACTGGAATATTACATGAATCACAAGACATCTGCCAAGACTTTGTGAATAAGAAGAAAATATGAAAGTTATGATTCTTGTAAATTTAACGATAGTTTTATTATTTATATTCATATTTGAGATTGATGCCAATATTATACTTAAAAATTCTATCAAAGCAATACAGAATATGCCAATATTGCTAGTTACTAAAATAAGGCCTTTTCTTGGTTAGATATTTACCTATAAGTAGCAGTTTCTTTTTAGTAACTAGCAGTACTGATTTTGTCCAATGATTTAATGTTTTAATCAGTCTGTAACTTTTCCATTATCATATCCAAGTGAATTGAGAGATGATGTAAATATTTCTTTACTTTCGTTGTTCAGATTATATCCATCAAAGTAAATGGGCAATGGCTTTCTGCGGATTTTGTTTAAATTTTAGTATGATGTAGTTTTGACCTTTCTGAGCAAGTCTCCATGGACACAAAAAAATGTTAATGATAGCATTTCAAGATATTGCCCGAAGAAACTCGTGATTTCGTCGATATTAAGACCTTCTTCACCCAATATCTCGAAATCCTGTCCTGTCATTAAAATGTTTTGTGACCAAAGAGACTTTTGATCAGCATGTCATGAACTATCTCTGTGCCAGCTCTAGGCAGTGAAATCCAAATTGTATTTAAAAAGTGTGAAGTCCACGGACCCCGCACTCTTTAAATGCAATGTGGATTTCACTCCCAGGAGCTGAAATTTTGCACAGAGGTAGTTCATGACATGCTGATCAAAAATTTTAATGACAGGATTTCGAGATATTTGCCGAAGTAGGTCTTGATAATCTACGAAACTAGACCTTTCTTCAATCAATATCTCGGAATCCTGTCGTTAAAATTTTTGTGCCCATGGAGATTTTTATTCAGAAAGGTCAAAACTACGACACATTAAAATTTGAACAAAATCCGTAGAAAGCCACTGACCATTAATTTTGTGCGGGGTCCTTATGCATTTTTATTGGATATGACTCGGCTACCAGGTGTAAGATACATTAATGGTACTCCATATCCTCAAAGTTAGCTTTTTGAATTAAATATAGTGAAAATATGTGTATTTTTTTATTTTATTATATAAAACATTCCGTTTTCATAAATGTAATAAAAAAGCCTCCAAGGTTTAGGATATCACATAATTTTGTGCTGCTTTGATGAACCACCTCCCCCTTAAATACGTCACATTTTACAGATGGCTCATCTCTAGAGTTTCTTAAATGTGGAAAAATTTTGAGGAAAACATAGCGGCAGTGCTTCATATAACATTACAGAATTGCTGAAATTATTGGAGAATTTTACTCTAATGTTGATAAATTAATGTCTAGTATTAAAAAAAAAAAAAATCTTAAAGCATCGGTTCACGAAATTTCTCCAAATGTCCTAATACTTCCAAAGCCCATTTTACCACAATGAAAACTTGCTGCAGGCCAGAGCTGGGCAAAGTACTAATTTAAACTATTTTAAGTATCAAATACCAAATAGTTAGTTGGTGTACTTGTTGCATCAAGTATCAATTACTTTCCAAAAAGCAGAATACTTCAAGTATCAAGTATTTCGAGGTAGTATTTGCAATTTTGGGTGCAAGTACTACTTGTACTATTTCAATTAGTTATTTAATTCCAACAAGTACATGTAAATACTTCAAGTACTTTCTTGTATCAAGTACTGTTTAAAAGTAAAACACTTACAAGTACATTTAACTAATTCAAGTACTTTAAATTTTTTATTTTTATCTAAACCAATCTTTATCTGTTAATATTTCTGTACATTGACATATTTTTTTAAATATTTAGGGTATATTTAAATAATGATACAGTTTTTTTAATATGCTTTATTTATTTACTTAATAAGAAAATTTTGCTCCTACAAAAAACATAACATTTCATTTCAATAACGTATTCTAAAATAATTAAGAAAATTTCTTGAATATTATAGTCTAGTAGATAGCTCGATATAAGGGGCCTGGGATATAACATGTTTATCATTGCTGTTATGTTTTAGCAATTATTTTATCTTATGTGAGTCAGATCTGCCCCCCTGCTCGTTTTGGCGTTAGCCGCTCCAGAATATATTCAATTGTGGAACAAAGTATAACACTTTAAGGCTTGGTGCTAATGAAGAAGGAACATAGTAATAGTATAACTTTCTGACCAGGCGAAAAATTTTCGTTGTCAATGCTTATTGCTGGAAAACCATATGCCGACATTTTCTGTTTGTCTATTTTCCAGATTTTTGGTTAAAAATGGGCCAAAAATGGTGCTTTTCAAAGAAAAATGTTGGCACCTTCTCAAACTTGTAGTTTCTGTACCAAATAATAGTCTCTGTGAGTGCCAACATTTCTTTCTCAATGTAAAAACACATTCAAATACTTTATGTTAAAAAGGATAATATCTCGGTCATTACTGCTAAATCTGTCATTTTGTATCATTTTTGGCATAAAATCGGTATTTGAAGATTTTGGGGTTTGGGGGGGGGGGTTTACATTGAGAAAAAAATGTTGGCACTCACAAAGTCTATTCTTTGGTAAAGAAACTACAAGTTTGAGAAGGTTCCAACATTTCTTTCTCGAAAGCACCAGTTTTGACCCGTTTTTGGCCAAAAGTCCAATTTTTTTACCAAGAATCTGGAAAACAGGTAAGCACAAAATGTTGGCATATGATTTTCCAGCAATGAACATTGACAACGAAAATTTTCCGCCTGGTCAGAAAGTGTTATACTATACTATACTATACTGTCTAATACAAACTAAAGGCAAATGCTCTTTTTAGCAATAACGAATATCACTCTCTGCAGGTTTCAGCTGGATTGTAAAATTACTTTCAGTACCTAAGGTACTTGAAGTAGTAATCAAGTATTTTAAATACTTGAAGTAAATTGTGAAGTACTTCAGGTATTGTCATTTCGTTTAACAAGTACTAAATACTATTCTAAAATATCTGTAAGTATCATATCAAGTACCAAGTACTCATTTCTTCAGGTATTTGAAGTAAAATACTTAAGTTAAAAAAGTAAATAAAGTACAATTTATACTAGAGATGTTTTAAAATCTCATGAGCTGTGACCTTCATATGCGCAGAGACATAATCCCTCCTGTCGACTCAGTTACACTTCTTAAAAATATTATATTTATTGTTTATAATTTATCTCGAGCTCTTGCTTATGTATCCAGCAAGGCAGCCTCCAGTGTCTTCAAAAAAATGCTTATAACGCAAAATAAACTTTACCTTTTGCGCATTTCGCGGCTCATGAGATTCTGAAACACCTCTACTTTTACTTGAAGTAGTGGCCAGCTCTGCTGCAGGCAGCATTGCACTATTACAGGAATTTCGATGACTTCTATCTAGTACTAAAGTGGTTAAATCACAGCATTCGTGGATTCAACTACCAAGAAAATCTGTCCATACATGGAAATTTTCCATGAATTCCTCCAGTTATATGCTTGAACATACGCCAAAAACACCAAAATTTACTAATGCAATGAATGTTGCACTTCGATTTCTACATTTTTCAATTACAGGGAGCCACTGCTGAGACTGTAACACAACATTTTGATATTATTGCAAAAAATAATTGCAAAACCATTTTTTTTTTATGTCTTTTTAATATTTATGTTCTTTAGTTACAGCTAGCCACTACTCAACCGGTATCTAGTGTAATATATGCATGAAAGTTTTTACAGATTGGTACATTATATAAGATAACACCTTGGTTTTGACATTATTTATCGCTATGATCTGGACTCTGCTAATATGAGCTATGCTCTCTTACAAAAAGCCTTTTCCAAGATATCAGTAACTGATGTTTTTAGTTTCGAGTATAACCTATAAACAAACAAAAACGAAACATAATCACTCAAATTGGCAACAAACAAATATTTATTTCTTAAATTATATGTAACACTGACACATTTTTCAGACATATTTAACGAAGATTACAAATAACAGCGGGCATGGGTTTAGAAGAGGAGAAAAAGCAGTTTGAACTTCTCAGCAATGTGCGGTGATATAATAAATTACTTAAGTTACTTAAATAAGGTACTTCAAGGACTTGTAAGAATATATAGATTCCATATTTAAAATAAATTTGACTTGTCTTGCATTCTAAAAGAAAGTGGATAATCAAAGAATTCCCAATAAATCAAGATTTTCTTTTATTTATAACCTCGCAAAATAACATGAGAAATTTTCTTCAGCTCAACTGCGGGAAAAACGAGAGAAAGTGAAATACTAGAAATAGTGCCACAAAATCCTTCCACTAATACGTGAAGATTAAGTATAGCTGTATGAATCCCTCATGTAAGTTTGAAAATTTTTAAAAACGAATCCTTTTCATTTACAAATCGTTCAGACTTGAAGCAGGAGATGAAATTACTCGGAGAGCATTTTGTCATTGAGTGTTAAATCACAGAAGAACAACTTCTGGAGTTTTATTTTAGTTTACCAGAAACGGTATTAACAATAACAGAAATTTTCACTTATGGGCAGAAGCATGGTATCCCGCAAAAAAATACACAATACAAATTTTGTACAAATATTTGGTGTGGGCTATTAGACAATAATTTAACTGGCTCCCATTTCGTTGATGGTACATTGAATGGAGAAATGTATTTAAATTTTTTGCGAGATAGATTACCACAATTATTACACAACATAAATATTAGAGGACTTCATTACTAACACAATGGGGCAAGCCCTCACTACTCGCAAGCGATGAGCAAGATCTAAATGACCATTACCCTAGTAGGTGGATCAGTCGTAACGGTCCAGTTTCTTGGCCTGCAAGGTTTCCAGACTTGACTCTCACTATTTCTCATAGGCCACTTCAAGCAAAATTTTACGCTACCAAAGTAGCAACCGAAGAGGAATTAAGAGAACACAGAACAAAATGCACTGAAATAAAAAATAACCTGCATATGATTGGAAATGCTATAAACAATTTACAGGCACATGCAAGAAAGTGTGAAAATTTCTTCTAGTTGGTTTTATTATTATATTTTTGTTCCTTGTGTTATCTTAATTTTTTGTAATTGTTTTTGATCAAATAATTTTTAATTAATTAAACTAAATATGTGGTGCGTTATTTCCTCAGTTACTTCACTTCTGTATAACTGTTACTCTTTTGCATTTGTTCTACTAAATTTATTTTTTATTAATTTTTGTTGACATTTTTACCTTTTTATTATTTTGGCAAATGTTACAATATTGTGTCAAATTTTTAAAGAGTAAAATTCAATTTTGTACCGCAAAATTAAAGTCACCTATATAATTACTGATGCTTTTGTAGCCGGAAGGCTCCAGTATATTTTTGAATTTGATTTACTATGAAACTTTGTTGTTAATTCTCGAAGCAATAAAAATGTACCAAAAAAACTAATTACATGATTTAAATATGTAAGAGTATTTTCAAATTTGGTATTGAAAATTGCTAAATCCATATACAGTGTGATAGTTTTAGGCCAATGCCAACAGAAAAAAAATTGAGCCACTCTTGATATTTTTCTCATTTGCGGTATTGAATTGTGAAGACCTCTATTAGTAAAACATGCCTACTAAATTTAGTTCGATTTGGCGAAGTCAATAGAAAAATATTGAGGATTGAAATTTTTGCAAAAAATAGAAAACAAGTTTTATATCCGAAACGAAGGGCACTAAGGATATAATAAAGGCCAATTCGAAATCGTCTCAGGGCACTGCCTCCTCCTAAAATGCCACCAATAGATATTTTCCAAGTATTTTTGGAAAAGTTTCAACAGTTGCTTAATGAATTTTAACAGTAGATTCACGTATATGGGTCACGGGAGATCTTTATATAAATTTTAATGTTTCCTTCTCTGAAACACATGATATCACTGACATAACCACTCAGTATAGGCTTCATAGTCTTACACATGATAATACATGAGTTACAACCTACAGCAATACTAGAATCGATAAAATCTTTGCAAATATAGATGCTAGAGCATGTGTATCTGACACTCCTCTATCTGACCACAAAATGGTTGTCGTGTCAGCCGAGTCAGCTTGCGACCATGTACACTACAGGTCTTATAAAATATATAACAAAAATAAATAAAACACTTTTTGAAAATAGACTTAAAAATTAAATTTGGGGGAAAGTATACTATGCTGATAACATAAACAACAAATTTGAGGAGTTTATGAGTACTTTATTGGCTCACTTTAACAGCTCATTTCCAATTACAAAAACTTCAATAAAGTTCAAAGAAAAAACTTGGGTTTCTCTTGAAGTAAGATTATCAAGTACCCAACTAAGGGACCTATACATGATTCAGAAGCAGTATCCAAATCTCCATCCTCTATTTAAGAGAAGAAAATCTGAACACAAGAATCTGGTAGAAACTAGTAAAAATGTCACTTTAACAACATTACTCAAAATTCTTCAAATAAAAGCAAATCTTCTTGGTCAATCATTAACAAACTTCAAAATAACGAGTCCTAATTCATCAAATCTAGAAATAATATATAATAATGAGGTAATAAAGTCACCAAATACAGTGACTAATACTTTCAACAATTTTTTCATTAATGCTTCAAAAGCTGTTATACTAAATATTACACAGGTAAATAATATTAATTACAATTATGTCTTATATATAGTCTGTCTCAGCGGTTATGGCGTGTGTATGGCTCGAGCTACGCCTTGCTTTAAGATTTGTTCTCACTCATACGCATATCAAGCGGTAAGCTATTCTAAACCTACGGCTTTCCACTCATAAAACTTCTACAATTATACGTTCATCTCTTTCAATCTTTCATGCGGTTAAACTCGATAATGGGACAACGTTTGTGCCCACTCAATTAGTAAAGTTGTGCGACACGTTTTGACTGGTTAATCCGACACTCTTCGTCCCTCGTTTCAAACCATCTTAGACCATAAGCTTCTTGTGATGCACACTCCATAAACTCTGAAACACACTTTAGTAATCTTCATTCTATAGTAGTACTTTCTTTTTCAGAGGAAGAAATGTTGAAAAATGTTTCCAAGTTGAAAAATAAATCATCCTCAGGACCCAATGATATGCCAAGCAATATCATAAATATTTATTAAAACTCATAACCCATCTTGTCAACTGCTCTTTTGGGATAGTTCCAGAGAGCCTAAAAGTAGCAAAGGTAGTATCTATCCATAAAAAAATGCAAACAGTTGTGTCGATTACTACAGGCCAATTTATCTAACATCAGCAATCTCTAAAATTTTTGAGTATTGTACGCTGGAGAGTCACTGAACACACAGTTTTCTAACATTCACCGCTTACTCTTTAAGAAACAATAAATTTTATCTCACTTGTTTTGACAACTGGTGATTCTGAAACATTTTGTATTTTCAGAAACTATGATCCAGTTAATTATAATTATTAATGGCAATGTAAAGAAATGAAATGTTTATACATTATTAATGGTATTGGGTTGATGTTTTCTCAAACATCAATGTATCAGTAGATTCCAAACATCGTACGTCTCAGTACAAGAAAAAGTTCTTATAATTTGGGAATAGCTGGAGATTTTCAAAAAGTAACTGAGAAAAAAGCTCATTTCCGGCTCCATGTGGCAGGCCGATATTGACAGACAAACAATTTGTTCCATTCTCCGTTAGGAGGCTACGCCAAACATTTGGTAACAATGTAAACGTCAAAAATCTTTAACATAGATTCGAGCCTTTTTTTACTAAGAACTACCTGCTCAGAACCAAGAGTACGAGAACTTTTCACTTATAGTTGAGGAAATGAAGCATTTAAACCCAACATGAGACTCCGCCTCACCTGTTTTTTATGTGAATCAGTGCAAAATGTTCCTAAAGATGTGTAGAACAAAGTCAGGGTCATGGAAACTGGTGCTTTTTCGATTTCTAGTTGTAAACTGGGACAGAAGTTCGCTATTTCCGGTAACCAACAAAGAGTGACCGCAAAAAGACCTAAAATTCCTAAGACCTAAAGTGCTCAAATTAAACTTTGAGAAATTTTAAGGTGAGCACATTTATAACTTTTTTGAAAAAATGCAAAAATCACCCCTATTTAAGGGTAGAAAATATTTTAAAAAGGCAGTATATGAATATTTGAAAAAATAAAACAACAATTTCCCAGTAGATATGGGTTCAACTAGTCATAACAATAATTCTTATGAAAATCCCATGACGATTGTATCATGTGGGTAGGTAGGACTTATTAATTTTTTCGTTTTCTGGGGTTTGCATTTTAATTATTACAAAGATGTTGGAGGGTTGTTGGTCAATTTCCTAAACTCTTATCCTACAGAATAATACGTAATTCACAAAAAAATCATACAATTTAAAATCTGAGGAATAACAGTTGTTTTATTTTTTTAAATATTCATTATATACTGCTTTTTTAAAATATTTTCTACACTTAAATAGGGGTGATTTTTGCATTTGTTCAAAAAAGTAAAAAATATTGCTCACTTTAAAATTTTTCAAAGTTTCATTTGGGTCCTATAGGATTTATTTTGCTCTTTCCCTTGGCCCGCTATCTACTATGCAAGAACAGGCGAATTTTGTGGTCACTCTTGAAAAATAACCATTGGATTGTATATTTTGGACAATTCTAAGCATTTTTTGACTCTTGACATTTTTTACTTAACCTCACGCTTCTCGAGATATAAGCGTTTAAAAAAAAAGTGTATTTAGGCTTCTTTTTTTAAAAAACTAGTATTTACGATTATTATTGGGCGTTTATTATGGAATAAATGATTAAAATATGTGGATTATATATTTTGGACAATTTTAAGCATTTTCTTGACTCTGGACATTTTTTACTTAACCTCGCTCTTCTCGAGACATAAACGTTTAAAAAAAAAGTATATTTATTTAAGCTTTTGTTTTTCAAAAAACTTGTATTTAGGATTATTTATGGGCGTTTATTACACAGGATCACAAAAGAAAAAAAGCGATTTGTTCTTAGGACCCGACATAGTAATCCATATGTATTTCGACGTGCTGAACACGAATCAATGTCCGTTTAGCTCCATCACCCACCAATTTTTTGTAAATCGCGAAAATTGGAAATCAGGTTTCTTACGCTATTTTTGCGATTTACTCGAGACATAGGCATTTAAGAATTAAAAAAACGTATATTTAAGCTTTCTTTTTTAAAAAAACTACTAGTATTTACGATTATTTATGGGCGTTTACTATGAATTAAAACATCTGGACTTTTTTATTTTGGAAAATTCTAAGCACTTTTTGAATCTTGGCATTTTTTACCTAACTACATCTTTTTCAAGATGTAAACGTTAAAAAGAAAAAAAAAAAGTGTATTTAATTTCGATATTTTCTAAAAACTAGTATTTATCGTTTATTACGTAAAATATAAAGTCCGCATGTTTTGATTCATAATAAACGCCCAAAAATAATCATAACTGCTAGTTTTCTGGAAAAAAAAATGCTTAAATACACGTTTTTTTTAAACGTTTATATCTCGAGAAGAGTGAGCTTAGGTAAAAAATGTCCAGAGTCAAAAAAATGCTTAGAATTGTGCAAAATATAAAATCCAACGTTTTTTTCAACTTACAAAATTTCTTGGTGACCACAATGAGCACACTTCTGTTCCAGTTTACGACTGGAAATCGAAAAGGCACCAGTTCCCATGCCCCTGCTTTGTTCTACATATCTTCAAGAACATTTTGCATCTTCTCACATAAAAATCAGGTGGCGCGGAGTCTCATGTTGGAGTTTAGACTATTATTCTTGAGATATTTTTGATCATTTAAATAAACAATAAATAAACCTTTATTTGGTACTCATATATTATTTCAGATACATTACTTAATATAAGACAGATATAGATGTGCTATTTAATAACACAAATAAATAAACACATTTGTTTTTTGAAGCATATAGATCATTAGATATAAATGCTGCTTTAACCATGCCTAGATTGCACAAATAAACACAGAACCACAAGATGAAATTTATTAAAAGAGAAATAGCTTTAAAATTACAGTAAAAAAAAAAAATGGTTGTTTGATCCCAATT
Organism: Stenurella melanura; assembly: GCA_963583905.1. Classification (NCBI taxonomy): domain Eukaryota; kingdom Metazoa; phylum Arthropoda; class Insecta; order Coleoptera; family Cerambycidae; genus Stenurella; species Stenurella melanura. The sequence continues at coordinate 93,635,734 of OY757310.1, read as the reverse complement.
CTTTATCTATACTTTCTACGTTTTATCTATTTATCTATCTGCAAAGAACTGGAGTCAGATGCTGATCATGATAATAACAAGGACTTTGTTCTGGCACACAAATTTCAACTCAAAACGTGCTCAATTAAGAACTCCACTGGTAGTCTAAGGAATGATAGGGGTCAGATAATTGAGGTTTGGCACCAACACATCCTTCACAGAATACACCAAAAAATATAGGAAACAGGAATTTGGCCCAAGGATTGGCAAACTACAATCTTCGTACCACTATATAAGGACAGATGTTAGTGATACTCTAAAGTAGTGCTGTATAGTCTTCAATAGATATTTCAGTATTATGTCTTGGCAAGGTAAGGAAATATTACATACCTTGTACCTTTGTTTCGTGTAGAAATTAAGCAGATCAAATCACCAAATATTTAGTTCATCCTGCATTTTCAAAGCTAAAAGTTCAAGGATTAGACTTGACTAGAAGTTTTTTCCATCTTTCTTTATGGCATATTGATAATTTCAAAATGTGGGCCTGGAGACGTTTGCTATGAATTCCCTGGACATCCCATTGTACCAACCACTCGATTCCTCAAAAAATACATCCCCTATAGTGAATTTCCAGCATTGTATTCTCCAGAATCCTCTCCAATTTTTTAAGCCATATCAATCAAAGAGAGGACATATAGAAGTGTTGATAGCTTAGAGAAAACCAGAGGTGAAGAGGGCAACATACAAAACTGTGGATGACGTGACGAAAGAGCTGATGGGAAAGAGCTTTGCAGAGGCTGCGTGCTTAACAATTAGCCGCGATAGATGGCGTGAGGCTGTCGGACATGCTATGTAGCAAAGGGAGGCTAACTAGAATATTGCATAAAACACAAAACATCTGTTAAGATGTGAATAAGAAGATTTTCTGCTTAAATTCTAATGATTAGCAGTAATTTGCTTAAAGTGTGAAGCCAAAACAAAAATTATCAACAGAGTAATTATTTTCCAAATCTAAGAAATCCATTCTTTTCATAAATGAATAATTAATATCAGAAAACTTCCATGCTAGTTTAATCAAACTGTAAAATCACAATAAACTTAATAACATCGCCATATATATTTTAATAACGTAAAATTATATTTTATTTTCTTTTGTCATCATACCCAACATTCAAAATGAGCATAACTATCTCCCTTTGTCTTATATATGTAGAAGACTAATAACCAATATAAACAAAATGTTTTATGGCTTTATTTCTAAGTAGGTTCATTTACAATTGGTTTCTGTAACTGCAGCAAGTATTAAGAAATTTAAAACTGTCAACACAATTTTTAGCCTACATCTACTTGAAATAAAAAGTGCTCTATCGTACATGTGTGTGGGTTCATGAACACCAAGTTAACTATTATATATTAAGATAGAGATTATCGTTAACTAGCATATTTTCAAACCATCAGAATTTCTAACTTTCATAAATTAAGTTGATTTCCATGAATCCATATGAGGTGCACAAGGTAAATTTGATTTATATAAAGTGAGTAACTAGTGAGGGGCAGTCAATACCTCCTCAACCGTTTGAAATATGAAAAAATACCTTAGATAAAAATTGTAGGAGAACCAGAACAGGATATTTTAAATTTACAAGGTATTTCACCTATAGTCTAGTAAACTTTAACTTTGCAGGTCCAAAGGTCGTTTCGTCGGCTGAACTAACCTTAGTCAACATACGTGAACAATGTTTTTAGGCTATTGCTTTAACTTTTTGTGCAAGAGAAATTAAAATTGCAAGCGCAATATTAACTCATACATAAAACATGCAAGTTAAGGTTTACTAGACTCCAGCAGTAGGAATCCAATACTTAAATTTTTATAATGGAACACATTTTTTCATATATATGTATTTGACTCCTAATTCTCTATCCAGTGATATATAATTTTTGAACTTACACTGCTGCCTTGTCATGTTACTGCACTTTTCCCAAGAAGAAATGCATTTCCAGCGGTCAAGAGTAAAATCTGTTAAAACTGTATAAATAAAACTTTAAAAATAACCTTAAAACACTAACTTGACCGTTATTTCATTGTGAATCGAGGTCACATACTAATTGCCAGGCTTAGGCTTTTCATGAGTCAACATTATACTACAGGGTATTTTCCCAAGATGAATTAAATTTTCATTTTTAACCTTTTTTAATTTTTCAAATAGAACACCTTGTATGTTTTTAATTATAATGTTTCAGCAATCAATTATCTGCACGCTGATATTCACAGTGGCCACTCTTTTTTGCTTCAATTTTTCAAAAAGCGTCAAAAGAAAAGTAGGGAGCTAATAGGGTGTAGGTAATTGTTTGTTGAAACATTTTAAGTAAAAACATATAGGGTGTTCCATTTGAAAAAATAGAGTTATGACAGTGTAAAAATTTAAATCTTTGTGGAGAATACCGTCGAATAAGGTTCGATTATGAGAGGCCTGAAAATTTGTACATGATCTTCACTAATATTCACAGTGAAACGACCATTAAAGGACCCGCACAATTCTCATGGGAAATGGGGTCCAGTCAATTGATTGACTTTTTGTTATGTTGTTCCATGGGTCCTGATCAAATGTCTTCATAGGTCCAAAGTCCAAAACTGGACAGTTTTTCAGACATCTAGAGTGTAAGATTCAAAATGGAATTCAAGAAGTTCGAAAGTTTTACTGTAATACTTAAACTAATATTTCTGTTTGAATTAATACATGCATACTATTACTAAGCTCATTAAATAACACAAAAATTAGAACGCAAAATTCTGTTCTTCGGTGTAAGGCAATCTCCTTAAATCGTGGTACGAGTACATATACTTAGTCAAACTCAAGTATAATAATATGTAAGACTTCAATCTTCAGTGCCATACAAACAAAATATAAACATTGCTCCAACAATTTGCTGGAGATTTTGTGGAAAATCACCAAATATCTCTTTAATATTCATGTTACCTCTATACTTACCATAAATCTGTAGCGTACAATATTAAAAATTCAAAATACGAATCTCAAACGCAAATTAAACGCATTTCAACACTAATCATATTTATCAAAAACAAATTGTAAGTAAAATTCACACTTCACAGGAAATAAAGCAAAAATGGAAGAAAAAAATTTAACTCCAAAGGTCTATTTCTGAACTAAACCTACCAATCTTTATATATTTTAACCTCCTGAATTCGATACCGCCATCAGAATTTCATTTTATCGTTGTTTTTTTTATCTTGGGCTTTAAAATATTAAAAATGTAATTTCAATGATAAAATCTAAGAAAAAAAACCCAATGATAAAATGAAATTCTGACAGCGGCATTGAATTCGGGAGGTCAAAACACATAAAGATTGGTAGGTTTAGTTTCTGGGTCTAAACTTCTTTTTCTTTTGTGGGGCTGTATAATTTTTTCATCATATAAGCAGACCCTGGCTCCGAGGTAGTTATGACGTAAAAGCCAGAATCGTCTTTGCGCAATATGAGCTATATAAACATTTTAATGCGCAATAATACAATATCTTACCTTATGTATATATCTAGTGAGGTCCGTAATATTTAAAGGTAAATGGTTCCGAAAGGGTTATAGATCATACTTTGATGCACTTATTGTTGTATGCACAAACACAAACTTTTAGTAGTATGCCTTATTAGAATAATAAAAACATATTATTTGCATTTGTTCTAAATGGCCCAAAGTTAAACTCCGGTGTCTGTCACTAAATATATACTTGTGTTGTGAAAAGGATCGTTCCAACGTCTACCGATGTAATCGGCACATATTTAAAAGAAGTAATTTCTTATAGATGGCAGATTTATGTCCGGCATTGAACAGGTCTCTTCTATATCACTTAATAGGTCCACCACACACAAAACTACTTTTGCGCTGGGGCCTGCATATAACCATGCACTTTTTGGATGAGATTCTAAATTGCAAACTAATCATGACAAATTCCTAGCTCCTCAGTTTAAGACTGATGAAAAAGTATAATTATGATACAATGTAATAACATTCTAAAAAGTATTTAATATTACCTTTGATTAATTTGGATTTAATTTATATTTAAAAACTGTTTTGGACTTTGTGCCCATGAATATGTTTGATCAGGACCAGTAGAATAACAATACCTATATCAAAAACTCAGCCAGATTGGCCAGGACCCATTTTCCATAAGAACTGTGCTGGGTCCTTTATAAAAAATAAGTCTTTTTACAGATTTTGCTCTTGACCGCTGCAAATGCATTTTTTATCAGAAAAAGTGGAATAATGCGGCAATGCCACAATGTAAGCTCAAAAATGATGTATGACTGGATAGAGAAATAAGAGTTATGTGTTTCATTTAAAAAATTCAAGTATTAGTTTGTCACCGCTATGTGAAACACAGATATAGAAATAATTTTAGAATATGCAACTCTTGATTCCTTCTAATTATTGTCCAAGACATTTTTCAAATTTCAAATATACCAAGAGATATTGAGCATCTACGTACTACTGACTCATCCTGTATATTTATAAAAATTCCTCTGAATAATTTTAATAACTATAACATCAAAATACTTTAATAGACTTTTGCTTTAAATAATTACATTATTAACATAATAAAAACTAATTTTTGTGCATTAAAATTCAAAATTGCTCTTATAGACTTAACGCAAAAAATTTAAAAACCATGGACAACACCCTAAATAATAAAACCAATGTTACCTTATTTTAATATATTCCCCAGAGAAAACAATCGGTGATGTACAGAGAGCACAAAGAATTAGAAGACATATCATCATCCATATTTTCAACTGGCCTGGCATAGTGCAGCATGCACTCACAGCCAACTGTAATGTTATTCTGTTTTCACTATTACCTTATTATTTGTTCATGTTCATTATACCCTCGTCCCGATTGATATTTTTATATAAGGTTCCCGAATGAATTCTCATCAATGAATGTACAAAACATTCCTTAATTATATATATAATAATAAGCATTTTACTAAGATAAATAAATAAAAAATTTTGTAATATCAATATATACACGTTTCAACATACACATAGATATATCACATACACACACATGTTGTATATATGTACATATTATATATGTATTATACATATATACACATATTATAGAAAAGATTATTTGTCACAAATAATATGGCATATTTATTTCACCGGTGGAAAATATATATGAACTAACACAAAACAGTTACAAAATTATTGGTTACTGCCATATATTAGTAGCCACTGTAGGAGGGGCATTCGTACTTTGATTACTCAAACTCAAATTATTAAATTGCTGTTGTAAGTTTTGATTGGCAAAAAAAGGGTTTGGTGTTTGGTTGAAACTACTTGAATGAGGATTAGGCGGTTGGAATTGTAAAAACTGATTTGTAGGGACCTGTTGTGGAAAGTTAATTAACTGAGGTTGACTATTTAGCTGACCCTGAATTGGAAACTGTGTGGGATTAGCAACAAATTGCATATTATTTTGAGTCAGATATTGTCCCTGTTTACTCCACTGTTGTGCATGTGAGGCCCACTGTGCCGGTAGTACGCCATTTTGCATAGAATATGTTTGCTGCTGTTGTGGAAAACCCCCAAAAGCTTGGAAACTGTTTTGTGTAGATGGGAATGTGGGTTGTTGTTGATAAGAGACTTGCGAAATGTTCGAATATTGATTAAAATTATTTGTAGGAGTATTAGCATATAATGCTAAAATGCTATCCTTATCTAATTTAACCTTTTCTTTTTCTGCTGGTATAGCCTGGTTAAAAAAACTCTCCTCCTCATTTTTCGCTGCTTCAAAGTCTGTTTTCTTCTCCTCTTGTTTTGTACATGTCGGTGCCGAAATGAAATTACTAAAACTATCCTCTCCATTTTGCAGTCCTAAAATAATAATGATGGTTAATTACATAAAAACACATCAACATTTTTAGTTAAATTTAAACAATCACAATATCATCTGATGATAACCAGATTATTATAGACTGTACCAAACTTATAGCAGTCCAAGTCGTAAAACTGAGAAGCGCTTGATCTAAGAAAGACATGACATTCATCTGCTCGACAAGAATTTAAAATATTAGAATTTTGCTCTTCCACCAAGGCTACAGATATTTATAACATAAGTAAATTCTCTCGCTGATTAAATTGAATTGGCTGAAGTATTATTGAATACTTCTTGTTAAATCTTATTGAACAACAGACATGTACACTTGCTTGCAAACAAAATAGTACATTATTAATAATATTATCTAAATTTCCGGCTACTGTACAAAAAAAAAAAACACTAGTAAAATTGGACGCCAGAACTTTTGACTCAAAATGCTGCCAATACCGTTAACGAGTTATGAAAAAGAAAACAATTTTATGGAGAATTAAATCTTCAATACCTTAGATGTGAGAGTGATTGAAAGTTGAATACAAAATTTACAGTTGTCCAGTGCACGACTTTCAACCATCTTCTCACCAAAAGTATTTAAGATAGACATATGCTAACACCGATTTTTTATAGAAAATTTCATTTTCTATAAAATTGTATACGACCATTTTCTTCGTAACTCTAACGGTTTTTGCAGCGTTTCAAGTCAAACGTCCAGGTGTCCAATTTTTCGGAGAAGTTCACTCAATAATGTCAAAGCCGTTTTTTTTTTCTAAGCAATTGTATGCAACACACATGACGGGGATGGTCTGATTGTTTTGTAAAATAATTACAATGTAGTGTGGCAACAGTTATAACGTTATCAACATGCCCCATCGATGAACTTATCATAAATTTACACAATTATGTTATAAAAGAAAAAGAAAATGGTGGACCATTAGTGTCTGTATTAAAAGTTTGTGAGCAGCTCAATAAAGCATTGAAAATAAATAGGTCAACAGCAGCAAGAGCATTGGAACATACAAGCACAGTTAATTGCGCCGTGATTAAGAACCTTAAGAAAACCATTGAAAAACTGAAGAAATCGTGGTGGAAAGACAATTCTTCCAAAAGCACAAGCCAAACATTTGACAGTGTTGTACATCTCTCTCTTCGTCATATAGCTGCATTAAAATGAAGGGAAAAGAGGTACACAGATAAATGACAGACGTCATAGTAATTGCCTGCATGTCGATAGCGTAAAAGAAAGGGATTTACTTGTTGATGGCATTTCGTAGCTCGGCTGGATACTTTTACAACTCAGAATGCTATAATTTTGATATAGCAGACCTCCTACCCCATTATTTAAATTTTTATTTATGACATTTTATGACAAAAAGCTATATTTTATTAAATTTTTTATTGAAAATGAAAATATGTTATAATACTTTGTATTTAGGTAGTAAGTACCCATTGCACATTGAAAAAAAGAAACATTATTATTAATAACCGATTATTTATTATTTTACATGTTAAACATTTAATAAAGTTTTACCTAACGGCCCATTTCAATAGTAAAAATGTTTTCGAAAATTTTTGAAATTATTCTTAAAAAAAGGCTTGTTAACTATCTTGATACAAACAATATCTTAAACTGTGATTCATTTGACTTCCGAAATAAAGTGTTCTACTACAGAGGTGGTTTTTAAAATAGTTAGTGATATAGTCGAGGGCCTTGAGAGTGGTAAGCATGTGGCAGTAAGTCTGTGTGACCTCTCTAAGGCCTTCGGCTGTATCTCACATGAGTTACTTGTGGATAAGCTAGTAGGTATAGTTGAAAATGGTAATTGAAACAGATTTTTTTTAATGATTTTCATGACAAGAAAACGATTTTATGACAATTTTAGGACATTTTGCGTATTTCATGACCTTTTAGGATTTTATGACAAGTATGGCCCTTGATATAGAGTATACCACCTATGCACCTGAGAGGATTTATTTGAATTGCATAAAAGTGGCTCAACTGTATCCTTTTAAAACTGTAAAAATAATTTTATTCTAGTTTATTTCAAAATTTTAGAAACAAAAAAAACCTGGAGATTTTAAAAGGTTTGCTTCAACTTTGGTATGGTAGAGTGATGAACTCATAGATGGATTTAGAGGGTTGTCTGGTTTATAATATTTACGTTTAATACTTTCACTGCAGAAAGCAAATATATGCTCTGCACAACCCCCACTAAACATGGACTGTGTTCTTGCACACCTTTAAGTAGAACAAGCTAAAATGTAGCAAAAACGCTTGGCTGCAAAGGAGCGTCCTCAGTACAAGGTTAGAATTGATACTGTTTTATGATGACCCTTATCTTAATCTTGAAGTGTGATGAAAATCAACCACACTCAAGAGAAAATATCCTACACAGGGAGCCAAAGTATTTTTTTCTGAGTCCGCATTGAAAATGTTAATAGATGAAAGTTAATTACAAAAAAATTTTCTCAATTTACGAAACCAAGAAATCTAACTAAAAACAATATGAATTCCAGTTTATAATATTTTGTTTCTTGCGAGTGGTCATATATCCGATGTCATTCATGGGATCTACACAAATCAATTGGCATCAGAATCATGACACTTGGTGACGCCGTTATGAAGTTACAAGGGCAAAAATATACACACAAACAAATAAACATTACACCTAACCCTCCTCTTTGCGAAATCACATGGAAAACATTATTGTTATATGGAGTGTCATTTAAATAGCAAGAGTAAAATTAGCAGGAGAACCATTTGTAGATAAACTTACTCTAAGCAAGAAAGCTTCTGTTAATATATGTTCTGAAACATTGTGTTGTACAATTATTTGGATGTATAAAATAACTCATTTTACTCAGGACAAGATGAAAGAGTTAGTCTTTAGAAAAAAAGTAAAACATCAAATCATAATTGCCTATATGAAACAAATAATATGTTTTAGCTGCATCAATTTCAAACTGATACGTTGTGACATTGTTCTCCGAGAGTTAAAATAATTAACTCAAATATTCTCAACTTTTCAAAGAAAACTGTAGACTATTATTTTTAGAAATTAAACCAATACTGAATTTTATCAAATGGTCATTATAGAGTCCAGTTATTAATGGCTTTGACCTCGGAAAAAACAAGAATGCCTGATTTCTGGCACACAATAATTTTTAAAGGTATACTATTTAACAAACAAAAATGTTTACATCTGTATAGTGCTTCATTGAAATAATTGAATTTGAATTTTCAAAATTATATTGTGACTGTATTTGCAAGAGAAAATAATCAAAAAATGGCTGGATGGCAACTTCATATAAATTGTTATACCTCCGTCAAAAATGAAAATCATAAAGAAGAAATGATAGGTTTTCAAGTGCATTCATTAATTTCTTTAACAGATTACTCCTGAACTATGTATCTGCATTTAAAAATTTTACTTTACCGTCAAAGATACATTTTTATATAAAATGTCTTATCTTTCAAAATTGATTGTTATGTTACATTCTTAATACTATACATTTTGATTCAATAATGGTAAAAATCACCTTTCATTTATTGATTGAAGAAAAAAGCACTTTGAAATTAGTGAATTTCAACCGGTTTCAAATTAACCATAAATTTTCCATTAAAAATGGCTGTGAAGACACGCAATATATTCATAACAAATTAGAAAAAATGCAATATGAAGCTAAAACTATGTATTATTTAGTGCGTAATATAGTGTATTTCATAATCATCTTTTTTTTTTAAATTTACTTTTATGCAGTCATGTCAAAACTCATGGATTTTGTTTATGAATCTCGATACTTTAACTAGTCAATTTTAATTTTAAACTGATTCTTTAAGAAAAAAATACAATGAGTCTAAAACCGGGTAAACTTCTTTTCACAAATGTTGTCGTTCAAGTCATCAATTTATCTACTTATTAAAGACATGACATTTTTTTTATCAGCTTAAATAATAATTTATTGCACTTATTGCACTTAATACAGACATTACAGTTACAGTTGTATAAGCCAGTCAACAGAATAAGGGTAGAATATTCTAAAAACGAAGGATGGGCTGAGGAAGAAATCAACAAGGCGACGGCGGACCTTAAAAACGTCATAAAGAAAATGGACGAAACCGCGAAATTGCTGAGAGACCTAATAACGGTCAACCCAAATACCAAAGTTGAAATTAAAAGTGGAATCAGAGAATTAAATAGGCTGACCGAGATAATGAGCAATAAAGAAAAAAGGTGGACAGATCTGACGAAAACGAAGGAGGCAGGTAGGGCATCAGATGAAGAGTCGCAAGCCCGAGAGGTTGAGCTAAAAGAGACGAAAGAGACCTCCACACAGACAGACCTAGAGGAGATGACTACACGACCTGAAACACCCAAACCTACCGACGCGGCAACGCAAACGGAGGAGAATTGGGTCGGAGACATGGAAAAGGCCGCGAAGCTAAGAGCCGAAATAGATAAAGGCGTGAATCAGGACAGAATTGGGGAGTTAGTGGGCAGCGAATGGCCAGAACAAACTTATGAGAGGACTCACACAGAGATAGGCAGCATTGTCGACACCACTCCTGAGTACGACGTGGTGCTTATCATCGACCCAAGTACGGCCGGAAACTCGTATCTGGCAAAGAGGCTTTGCCAGCGGGTACCCCAAGTAGAACAAGTTCTAAGGGATCAAAACCTCAAACATGGAGGGGTAGCATGCCTTATGAACTGCAATAAAATCATCCTCGACGACGACGAATCACTAAGTGCAAATGAAAGTTTTACCTTCCTGGCAGGCTTTAGCAACTCAGAAAACGCACAAGAGAACATTGGCGAGCTATATTCACTTCTCGTTAAACTAAGGAAAACAGCCGAAAAAAACGGAAGGACAAAAATCGCGTTAGCCCACCGGCTGGAGGGCAACAAGCTGACATAGGTACGAAAACTAACAGAATGCGCCCTAGCGGGCAGCAATGTGCACGCCAAAATCTGCGTCCCAGCCGGAAGAAAAAAACCAGCCAAGCAGGAGGATGGAGAGTGGCAAACGACCAACAGGTTCAAAAGAGGGAGAAGAAAAGATGAAGAGGTAATAGTGAGGAGCGAGGGAAAGACCTATGCGGAGCTCCTGAAATCAGTCAAGGAAAATATAGAACTAGACAAAATCGGAGTCAGGATAAAGTCAGCCAGACAGACAGGCGGAGGTAACCTGTCCCTGAGGTTAGAAGGGGAAAGTACCCAGGCGACCATACTGAGGAACGAAATCATCAGTAAGATCAAGGACACAGAAGCAAAAGCTATGAATAATGGAAAAATCATCCATATAATGGATATAGACCCTACAGTCCCAGAGAGCGAGGTCCTCGAAGCTATAAAGAAAGAAACAGGAGCCGTGGGGGCGGAAGGTATAACAATAGGCCCGTTCAGACCATCCCGTGATGGGAACCATATCACAACAGCAAGAATACCAAATGAGTTAGCAAGTGGACTGTTAAATAAGGGAAGAGTGCGTATAGGCTGGACGAGCTGCCGCGTACGCGAACGAATCGCCATAACAAGATGCTACAAGTGCCTACAGTTTGGACACGCGACGAACGCCTGCAAAGAAAAAATAGATCGGACAGGAGAATGCTTAAACTGCGGCAAAAAAGGCCACAAAGCTATAGACTGTAAAAACAAAGCTTACTGCCGAGAGTGTGCAGAAGAACATAGAGCAGACTCTACCAGGTGCCCACTGTATAGACAACTGGTATACGCCAAGCCAGGAACCCCGAGACCTAGTAACCAACCATGTGGTACAGATAAAGCCCCACAACAGGAAGCAAAAACAGGCCCCAGTAAGGCAGACGGGAATATAAGAGCGAGGACAGAATCCCTAGCTGACACTTCGCAGCAAATGGACACCGCTGGGCCCAGCAACCAGCCATGACTAGGCATGGGCGGTGACGTAAAACTACTCCCCCTGCCTCCATCCACAGACAAGAACAGACCCAGGCGCACAGCAAACAACGATGGAAACAATAGGAGCAGGGATGCACAGGACCCGCCGGGAAATCTAATCAGAGTCCTACAACTTAACATTGACAGAGGGAGAGACGCACACGACCTGCTATTGGCGAGTGCGGTTGAAAACAATGCAGAACTGCTGATTATCGGAGAATGCAACCGCAAGAAAACAAGGGCCATCGGGTACCGTATGGACGAGAACGAAGATGCAGCAATCGGCATACGTGGCAATAACATAAAAGTAGATGAAACCGAGGCAAACAAAGGGTTCCTATGCATCAAGACGCGCTGGGGGACTGTATACAGCGTGTACATCTCCCCGAATATAGATATGGAAGAGGCAGCGGGGATGCTGGACAACCTCGCGGACAGTATAAAAAATAAAGAGGGGCCAGTTCTGATCGCGGGGGATTTTAATGCTAAGTCTCCTGAATGGGGAGCACGGAAATTGGACCAAAGAGGAAGATACCTGTCGGACTGGATGGCGGAACTAGACCTGATACCAATGAACATAGGGGATACCCCAACCTTTCAAATGCGAGATAAAGAATCGACCCCAGACATTACCATGGCGAATTCCAGCATGGCTCGGATGATAGAAGGCTGGAGAGTAAGGGAGGAGGAAACCTTGAGCGGGCACAAATGTATAGAGTTCCAAATCAATACATATCAAAACAGGACCAAGGACAACATGAGAACGCATAAGCAACTAACAAGCTGGATATGGAGTAACGCAGATGGAGAAAAACTCATCCACTGCCTCCGACGGAAGGAACAAGGGGGAAAACCCAAAAATCCAGAGGAACTAGTGGCACGCCTCAAAGAGGCATGCGAGGAGACATTCAAGAAAAAATCCTTAATAAAGAAAAGACCAATATACTGGTGGAACGAGGACATTGCATACAAGAGAAGAGAATGCCTAAAAATAAAAAGGACCCTAACCAGGATGAACAAGAGCACAGGAGCCATTGAAACAGATAAGATGGAACAGTACAGAAAGGCACGAAAGTCGCTTAGGGATGCCATAGCAAAGTCGAAGGACACGCAGTGGAAGCACCTGTGTGAAGAAATAGACAACGACGTATGGGGCAAAGGTTACAAGATAATGACTAAAAACTTGAAACTAGCTGGCCCGGCCAAAGTCAGCCTCAGAAGAACCAAGGAAATCGTCGACGAACTCTTCCCGAATCACCCACCCACGGAATGGGCCGTTAACCCCGCTGAGGTCATACCGATCTTCAGTGCAAATGAAGTACAAGAGGCCGCAAAGAGATTAAAGCCCAAGAAAGCCTCAGGACCAGATGGGATTAATGCCGAAGCGGTACAAGCCATGGTAGAAGCGACACCCGAAACTGTCACGGACATAATGAACGACATACTGATAACTGGGGAATATCCCAGGATATGGAAGTCGGCCAGACTTGTGCTGCTGACCAAAAAGACGACCGACGGACAGGACAAACATAGGCCCATATGCCTACTGGATAGCCTGGGGAAACTGGCAGAACACCTACTAGCCAGGAGGCTGAAAGATAGCGTGACACTATCTAACGCACAATATGGCTTCAGGAAAGGTCGGTCCACAGTGGACGCGGTTGACAGAGTTCTAAAAATTGCAAGGGAAGCCAACACAGGGACCTGGAGGACCAAAAATTTGTGTCTATTAATAACAATAGATATAAAAAACGCTTTTAACTCGGCCCCATGGGCAGATATAATCAACGAGCTGAGAAGGAAGGGGACCACAGAATACCTCTGGAATGTCATGTGCAGCTACCTTAGTGAACGCGAGATAATCCTGGACGACGGGTTGGACACAGAAACGTTAAGGATGACATGCGGGGTGCCACAGGGATCGGTCCTCGGGCCGACCCTGTGGAACGTCCTGTATGACGGGGCTCTAAAAATAAAACAACCACAGTGAGTGACCATGGTAGCATATGCGGACGACCTTGCCTTAATCACCGTGGCCAGAACCGTCGAGGATATTTAACGGGCGGCAAACAAGGCCATTGACAACGTGGTGACCTGGCTGGGAGAGAGGCAACTGAGGATAGCCCCAGAAAAAACAGAAGCCATCATGCTTACGGGCCGAAGAAGACATAGGATGCCACTCATTACTGTACAGGGGACAACTATAGAGATCAATAAGACCATCAAATACCTGGGAGTATGGCTGGACAAGGGAATGACCTTTAGAGAGCACATATACAAAACAGCAGAGAGAGCAGAGAAGGTTGCGGCAGCAATAAGCAGACTTATGCCGAATATCGGTGGCTCAAGGGCAAGCAAGCGGAGATTAATGAGCAGTGTGATACACTCCATACTGCTCTATGCAGCGCCTGTGTGGAAAACGGCCACAACAACGAAGAAATACTTAGCGAGAATACACAAAACCCAGAGAATGGTCGCGATAAGAATTTGCAGCGCATACCGCACCATATCACTGGACGCCGTGCTGGTAATAGCAGGAGTCGTCCCCATCGAGGAGCTGGTAGAGGAAAGAGATAGGCTCCACAGAGTAGAGAAAACTGACAGGTTAATAAAGGAGGAGAGGAGTAGGACACTAGAAATGTGGCAGGCAAAGTGGCGACAACCGGGAAAAGGAGCATGGACCAGAACCCTGATAAAAGACCTGAGGAGATGGCACAACAGGGAACATGGGGAGGTTAATTACTACCTGACCCAGTTCCTCAGCGGCCATGGCTGCTTTAACAACTATTTACACGCGATAGGGAAAGCCCAAGAAGATAGCTGTAGCTTGTGCAAACGAGGCCCCGACGACGCGGAGCATGCCATCTTCGAGTGTGACAGATGGGCAGAGGACAGAGGCAATATCCGGAACACGTTAGGCACTGTGACCAAGGACAACATAATAGCACTAATGCTAGAAGACGGAGGAAAATGGAAGCTAATCACAGACTTTGTAGTGTAGTACCCGTCGCGATAGACACGTGCGCCGGGTGTCCATGAGGATTTCCCCTCCTCCGCCACAAAAAAAAAAAAAAAAGTCAACAGAATAAGAAAAAATATCATGTACTTATATTACTAATTACTTATAGGTACTGTATACAAGTTAAAATATCGCAATAAAAGAAAAAGAAAAAATCTTAAAAATACTATACAGTTATTACAATTAAAACTTACTATTTGTACTTTAAAATACTTACAGCAATAATAATAAAACAAAAAATAAAAAAAGAAACAAATAAGGAGGCTATACCAATATTGCTATTCAATCCTATTATTTAAAAACTCATTAACTGTGTAGGGTTCCAACTCACAAAGTAATGATAAAAGTGGTTTTTTTATTTTATTAAATGGTTCGTTGACTTTTATATCATTTGGAAGATGGTTGTAGAGTTTTATACAGGCATATAATGGGCTACTTTCAGTAAGTGAGAGCCTATGGTTAGGATAGGTGTACCTTTCACCATGTCTAGTGTTATACATCGGGTTCATAAGGTGTATTTGAAATTTGTCTCTATTGTTATATACAAATTTAATACATTCATATATGTATAAGCCACTAAGGGTTAAAAAGCCAAGGTTCCTAAAATGTCCTCGGCATGACTCTCTAGGCGGCAATTTTCTTAGTATACGAACTGCTCTTTTTTGAATTTTAAATGTGCTATTGCTATTAGTACTATCACCCCATAGAATTATCCCATAACGAATATGTGAATAAAAATTCGAATAATAAAATGTTCTGGCTATATTGTCATTAGCGTACTTGGCAAGTATTCTCAGTCCATAGCAGGTTCGACTTAATTTTGAATTTATATATTTGACATGTTCATTATAGCGCAATGTTTCGTCCAAGTATATACCTAGGCATTTCATATGTCTTGAGAAAACTATTTTATGAGAATTAAGAATAATATTAGAAGGAGTATCAATCCTCTGATTAGTTTTGAAAAATACTGCATTAGTCTTATTCTGATTTAATATTTGTTTGTTTTCATTGCACCAGGTTTCCATATCCTGCATAATGCGTGTACCATCAGTAACTAAGTCAATAAATGATTCACGATTTTTTATGATTATATTCGTGTCATCTGCACAGTTGATTAGGGAGATGTTTTCACTACTAAGTGTGTGAATATCATTAATGAATATCAAGAAGAGTAATGGTCCTAATGTGCTCCCCTGTGGGACTCCCCTGGTTACATTCAGCGCTTCTGAACTTATATAATCACCATTATTAATATCAAGCATTTTTACTGCGTGTTTTCTATCCGATAGATAAGACTTAAACCACTTTAGAGCTGTATCTCTTATACCATAATGGAATAATTTAGTGAGTAATATGGTGTGATCAATAAGGTCAAAAGCTCTCGACAAATCCAGGAAAATACCACAAGTAATGCAATCCTCCTCTAATGCTGAATATATATAATTTGTAAGTTCAAAGAGAGCAGTTTCTGTACTTTTGCCTCCCAGAAAGCCGTGCTGGGACTTACTAATTAATTGATGATATTTAAAAAAATCTATAACTCTATTATAAATGCATATTTCAAAGAACTTGGAAAAAACACTCAGTAAACTCAGGGGGCGATAATTTTCATAAAGACTTGGGTCATCCTTTTTAAGCACTGGTTTGATAATTGCAAATTTTAAGTTTGAGGGGAAAATGCCAGTTTCTAATGATTTATTAATGATGTCACATAATGGAGCTACGATATATTTGAAACATTTTTTAAGTATGAACACAGAAATTTCATCATAACCTGAACTCTTTTTTGCCTCCATTTTATTCAGTATTTCCCACAATTCATTTATAGTGACTGGTTCAAATACAATTGAGACTGGATTCATAGGTATGCTACATGTGTAATTTATAGGTACTTGTTCGTTAGCAGTTAAGTTAAGTGCTATATTATTGAAATAAACATTCATGTTATTAACACACTCCTTAATGTCTTGGTATGGAGGTTGGTGGTTGGTTTTAACATTTCCTACTATATCAGATATGATTTCCCAACTCGCTTTGGATTTATTTCTGGATTTTCCAAGTTTATGTTCATAGTATTTTATTTTTTCATCTCTTATTAAGTCTTTATACCTCCGTTTATAGTTATCAAGTACATTTTTATATTCAGGGACATCATGAGATATGTTTTGATAAAGTAGCATAGCTTTTTTACATTCCAAGATATTGGGGTTATTATTTAAGTTAAGCTTATGTCTTTCATACCTAACAGTTCTGAGAAGAAAGTGTTTATTAAAATATGTTAGAAAAGTATTGATAAAATTTCTGTATTTAGTATCCAGATCTGTGGCTTGATAAACTGCTTGGAAGTACTCCCCTTCAAGATCATAGCAGAAATCTTTAATAGCGTTTTCAGTAAATATTCTTCTCTTATTACTCTGGATTGTTTTGTTAGCAATATTAGTGGTTAGAATTTGTGCTGAATGGTCAGATATAGCAGTAAGAAGGTTTTCAGTTTCAAAATGATTTCCGGAATTGGTAATAATATTATCTAAGCATGTTGCGCTCGTCTTGCCTTTACGAGTACACTCATTGATTGTACAATATGCACTATATGATAGAATTAAGTTTATAAAATCATTCTTAATATTACTATTAGCCAGCAAGTCAATATTAAAATCCCCTGCTATAAAGAATAGGCATTTTTTCTGAAATAGAACATCAAGCATAACATTAAATTTGTACATGAACATATTAATATCACCGTCAGGGGGTCTATATACACATGCAATTAAAATGTTTGTATTACTGAAGTATATTTCTGCGCCACAGCACTCGAATAATTTACTTTCAGATATGTTGTTAACTTCTCTAAGCGGTCTTGTTCGGGTTCCTAATGAGGAATATATTGCCACTCCTCCATGTTGATAAACTGGTCGACAAAAGCTTGAAACCAATGCAAAATTCTTAATGTTAATTACATCTAATTGTTCCTGGCATTGCCAGTGTTCGGAAATGCACAATATCTGAATATCCTTGTCTTCAATAAAGGCTTCGAGTAGATCTGTACTGTTACCTAAGCAGCACACATTATGATGTAGGATTTTAAAAGCGTGTTTAGGAAATTCCATTTTTTTGGAGGAAACCTTAGGTAGACGTTCATTTTTACTAGGTAGGTCTCGATTTAAAAATCCTCTGGGGAATTACTTTCATAATTATGGTACTTTTTAAAGTTAAACCTCTTAAATGCCATACCCTTAGGCCACGTAGAGGGTTTATAAATCTCATCTTTTAATTCCCAGTCAATACCAAACATAAAACATTTATTCTGATGTTCACTAGTTGGGAGTTCCTTAACAGTGATATTAGCCTGTTTAAATATTGGTTGATCGGTAATATGTTTTTTAATTTTATCTGTTGTAACATGCCTCTTGATTCTATATAGATACAGCCAAGCCTTTCTTTCCATTGCAAAATCATTGTTTTCATTTTCCCCAAAGTATCTTGTTGTTAAGTTTTTATTTCTTTTGCGATATGACACAGTTCTGAAATTGTCGTCTTCTTTTGCTAGGTTGATAACCTCATTCATTTTACTTAGTTGGGCGGTCTCGAGATCTCTCAGATTCATTCCATGTTCAGACATATTTTTTGCTGCCTTATCATTATTTTCCACATTTTGGCTATTTGCGTTTTTTTCAGATACGTTTGATGCCTGTTTGTTTTCCCTAGTGACTGAACTATAGCTGTTCTTGTTTTGGTTATTCTCAGGAGTGTTTTTATTTGGTACTTTTTTTATATTCACATCCACTTTTTTCTTAATTCCTTCTATTTTTTCTTCCAAGAGTTTTTTGTTTTCTTCTAACAATTTATTATTGTTTATTAATAATTTATATTTAGCTTCTGATTCATCCAGAAGTCTTTTGAGCATTAAATTCTCCACTTTTAGTTTTTCAAATTCAATTTTAACATTAGTATTCTCCTCCAAATTGTTTTGATTACCATCATCTGAAGTGAGGTTTGATTGACAGCACTTAATTAATGTGTCATTAATTACAATAATGTTTTTATTTATTCTTTGTAAGCAGGATCTGTGATAGATGCCACCACAGTTTAAACACACTGCAATTGCACATTTCTTAGTTTTGCAACAAGTAAACACATTTTTAAGCAGTTCAGGATCAGGTGATTCATCTTCCACCATCTTCACTACACTCTATTTCCACCACCATGTGCACTAGTGAAAAAAAATACTACCATGTTGCACTATAAATAACAGAAAGTCCCCTCTCCTGGGACTACGACAGAAGTTCCAGGTGTAACAATGCGTTTTAGAGATTAATAATACAACCGCTTGTTGTAGTCGCAACCAACGTTCAGTATTCTGTCAGTTCAGGAGAGTACATTTGGAGCATTTGTCAAATTTAATGAATTACTAATTCTTCTCGTTATTTATGTAAATTTGTAGTGTTTCTTACTATGGTGTTTTAAGTTTTTTGTAATAAAATTAATTTAAAATAAAACTAAGGACTTGGTGGAGGCAAGGAAGATGGATGTGAGGGATACAATTTATAATGTGTACCCTGAAAGTAAGTCTGTGGCATAGTTGATTTTGTAGTTTTTGTAGATAGTTTATCCGACCGCTGGAAATAGTGTTGTCACTTGGCAAGAATATTATATTATAATATTAAAATTGCATGAAGTAATAATAGAGTAGTAGAAGCATATCAGTGAACTCTATACTAACTGGAACGGGCACTGTTCGGATAATGCATAGGTAGGCGTTGAAGCCAGCTAACCGACGAGAGAGATATATACATTTCAGTATTGACCTATCACTTGTGCTTGTTGATTTAAATAGCTGTTCCGCGTTTTCAAAAATTAAATAATTCATTTTAAAATAAGCGAAGTCGATATTAGCCTTTTTTTACTTATATTCGAAATGGTGCAAAACTGTGTTGCTTATGGACGTAACAATTTATATGATAACAGAAGCAATATACGTTTCCACGGGTATATATTCTGTCTATATAGGTTATGTTTAGATTACACCATGCTTTACCCAATATTTTTGTTTGATATTAACAATATTAGAAAAACAGTTTACTATATTTAAAATAGAAATAACAAATTTACATAAATAAATGAAATAATATTCAGAAGGTTGTCGATTTTTAAGTATATCTTTTAATAGAGCAAAAGCAACATTTTCAACTGAACTTTGAGCAAAATTGACTAAATTTAAAGCATATTTAAAACATAATAATTATAAGTTTAAACACAAATATAATATAGGTAATTAATGTCATGCAAATTTTAGTTTTCCATTTAAATAATTCACATACCAAAAAGTTAAGTGAAGATCTTATAGTTGGCAAATCTAGCTTGAGACAAAAATACAACAAATCGATTTTGTTCAAAATTTTGTAAATATGTAAAGTTTGTATATAGTATAATTATGCTAATTAGCGATTACTATTAAAAACAAAATATTTTTGTAAAATACCTACATTGTACTTTGATTATAGACAACAAAATTAGTATAAATAGTTATATATTTTTTATTATCTAGGTACATTGAAATATGTATAAACTACTGTTTGTAATTAGAATGTATTATCAGTTAATAACATTTTTGAAAAAAATATAATTATTCGTATATTCTTATGACTTTTACCGGTGTATTCATGTTTGTAACTAATTTATACAAAAATATTGACCTCTAATATAATATCATGCTTTTAATGTTTTTTAAAACTTTTATAATTTAAAATTATACCAATTCCCTAAAATGTAGGTACCTACTTGGGTATTTTAAGCTAATTGTACATAGGAAATCGATGAAGTGTCTCTTTTCAAGTTTAATTTTACAATTGTGCGTACCTTTAAAATTTATTTTAAAATGGAAACTGATAGATACAACAATAAGTTATATTACAATAGAAATTTAAAACGCATATAGTCTCTATACGCGCGTCTATCACCTGATTTACCTGATTCACCTTGAATTCGCGATAAGCATTATTGTATTAGACAGAGACAGGAATACCAACAAAGCACGGGTTGCATACATACACACTGGCTTCACTTTTTTAACATTAAACGCCTGTTCCAGTTAGTATATAGTTCATTGAAGCATATGACTAACATAACCGCAAATTTTACGTTTTTGTAGGTTTATCCTCATTTTTAATGTTTTTATTCGCATTTCTAAATTGGGTCCAGTGTAACATTAATAAACTCTCACCATATTACACAAGAATTTACTAAATATTGTTGATTTAAAAAAATGTACTCTGTTATTTACAGGTTGGAAATACAACCTATAAGTAACAGTCTGTTTTTAATATTCAACAAGATCAGAAAATTATATTTATTCTATATGAGAGAGTTTATAAATGTTACACTGCACCCAATCTAGAAATGCGAATAAAAACATTAAAAATAAGGATAAACTTACAAAAACGCAAAATTAGAGGTTATGTTAGTCATATGGTGCTACTACTATATTGTTATTTTACTGAATATTCCTTTCAAATGGTACGCCCTTGCGTGCCATTTTGTGTGACCTTGATTCGGAAATAAAAAGATGATGACCTGAACGACAGGATTGGAGATCTGAACTATAAAATTATGTAAGAAAATGTGCTAAGTAATACACCCCGTCGGCCTACTCAGATATTGCATGTGTAGTTGCAACTTACAGTTGATTTTACTCACTGGCATTTATTGAAATAAGTTTTATTTTGTTCATCGAAGGAAAATTTTGTAAACTAGCCATTACTGATTACATTTAACACAAAATAATATTATACAAGTTCTGCATCATTTTATTGTTTTACGAGTGACAGTTTTGTTTAAGTTTAAGTTGAAATAAAAGTTTTTGAAGTGTAAGAGAGAATTCTTAAAGTTTAATGTTTTATTTAAAGTGGTCAATTTGATTCATTTACTTACTATTTATTTTGTACATTAAATAAGAATGAAAATAGTAGTTAGAAACCTGTTTCATATGTGATATGAATTTTGAAACTTACGAACCTATAGACACTGTTTCTAGAGAGTTAAACAGACTAATTGAAACAAGTTGCGAGAAATTAAGGTTGGGACAAAAAAATACGTGATGTAATTTAAAAAGTGCACAATAAATGTTGTCAACAATATACATTAAAAAGAAAGAGTACTTTCTCTTACAAGAACTTCAGTACAGAGGCAACTTCCTCAAAATTTCAATAGTCATACAAAGAATAAAATCAGAAAAACATCACATTTTGATTATGAAAATTTATGCATAACTTGTGGTTCAGAAGTTAATATAACAAAGAATTTAAAAAAATAATCAAAGCTTGCTGTGCACTTTTAATACAGCAAGACAGCTCTTTTATAAAGTGTATCTGTGATGACCATCATTTAATTTACCAGCAGAAGATTTGGGGGTTGGAGTAAAAGAGAAATTCTAACACCTATAACAATGATGTTACCACCAGCATCACAAACTATTCTAAAAATGATTTTTTGCTTTTGTAAAAAAGAATATTTAAGAGAATTCTGTACTTGCAAGAAAGCAAGTCACTTATGTATATAAATAAGTGGGTACTTCAACCCCGAAGTTTGTAAAAATTTTCCAATCCAAAGATGACGATAGATCTGATGATGAAGAGACTACAAACGAGGAAGAAAATGAAAAGGCTGAGGAGGAAAATAAAAGTTCAGCAAAGAAAGCATTCAATTTTTTTTAGAAAATTGTACAAAGTGCGATGAAATTTGCAAATTTACATATATTAAATGGTTCTACAAACGAATATAATTTTTTTTAAACCCATTTTATGCAAAAACTGTATGACGTAAAAACATCATGAGAACTCTTTTCTTTTGAATCTCCTCTTCCTCAAAAAAGAATTTAACTTTTTTTGGCCCAATAAACATTTCTCGAGATATTTAGAAGAAAACGACATTTCAAAACTTTTGAGTTTTTTAAGTAATATACTTTAAAAATAACTGAATTTCAACCAATCTTATTTTTTTCTAAGGTTCAAGCTCCTTTTCGTCTTTGGTAACTGAACTAATTCTGTATCGGGTATTCCATTTCGGAAAAAACTGTTTTAAGAATCATGTTTTTAAGGAATTTATTATAATTGTTTTTAATTCAGTTTAATCAAAATTGATCACCCTAGATGCAAATACAATAGAGTCACGATTATTTGATCTTCCTTGCTGACATTCCGTTTTATCCGATGTCTACATCTCTATACATTTATCTTGCATTTTACCTCACTGTTATGTACCGGAAGTTTAGAAGTTTCAGTTGAACAAATTTCATTATTAATTTTTCCTTTTCATATGAAATTCGTTAAGTGAGTGTTCACCAAAGTAACTTCTTGAAAATTCAGGACGTTTTTGTTTTAGGTAAAGAGAAGCAAGGCCTTACAACTTAGAGTGGAGACCGATTCACTTCTTGGGGATAATTTTAGAATTAAAATTCTTTTACAGTAAGCAGGGCTCCAACTGGCTTCGCTAGGTACTATACCAATTTGTAAGCTAAACATCCTGACCCACAAAACTACCGTCCTCTTTTACCTGATTTATTTAAAAAAATACACAATTAGAAGATTAATATATGAAAACATAATAATAAAATTTTCAAGTACAATATTTCAATTTAGAATTATATTTAATAAGTGAATTAAAAGTTAAAGAAATTTCATGCTATATTCTTTATAAACCAAATGCACTATTTTCTATACCCACACTAAGTGTAAACTGAAAATGTACGATGATTATGTAGTACAAAGTTTGGATGAGATGAATACTGTTTGTAATCAAAAATATTTAAAATTTCAGGTCCTTTTCTCATATTGATCCCAATTTTATTTTAACCAACATTATTTTAATCCTTGGTATTATAATAGAGATTAAATCAGATAATAGGATATTATCTAAGTTGATGTTAATTTAATTGTAATGGAATAGATAATTGCTTTCTCAGTATTTGTTTATTGTCTAGATGATAATTTCATCAGTAAAATCTTTATAATAGTAAGGTATTCTATTTTACAAATTTTATTTTAAAATAAACATTTTTTTATATTATATGTTGACAAGAACACAAGAGTTCAAAAGTACATTTTTCCTAATCTACTTCACCCGAAATGAGAAAAATTGGTGTTCCATTTTTTTAAGAAAATTTTATTCAAATTTCTCCCGTAGAAATAGAGTAAACTAAATACCAGATAATATTTTCCTACATCAGAGGGAAACTAAGACATACACTAACAAGCTCACGAGACCAACAGAATTTAGAGACTTTCATTTTTAAAATCTACATTATTCACTAAACGCAGTTTATTCCTTCTAATAAAATTATCCACATGCTAATTCAAATTTTCCCTCACAAAATAATTGCTCAGATGGCATTTCAACAGATAAACACATTGACAGACAGAGTTGAACATCCTTAATGTTCACAATCTACATTAAATGAGAAGTGAAGATTAAAAGAAATATTGGAGGGTGGTTTTTAACAATAATCCTGTTCTTTATGCTAAAGTCAGGAAAGAATAAGGCATTCTGTGGAACGCTATTTTTAGGGACTCTCGGTAGTTGTAATTTTTAGTAAAAAACTTGCTTTTCATTGCCCAGTAGAAAGTAATGTGTTCCAAACTAAAAAAAAAAACATACCAAACAAGTAAATGTTCTCTTAAATCTTGGTAACCACATATTGATATTGTTATGCATTACACACCTCTATAATACGCCTATGCCTAACAGTGACTGGAAACTTGTAGAACGAGATAATAATAATAATAATAATAATAATAAATTTATTCGTTCCTTTGGCCAATAATACATTGGATGGAATAAGTCTAAAATACAATTGAAGTGTTAAGAAAATATTATACATAATAATGTAAAAACTTATAGAGTTTTCTAGAGTGTGGTAGGAGAAGATTCTCGATTGTGTTCTGGATGAGTCTGGAGGCAATTTCAGAGTATACAAGGCGCGATTACCGGCGGAAGTTTTATTAAAGTGAAGTTGAAAAGTGAAAAAGTGAGGTTAAATATCAAGTAAACAAAGTGTAAAGGTTATTTTGGTTAATTAAGAAGTATTGTACAATCAGTAAATTATTAAATAAAGTATTAGTGGTTTACTCCTTGTTCAAATTATTTAGAACCCACGGACTCATACAGGGTATTCCCTAAAAGGGTGGAAAACTCGTAACAACTGATGTCAGAAGCGGAATTTTAACAAGATGATTTTTCGGAAGTGTTCGAGAAGGTTTGGGACAGTATTCTCGGAGTTAGTGCTAACACAGGGGGGACTAATTTACTGGACATCGAGGATTATTTTCCAACAGGAAAATAGTGTTAAGTGCATTTTTTGAGACATTTTTGGAACATTTTATTTGGACATTAGTGGTTAAGTGACAAAGACTCTAGATAAGACTTTTTTGTGCCGTTTTGAGGTTTTTCTGGACAGTCCCATTACCGATAGTGACATAATTGTTAAATTTATTTGATTTCAACGTAGTCGTATGCCTATAACAACCAGAAGTATGGCAACCGAAAAGCAAATACAAGACTTATTTGCACAATTCCAGAAAGTGTTGGAAGAGCTAGAAAGAAGGCACCTAGAAGAAGTAAGTAAAGTCAAAGAGAAAATGCACCAGGTAGAGGGAGAAATAGACCAACTTAAGTGACAGTTGAGGGATAAAGGAAGCCAGCAAGTGGTATTATCAGGTCAGCTGTTCGAACCTCCCTCCTTTGACGGCCATAGTTCATGGACCATTTTCAAGAGACAGTTTGAGGCAGCTGCGTGTGCGAATAGTTGGAGTAACGAAGTGAAGGCTATGGCGTTGATTGTGGCATTAAGGGGTCAAGCATTGGAAATACTCCAGACAATCCCAGTAGAGTACCTCGAATGGGTGCATGCACTCCAGGTGGAAGCTGTCCTTCAGGATACCCCGAGTCCAAGAGTACAAGCTGTGAGGTATCGAAGAATCGCAACCAGAAAAGAAGAACCAGGACCCTAGGTTGACCTAGATAGAGAAAATGTTTACTCAAATACTGGCTGGTCAAGGTGGACAGGACAGGACAGATGAAGCGCTCAGATAAGAGCAACTGAACGATGAGGAAATTGGGCCTACATTTAGAGCCAAAGAAAGGGGGGACTCGTCCAAAATGGAAGGATGTTTCGGACAAAATAGTGGGACTAAAGGCACTATGGGCGCAGTGGGACTCACTGAATATCATGAACGGGCTGTTGTGGAGAGCATGGGAAAGCCCGGATGGAAAACAGGTGGTTATGCGTCTAGTGATTCCCAGGTGTCGAGTAGTGAAGGTGCTTCAGGAAGTGCACGATGGAACATCCGATGGACACTTCGGTGTTAACAAGGCTCTGAAGAAAATACGAGAACGATTTTATTGGATAAAAAGGTCAGGATGTGGAGGCTTGGTGTCACAAATGCAAGATTTGTGCAACCAGTAAGGGACCACAGACTGGAAGTAAGGGTGAAGGGTTCAACGCCGGAGCTCCTTTCAAGAGGTTGGCTAATGATATAGCGGAGCCATCACCAGCCAGTGACCGACTGAAGGCTCGATATGACTGGAGGGGTAGTTCAAAAGGGTTCATCAAGGTGTGAGAGCTGGTTTGACTGTACAATCCACAGCGAAGAAAAGGAAAGTCACCGAAATCACCTTGGGATGGACCATACACTGCTATTACCTGAATTAATGACGTCATCTATCGGATTCAACGAAGCAAAAAGTCTAAGATGAAGATCGTGCATTTGGATAGACTGACAAAATGCGCTGATGATTCTGAATTGCCCGATCGGGACGATCCGGCTTAAGGAGGGGGCAGTGTTGTGCATTACACTCCCCTATGATACGCCTAATAGTGACTGGAAACTTGTAGAAAGAGATAGAGTTTTCTAGAGCGTGCTAGGAGAAGATTCTCGATTGTGTTCTGGATGAGTCTGGAGACAATTTCAGAGTGAAGTTGAAGTTGAAAAGTGAAAAAGTGAAGTTAAATATCAAGTAAACAAAGTGTAAAGGTTATTTTGGTTAATTAAGAAGTATTGTATAATCAGTAAATTATTAAATAAAGTATTAGTGGTTTACCCCTTGTTAAAATTATTTAGAACCCACGGATTCATACAGGGTGTTTCCTAAAAGGGTGCAAAACTCGTAACAATATCTATTCGTCTTCTCAAAAAATTGGTAATTTAAGTTCAACATAAAAATATGCTTCAATTGAACAGCAGTTTAGTAAATAGATAAAATAATGTCAACATACCCAGTTTTCATGGGGTGTTGTAAAAAATAATAACAATGACGTACCTAAGAGATCACCATCTTTTTTTTCTTTCTTATCATTCACATCTGAACTATTGCTGATAACTCTGGCAGGTTTTGGGCTTGGATTAGTGGGTTTGGGAAGCTGAGGAACTTCTACGGCTCCTAAATTTTTCTTTTCAACTACTGTCTTCTTCTTTCGTTTTTGTTTTTCAATTTCATCATCTATTTCTTTTTCCCAGTTAACTTTTGGTAGAGCAGGAGGGACCCATTCACGAGCAATATACTTTTTATGTTCATATTTAGCTCGGATAAATGATTCCAAGCTGGAATCACTTTGAGGTCGTCTAAAATTGTCTGGTAAATTGGCCTCATACACTGCCCTTGCTCTGAAATTAGAAAGTGTGATTTGTTTGTAAAATCAATAAAAAACTTATTAAAACAAGTAACTTTTTTTACAGAGGGCATTACCAAATTAAGTAAACGATTTGTCGGCTCAGTGGTGCACCTCTTACGTATTAGTCTTTCGACCAGGGAGTCCCAGGTTCAAATCCTGGTCAGGTATGGTATGGATGTTAAGTGACATTTTAAATTTGTTACCAAGATGATAGCAGTGGGCTAGGCCGCAGTTGAGTGACACAACATATCTAGTCATTGTTATCTCTTCTCTCTTGAGTTCAAGTCTCAGCTGCAGTAGATGGAAACATCGCAGGGAATGGTTGTTGTGTTGATTGTCTCTGTCTATGTGTCCTAGTGAGTAGCAGAATAGCTATAGCTAAACTTCGTTAGGACGTAAATATAAATGAGATGATTATAAGAAATTCATCAAAAAATTAATTAAAAACACAGGAAATGGAATAAGTCTTATTTAGGCTTTAGGAAAATTATTGGTACATTATGTAATTGTAATTATGTCAAAGGGCTACCTAATTTCGGTTTATATCACATTAAACATAACAATATCTAATAGCACAATGCGTCGAACATTGGATCCAATGTTGGAGCCAAAGTTTGACGTGCAGCATTTGGCTTATATTTCTGTTACAGGGTGTGACAAACATGGGATCCAAAGTTATAAAACAGCATTCGTTATTGCTTTCTTAAAAATGGAAGATACTATACCGGGTGTCACTGTGAAAATTTCAGATCGGTGTATTTCTGGTGCCTTTAAAGTGACAGAATTAAAATATTTGGGTGATAATTAGTGCACGGGAAGATATAATTCTGCATTATTCGTCATGCCACAAACCCTCTCCCTGCTGTTTCCAGCTGCCCCTACTTCGAAATTTTAAATCACACGACTGAGGAACACGAGGATAAAGGCAAACACAGTGCCTTTCCAAATGGCAAACAAAAGTATTACCAAAAAAGACCATGAAAAAAGGCTCCACGCCATAGATGTTGAAAAGCCACAGGAGAAGCAAAAAGTAGCCAGCACCAGGGAGACTGCGCTGGCTAGGGAATGTGGTTCTCCAGAGAAATGGTTTTCCCAGCTTCTTCTAAACATTCCGAGTAGTCTACTGTTGTAAAAATGTGTAAACAAAACGGAATCTGATAAAAATGCAGAAGATCGTGAAAGGAAGATTGCAAGCACTATCATTAATGGTGGAAGTTCTATATGCTTGAATTAATGAAGATATGAATAACTGAACGACACAAAATTTTAAAG
Source organism: Stenurella melanura (assembly GCA_963583905.1). Lineage (NCBI taxonomy): Eukaryota > Metazoa > Arthropoda > Insecta > Coleoptera > Cerambycidae > Stenurella > Stenurella melanura. Next base: position 93,606,987 of record OY757310.1, on the reverse strand, counting down.
CCAAAGGAGGAACTTGTCCAGAATTGAAAGATGTTTCAGACAAAGTAATAGGACTGACGTCTTTATGGGCACAGTGGGACTGATTTAGAGTCATAGACAGGGTGTTAGAGAGCATGCAAAAGCCTGGATGGAAAGCAAGTTGTAATGCGTATAGTGATTCCCAGGTGCCAAGTACCGAAAATAGTTCAGAAAGTGCACGGAACACTTGGTGGACATTTCTGCATTAATAACATAGGTACAACACCTAGCCTCCAAATCCTGATGACTATTTATCCAATAAAATTGTTCTCTTACTTAATGCAGGGTTTTATTAATGCAAAAATTTGTGCAGCCAGTAAGGGACCACAGACTACAAGAAGGGGTCAATTTAACCAATATAATGTCTGAGTTCCTTTTTAAGAGGATTGCAATCGATATATCCGGTCCATTCCCAGTACAACCAATACATACTGGTTGCCATGGACTATTCTAGTAAGTGACTGGAAGTTAGGCTATTCCAAATCAGGAAGCGGTCACTGCCACCAAAGTCCTGGTAGGTAACTTGGTATGTCACTTTGGTGTACCCCTGGTGAATCAAGAATGTTTCAGCAAATATAGGGAATTCTCAAAACATGAACAACAGCATCTTCAGTCACATGAAATGGTTGAGCGACATAACAAGATCATGAAAGAACATATTTCTAAAATGTTTCATAAGAATCAACCAGATTGGGATATCCAAATATTGTTTATCCTCATGGCATACAGGGTTTCGATTTACAAGACTACAAAACAGACACCGGTTCTGGTTTGACTGTACAACCCACAGCAGAGGAAAGAAAGGTCACAGAAACTTCACCGCCAGGGAAGGACCATATTCTGTTATTATATGGATCAATGATGTCGTTTATTGAATTCAGCGCGATAAAAAGTTAGGTTGAAGATTATACATTTGGATAGTCTGGCAAGGCATATTGGAGAAACTGAATTGTCTCACCGAGACGTTCAGGTTTAAGAAGGAGGCAGTAGTGCAATAGAGAACTTTATACTTCTAAAATACTCCAAGGGATGATGCACCACTGTACTACTTTGAGAATGGAAGTTCATAATCTTGGAGATGGCATTAGAAGCAGGATTCTAGAAAGGAGACGAACCATTCAAGAAAGACTTTCTCAGTATATAAAGGCGAGAGGATCGGCCACCAGGAGTTCTGATAAGTAAAGTATTAAGTGTTGTAATTAGTTCGTAGGTTAATAAATGCCATTAACATTTAACACATTAATTATAAATAAAAAATAAAATTCACTAAACATTCATACTCTTAAGCTAGGATTCGAAACTAGAACACTGTGGTCTCAAGTCTAACACGTAAGCACCAAGTTACTGACTTACTTTTGTACCTACACTTGTATTTTGTTTGTTATATATTTGTTTGTGTTATTTCATCATTTAGAGTTTTCTCATAGATAAATAAATAAATAATGTTTGTTTTAGGCAACAAATCCCTTAAAAAGACTGTTACAACAAAAATCTAGTCACGTCTTGACAGACATTATGTCTCCCTTATTTATTGAGGACAGGTCACCTTCAAAATATAATCCAATTAGAAATCAATCCAACCACTGGCCGTCCTCTGATGATAATATTTCTACTTGTACAAATAGAAAAGTTATTTTTTGATGTTTTTACAATATGACTGAATTTTTTTGTGAAGCCAGAAATAGAAATGCTCTAACATATTCATGAAAAAAATCTATTTCACTGCGTTTCTTTTGGGATGACATGTATCTTCAATATCAACAATAATCCGGCTGTTTATATGGTGCAGATAATATCCAAAGGCAATAAAATCGATTGCCACAACACAGTATTGACAGGTAATTAACTAGAAAACTAAAAGCGTATGAGTTAAAGAGAATAAAAATAGCAATAGTTGTTGCCAATGTCATGACCACATTGAAATTATATGACGGCATGTGCTTTTGATGCTTCAACAAAAACATACAAGTACAAAAAATACAATAACAACAAAGTGAAGTTTATATCTTTCCTTGGTGTGATTTATATAAATTTAATCAATTATCCTATATGAATATTGCTAAAACTGAAAATTGAAGTAACAGCATTTGTTTAAAATATCTCTTGGCATATTAAATCTATTACTTACATCAATTACAAAATTTGTGAAACAAATCTGTATAGATATATAGATTTATTTTCATGTGAAATAATTACATTATATACACTCACCAATTTTTGAAATATAAAATACATAAAACACACTATAAATAAAAAGTACAATTAAAGTAAATGAACAGGAATAAAACATATTATAAAAGATTTAAATACAAATAAAATTAAATACAAACAGAATAGGAGACAAAATAATCATAGAATTGCTGAACAGTATAGAAACCTCTTCTTTCAGAAAACTTTTGACCTTTTTTTCAAATTTGATGGATGTCAACTTTCTCCAATAATTTGGTAGACGATTGTACAGTTTTATTGATAAATATCTATAGGAATTCATGTTCTTTGTTAAACGAAAATTTGTTGGTGTCTGGTGTCGCTAGATTGAAATTGAAGCTCATGCAGGTGGTTTAGAGCATACTTAATACATTCTAATATATACTGATTAGTACATGTAAGTATTCCTAGTTTTTTAAAAATTAGTTTACATGTGTCCCTATATTTGGAGATAGCTATTATTCTGATTGCCATTTTTTGGAGTTTGAAAATTTTTGGGGCATGTGACGATCCTCCACAAAGCAATATCTCTTAGCTCATCACACTGTGAAACAAGGCATAATATGATGTCAATATATAATTTTGATCAATCAAATTAATTAGATTTTTTAAGATATATATAGTGCTAGAAAGTTTTTTTGACAGACTGTCGATATGAGCTTCCCATGTTAATTTACTGTCAAGAAAGAGTCCAAGACATTTAACGGGATCAGTGTTTATCAAGAGGTTATAAGGGTTTAGATTAAAAATTAATGTTTAAGTTTTATCCAAGTTTAGGTTTCAACTTAACATTGTTAAAATAAGATATTGCTTCTGACTGTATTTTCTTTGTTGTGATTGTAAGATGTTTTGGATCATTTCTAGTTGAAAGTAGAGTGGTATCATCAGCATATATGTTTCTGCAATTTATTTGATTTGAAATATCGTTTACATAGACGATGAACAGTATTGGTGCCAAGATGGATCCTTATGGTACTCCATGCTTGAGAGGCCTTATGGATGACGTAATGTTATTTTGAACTACACACTGATATCTATTAGTGACATGAATTTCGACAAAAGAAAGGGCAGGTCCTCAAATGCCATAACATTCAAGTTTTAACAGCAGAATTTCCAAAGAAATAGAGTCAAATGCCTTGGATAAATCTAAAAAACAGATTACTGTCATATTTCCATTTTCGAATTCGTTTGTGATACAATTTATGATGTCTGTCAACGCTTTAGTTGTAGATTTTCCTTCCATATAGCCGTACTGGTTAGGGTAGTTTTTCAATTTCTATATAGTTTATCAATCTGATCTTATACCCTAGCTCTAATAATTTAGATATAATAAGAATAATTGAAATTGGTCTATAATTGTTTACCAGAGACTTGTCACCCTTCTTAAAAATAGAAGTCACTCTTGATATTTTAAGACATTCTGGGAAGATTCCCTTTTCAAAGCATGTGTTTATAAGATGTGATATCTGAGACAAAAGTTCTAATTTTGCAATTTTCAACATATTACTATTTATACCATAATAATCTTTGCATTTTGATGTGCTTAGCTGATCTATTAATATTCCTACTTTTTTTTTGTCCTGGCGGAGTTCAGCTATTGCTGTTCTATCACTCAACCAGGACAGGTACACATAGACATCAACACAACAACCATTCCCTGTGATATTGCCATCTACCGCAGCTGAGACTCGAACTCAGGAGAGATAACAGCGTCTAGACATGTTGTGCCACTCAACAGCGGTCCAGCTCACTGCTACCGTCTCGGTAACACACGAAAAATGCCACTAAACATCCATACCCTAGCCGGGATTCCAAACCGGGACTCCGTGGTCGCAAGCCAAACACCTTAGCACTGCGCCACGGAGCTGGCTCCTCAGGCATCCTCAGTTATTGGGTCTAGATAGAATGAGAAACAAATTTGATATTTAGTTAACATATTTAGATATTCAGAGTTGTCATTTCCCATGTTTTCTAAGACTTCACTTGCTATATTTACAAAGAACGCATTTATATAAGTTAATTGAACATTTATTGTAAACACATGATTTAATCATTAATTCATATTTACCTGGAATTGCCCATCTGCTGCAAGGACACTACCTGTTCCGGTGTCCAAGTGTCTAGATTAACTGACTTAACTTTTGAGATATGAACCCCCAAATTCCTATGTATGCCAGCGCAACGAATGCAAAGGAAAACCCCTATATTCCAAGAAGCCCATCTGGGACCTACGAAATTAAAAAAAAATTATGGTTTGCCTAAGAATGTGAAAACATTGAAACTGTCAAAAACATTTTTAGTGTAACTATCAATTGTTTAGTATTTGCAATAAACATTGAAGGACGGTAAATGGTTTTGTTTAATTTGTAACGCCTGGGAATAGACGTATACAAAAGGACGTGATACATTTAAAAATGATATTTCCCACCTGCCCTAACAATTCAAATGTCAATAAACAATTACTGTTTTGTAAAGGTACTCTGAATATGAACATCACCGAATTATAAAAACTTTAATAACATTGGTAAGTTACCTTACATAGTACCAAGTTTAATAGTAAGAAGTAATAGAAACGTAACTGTTAATCCTATATAATTTCCTTATGAACTTGTTAAAAACGGAATAGGTGATATCACAACTTTTATAAATACTTTATAATAGTAACAATGACGTTTATTAGTACTTTATTGGACTTCCTGTTTGCTCTTCTTTCAGCATAAACCTCATTTTAGGTGTTAATCATTATATCTCATTTTCTCATATTATGGAAGCCTTTATTTTGCCTATGAAACATATAGTACAGGAGTTAGCACGGAGAAACGTAGTAGTAAACATTGCCAAGTGTACCATGAAAACGACAATAAAATTACAGTAAATTCTGACACCTTAAATTTGAACAATTGTCATGGATGATTCATGTTTGTTGTTTGCATCTGCAAGGCATTTTTAGCATAAAAAAAGTCTGTCGAAAAGTTAAAAAAGGCTTTAAAAAGGTAGTGTGTTACAGGATTCGAAGCCGGAAGTCCATTTAGGTATACTTAAAAGTGAATTATTATTTGTTTGCTTATCATTGTATTGAAACATATTCTTTATAGGATTTTGCAAACAGTAGAAAAAATTACTAGGTATCTATGAAAACTAAAAGAAAAACTGCATATATGTAATAATATTAATGAAATATTTGCATTCTTTAGATAACCTGAATTCTGGTTATGCTAGCAAATTAAAATCCTAAAATGAATTATATAATTTCTTATTTGAAAATTCTCATCAAATAACTAGCATCCACACAGTCCTCTGTGAATCTTCATGACCGTAGGGGTTATGTAGATACTAGTTTAATCTGCATGGCCATAGGAGACTGTGTGGATGCTAGTTGTCGAATGAGAATTTTCAAATAAGAAATTATACAAATTCATTTTAGGATAATTTTAGGAGAATTCAGGTTATCGAAAGAATGCAAAGATTTCATTAATATTTTTAACACATAGTTTTTCTTTTAGTTCTCATACCGGTCTATTCTGTAACATTTTTGTTAAGTTTTAACGGCAAGGTCACTGTTAAAATAATTAGCGGAATGAAGTTAACGGTCGGTCGCATTCTGTATACTTTTTTTTAAGGTTAAATTTAACCAATATCGTTTCAAATTAGAGGCGACTTTGGACCTGCCACTAAAATTTAACGGTACCGTTAAAGGGGCAAAAACACCGTATTTTATTTTTGGTTCATAAAATTTTGTATATCATTCAGTACACATGGCACTTTGTTTAAGAAACTGGCAGGACCATTCAAAATACAGAAACAAAATATTTAATCTAAACTTTGAATTGATTTGCCAACCGAAAAATTGTTATTTGCATAACTCCGAAGACAACATAATACTTCAGAAATTTTTTGACTTTTCACTAGAATAAAATGTTTGTCAATGAGTTTGAGATTCTTTTGACGACCCATTTTCTCATTTATATCCAGTAATTATTTTTCCGCCTTCAAATAATCGTGATCGTAACCTCAAATAGAAGCGCGGGTGCCGCAGGTCCTGTTTGACGATAATTTTATGCGGTAGGTATTCAATTTTATCTGCGTGTATTATATATTTTGTGGGATTATTGTCCGTCTTAACTTAATACTCTACTCATTGTCTTAACTACTTTCATTCAATGACTTCCCTGCTCTCATTAGGTTTGTTTTTAATTTGATCTTGAGCATATAAGGGAAAGAAATAACCGGTCGTTAAAACTTATGACTTTAACAGGTCCGTTAAATGGTCGCATACAGAATAGAAAAATCAGTTATTATTTTTAGCACTCCGTTAAAATTAAAATTTTAGCAGGGTGTTTATTTTTAACCAAAAAATTACAGATAGACCTGAGACATAGTTATTTTTTTCTGCTGTTTGTAAAATTCTATAAATATGTTTCAGTCCACTTAGGTAGTTGTCGCTTAACGCTTTGGACCACCGCGGAATATCTAATCAAATTTCCAATAATTTTGCCGGATATGCTAAAACTCCAAATTTTCAATTGTTCATAAAACTAAATAAATAATTCGGTTGAAAGGTCTTACTATGTCTCTATGTAAAAAGGAAGATTGTAATTTTATCAGCATCATAAATTGCACGGGCGAAATCGGAAATTCAGCTTGGCATGAAGGAATCAAAAATGTTTTTTTTGATGATTCTTTGTGTATAAATTTAGAATTGTTCAGCATCTTGCTCTGCATCCTTTACAGCTTACAAAATTTGGTCCGCTAATAAAATTTCATGCACGCCCACAAGATTTATAGATTTAAGACTTTCATAGGAAGAGAATTGAACACAAATCGTCTGCACAATAATAAACAAGCTCATGTTATGATACATGATAAATATAAGATGCGTGCGATCCATGTATGTCTGGTTGGCTCTTGAGTACGTACGTCAAATAAAATATGCATACTAAGTAGAATATAAGAATTTGGAATTGAATGATTAAATTGATTGTTAACCCTAATTCACACATACCTTACGGTTTTACCTCACTTCTTTTTATAGTAGATATATCAAATTTAGATTGAATAATTTCAACATGAGGCATAACATAGCATATGCTTCAGCAAACACAAGCGAACAATCTCAGATTTTATTTAAAAAGGAAATAACTAAAAATATATATTATTATTTTATATGTAGGTACTGAAATAATTTCAAAATATGATATACTTACCTATACGTTTATGTACAATCTACATTAAAATAACTTTTTATGTATTTACTCGTTTAAAACGAAGAAAAAGAGAATAAAATTCAGATCGAATAATACTCAGATATGCCTTGTTTTAAATATATTTTATTTAAGGATTTCTTAAAAGATTAAATGTAAATTATAATTAATATAACAATGGTTTACCTACCTTTAGAATCGCAATCTACACAATATTTGTTATCCTCATCCCTTAAGAGATTGTTTAAAACCGACTGACATTTATCTTGCAATTGTTTAACTTTATCTTTTTCTGATTTTGCACTCATGTTCTAAACTATTTATTCAAAAAAATCGAATTAAAGTAATCATATATGACAACAGGGTGGAAAGTTGATGCCACCTACAAAACAAACGTCAGAACTCTGCTGGAACGTCATTTATGATGCGCATGTCGAATAACATTTCGATTAATGTCATCATGAAGAATAGACAGAAGAAGTATGCACGCTTACTGAGATTTCAAGAAAATCGTGCCACAAACTGGCGCTGTTGTCAACAAATACAGGAAACTATCTGTCTAATAAACATGTGGGGTGAATTTCTCTAAATCTCTAGTGAACCCTGTGAGACTGGAAGAGATAGGTGATGTGATGATATGCGTATGTGAATAACGTAAACGGTCCGTCATAGGGCTGAAAATGAGTACCAGGTCAAAGATTAGAGAACTAACCAGATAGGACAGTCAGGCGGAGAAGACGAAATAGACGAAAACAGTTCTGTACTCCAATTTGAAGGAACACGACGTCCAGCGGAAACGGTTTCAGGATTTGTCAGTTACGCATTAAACGAATTTGACCAAACTTACTAAAAGATAGGTTGGCTCATTAAAATCGACAAGTGCTACGTCACGTATAGACCTCGATGCCAGCTGCGTGTGGCAGTAAGGTCACTACTAAAAAACAGGTTGCTTTGTAAATATATGTCACATGAAGCATTTCTATATTTATATGTAAGGTATAGCTATATGGTTAGCATAGAATTGTACATTGATAGAATAACTTTGAAACTTTTTTCTATAAAATAAGGCAAAAACAGCCACACGCAGCTGTCATCGAGGTCTATACGTTGTCGATTTTAATGAGCCAACCTATCTTTTAGTAAGCTTGGTCAAATTCGTTTAATGCGTGACCGACAAATCCCCAAACCGTTTCCGCTGGATGTTGTGTCCCTTTAAATTGGAGTACACAACTATCTTCGTCTATTTTGTCTTCTCCGTCTGACTGTCTTATCTTGTTAGTTCTCTAATCTTTGCTGTAATATAATCATAGCACAAAATTCACAGTTTCAAACATTAAAGGATATTGCCATGGTGTCACACGCATAATGATAATGTAATGAATCAAACAGTTCGTTGAGATTTGTACGATTTCTAAAAAAATTGCACTGGAAGCAGCTGGAGGTGTTATTAAATAATGAATTCCTTGATAATTTAAATAACTTGCAGTACTCATTTTTTCAATCGTTTTTAACTTTTGAATACAAAAACAAATAACACACCAGGTAATCTTATTTTGCAACTTTTGAATATTCGCGCGCTATAATCGAGAACTAACTTATTTAGTACTGAGTGGTCCACGCGTCGATGGCAAGAGTAGGGGGTCATGGCCAAAAATAAGGGAAGTGACGCTACTGTACATTATTAAACTGTGGTAAAAGGCTATCGACGCGTGGACTACACCCAATGGGGAAGTGATCCTACTGTATTATAAACTGTGCTTTATTTAACTATTGGATATCCTGGCGTAACGGGCCCTAAATCTGAGGATCTATGAGCTGCATGAGGTCAAAACCAAACCACAGAATAATAAATTATTCTGTGACCAAACCATGTGATATGTTAAATTATATCGCGAAAAATAGGTCAAAACAATACCTTACTTTTTTATTTTACCTCAACACAATTCACGAATAAAACACTTATGCGAAACTGAAACGGTAAGCGCCTGCAAATTAATATATATATGTATACCATTACAGTCTACATTTTAACTAGAGTTACCCATATTGTTTTTTTAGGCTATACCAAATTCGAAATGATATATTGCATCACAAGAAGAATGCTATCGATAACTCCAAATGTAAGAACAAAATTAATAAAATTTCGATATGGACCTTCTAGAAATCAGCAATCGTCACATGATCAACAGTCTACTGCAGGGCAACAGGGTTCTGGAGCAAGTCTATTAGCTCAACCCGGAGAACCTATTTGGGACTTTCAAATACCAACACGATGGAAAAGACGTCCTATAGATGAGGAAGAAATAGCAGTTATTAACAACGGGGGTCCTCTCTAAAGTTTTGTTTAGTCTGAGGATGAATTTGCCCTTGGTGATATTAATAGACTTGCTAGTCTTTGAATATTAGTTGTCTGTATGCTTTTCAATTTAATTTATTACTGTTCTAGGTACCTAATTAAATTATATGACAATTTTGTGTTTAATTTATAATTCTTTTTGATGTAATCTAGAGAAGTTACTTTGGTAAATTATTCCCAAAAAGTGTCTGGGATTCCTCTACAAACTGTAAGGCCAATCTCTCACTCAAATAATCCAGAGAGCGGTTCACTTTAAAACACGTGTACCTTTTTGATGTAGAATTAAATACTGCATTAAAAAATATATCCTCGGAAAAATAATTACCAAAACAGAACAAAAATTAGACGTTCCCAGCACACTACGCTATTCGTCTAAATTATTAATACAATTGTTCTTATAGCATTATAAAAAATCCCTATATGCCAAATTCGGATCAATTCGCGTAAATAGTGAAAGAGATAAAAAAATTACCTTTGACGTCTTATAACTTAAGAAAATAACATGTTTAAGGTGTTTAGCTAAAACGACTTATTTTCACTAAAAGAACCTACTGTTGAAGCATGGCCCATTCTTTAATGGACACCCTGTATATATATTTTTTGTATTCACTTATTTAAGGTTGGCTAATTTCTGCTACTAAGGCCAATGTCCCATGCTAGGATATGAACCACCCCCAACCTGGAAATTCTGCCGGAGTCCGTCAACTAGACTGGATTTTTTTACTTGCCTAATGTTTAATAGACAAGGGACCAACTGCTGTGCATCCCCTCTAAAGGATGGTATATATACCATGCAATCCCCGTTTAAAAGTGCATAGTTTCTACATGTGTGCTGTGATACAAGATGGGAGAAGGTTCACTGTATTTCTCTAGAGGTTCATCCATCCAAGTACAAACCACAATTGGCATAGCTTAACATTTTGTGTAGTCCAGACGTTTCTACACTCGCCCCTTAGTGTCTATTCAAAATATAAGTATGTGCATTGGCACTTGACTAACAATTTTAATTTAATGTGCAGCAATAATTTCATTAAACTAAGTAATTTGTTCTAACTGGAACACATCTTTGATTAGATGTTTCACAATGAAGTAACTCAAACTAAACTAGACAATAATTGTAGTTTTCTTTGGGGGAAGCTTATCATTTATGGTAGGTAACAGTACTAATTAATCATAATGCAAAAGGTTTTGTTACCAGAGATGCATGTTTACTGTGAATTGAAATCCACTGAAATATGTGCAGTACAATATGATACACAAAAACTCTTGATAATTACTTTTCAATCTTCCCTAATTGATATTAATTTATCAGATCAATTGGCAATTACAATCGTCTTTCCTGCAAACAATACTGAAAATAAGAGTATTACAAATTTTAATTATGGGCCTGTAACAGACAACCTACTTTTTTAAAATATACTGAAAAAAGGTTTAAATGAGAAAATATACCGTGTGACTTGGTTCACCTAAGATTAAGTGCTGTAAGAGATACGTTATACTTTGTGCAATTAAACTGTATCTCTCCTGGAACAAAGAAATACCACAAAAATATAAAATAGGAAAAAATAACATTGCAATCACCGATGCAGATTCTACGAGAAAATACACATTCACAGCTAAAAATTTTTATAGACACTGATTTTAATATTTTTTTTTGTAGATACCTTCCTAATAGAGTGGAATAAAACTAAGGGTCTAAATCGCCTAAAAAGCAAATGTTTGAACCTAGAATTGATTCGAACCTAGAAATCTGCTTTGAAAGTCGTCGCTTAACACGATGTGCTACAGTCTGAGTTGACTTGAAATTTCAATTAGTCTCGTTGGAAATAGCAAACATGAAATTTTTAAACGTTCATAACTAAATACATACATCAGCAGGAAGGCTTCCTAATGTCAATATCGAAAGATCGAAATTGGCATTTTCACGGCATCGTTAATTGTATGGGCGAAATCGAAAATTCGAGCCGACAGAAGTGAACGAAAAATAGGATTTTTTGACATTTCATGAATTCAGTTTGTCACATCACATCACTGGTACGTTAATAACCGGAAAACCTGGAATAATAGGAAGATTTTAAATATAAAAACAAAATCGCCAGAACTGCACCTTGGCATTAAAATTTAAACAATTTTTTTACACCTTTACCCGTCTTCTGGCAATGCTCAATCCCTGACCTAGACTTCTGACAATAAATTTACGAAATTTCTACAGTTAAAAACTATAACTACACAAAAATTCAGAGCTGCACTCAAAGATTTTATTTTGATTAAATAACGCGTTTGACCTGGTTCACTTCTGGCTGCAGAGCTATGTACTTTTCAGCTCGTAAAGAGGGTTTTTACATACAAATTTTCACTGCACCTTATCATTTTTAATTTTTGTAGTCAGCTCTTAGACCATTACTATATAGGTACCAATTTTTTTGCTGCAACTTGTAAACATTTGAAAAAGTATAGTAAAAAGTTTTGAATTAAATCCGTGTAGTGAAAAGCTTTCATTTAAACAGAGGAATATTCAAAATTGTTTTTTCACAGTTTTTTTATGTAACCCACATCGCAATAAAGAAAGAGAAACAAACTGTTCACAAAATTGCAAAAAAACTAGATTTCTCCGAACCTTTTTGGTCAATTTGTCAAGTGGTAAATCATAAAAACATTTGAAGGAGACTATTTTTAAACAATTTAACTGTTCAGGTGAATGTGATATTTTCATCCTTAATGAAGGAGTATACGATATATTACAGGGTTGAACTTGCTGTGCAACTTTGTTTGTCAGTGTCATGTAGTCTTTTTGCTAGTTACACATTCTTTTTGCCATTATATTTTATTGTATTGATAGATCCTATCATCTAAAAAAATGGATTTTTTGTCAATCTTGAAAACATTTCGTTTACAATGCTTTCTGATGATCGCCCTGCAATTCGAACATTGGTGTATAAACAGTTCTTAAAAGCAAGAACAAAAATGAGATAAGTCCTTTGTTATTCCTGAATTTTGAAGCCTACGGTTATATTGACCTCATTGCATAGCAAACGGTTGAGGTAACTGGTTCGCGTTGACATCTCAAATAAAAGACATAAATCAAGGTAAAAGAAGTACCACTACTCCAAATCTTTTCTCGCTTTCCATGTCACATACAGACGGTTGAACGAACAGTAAAATTAGTTACAGGAGCAGCAGCTGCAGTGTATGGAGAAGACTGTAGGAACGGTTTTATTCGCCCAATTTTTAAGTCTAAAGCCCTGATGCCAACCTTTATTACAAAATTAAAGTATAGAACGCAATAAAAAATGTTCTATTGTTTAGTTAAATTTTTATTCACAAGAATGTATTTTATATTTAAAAGTGAGTTATTTATTATTTGTTTGCTTATAGTAATGAAACATATATTCTTTATAGGATTTTGCAAACAGTGGAAAGAAAAGCTATCTATGAGAACTAATATATATAGTTTTTCCTTTAGTTCTCATAGATAGCTTTTCTTTCCACTGTTTGCAAAATCCTATAAAGAATATATGTTTCAATGTATTTTATGTTTAAAAATTAAAATATTTTCTAAAAAAAATTATGTTCTTCTTCGTTGTTGTGCTGAGCTGGGATGGCAAAATTTGCTAAATAAATAATTAGTACCTCCTACAAAAAAAAAAAATATATTAACTAAAAATACAACTTCACGTTGCACAAGTCTCATTTTCGTTTTGAGTGGTTATGTGACGTGCCCAACATAACGCCATTTTTATTTGTAGTTAAAAAAATGTTTGTAGTTGTTAGTCATTTAGCAGCTTTTGGCACCCCAGCCGATCCAAACAAAGAATTAAAAAAAAATCCCATATAACATTGTTCCACTCTAGAGTACAGTCTCCTGAGATGATTCCAAAATGGCCCTTATTATATCTCTAGTGCCCTTCGTTCCTGATACACGTGTTTTCTATTTTGTGACGAAATTTTAGTAAAAATTGCATATATCTCAAAAATAGTGTTGAACTCTTCTTTCCTTTTCCACTTTTCGAACTGATGCACCGTTTTAAATTTGATGGTGGATTTTCGTTTAAAAAACGCTGAAATTCGTGTATATACAGGGCGTCCCGTAATAACGTGCAAAACATTTAACAACCAATTAGGTGTTTTCACTATATGCAAATTAGCTTTTTCTATATTATTAAAATGAAGTACTTAATGTATTAAAGCATTTCCCTGCATTTAAAAAGCAATCCGTCATCCACTAAATTAATATTTTAACAATAACAAAATTTGAATATTTGAACAGCTATGCGAAACACGCCATTATTGGTGGTGACACTAGTGACGTCATCAATTACATCAAACAGTAATATGTTTATGAAGAAAGATGGTTTCAACATAGCAGAAGTGAGGGACTCTAAAGCTGCAACATAAGTACTAAACTATTTTATTCTCTGCATTTATCTATTATTCCTTTAACGTAGTCTATTGATTCCTATATTTTAATTATTGTACATAGTTACTCAATATAATATACATACAAGGTTGATATTATATAAACATAACCTATAAATGTTGCTCATAAACTTGTAATGTCAACAGTGTTAAGTAGCTATAGTCTGTTTTTAAACCAAGAGGAGCAAACATGGAAGTCCCATTCACACCATAAAAGTAATCAGAAAATACACTACGACCTTTTTGGCGTTTTGGGCATCCAACAATACATGACTACAGTGAAATTGTGTGTATTTTATTATATTATACAATGCATCGACCTCTATGTATCTTATACAGCATCCATACCATTAACGCAATATAAAGACACCAAGTAATTAGCCACTTTTACCTTCAGATGTATATAAAATGGATTAAAAACTGATGTGCAAAAGATAAAATATAAATTATAACCAAACACTTTATGACATGAAATTAAAATTTTTACAATATGTCAAAATTTACGACGATTGCCTTGTGTAAAACTGACGAAGACGTATCCAATCACAGATGTAGATTTAGCGCGTTAAATTTAAAACGCTCCTCCTGGTTTAAAAACAGACTATAGTTATTCATTATTTTAGACTAATACACACGAAGTTTTAAACTTTACTTACTTAACTTACCTTGAAGTGATCCTCAGCAGAAAAATACTGACGCTGTTGTAGGTGGGTCACGTCTAGCTGCTTAAAGTCACTTTATTTTGCATTGTTTTTGTTTTGATACTGTCAGGAAAACCTTTACAGGTGAGTTCTTGGATGTATTTTTGCAACCTGGCACAAACCACTTACTTTCCATGATAGAACGTTAAGGTTTTGCAAAATAACGTGTATTTACAATACACAACCCATGTTTGTTTACCAATAATGTAACCTCTGACGGCATCAGTGCGGGATACGGTGCCATACGGTTCTTCGCGGTAAATTTTCAATTCAAATTTAAAACGGCTTATTTTAAGGAATAAATCGATTGCTTGGGAAAATTATATTTTTTTAGCCATAATTAAGTATTATCTACACAGTCAAAGAGTTTTTAAAACTTGTGAAAACACCGAATTCCTTATCGAAAATGAAGGTGGGTTCTTAATATAAAATTTTTCAAAATTAACCTTTTTTGTCCAGCTGAACCCCTCAAAGGGGTGTGCAAAAAACGTTTTTTAATTCTAATATCTGAAAATAAGTTATAAGCACAAAATGATCATATTGGTATATAATACTGCCAAATTATGATTTGGCACCAGCGTAGTCCGGGTTATTGACCCTTTAATCCTTATCAAAAAACCTAAAACATTCCCTTAAAAAGATAATCTTAAAGTTCTTTGGAGAAACCCTAATTCAGGTGGACTATATTGCAACAATGGGCTTGTTCCATGATATTCTTTTTATATGGTTTTTATACTTTTTCATATAGTACTTGATATTCTCATTATACACTTAAAATTTCGTATTATTAACTTTTTCCGATCTCGAGATATAAGGAGTTGAAATTGGTAATAGTTGCAAAAACCGAGCGCCCATATGTGACGTCACTATACGTAAGTGACGTAAGAAAAATGGCTTTCTGGGACCTTTCAAATTTAACCTGAAAAGTCGAAAAACATGGAATTTTTAAACGCTGGTAACTAAATAAATACGTCGAGTGGAAGTTCGTTCTATGTGTCTACGGAAAGGAGAAGGTCGGCAATGAATTATAATCGTAAATTGCAGGGTCGAAATTGAAAATTCGTTCTGGCAGGAGCGAGACAAAATTGTAATTTTTTGACATTTCACCAAATTGTACTCCCCTACTGTCAAGTAGTAAGCCAAACAAACAATACTTCGAAAACACTTATAATTATAACCAATAAGGAGCATCAAGTCTATTGAGATCGCCGAGTCTATGCGTATAGTGACGTAGCGCCTGGCCACGCCCCATTTTCGTGAGATGGAAATTTGTAATAGTTTTTAAGATACTAAACGTGCGAATAAGATTCTGATATTTTGCAGATCCATTAATTTATACTTGCACTTTTAATTTGTGAAATAAAAAAAAAATGCTGAACAAGCCCATTGTTTAAACACATTTAGATGTTCTGTACTTACTCGACTTTCAATTGTTTTTAATCTAACAAGGTTCACTTTTCTAAAAGCTACAGTAACAGGTAGTATCCTCAGTGCTATTACAACATTCGAGAGTTTCCTCAAGGTTATCAGAATAAATAAATTCCGGTGTTTTTAGTATAGCATTGATATTTTGCATTTCATTTTCAATTAAAAATATGGAAACACTTGTTAAGAAATTGTTAGTTAAAGACTATTGAAATATTTGCTTTCACCATCAATGAAGTAAAACTGTAATTTATTGTACACTACATTAAATTGCAGTTTTACTATTTTTTTTTTTTTTTTTTTTTATTACTGCAACAATTTACAAGTTGTACATTTTTTGTAATTATCTAGTTAATCTATTTATTATTAATTTATAATTCAATTTATTAACATTACGTGTTATGACACCTGAGGGGACCTCGTGTTGTGTCTAGCAGTATTTAACATTTTGTTCATGCATTATTATTATTATTACTAATAGTAGAAAACATATTATTACATAATATACAAAAAAGAATTAGAGTGAATAATCAAACTTTTCTACAATGGAGTGACAAACGTTTCATAGACTTCTAATCCATGAGACATGAATTGGATTATATCTGTACCGATAACTGGAAGTTTTTAAGTGTAGATATGCATTTTCAAGAAGACAGTGTCTTTCCTTACTTTGCATTTGCTATGTGTAGTACATGAATGATTTTGTCATTACAGTATTTTCAACATAATTAACATTAATCACCTCACATATTCTCCAATTTAGGGATAATTTGATAATATACTCAAACAATCAGTGGAAAAATATTTATTTTATAATAATAGTTCCACAACAATTACAATTACAGTTATTAACTATTATATCATTCAATATATTTAAAACCATAGTTTTTCTCTATAAGAAATTTTAAGAGTTCTTAAACGTTTGGGCTGAAATATTTTGCAGAAGACAATACTTTCAGAGGAGTATTTCTGTAAGAATTCTGAGGAATACTGCATATACGTTTTGGAGATTTAATAATTATTGGTTTCTTAATATGAGGAACACTTTTTGGTGTATAGTTATCCATATGACGGCATTCCTTTGAGGGTGTATTTAAAATGTTTTCTTGGAGAACCAAATCATTTTCTTTATTACTTCTTCCTAAACGTTTCATTTCTATGTAAAGTTTTTCGTGGTTTCTTTCCTTTTGTTTTAAATTAGTACTTTTACTTATTGGGGATACGTTTTGTTTCATCATTCTATTTTCTTTTGCTTTTAATGTTTTTATTTTATGCAGAGAGCTCTTATTTTCTGATTTTCGTGTAGAACCTATTTTATGTTCAATAGAAGGGAATATCACATTTGTGGTCAAATTTTCTGCAGAAATTGTATTTAGGTAACAAATGTCACCGTGTCTGCTGTCAAACAATGTTGCATTATTTTGAAATATTCCCGTATTTTGATTCTTGAGAGTAGATGAAGTAACTGTATCATCTTGTAATAATTTATAGTCTGGACAAATGTCATTATTCCCTGTCTCAGTTGACTGATCGCATGAGCTGACAGATACACGCATATTAGAAATATGTGTAGATTTAAATTTTCCATGAAAGGAAGCTGTTCCTTTAACTTTGCTTTCTGCAGGTTTTTTTTTAATATTATTAGTTTTCTGTACATTAAATTGTGCAGGGAATGAGGCACGTCTAATTAGTTCCGAGCTTGTTGGTTTCATTTTAAGAAACTGATTCTCCAAATGTATATTACTTGGTTTATCTAACTCTCGAGAACGCCTTCTCATATTTCCAATTTTTCTAGCACTTGGTGATCGTATCATTTTTTGTTCAGAATTTCTTATTCGAAGTTCTCTGCCTAATCTTTTAGCCAGCTGATCGGTACTAGAATTTAATGGTTCTGTTTGCACTAGTGTTTGTTCATATGCAGATTGTATATTCTGGATAATGTTATTTAATTTTATATTAGTATTTTCACGAACAATTGTTGATTGTACGTTATCAAGTTCTATCGAAAGACGTTTTTCAATAGCTGATACTCTATTTTTGATTTCTTCATATTCAGTTTTTGAAACTTGTACATACTCGGAATTTGATGAGCTATTATTTTCTCTGGCAATTTTACTCACTTCAGTATTTGGTAGATCAACTAATGAATTCGTCTTTCTCTTTTTAAAGTTTGTCACCTGAGTAATTGCTGACCATCTGCGTTCAAGTCCTGTCTTAGTACCACCTCTTCTATTTACATTTTCTTCATCTTTAACTCTGCGTCTTCTATGCTGTTTATTATCGACACTGAAATAAACATATATATTCATTTAAAAATCCCTACAGGAATACATATATTTTTTAGATATTATAAACAAGCATACAAGTATGGTGTTTTATTAAATAACATAAACACACTAGACTAATTGCCAGTGTCAGAATTGTGGATTGAATCCAGTAAATGATAGACAGTATGATCAAGAGTGTTCACCACAAATATGCTTTAGACTAGTGTGCTACCATGTTTATTTATATATTGTGGTCGAAGTCAGCAAATATGCTCTGTGCTAAATCAAGGAATAGATCAGGTAAAATATGAGATAAAAGATACCCAAAATATGAAACTAAGTTATTGACAAGAATATTAGATTAAAATACAAATTAAATATCACATAATATTTTTCACAAAAAAAAAACTTGTATTTTTCCATTATTAGCAGCAAAAACTCATTTTTCCTGTAAAATCAAGATATTTTTTAATTTAAAATATATTTTCTAAAAAGGGTCCCTTAAAAATACTAAAAAATTAGAGTATGTTGGTAATACCATACTGGGTGTCACGAATTGCGCTCGCCCCGATATTTCCTAAAATATTTGGAATAGAAAATTGAAATTCGTAGGCCTTATTACACGACTAAAATGCCATCTTTTCGATAAAAAATCAAGTTTGGTGCACATCCGGTTTGACCGGAAATGCCCACAACTTTCGATTTTTAAATGGAACGCCCTATATATTTTTACATTTTTGGAATATAGAGGAAATTTTGAATATAATACATCCATTTTGGTCACTTTTTGATATACATTAAAAATTTTATTAAAAAATCTATTTCTGAATCCAGAGTGCTGTGGTGCCCAAAATATATTTTAGTTTGTGTGCTACGTTACTATAAAAATAAAAAGAGCAATATGATTGCATTACTTAATTCTCTAGAGGCGTTTAAAATTTTTAAATGTGATTTTTACGCACTAACTCGGTTTTTTTTAATGGGAATTTAATCGTTCACCAACATTTTTAAATACCTCATTTTCATACGAATCTAATGGTACCAAAATTTTGAATATCCGCTCAGAAATATTTGAGATTTCAGCCAAAATACAATGCAACCAAGCTTTTAGAAACATGCAGCTAATAGATAATAGATTAGTGGGCTTTGGAAACTAAAATGGCACATTTCTGTGTAAATCTGGTAACCTAATAACATTGGAAAAATCATAGTAGCCATTGAATGTAATAAAACAATATCAGCTGTCAGACAGATACAAAATAAAGTGTTGCGGAAATCTCTTTGAGTAAAAATTAAAGAAAATGAATAATTTTAATAGAAATGAAAAGGTCGATATGTTACTGATATATGGAGAGCGTCTCAAAAATTCAACTGCAGCTGCTGAACTGTATCAGCAACGATATCCCAACAGACGTCATCCAAGCAGACACTTGTTTGCCAGAATTTGTACAAAGTTGATATATAAGCATAAACTATAAATGCCGCTTATAAACTTATAATGTAAACAAAGGATGGTCGGGAAAATATGTACATTCTATTTAAACGGCCTTTTTTCTTTTGTACACCAACTTCAAATAGGTTCCTTTAATAAATACATTTACCTTTATTTTATGATTTTAGAGCTTCACGGGAATATGGTTCTCCATATCCTCTTCGGACTTTCTTAGTTATACATCAGAAATAAATTTTCTTAAAATTTGAAAACGGGGTTAGGTAGCTAGTTATTTATTATTTTAGACTAATACTTATGCATGAAAATGAAGTTTTCAATCTGCAGAAAAATACTGATGCTGTTGTAGATGGATCACGTCTAGCGGCTTTAAATCACTTTATTTTGCATAGTTCTTGTTTTAGTACTGTCACGAAAATCTATTTAGGTGCGTTCTTGGATGTATTCTTACATTTTGGCACAAAACACCGCTTATTTTCCATTTTAAAACGTTAAGGTTTTGCAAAATAGCGTGTATTTATAATACACCACCCATGTTTGTTTACCAACAATGTAACCTCTGACATCATCAGTGCGGGATACAGTGACGTATGGTTTTTCGCGGTCAAATTTAAATTCACATTTAAAAGGGCCCTATTTTAAGGAATAAATCGATTGCTTTGGAAAATTATTATTTTTTAACCATAATTAGATATTATCTTCACAGTCAAAGAGATTTCAAAATTTGTGAAAACACCGAATTTACAAAACACTCATTGTTTTGCACTTAACCTCGTTATATTTAAGATGTAGGAATAGAAAATGTTTTAAAGAGAAATTCAAAACTTTTTATTTCTATTATGTGTGTTTCTAAGATCAGACTGATTGTTTTTGAGATATTTGAGATTTAAATATTATATTTCAACTTGTGAACACTCGAGTGCCATCTTTAAGCTGTTATATTTTCAGAATTATTCATCATACAGAAATAAAGAGAAAATGAAAATATTTATCACTTCATATATTTTTTTTATGTTTATAGCACTTTTTCATTAAATGTAAGTTTCTACTTTTTATTTATAAAAAACAATATCAAGGTACTAATTCCTCAATGCTAACGCTGCAATTTTCAAGTTAACTTGAAAAATATCAATTTTCATGAAAAATTGTATCACGACTTTCAACTAAAAATTATTCCAATCGGAGTAGTTTCGACTGATTCCGAAATAATGCCCTTTATTGTCTTCAGTTACTACACTATACATAAGTCACCTATTTAAAATGTGACGTGAGCTTACTTGATATAAATAATGAAGATACTGTAGAGTACATCTCCTTAACGTGCAGTGTCTTGTTTAGGAAGGTATATCTCGCAAATAGCTAAACCTACACAATTTATGGAGAGTACCATTTTATAATCATACGCCGATATCGAATTGTTTTAGCTAACACTGTAGCATAATAATCATGGTAGAAATATATACAAGGTATGCTCGTCCGAGCTACCAGAATTTGACTTCTCTGCGCATTGAACCAACGGGAACCATATTGGAATGACACATCACAGTATATTAACAGAGAATCCTAATATTCTGTGACATATTTCAAGTTTTTATAAATATTATCCCTCAACATATATAACATTTGATTTGTGCTCAACATTGTACCCCTGCAACCAGGTGTAAAAGTAGTTGGGGTGCATAACTGCGTAATATAATTTTTGTATTTGGTTTCTCTATGGTGTGATACTTGTGAGGTTAAAAAAGAATCGATTATTTATAATAAACTTAAGACATGATTGGGTGCAGTATAAATAGTTGCAAAAATAGGAGTGGAACTTCAACTGAAAGAAATGTAATATTCTTTCGGTTAGAAACATACCTAACGAACCAACTAAAAAGGAGGGAAACAGTAAGGGAAAGAATCAAAACAGCCTAGAGAGTCACAAGAGCTCTACTACCCTTCATTGAGGACAATAAACCACCATGGTGCCTAACCAAAAAGATATACTTGACCATCATAATGCCTACAGTGATACATGGAGTCAAAAATGCAGCAACGACAAAGGGCAACAGAAGAAGCTTGAGAAGAGCTGAAAGGGACATTATCCAACTGCTAGCAAAAACAGGAAAACCACAAAAACGACAGAAAACGTCAACATTACTAGAGGGAAGAACAATAATCAAAAGAATAGAATCATACGCAATGAAATACTGGGGACACGTACAAAGACGAGACACGACACACCTACTAAAGAAAGGGCTGCGACTGAACAGCAACAAACTGAAAATAGGGAGGCCATGCTACACACGGATAACAACAATCGAGAGGATTATAAATAAGCTAGGAAAGGATTATACACACTGGGAAAAATCGGCACAACAAAAAACGGAATACAATAAAGAAATATCAAGGATATACACACTGCCAGACTCAGAAACAGAAGAAACAGAAAACTCAGAGGTAGAATAGGAGAGAAGATGATCCACAGACAGAAACTAAAAAGAAGCATCTCACAAAAAACATGAAAGTAAAAAATCTCACAAAGCTTACATTTTCCATCCGATGAAGGCAGAAGGAAAACAAGAAAAAACATCTCACAAAGACCTACATGCTCCATCCTATACTCCTACCCCATGCGTTATGCGGCTCTCGCTGCTGACAATAAGCATGTCCAATGTCCAATCCAGCGTATGCAGCTGGTCCGGCGGTATATAAAAGCACCGGGGGTTTGTTCCGGCACATGGTGGGATGATTCGTTGGTTGGTCGGTTGGAGCCGCATGAATATGTAATAGACGACTGGGCGACTTTAGATGGACATTCAGCGGGCGATCGGGCTGCGTGGTGGAACAAATCTCCATGAACCGGAATTGGCAGCAATACCCACCTTACGCTGGCAAATCAAATCAAATAAAAAAAATCAAAATCGGTTCCTGATCTGACTGCTTTGAATATGGCCCTGTTGAACCCGATTCCATAAAATTAATAATAAATAAACAAAAACCTTACACAATGGGTTCAGATAATATCTCTGCTAGGATGCTGCAGCTAGCTCTATCCTGGATCGTTGAGCCTCTAACCCATATTATTAATTACTCATTTGAAACTGGTAAGGTGCCCGATGTGTGGAAGAGTGCACTGGTTAAACCGATTCCAAAAAAACCTAACATCATAACAAATTTATCCGATTTAAGATCTATTAGCCTTCTGTCTGTACCTTTGAAGATAGCTGAAGCAGCTCTCCACGCTCAATTAACGGATTATGTTGAATCCCTACAAATTTTACCCCTTACTCAATCGGGATATAGGAAAGGGTATAGCATTGTAACTACCTTATGTTCAATGACCGACAACTTCATTTCCGCTATTGACATTCACAAACTAAATTCCCTAAGACTGCTTGATATGACCAAGGCATTTGACCAAGCATCCGACTCGATAGATGTTTGGTAGCTAAATTACACTACTACGGTATTAGAAATAATAGCCTACAGTGGTTTCGCAGTTATTTATTTAATAGAAATCAGTGCACCGTAGTCCATACTGCAGAAAATATTTGTGTCTCAGATCCTTGTCCAATTTATGCTGGTGTACCAAAGGGGTCCATATTGGGACCTTTATTGTTTTCTATTTTCATCTCGGATTTGCAATATATTGCTGAATATAGCAATATATATCTTTTTGCTGATGACATTTTACTAAGAAATAATTTTACACTTGAGAATGAACAATACGCAATTATCGAAATTAACACAGACTTGGATTTGCAATATGTTGTTGAATATAGTAATATATATCTTTTTGCTGATGACATTTTACTAAGAAATAGTTTTACACTTGAGAATGAACAAAACGCAATTATCAAAATTAACACAGACTTAGATAGAATCAAGCAGTGGACTTATAACAATACCCTAGACCTGAATGCTGCAAAATGTCAATATGTTGTCATAACCTCTAATCATCATGTTAGTAGACTTGAAAACATTTCAATTAAGATTCGCGATGAACAAATACCAACTGATGACCATGTAAAAAAGTCATATTTGATCAGAAACTTAAATTTACAAAGCATGTTGATCTAATATGCCGCAAAGCCTACTTGAGTCTGAAACAACTTTTCCCCATTAAAGAATATTTAGACGTAGAAACAAAAAAGATGTTGATTAATAATTTGGTACCATCGCATATAAATTATGCTGATATGGTTTACGATCCTTGCTTGTCACTACATGATAAATCTCGCATTCAAAAAATGTAAAACCATTGTGTACGCTTTATAACTGATGTACCAGTTTTCACGTTTTTCCGAAAAAACTCAGTGAAAACTCATTTTACAGAAAAGTTGCAAATAACAACAGTCTTGTATTTTGATGACACATTCACCTGAATTTTTTCAGATTCTTTTCTCAACTTTAACATTTCCCCTCTGCCACTTTTAGGAAGTATCGAGTGGCCACATCTCGAGAAATATACATTTTCGGAAAAAAAATTATAAGAGTAAAAACATATTTATTCATTTTCGACCTAATTCTACAAGTTACGGAATCCGTGACAAAAGAGGTGTTTCCTACCACATTCGATCATTTTCTCCTCTAATTTTTTTTTTTAACTTTTTTATTAACATCATTACCAGAAATCGGGAATTTTATCTCGATGACAGAGGCTTTCACATAGACGTAATATTATATTGCAAACATTTACTGAAACAATCAGAAAAATGACGAAGTGATGAAATATTCATTATTGCCAGCTATATTGTATTTTGGAAATAAATTTGACTTAAAAACTTTCATTCTTACAAAAATATGTAAAACATATCTGGCAAATAAAGACAATTTTGAATCAAACACACACTTTCCTGTTGTGTTTAATATGTGGCGTGTTTATTTTGTTGATTTTCATAATAATTAAAGATGATTAACTACTGGCAACATAAAACATTTTTCCCAATAAAATTAACCATTTCTATATAATATTAAATCATACATAACAAAGTTAAGGATTAATGGCATAAAACTGCCATGGCATGTACCGTGTGCATCACATGATAAAGTGAATTTTATTTCATTTTAAAATGTTAATACGTATAACCTACTTTTATCGGAAATCTCCTACATTTGTGAAACGTACTGATAATTAATTACCTAGGAACATAGGTGATTTTTTATATTTGCAGTGTTAAAGGCATTCGACCCCGACCAAGTGTCAACATTAAATTCCAGTGTACAAACGTACTTTTATGTTTTTTATTTTTACTTACACGGTTGTATCTCCTTTAATTATACGACGCCGCCAAAATTGTGAAACATTTCAAAATCGCTTTTTACCTACACTGTGGCAATTATTGGCATTTACGTCAACATTTAATAAAGAGAAAGGGTAGACCATCTGAGTTCGCAGTTCTGCAAACGGTAGTATAAATCTAGCCATATGTATGTACATATGTATCTACAAACCTAGTGTGAAATTATACAGAGTCGGCGGTATATAAAAATATCTAGTGATTCTCAGGCTGCAATAGACTTGTGGATTCGCGATTTCCCTAAATTGCAATTTGATGGAACAGATCTTTATTGTAGTAGTTGCAACAAAACAATTTCTTGGATATCTAAAACAAATGTTAATAGACATATTTCCTCACAAAAACACATTAGTGCTAGTGGCTCTACTCATAGTGACAGTCAATATAGTTTTAATTTAGATTTAGTGGAAGTGATGGTGGGATGAATCATACTGTGGTCAAAGCTAGATAATCGACTTTTTTGACAATTTTTGAAAAAGTGTATTAGTGGCAAATATAAGAATGTTCAGGTGCTGTAGAAAACGACCCTCAGAAGAGAATATTTACAAACGGAGTGTGATAATGTTAGACAAAAAATTTCTTCTGAGCTTACTGCGAAATACATCTGGGTTGGTGTGGACGAAACCACCAATGCTTCTGGTGAGAAGGTAGCTAATGTTTTAGTGGGTACATTGGAGGGAAATTGTTCAGTGAGTGGGACACTTGATCGCCTCTAAAGTTGTAGAAATGACAAATTGTCGTATTATAGTAAAGGCTGTAAATTCAAGTCTACAAGAGTTATGAGGTGACAAATATGTAGAAAATAAAGACAAGATCTTATTATTTCTTAGTGATGGAGTGAATTATATTGAAGCTGCAGGATGAATTATAAAGGAAACATATTGCAATATGCTGCATGTAACATGTCTAGCACATGGGACTCCATTGAATTGCTGAAACTATTAGAGGGTACTATGCTAATGTTGATAACTTAATATCTAGTGCAAAGAAAGTTTTCCTGAAAGCAAAACATCGTGTACGGTTATTTAAAGAAATACTTCCAAATACACCATTACCTCCAATGCCCATTATAACACGGTTGGGAACTTGGCTAGCGGCGGCATCATACTATTTTTGCCATTTTGAAAACATCAAACTAGTATTACTGCAGTTGAATCCATATGACGCAGTTGTTATTTCACAGGCTCAACAGGCATGAATCGAATGTCCAAGAAGATCTGAAGACCATACACAGAAATTTTTTGCGAATTCCTCTACCCATGTGGGACCTTGCCAACATATGCCAACATCAAAATTTACTGCAGCTGACGCAATAAACATCGTGTTCAATCTCCGGCAATATATTTTTCAATTACCTAAAGAAATCGCTGAGAGGGTTGAAACAAAATTTCAAAGAGTTTTAAAAACCAATTCCGGATTTGTAATGATGTCATCTGTAATAGACCTTTTAAATGGTAGAGAAGTAGACTTTTCTCCACCAGGCATCAATAGGGCAACTTTAAGAAATTTCACATATTTTAAGTACTGACGTTGGGCGGTTTTTTTTCTCATTATAAATGGATTTTTAATGACAGGCGGCGAAGGTTAACTTCAGAACATTTAGAACAAATATTAATAATATACTTTTATAGGCTGTGAAAAATTACATTTGTGTGTTTTACTTTAAGGTAGTGGAAAATATACATTTGCGTGTTTTAGTTCAATGTCTGCCAATACCTCCTCTTCGAGTTAATGTTTATAATAAACTGACCATATTAACTTTAGACAGTAAATTCCCCAAATTCCCAAGAAAAAGTACAAGGTAAGATAAATTATATCATACTTGCATAAAAATCTTTCCGCGCCGGCAGAGCCAGCCCTGACTTTTACGTCACCGAGATAAAATTCCCGATCTCTGATCATTACAAACATATTGCACAAGGTTTCATTAAAATCCATTCATTAGCACTCAAGTTAGAGATTTTAGTCAATTTAGCGCTCTGTTCACTGGACTAATAAGAAATGTGCTGAATGACGAAATATACTTGCAACATACTGCCAGAGTTTAGGGGCAACAAACCCAAATTCCCAAGATGTTAAATGGACACTGATTGACTTTTTCATTATATTAGTACCATATTATATCGTACAAAATGCTAAGTTTTGGCTGTGTTATTAATTGTGGAAGTGTGGCAATAGGAAATGATGCCAGTGTTTATTAAATTACTTCGACTTTTCAACTAGGAAAACTTGAGGTTGGAGCACGCCAACTTTGTAAGCTTCAACTTTTCAAATATCTTGGACTTATTCTTTTAATTATGTACTCCTTTCAAAAATCATATAATTATAACATATGTGTGCGTAACATTCGGAAATACATCGGCATCTATACTAAAGCCTTCTTAATTTAATATATAGAATTAAACTGATTTTTTCCATACACCTATACTCTACATCATAGGACAATTTCGCAAAATATAAACTCGTCTTCATCTTAACAAACAAAATTCATGAAATTACATGAATTAATTAAGGACAATTGTGGATATCAAATAATCCAAAATTAAATATTGTCTAAATATTATTTGTGGCATTATCTTAATTTTTTCTAATTCTTTGGGACTTCCTGCCACATGTATATTTTCTTTTCAACCAGTGCTCGGTGCTATGTAAACAGTATCTATGGCTTTTGAATATAACAAACATTCTTTGAGCTGTGTATTTATCATACACAGCAAAAAAGATTTTTCAAAAAAAACCTTGAAAAAAGAAACACTAGATTTCCGAAACGATGGCGAAATATTTAATTTCAAGTTTTTATACTTATTTGTGTTATTTGTTAAAAAAAAAGCAACCTCTAACTGCCCAACTAGCACCAAAGTGACAGTAACTGAGATAGGAACTTCGTATGAGTAACCATTACGTAATTGCCACTAAATTTACGACTTTGGTGTAAAAACAACTTCATTTGACAAGTCTACACTCCCTGCCTCGTAGTTTCTACCAATAATGATTACTTTATAGTTATGCAACTTCTACGTAGCTTTCGTGGTACATGGGAACGTGGTAGTTACCAGTGTGACGACTTTTGGGTTTTCAGAACTTGAAGGTGGTAAACTATAGTAGCAGCGACTAACTCGCATCACTGAAATGTGACTTCAAAGTTGCAATCACCTTCAAGTAGCTTTACTAGTTGCCGCAACGTTCTGGGAACCTTCACTATTTCTTTAAAGTAGTGGAACTTGTAAGAAATATTCATAGGTGTTTATGACGTTACTGCTACCTACAGAACTGTGTACGACTACTACAAAGTGCACATCACCTCTGAAATTTACCATGAAGTAAATTTCACCATCTAGTTCCCAATGTTGACCATAGATAAAGTTAATGCAACAAACCTAACCTATATAATATGTTTGCCTAACCTAGACTAGAATTATATGCTGCTATATTCATGCTATGCAACATTTTATGTTCAAAAGAAGGCAACAAAATTTAATATTTCAACAGTTTCATTACACCTACCTTTTCTTCTATGTTATCTATCATTGTAATAGTATATTATACCAACAAGGTTTATGTTTATTAAGTCGTTGATATATGGCTGCATACAAGTAAATTGCGACAGCTGATAAGTTTTTCAATGTAAAGTTAGGTAAATGATAAATAGCAAAAGCTAGGAACTCGTTCAGTCTAGACCTCAACGTACGGCCAACACGTACGTTCCGAATCAATAGCGGGAGAAATGTAACCATAAAGTAGCAGCGGCAACTTTGAAGAGGTAATTTGTGGTAGTCACAACTTTGCTACGACTTTAAAGTGATGCTACAGTTCCATTCGCAGATTTGTGGTAAATATAACTTTAAAGTTACGTATTTGCAGTTTTCGTCACTATCGCCAAGTAGCAATTACTTTCAAGTAGCATTTCTTGGTGAAAACGATCTTAGTCATATTTTCTGAAATATGCCATGTTGGTGACCAAAATTATCGACGCCATTATTATAACACATGAACCATAATTTCACAATTGACTAATAAATTTAATTTATCGCAATTTCTTCATCAAATACAACAAATGAATACATAAAAAGTAGTGTTAAGTTCCGAAGAACAATAAAAAATAGGTTTCGGCATCTAGTGTGTCATATTCTCGCATGACATTACATATTTTAAAAACAATATTTTCATTAAAAAATGCATATTTTAAAGGCGCGTGTTTAGATTCGGACGTTTTATCATTATGTTCGTCAGTAAAATTGCATTCGTTTTAATTGTGACCCTTAGACCATTGGAAAATAGCACAAGTTTTGCTGTCTAATATTACCTTCTGATATTCTATTAAATTTCTGAGTTAGGGAAATGAACAAGAACAAGAATCATATGTAACAATGAAACATAAATATAATAAAATCGGTTGCAAGACAAAGAAGGGGCAACATCGATTTGAAAGAGTAGGGAGTGGTAAAGTTTTCTGAAAGTTGCGGCGTCTACGCCGCCACGCCGCCGCTCCGAAGCAACAACGTCATTGGAACGTAGCCAGACAAGTTCTAGGAACGTGGCTGGAACGTTATCATCACCAAAAAATATTCCCCATTTTGGTCATAAACACGTATTAGGAACGTTCCTATTACGTGCCTGTGACTAGTACCAAAACACTTTAAAGTGCCTACAATAGTCATTGCTACGTTTCCACGACTAATATAAAACTCTCAAATGTTGATCTTGTTAAACTATTCTCGGAAAAAGCCCCCACTCTAAATACTATTCCCAGAGGGTGCCCTAAGAAAATTGCTGAATCCTATCAAAAATCAGAGAAACTTACTCAGAATACTTTACAGAAAATTACTTCATTGGAAAAGGAACATAATACGATAAAGAACTCAGTCAACAATAACCAAATATCATCATCTAAGCATTCTGAACCTAAAGTGCATTCTCCTATTAGAACCAGTAGTTTGGACATTACTGGAAACCACAAGGGCAAGAAGAATGCCTCCAAATGTAAAATCAAAGCTGCCATAATTATTCCTAAAACATCCATTTTTGTTAGTAAATTGTCCCTAGAAGTAACTGAGACAGACCTGCTCGAATACCTGAAGGGAACTTTTGGCAACAAAGAACAGTACAAAATAATAAAACAGACTGCAAAATCAGGAGACTACAACTGCTACCGGGTAGAAACTAATGCAGAACTAAAGCAAGAATTACTTGACACTTCTAATTGGCCAGAAGAGATTGCAGTAAAAGAGTTTACATTTTTTCGGCCCAGAACTTTCATATCAAAAAGAACCTTCAGCGGGAGATCATCAAGAAATCCCCATCGAAACTAAGTTACATAATGGATCCCGTGCCAATGCTAAATTATGTCGCATTAATGCTCATTCTATGTGTAATAAACTACCCAAACTGAAATCTTCTGTATCGAGACAGAAATTTTCTTCCAATGTAACGAAAAATGAGTCTGGTGAAAAAGCCTTAGTAGATATTCCCATATTATATACAAATTTAGCTTCCCTTACGGCAAAATTCGATTTACTTCTGATTGAAATAGAAAATACCAATCCTGCAATTATAGTAATAACCGAAACCTGGTTACAACCAAAAGTACCCAACTCGCTTATTAACATTCCGAACTTCACACTATATAGAAAGGATCGAGAACTGGGTACTTTAGGATACGGAGGAGTCGCGGTATACGTATCAGATGAGTACAAAGATATAAAGATAGCATCAACATCAAACGTCGCATACAACAACGATACAAGCGAAACACTCTGGATCGATGTTCAACTAGATACCATCAATTTACTACTGGTTGCTGTCTACAGACCACCCCATTCCACCCTGCAGAACGACACATTAATGTTTGAAAAAATTAAAAAGGCTTCCTTTACAGAAAACATACTAATCCTGGGTGATTTTAATCTACCACATATTAACTGGCCAATCGCAAGAAATGATTATAGGAATGCCGCTAATGATTTATTTATAGAGATGTATCTGGAAAGCAACTTAACGCAATTTGTTGAAGAGCCCACAAGATATCGAGCTTCGAACAATCCATCTTTACTGGACTTAGTACTGAGCAATGACGAAAACTTAGTAAGCGAAATCAAGTATAATCAACCTATTGGTAAAAGTGATCACTTGACATTACAAATTAACCTACAACTCTACGTGCACTCTGAGCAGAAACACTATCAACCTAGAAGAAATTTTTGGAAAGCGAACTATAATGAAATTATAAGATATATTGAAAACTTTGACCTGACGGAATTATCACAGGAAATCGCTATAGAAGAAAAATGGACCATATTAAAAAATATGCTAGACACCGTCATTGAAAAGTTTGTTCCATTGACAAAAAATAAGAGTAAAAAGCAAATTAGGAAACCATGGATAACAAATGAAATCATAGCCCTCATAAAAAATAAACGCAAACTTTGGGACAACTATAGAAGGAATCAAGCTGAAGAAACTTACTCACAATATCGCACTGCAAATAATTTAATAACAGAAAAAACTCGACATGCTAGACAACAATATGAAACTAACATTGCCAATGGAAGTAACAAAGCATTCTATAGTCATATTCAAAAACAAATATGCTCAAAATCATCAGTACCAAGTTCCATAGATAGTGGTGGCTTATTAATACAGAACCCAACAGAAATAGCCAATATCTTTGCCAAGCAATTCACTAAACAGTACATTATTGAACCTGATAACGATATTCCAGAAATACAAGGCTTACAAAGAGTGCAAAATTCATTCACAACCATAAATATCACAAAAGAAAAAGTTCAAAAAGTGCTTATGAACCTAAAAAATGATTCGGCTCCAGGACCCGACCAAATAAATTCTTTCTTCCTGAAAAATACTGCCAGCGTCTTGGCCCAACCCTTGGCAGAAATAATGCAAACGTCGCTAGAGTCAGGTACACTTCCAAAGGATTGGAAATCAGCTTCTGTTACATCAATCTATAAAAAAGGCGATAAAAAGTTGGCTGCCAATTACCGTGCAATTAGCCTCACATCTATCCCTTGCAAATGTATGGAACGAATTATCACCAATGAACTGCTGGACTTTCTCACAGCAGAAAACGCACTACCAGAAGAACAACACGGTTTCATACCAGGAAGATCAGTTGTAACCAATATCCTAATTAACCTGCACATTTGGACTAATGAATTTGATTTACAAAACCCTATTGATATTCTCTATCTAGGTTTTGAAAAGGCATTTGACCGAGTACCTTTTCATCGTTTAGCTGCTAAATTGGAACACATTGGTATTCGAGGGAATGTTCTAGCATGGATCACATCCTTTCTGAATGGTAGGGAATTTCAAGTGAGGATTGGAGACAACAATTCTGAGTCTCACATGGTTCTGAGCGGTTTGCCTCAGGGCTCTGTTTTGGGACCGGTCTTATTTGCTCTATTTATTGCTGATTTGCCCTCATCAATTACATCCTGTATAAGTTTATATGCAGATGACACAAAAATATTTGGTAACCCTCTTGAAGCGAGTGAGGAAATACAAAACGACCTTAATAAAATTTACAACTGGACAAAAAAATGGTTAATAAACTTGAACATTAATAAATGCTCTGTGCTACATATTGGTAAACGTAATCCTCGATTAGAGTATCAACTCAATAACAGCTCCATAACATCCACAGAATCCCAAATTGATCTTGGTATCACAATTAAACATAATCTCAAATGGGATAGCCACATCATCAACATTACCAAAAAAGCGAACTCCATGATATATCTAGTCAGGAAATCTTTTCACTACATATCACCAGAATTATTTATAAAGATCTACAAGTCATTCATTCGCCCTATTCTTGAGTTTGGTTTCCAAACATGGTCACCTTATTTTCAAAAAGATATTGATCTCCTTGAGCAAACCCAACGCAGAGCAACTAAAATCCTCCCCCACAAATTTTATAACATATCATATGAAGAACGACTGAGAAAATTGAAATTACCAACACTGCATCAACGAAGAGTACGAGGTGACCTTATAGAGACATACAAAATACTAAACAACATATATAGCTGCCCATGTATAAACAGTATATTTGCTTTAAGTGCGAATACACATCTTCGGGGACATCAAATGAAACTTACTAAAAGCCATTTCTCAACCAACCCTTACAAACATTTCATCAGTAATCGTGTCGTGGATCACTGGAATAGACTACCCAATGATGTAATCGAATCAACTAGTTTGAACCAATTTAAAAATAGGCTGGACCTGCACCTGAACACTAATAATGTGCGATAATAGAATTATTTACTGAGACTCATTTTCATATATACATGTATGTACACTTTATTTAGCCTTTCGTTTAATATTTATCTATATTTATATTATTTAATTGTCTATGTTAGTAGTTTTACTTTTATACACATGTACGTGTTCTTTAAACAGGTATAAACAGCCCCAGGCTGCCTGCCTTGTATGTATGTAATAATAAGTAATAAATTGTGCTAGTTGGGTGATTCTTTGACGTAAAAGTCACAGGCGTAGAGGTTATTTTCCAGTAACATACTTGTTAATTGTGATATTTTGTAGATTCCCCGAGCACTGGTTAAAAAGAAAAAATACATGTGGCAGGAAAGTCTTAAAGAATTAGAAAAAAAAAAAGAAAAAATCCAAAAGTTTTAAAACATCCGCAAAATAAACGGTTAAAACATGAGCTGATCACAAAGTGGCGGCCATTTGTGTTTCAGTATTCTGGACTAGGGATCCTAGTCTAGTAACATAAGTTTTAATAATGTACGTAGAATAGAAATCAATTTTGATAATTTTAGTGACTTCTCTCTGTCACGTGACTTTCACTCTTTCTCGATCGCACTGTTATAGTATCTTATCGTTTAAAGGAGTTAAGTAAAAGCAAATTTTAAAAAAATTACCAGAGTTGCTTTGAAGCAAAGCATATTATTCACTTAGTGAAGATCAGAAGTGTAGTGAAAATAAATTATAAACATTCTGTATTATATGCACTATTATTATTTTGCAACTATACGTCTGTGACATTTCATATCTAAGTAAGTAATTCTTTATTAGCAAATTTCTGCTATGGCAATAAATGCATAGGTGGATATATAACAATGAATGAATCGATTAACAAAAGAAAAATAATAAATAAATTAACACTAGGGGTATATATAATGTATATGAGCAAATGAAATAAAGCTTAACATTATTATTACTGTAGTCGCAATATAGGAAAAAGCCGGGACAAGCAGATTAAGTCCCACCTGTCCTTTCTAAGACTCTATGTCACTGCGCTACTGACCAAAATCGATATGGAAAACCTACACATGCTTTTACTATTATTGGTATTTCTATATGCTTAGGAGAGATACAACTAGAACTCGTCTTTCGGTTAGCCTCATCCTATATTGCGATTACAGTAATATTATGAATAAAAGAACAAGTACTAATGTAGAATGTACATACCTCTTTTTTTTTATATCATTTGAAGGAGTTAACAGTAAATCTGGTGTTACAGTTTTACTGAAAATTTCTTCTTCACTTCGATTTCCAACAATTTTTTTCAGACCATTAAAAATTCCTATAATGGTAATGAATAATTCATTAGTAAAGAAAATATGATAAAAACAAAATCAGAAATAGTTATTCAGATTCCTCTTGTCACCAATAAAGTCAACATCATAATCACATAAGAATTAATTTAAGGGAGCTCATGCCTTAAACAAAATTCTAAGGAATTGAATGGTACAAGGTTGAGGGGCACTTGCCGATCGAATTGCGATGGAAAAAGAGTTTTAAAATCTATTATTCTACTATCGGGCTTATAGCGACGGTACAAGATAACCACATTCTTTTCACCGGCTGCACTTGCTAAAAAGCAATATATCTCGATAAAGGGGTTACACAAAAAACTTTCATTTAAAGCAAAGAAGTATAGACTTCACCGACCTTTTCGCGGAGACAACTCGAGTAACATTGCGAAAAAAATTCAAATTCTCTGAAATCGTCAAAGCAATATTTTTCCTACAATTTTTGTTTCCTGAATAAATGAAAGGTTGCTGTTACACCCTATTTGTCACTTACAAACAGGGGCTGCAAGAGATACTATTTAGAGGGACATCCCGTATATATTTCTTAGGCGTCATTCAAACCAAATCATATTTTCTCGATCACAGTTACAAACCTAACTTGAACAGAGAAACCGCTATTATTAAATAGGGTAAGCTATTATAAAATGATTAGGCTATCCGCCGAAAGATAGGCTAGTGTAAAACTTCAAAATAAATCTTATGTTCGATTGAGTAAAGGTTCTCTTTTTACAAGTAAAACTAGAAATATTTCATTGTAAGATTAGTATATTTAATGTGCTATAATCGTGTATTAGTCAGATGACAATAAAGATGTAAAATTGGTTACTATATCAATCCGGAAATATGTTTTTATAAATCTAAAGTGATAAAAGGCAATGACCACATGGCATGGGCCTCTTTTATCCTGAAAATTCAGCCTAATAACTTGTTCAGTGAGTTTAAGTCAAATAGCCATTTGGGCGACATTGAGAATTTATATCGGAATAAGACTAATAATTCACAAGTCGATTGCAACTCCTTTAGTAGTGCAGTCTTTTGATTTTTAATCGGTTTAATAAAACAAGTGATCGTCCAGATAAATCTGGGTAAGTTGTAATTTTCATATAAATCAAAAGAACACGTGCTACCTTTAAGGTTAACTTACATCATATTAATTTTATATTTTTATCATAGACGTTTTGGTAAGGGCAGAGTTTTTCCAATTTAAGATTCGGTTAGAGCAGAGTTTTGGTAGAGAAATTTTGGTTCGGGTACATGGTACCCGATTTAACTGAATTTTTGAGAGACTTGGCCGCATGGTACGCCACCTGGTCAATTCCTGTAGTTTAAAATAAATAATTGGATATTAATTACAAAACAAGAGGCTTTTTGGTAGTATTTATGTTCTACAAATGTTTGGTTGCATTAGTATATAATTTAATACAATACAATCAAAAGGTCATCGATTTAGGTCCTTTAGCCAAGGAGATAATAATATCATATTTAACATTTGGTAGAGAAAATACAGAAAACAAAAGGTTGATTACATACAGTGTGACTCACTTAAGATGAAGACACCCTGCGATATCCGATATGAATAATAATAATAAGATAAGATAAGATAAGATAAGATAAGATAAGATAGTTTATTGGTGTCAAGTATACATCAGTATTTACACAAGTCAAAAAATACACAAAAATTTAATAGTTACATATACATACATTTTAAAATATTTAAAAATTATATAATATAAAAGTAGATTTATGATATAAAATTATATTTATGACATGAGAAGAACAGATAGCATATTTATATTTACAAACAGATAAAATACGATAAAATGATTAAAAGAAGACAAAAGAGCATTTTCATCCATTTTTTTTCTTTTTTATATTGCTATTAAATTACTATTTAGGAATTCCTGAAAGGTATAGAAGGCATTACGTAACAGAAATTGCTTAATTCTATATTTGTAATGAGTCTGTGTGAGGAGTTTAATTTCTTCGGGTAGAGCATTGTAGAACTTGATGCCCCAGTATGCAGTGCCATCCCTAGTTTTTGTTAATCTTAAGTAGCTAGTAATTAAGTCATTACGATGACGTGTTTCGTATGAGTGTATTTCGTCACGTGTTGGGTGTGTATTTAAGTTATTTTTTGTATATAATAAGCATTGCAGTATATATGTACATGGGACAGTTAAAATTTTAAGTTCTATAAACTTTGATTTACAATCATCTCTGAATTTGAGTCCTGCGATCACTCTCAGTGCTCGCCTCTGCATGGAAAACACACTGGACATGGAGCCAGCATGTCCCCATACAAGGATAGCATAACTTATCACAGAATGTATGAGGCTGTGATCAGAGTTTCTGTTGACACCTGATGAGCTAGACTGCGAAGTAGATATATATTTTTGGAGATTTTCTTGCAGATATAATCTGTGTGGTTCGTCCATGTTAGTTTGTGGTCTATGTAAACCCCAAGAAATTTAACTGAGTTTTGGTTTTCTATCTGGTTCATATTTCTGAGTCCAAACACCATAGACTCGGTCTTAGAAGTATTAAGATTCAGTTGGTTCGAGATAAACCAATTTTGTATCTTGGATTCAGTCTCCAACATTGCTTCTAATAAAACATCCAAGTTTTTGTTGCTTTTAGTAAGATTTGCATCATCAGCAAATAGGATGATCGACGTTGAACTGTCTATTGCAAGAGATAGATCGTTGATATAAATTAAAAAAAGTACAGGGCCCAAAACTGAGCCTTGTGGGACACCAGTATTTACCATAAGTCTGTTTGACTTAATATTGTTGTAGATAACGTATTGCGTTCTATTGCTGAGATATGATGTTATGAGCATAATACTGCCAACTGTAAAGCCATAAAAATTCAGTTTATTTATGAGGATATTATGTGATACACAGTCAAAAGCTTTAGTGAGATCTAAAAACTTTGAGCAGGAGAATTGTTTTTCTTCGAATCCTGTATTAATTATGGTTGTTAATTTGTCTATTGCTAATGTGGTAGATAAGTTTTTTCTAAATCCAAATTGATTTGGATTAAACAGGTTATAAGTCTCAAAGTAGGCGACTAATTGATCTTTTAATATTACTTCATATATTTTACCCAAGGTAAGTATGACAGAGATAGGCCTATGGTTTGCAGGATCATCTATGTCATTTTTTTTGTAGATGGGAACTACTTTTGATATTTTTAGGCAGTTTGGAAATACATTATTTGTGATGCTTATATTTATTAATGTAGTTAAGGGTAATAATATTGATTGTTTAATTGACTTGATTATTCTGGTGCTCATGTCATATACGTCATTGCTTTTTTTATTTTTTAAGTTATTAATAATCGTAAGTATGGATTCTGCCGAGACTATAGTAAAGTTAAATATGTTAGGTGTTATGAAGTTATGTAGGAAGTCCGTGTAGATGTTATTACATGGTGGTAATTCTTTTACTATGTTTTCAGCCACATTGGCAAAGTATTTGTTAAAATCATTTGATGTGATATTTTCTGTGACTTGGTGGAAATCTGGTTTATTGCTGTTTATAAGCTTCCACATTGCTTGCTGTGGATTTTCATGTGAGACTATATAATTGTCATGAGCTTGTTTTTTATGTTTTCTAAGTTCGAAATTATACAAGGATCTGAAAGTTTTGAGATAGGAAACATTTTCCTCAGTTGGATTAGTTTTTATAAAGTCTTGTAGGAATTCAAGTTGATTTCTCAATTCATGCAGTTCATTATTAAACCATTTGATTCGATATGTTTTTACTGTGTTTACTAGTTTAGATTTTAGGGGCAAAATGTGATCAATTGCATCAGTTATAACGCTAATAAACATATCGAATTTTTGATTTATGTCTAAGTGATGGTTATATACAAAGCTCCAGTCTTGGTAATACAGACAATTATTTAAGTTTGTTAGCCCTTCATCATTTAACGGTCGATAGCTAACTCTAGTTTTGTTATTATTATTATTATTTTTTATATTAGTTTTTAAGTGAATACCTAAATGATCTGATAGTAATGTGTGAATAATATTCACTATATAATTGTTAGAGTGAATATTTGTAAATATGTTATCTAGGCAATGGTTTTTTCTAGTGTTTTCTTTGGTTGCTGGTGAGAGACCAAAGGATCTAAACAAATTTATTAGTGTTTGGGCATTGCGATCATTTCTGTTCTGAAAGTGTACATTGAAGTCGCCAGAGACTAATATGAACATATTATTTTTTACAAGTAATTCTAATGCTGTTGATATTTTTTCAAAAAACATATTAAGATCACCATTTGGGGATCTATAGACTGTCATTACTCTAAAGGTTTCTGTACAGGTTGCGGCTAGTTCACAGTTTAGCTCATCGGAAAGAGTATTTATCTGTGTGATTGTTGAACATTTATGTTTACTTAGGACATATATTGCAACACCCCCATGCAAATGATTAGTTCTAGAAAATTCAGAGATGAGTTTGTAATTATTTATGGTTATAGACTTTATTTCATCCTGGGAACACCAATGTTCATTTAGTAATAAGAAATCGTAATATATACCTTTGTGCTCTATTAATGCTTCTAATTCATTTACTTTACTTTTTATACTTTGGATATTTAAATGCAAAAAGTTAAAGTTGAAAATGTTCTTTTTAATTTGCGATTTATTTACTTTATCATCACTACGCCTTGACATATTCTCCATGTGTAAATCAATGTTTGTTCTGTTATTGGTAGTCAAATTATTTTGAGTGTCAGTTTCTATAAAAAATCGTTTTTTAAATTTTCAGCTCTTCTATTGTAGTTATGGTATCGTTTGAAGTCAAATCTTCTAAAACCGACTCCAGTAGGCCAGAAGCTCTCATTATAAAAGTTATCTTTGTTTTCAAAATCAGCCCCCACCATGAAGCATTTGAGGCGTTTATTTTCAGAATCAAGTTCCTTTACTATTAATTCTTCTTCGTCTTCTTCCGTTTTATTAAGCTTTTTTTTAATGTATTTCTCTATATGTGCCGATGTAACATGCGGCTTAACTCTGTACAGATATATCCAGACTTTTCGCTTGGTTCCTGTAAATTCCTCGTCATTTTCTGGTACAGCATTGCCAATTGATTTTTTGTTGGATTCTCTATATTTGTTTGTGTACCTTCTTTTCCTTTCTACTGTTGTGAAGTTATTGTTGTTTCCATTATTACCAATGTTGTTTATTTGTGGCACTTGTGATCTGTCATATTCATCTTTATTTATTTTTAATTCTATTGCTTCTAGCTCCTGCACTAAAGAGGAAGAGGCCTTTTCATCTTTATTACCATTTGTACCTTTGTTCAGGTTTGTTATTTGTTTTAACTTTGGTATTTGATTATTTCTTATATCTTGTTTTTTATCTTCAGGCTTTTTTTGTTGCGGCAATATTGGCTTTTTGCTTATCTCTGTTAAATATTTTACTTTATCTTCTAATAATTGCTTATTTTCAATTAAAATCATACATTTTTCGTCTTTTTCCTTGAGTAGTTTTTTTAG
This sequence comes from Stenurella melanura, assembly GCA_963583905.1. Lineage (NCBI taxonomy): Eukaryota > Metazoa > Arthropoda > Insecta > Coleoptera > Cerambycidae > Stenurella > Stenurella melanura. Next base: position 93,566,574 of record OY757310.1, on the reverse strand, counting down.
CAGGTCATTTTCGATTTTGATCCATTCTAGTGTATTTTTATGGTTTTCATCTTTTGACTCTGATAAATCACTATCACTATTTTTGTTCTCATTACAGCATATTATAATAATAATAATATTCAAGTCTTGGGCAGGAAAGGCCTTACAAGGTGGACATTCAAATGAGCTCAGCCACAACTTTGTCGACAGAGATGCGTCGAACAAGCTTATTCAGGTGGACTTATTCCTTGAGACCGAAGGCTTCATGATTGCTATTCAAAACCAAGTCATAGCAACGAAGAACTACCATAAGTTTATCTCAAGAGAAACTGACATCAACGATACGTGTAGGAGATGCAGTGAAACATCCGAGACTGTTCAATATATTACTGCTGGTTGCAAAATACTAGCGCCTACAAGCTATCTCCAGAGACATGATCAGGTAGCCAGTATAGTGCATCAGAAACTGGCCATAGTTCATAAGCACTGCACTAATACATCTCCCTACTACAAGTACCAACCAGACAACGTGCTTGAAATAGAGACGCATAAGCTATACTGGAATCGAATCATCATAAAATGGATAAAACAATCTCTAGTAACCGCCCAGATATCACTGTCATAGATAAGAACTCCGACACCACATACCTGATAGATATTGCCATTCCTAATTCATATAACCTTCAGAGCACATGGAGCGAAAAATTAAATAAATATAGAGTGCTTGCCGATGAAATTAAGAACATGTGGAAGCAGAAACAAGTTCACATAATTCCCATAGTTATCTTGGCAACGGTCATCATCTCACGGAAAATACATGAAATCCTCGTCAAATTACAGCTGCCCCCACTAACATACATCCAACTCCAAAAGTCAGTTATTCTAAATAGGGGTATTGTATTAAAAAGGAACAAATAAATGTATCTATATAAATACAACAGCAATAGTCCGGTCTCAACTCAACCATCCCCAATAGAACTAATAGATTACTTGTTTGAATAAACCGTAACTATCACCTTCCGTCGAAAGACGTGCGAAACTAGAATAATAATAATAATAGTAATAGTATTAATAATTATAATAATAACAATAAGAACAATTATTATTATTGCTATTATAATTATTATTATTGAAAACATGCGCGATGTTTAAATGAATGTGACAGAGTAGTGAGACTGCTGGTATTGGTGATGGGGGGCTAACCGCATAGTGAGTGTCATTGTCTGAAAGCGGAACGCTTGACGGCTGAATTATAAAATTTAAAAAAAAAACAGAAATGATTGAAAAAAAGAAAATGAAACTTGCAAATCATTGTTCCATCCCTTAATAATTTTTAGAAACCAAAAAATTACAGTTCTATTATAGCAATATTTGGAGAAAACCACGGTTGAGAAGAAGTTGGGTTTTTGTTAATAACTTTACTAATTATGAATGAATTAAGATGAGCCAAACCTCAAATTTTTCGTAATTTTTCCTACTGTAATAACATATCTAAAGGACTTTCTTAATATGTCTATTAAAAAAGAGACGAAAACGTGAACATTTCTTTTTAACCTTTAAGAGGTGGTTTGGGAGGTTAAATTTGGCAAAAAGCCAGCCAAACTTAGGGTTCTTTAGTACTTGTGAACCATAAGCTGGCCTGGCAGACGTTTTTTCAATTTCAACTACTTTTTGTGATAATTTCAAATTTTTGTCAATTTTTCGCTACGATGACAAATTGCTCAAAAACTGCCTAATAGGAATGTCTGCCTTTATAGTACAGTACTGTACAGGCCAACACAAACATTTTGTACTAGGTTTGGTCCGATAATTAAAAATTTTTTTTTTTTCAATATTAGATAGCGCTCCCCGCCCGGAAGTTTCATCTGCCAGCATAATTGGGATAATTACCAATCTCAAGGACAAAAAAAGCAAAGACGCTTATGGTTTATCTGTTCGAATCATAAAGGGTATCACACAGTCCATTTTAATTCCTCTTGCCCATTTAATTAATGAAAGCATACAAAACAATATATTCCCGGAATGCTTAAAAATCTCCAAAGTAGTACCAATCTTTAAAAAATATAATGTCGATGACCCTTCAAATCACAGACCAATATCTGTAATACCATGCCTCGCCAAAATCTATGAAATGATACTAAAAAATCAGATGACATTATATCTAGAAGAAAATAAGCTCCTCAGTCCCTACCAGTACGGTTTTCGAAACAAATTATCAACAACTCTTGCCATTGATAAACTGACAGATTTAATAAATGCCGGTTTTGAAGACGGCACTTATGTATGCTCTCTTTTCCTAGATCTCACAAAGGCTTTTGACTGTGTGTCCCATGAATTTCTCATAAATAAATTAAGTTTCTACGGCTTTACGGATGAAAGCAAATCGCTCTTACGGCATTAAATCTAATACTTTAAAATTGCAGCATGGAGTACCGCAGGGGTCCGTACTAGGTCCAATGCTTTTCTTAATTTATATCAATGACTTTCCTCGGCCAATTAGAGATAATGTTAGTGTCCTATTATTTGCAGATGATACAAATTTGACAATGTCAAATGATAGCATCGAAGTTTTGCTAAATGAAGTACCGCATACCGAGTTAAGCGCACAGAACTGGTTTATCTCGAATAAGCTAAGTTTAAATGTGACTAAGACAAAAACAATGATATTTGGTTTGCGCAATTTGGAAGAGGTTAATAATCCTGAGTCTGTTAAATTCTTAGGAGTTTACTTAGATCCCAAGTTATCTTGGGAAAGTCATACTAACTACGCCTGTAAAAAAATTTCCAAATATACTTATCTGTTGCGAAACCTTATTGACAAAGTCTCACTGAATACTCTAACCACGACTTACCATAGTCTCATCCACTCTACTTTATCATATGCAATACTAGTCTGGGGACATGCCCCATCTTGTGCTGCTGTATTTTCTGCTCAGCGAAAGGCAATTCGAGTCATTTCCGGACTAAAATTTAGAGACAACTGCAAACAACACTTTATTTCCTTGAATATTATGACTGTGCCTTGTACCTACATTTACCAATGTCTTAGTTATATAAAGAAAAATTTAGAATCATTCGAAACTAGAAGCCACATACATTCTTATAAAACCAGAAACAACGATAAACTCAACATAAATTTCCATAGATTAAGTAAAACTAGGGATGGCACTGGATACTTGGGTTTTCAAGTTTATAATGCTCTACCACCAGAGATAAAATTGTTGAATGAAACTCAGTTCAAAAAAAGAATAAAAAAATATTTGCTCAATAATGCTTTTTATAGTACTAACTAAATTTTTACATAGCAACTTTTCATCTATTGCAAACTAATATGTGAATCTCGTGCAGTATTCTAGAAGCTACAGTGATAAATTACCATACCATACCTCCTATTTATTTTATATTAATAGCTTCTTTTATATCTAGTTTGTCTTTCATGTACTATGTCCTCTTAGTCTTTTACTTCATATCTATTGTTTTATATATTTATACCTTATATTTTAACTTTTGTACTGTATGTTGACGTGTGTAAACACTTTGTGTATTTTGACACCAATAAAGTATTGTATTGTATTGTATGTGTAGTACATATACTAATTACCTATGCAAAAAGATATCGATAACCATTTGACTAAAAAAAAAATGTGCCCCCCACACCCCATATTCTCTCACCATACCAAAAATGTTCAGAAAAAAAAGTTTCATAATTATATGTTCTCTTCGATTAGCGATTGGCAGATGGTAACTTTTCGTCATCGAATTTGCATGCCATTTCCCAGAGTATAGTATAGTACATTATTCTGAACAAAAAGTGAAGAATACATTATTTCATTTAAGAATCTGTTTTGCAGATAAAAATTATTTTTAGCTGAAAAAAATTTTTTCTTTTACAGCCTCTATCTCAAACACCTTTGAATCTACTACGACGTAATCTTGTACTAAGGGGTCTCTAAAGGTGTTAATTAAGAATATCTTACTAGTTTTTTTCTAAAAAAATTGCTAATACTCATTTGAAAATCGAACCCCTTTTTCCATCCTAGAATCAGACTAAAGCCAAATGTGGTTATGTCTAAAGACTAACTTTATTTATTTATTTTTTTATTTTAACGCCTTACTTATTTTAACATCCTAACAAAGTTTAGCTAATGCACTCTACCACTTAACCAGGACGTGAAATGAGATACAGTCACCCATCTAAGTGACGGACTCGACCGGCGTGCCTTAACTTCGCCGATCGAGGTCTCGCCACTAAAACTGGTACCGTACCTCACCTCATTATAGGTATAGGTATAGCCTAAGCCCATTCATATTAATTATATCATCAAATTAAAACAAAAATTTAATAAACAAATCGACCTAAAATTCAAATATTTCAGTGATTTCGAAAACGCAACCTTATTGGGTAATGATCCAGGGATCGCAAATATGGAAATGTATCACATGAAACTGAATAAAATTTAATGCGATTTTTACAGCAGTGGCAATAGTACGACTAGATTATGTATTACGTCGCCGATAGAACTGAATTTTTGGTACAATAGCCTTTTTTTTGGTACAATAGCCTTTTTTTTCTTCATGCTAATTACTATAATTTCGTCCTCACTACTATCCACGGAGCTACTAAAAATTTCATTAAGTATAGTAAATAATCTTATTCTTCCTAGGTTATTCATAGCCGCCATATTCCACAATCGCACGCATTGCCAGAACTCACGACAGAAATCTGCACCCAGTGCACACTACACAAAAATAATTTTCTCAGTGGAACATAAGAAACTGTCAAAAGGTGTTTAACATTCTCAGCAGAATGTACAAGTTGCACTCAGTTTCATAAAGTGCAGTCAGTGGAAAACCTTATAACTTAAATTTTACCTACATGATGCAGACTTTATATTGATGGCATATATTACATATTTTTTTTTAACAAAAAGCAAGCTGATTTCTTCAAACAATATTACATAATATCCTAGTACAGAAGGCCTACTACAGCATTGGAGAATTTTATAATGACCCTAATTTCTGCCCTAATTAAATCTGTTTTTATAATCAATGTTATATTATATTACCTGTTTGTTATACTACTGTAATTAACTTTTTAATGTGTTTGTTTGTTCTATTTATTTAATGTCCATTTAAAGTTTGGTTTAGACATGTAACTACATTTTATTTATTAACTTTGTAATTTTTTTGACATGTTCTACACCATAAAGGTATTTTTGAGAACTAATAAAGATAATCTATCTATCTATCTATCTATCTTAAGACTATCACTCACGAGATTTGCATTATAAGATCAAGGTCTCGTATATAAAAAGACCACCATAAACATTTCATTGAATATTTCTTAGTCGAGAGATTAATTTATACAATCAATCTACTACTACAACCTATCGTACCAGTAAATGTAAGTTTCGGAACTCAATATATTCAAATATTTGGTTTTATTGTTAGGGATGCACATGATTTGAGTTTTGCTGGATTACTGGATTCGGTTCAAACTGCCGGATTAAATTCGGCCAGATTTCAGGCGTGCGCAAAGCTGCAAACTTCATAAAAAGCAACATAAAATCTGATTCTATTTGCTGGTGGAATGCTTACTCCATTGATTATGGTACATATGGATAAGAGATACCGACTCCTGCCAGAAAACAGGAAAAAATTTATCTCTGCGTTATAATTTGACGCATTCGTTAAGTAATGAATTTGAGGGTTGAATATTGACATGAATAGAAACACCTGGGTTAATTTTCTCTTTGAATTTTTTGACAATAATTTTGCACTTAGAATTCGCTGAATGGAAACATATTTCAAAGAAATGTTTGTACATTTTCTGTCACTAGACTTGCATCTCCCGTTTTTATTATTAGCTAGTTTCTGTTATTATACTCCTTGCAAACATAAAACGAAGAGTATATTGCATTTGTTCGGCTCATTTCTAAAACCACTAATATAGCTCGTAGACTCTTGTAAGCATGATAAATAAAGAATGAAAAGTACGATCGTATTGAAATTTGGACAGTTAATTCTAACTAGAGAAAAAACCCCATTCTTTATGAACAAAATCGATCAATAAATAAACAAGTTATTAATCATTTAACTTACGAAAAAACATATTTTTGTAATTAAACATTTAAATGTCTAAGGGCCGGTTTTTCAATGTCCAGTTAAAAGTGTCAGATGGGTAGCTGCTAGTTACGCTTAGCTGGCAGTTATATCTATGGTAGTGTTTATCAACAGTAATTTAACTGCCAGCTACGTATTCATGAGTTGAATTATTTCTTAGCTATGTTGGCACTACTGATTCTACCTATTGCACGCGTGTTTTAGTGACAGTTTATCTAATTTAACCTCATAATTCATTGCGTTGCCTAGCGTGTTGATTGATGTTCTGTTCTTAATTTTGTGCGTTTGTGTATCAGTAATAATTGCAATAGAGAGTGGAAAAATTGAAAAAGGTGCTAACTACACTTTAAGTGATTGGAGAAACAGAATTATTCCTGCAACTTCCTCTATCATCTTAACAATATGTAAAACAGTTTCTTTACGCAGTCGAAATCTTATTAAAAAATTTTTATCATCATAATTCTCAAAATTATTTTCTCGTTCCCTTATGGTATAGGGTCTCCTTTCATACTTTATTACTTTATAAATTGTATAATATCATTGTCATCATCATATCCAGATTATTATTATTATTCATTATTGGCAATAATATATTTAATATAAATCACAAATTAAAAACGAACATATCAATCAATCACATTGGTTATTAGGTTAGAATGTTTTAGAATTGTCAGAAATTGAACCAAATGCAAATCCACTAACAGTAGAATAAATCCTTAACTGGCACTTTCAACTTTCTGCTAAATTTACTTTCAGATAGTGAGTTTAACCCTGCGGTAAATTTTACCTGCACATTGGAAAACAGTTTATCTGCCAGATAAATTTTATCTGACAGTTAGGCTACTTAACTGGACATTGAAAAACCGGCCCTAAAATTAACATTATTTACAAAAAAAAAAAAAGTGAATCCCATAGAATGTGCAACAATTATATAAAATGTTCAATAAGTAAATCAGCGAATACTGCATATTGATTTAATTTGGTAGTTATCAATATAAATACATACTCGTTAAAGATCCACTCCTTCTTCTTTTAACTTTATCCACAACATCTACTTCTGTTGTCCCAATACTTCCTATTTGTTCTATTATATAATCCGGTATCAATCCAATATTTTTTGAATTTTCAATCATCAGCTAAAAAAAACAATGTATAATGTAAAAACTTAAACCTTAAGTTAATTTCTCTAAACCTGAGTTTAATGTAACAAAGTAAAAAAAAAGGAATCACTACTTCCTCATCCAGATTTCCCATCCAAGGCTCTTTAAAGGGAAACATCTTGACTATATTTGCACTCTAGTATGTGGAAATAATTAGTCATAGAATTTTAATAATATTTGAGGCAGATGTCATAAAAAAATTGAAGCGTTGGTTTCTACCATATATGCCACAAATTCAGTTTCTGAACTTTTATTAGCTTGCTTTACTTATTTTCTCCAATTTACACCCCCGCCTCCTTCAACAGAACCCCAATTTACACCCCTCCCCCCTCTCCTTCAACAGAATCATCTCAATCAGATGTTGTTATGTTAAATATGCATACCAAATTTGAAGTAAAAATCTCAATTTTATTTTATCAACCCATCAACCCTTTTAATTGTGGAGTGGGGATGGTGGGGGGAGTTATAAAATATTATTAAAAAATCGGAGATCTTGGCTTCTATAGTCTGTTTTTAAACCAGGAGGAGCGTTTTAAATTTACTGCGCTAAATCATACATCTCTGATTGGATAAGCCTTCGCCAGTTTCACACCAGGCAATAGTCATAAATTTTGACACACTTATTGTAAAAATTATAATTTTACGACATAAATTATTTTATTTCAATTTATATTTTATCGTTTGCACATTATATATCAGTTTTAAATCCCTATTGTATATATCTGAAGGTAAAAGTGGCTAATTACTTGGTGCCTTTATATTGCATAAATGGTATGGATGCTGTATAAATACATAGAGGTCAATGCATTATATAATATAATAAAATACACACAAATACTGTGCAGTTGTGTATTATTGGTTGCCCAAAACGCAAAAAAGGTTCTAGTGTATTTTCTGGTTATTTCTATTATAGATAGATAGATAGCATTTATTTAACCACATGATATACAATTATGTACATTTGTAGCATGGTGTGGATGGGACTTCTATATTTACTAGTATAATAGTATATACATCAAATTTCAAGTTTCTGTACTCTTACCAGCTTGCTTTACGTATTTTCCCCTATTTAAGCACAAACCCTTTAATGAACGTCCCCTTTAATAATGGAATGGCGGTGGTGGAGAGGATGGAAAATATTATAAAAAATCTGAGGGCTTGCCTTCTAGTATATACACCAAATCCCAAATTGTTGTACTCATACTAGCTTGCGCTACTTATTTTCCCTTATTTACCCTCCAAACCTTACCGGATAAGTTCAAAAAACAATCCAGTTCCAAATCTCAAGTCAACTCTCTTGCAACTAATATAAAGCTCTCAAATGATCAAAAGTCAACATCTTGTTAAACTATTTTCGGAAAATGACCCCAATCCAAACACTATTCCCAGAGGGTGCCCTAAGAAAATTCCTGAATCCTATCAGAAGTTAGTGAAATTTACAGAAAATTACCTCACTGGTAAAGGAACTTAATACTCTAAAGAACTCGGTCAACAATAATCAAATATCAACATCTAAGCATTCTGAACCTAATGTGCATTCTCCCATTAAAAGCAGTAGTTTGGACATTACTAACAAAAACACTGTTAAAAGAACTGTCATCTGGAACCTGCAAGGACAAGAAGAATGCCTCCGAATGTAAAATCAAAGCTGCCATAATTCTCAAAACTTGCATTTTTGTTGGTAAATTGTCCCTAGAAAATTACATTTTACTAGGGGATTTAAACATTAATCTTATGATTGGCGGATCTTCAGCTAACTTCCTAAATAATGTATTATGCCAACACAATAGGGTCGTTGACCATTTTTTAAAAATTTTATATTCAAGTAAGTTATAAAATTTTATTTGACCCGTATTTTTTTATTTTACATTCCAATTTCATTTTGATGGTGAAATTAATTATTTAAGTTACGAAATTTTGAATTGGCGCCTATGGTGACGTCAGATGTGAGAGCATGCGCAGTTAACAAATAGAGGAATAATCGACGGGCGTCCTTCGTTTACTGTTATGGCACAGAGTAGTGTGGTTATAGTATTGATGTGAGTCATTGTCATATTAATTGTCTTCAAACTATTGTTATTGTTATTAGGATTTAACTTGATTAAAATATGAAGTACACTGTAAGCTAAAGTAAGTACGTAAATGATTTTCTATTAATAATATACTGTTGCAGATATGTTTTAAAACAGAACATAAAATTCAAAATTTTTAGGTTATAATTTAATGCAAAATCAACACAATGTAAACAACAAATACGCAACAAATTTATCGAGCACTACCGCCAACATGATAGAGAAAACATGAAAATCTCTAAAATTGAATTCTCATTATATACGTTATCATTTACCGCCTTGTTATTTTGAAAACCAATTTTTTTTGCATGTGATTATTAGGACTTTCTTTAATATGACATATGAAATATATATTTACACTGAAAGAAATCGACCAAATAGAATGTTTTGCTAAGATGATCTGCATTATTATAAGTATTTTTTTTTGTTAAGACTACATTATCATTATCTAACCATAAGAAAAACTGTTTTGCTAATGAGATTTTGCAACGGTAAATCTTTGACTATTTGTCCCAATTACATCACTTACTTAAACTAGGTAAAATATTATTTTAAGTTTTATTTTTAGTAGAGGTAACTAAATAATTTCTTACGATAAATAAGTGCCTTAAGTTAAAGTTAACTATTTAATGGTTAAAACTCATATAGACCTATGGTTGGTAAGTCACCTGTTAACTGTAAAGACGAGCTTACTAATCGTACCGTCTTACTTATTTATTTTTACACGTGGCGCAAGCGCAATTGAGATTTTATCATCGCGCGCCATTTTATCCATGCAGCAACGCATGCAGTAACTAGTAAGCAATTCGGCGTTCGACGAGACAGTTGTGGGAAAGGTTTTATGCAAAGAATTTTTATTAAAAAACTCGTGTTTAATGTTATTGTATATTAGCTGCTTTCATTCAGCAAAGTGATTCGTAATCATAATAAACACACTGAAAGAAACCGACCAAATAGAATGTTTTGCTAAGATGGTCTGCATTATCATAAGTATTTTTTTTGTTAAGACTACATTATCATTATCTAACCATAAGAAAAACTATTTTGCTAATGAGATTTTGCAACAGTAAATCTCTGACTATTTGTCCCAATAGCAGCACTTACTTAAACTAGGTAAAATATTGTTATAAGTTTTTTTTATTAGGGGTAACTAAATAATTTCTTACGATAAATAAGTGCCTTAAGTTAAAGTTAACTATTTAATGGTTAAAACTCAAATAGACCTATGGTTGGTAAGTCACCTGTTAACTGTAAAGACGGGCTTACTAATCGTAACGTCTTACTTATTTATTTTTGCACGTGGCGCAAGCGCAATTGAGTTTTTATCATCGCGTGCCATTTCATCCATGCAGCGACGCATGCAGTAACTAGTACGCAATTCGGCGTTCGACGAGACAGTTGTGGGAAAGGTTTTATGCAAAGAATTTTTATAAAAAAAACTTGTGTTTTATGTTATTGCATATTAGTTGCTTTCGTTCAGCAGAGTGATTCATAATCATAATAAACAGGATTTCAATGAACAGTAATCATATGATGCAAAATTGCATGGTATAGGGACAGAGACAACACATGAAACAAGTAGGTGCCTTATCATTATGCATCACTCTGCTGAACGAAAGCAGTTATTATATAGTAAACTCTGATTGTGTCTTCTTACAAGTCAAAGTTCCCCATTTTTAATAGGCACCCTGAATTGTTTATTAGTCGTTTGTTTCCTTAAAATTTGTTTTAATTTTACCAACAATAATTCTTTGTCTGAGTCAACATAGAAATGTATTAAAAACGTGTTTTAATATGAAGTGTGAAGTCTAAAAAATATAAAATTAAAATATTGAATTTACAAGTAACGTACTTGCAAAATGACATTACTAGGTCAAGAGAGATTATTTGTTGCCATTATAATGTAAGCTGCATAGTGGTTAAAAAGTCACCTATTAGCAGCAGGAAAGTTCTTTTCCGGTTACAAGGTAGTAATGGTGTAAGGAATAGGAACTACTATAACTATAACAAAAAACTTATCAAGATTAAAATAGGTGGTGACTCCTGATAGCAAAGCTATCAACCTACAGTAACAAATAAATAATAAGAAAAACTTTTATTAACGGTAAATAAGTGCATCTTACCAAGATCGTTTTTGTTGCGGTTACAGAGCAGTCTTGCTAGAGCCTATTTAATGCAGATATTTATTAGGGGTTAGTCAATTTCTCTTTATGGATAATAGAAATTTCTTTCAGTGCAGGATTTCAATGAGCAGTAATCATATGATACAAAATTGCATGGTATAGGGACAGAGACAACACATGAAACAGGTAGGTACCTTATCATTACGAATCACTCTGCTATAGTAAACTGTGATTGTGTCTTCTTACAAGTCAAAGTTCCCTTTTTTTAATAGGCACCCTGAATTGTTTATTAGTCGTTTGTTTCCTTAAATGAATCATTTATTTTAATTTTACCAACAATAATTATTTGTCTAAGTCAGTACAGAAATGTATTAAAAAACCTGTTTTAATATGAAATGTGAAAATATAAAATTAAAATATTGAATTTAGAAGTAACGTACTTGCAAAGTGACATTACTAGGTCAAGAAAGATTATTTGTTGGCATTATAATGTAAGCTGCATAGTGGTTAAAAAGTCACCTATCAGCGGCAGGAAAGTTTTTTTCCGGTTACAAGGTAGTAATGGTGTAAGAAATAGGAACTTACTAACTATAACAAAAAACTTATTAAGATTAAAATAGGTGGTGACTCCTGATAGCAAAGCTATCAACCTACAGTAACAAATAAATAATAAGAAAAACTTTTATTAACAGTAAATAAGTGCATCTTAGCAAGATCGTTTTTGTTGCGGTTACAGAGCAGTCTTGCTGGAGCCTATTTAATGCAGATATTTAATAAGGGTTAGTCAATTTCTCTTTATGGATAATAGAAATTTCTTTCAGTGTAGTATAATTCTTGTTGGTATAATAATATTTTATAAATTTTGTTGAAGGAAACGACCCTATTGTAAACAATTAAATAATTCACCTACTAGAGTTTCTAACGAAAGTGAATCTCTCTTGGACATAATTATTGTTAATGACGATTTAAATATTGTCAAATCTGATGTAATCGATAACTTCAGTTTTACACAATGCAATATACTGAGAAGTTGCTTTGGGAGTTAATAAAACTAAACAACTAACATACACATTCAGGACTTTTAGTGATTTCAATCTGGATTCATTTAATAGGGACGCTGCTCAAGTTGATTGGAACTTAATTTATTTAATCCCCGATATATCAACTAAAGTAGAATATTTTAATTCTTGTCTGTTATACCTCTTCGACATGCATGCACCCCTTAAAACCATCACCTTTTCTTCCAAAAGACATAAGCCCTGGTTCACTAATAACCTTAGGATTATTAGGAAACTGAAGGTAAAGTCATAACTAAGATACAAAAAATCCAACACAGACGTTACTATTGTCAGTTAAGAAATGTATATAACGACTCCCTAAAATCTGAAAAACGGGCTTATTTCAAGCGTAACATCAACACTTGTAAGAAAAATAATAAACAGCTATGGGATAAGTTGAAATCTTGGAATATTGTCAATAAAGGTAAAACTACATTCTCTAACGACCCTAATTTTAATCTCGACGCCAATGCTGTTAATGACTTTGTTCTTGATTCTATCCCAAATACTACTAGTGACCTTAACTACACCTGGCATTTTAAATCATCCACATCTACTAGTAGGTAATGGATGTTGTCTGCGTTTTTTCAAATATGTAACCCCCTTCCGGACAGCCTAAGCTTTGGATTTGGGGGTTGTCTAATATGGTAATGTGTTTATATATTTTTATGTTTAATGTTATTACTAGACGACTGGTTTGAAAGCTTATTGAGCAATGAATGATATTACTTGTCTGTGGATCGTTTAGTTGTGGTATCATGCCATAGTGGCAATGACAATGAAGCAGTATAGGGTCACCTCAAGTTATCAACCTTCGTGAATCACATTTCAACAAAAAAAAAGTTTCGCGAAATTAATATCAGAAAATTGCATTTAAGGAAATATGATAAAAGCTTTGAGACTTACCTTAATTATATCACATGCCCTTGTTACCATTAGTTTATTTTTCGGTGCGACTTTTTCACTAATAGGGAATATATTTGGTCCTACTAAAATGGCAATATTATAACAGTTCATTTTGTTGTATTGTGAGTAACTTGCTACTTCATACCAGAACTAAAAATGTATTGGTTTTTATTACTATGTCAGTACATACTGTGCTCCATTACAGACCTGCATTAGAAATGTAAGAACATTTAAGTGTTCAGATGGTAACAGCAAACAAGCTAATAATATTGCCTCAACTTTTTTTTCAATTAAAGTGCATCTTAGGAACAACTCATGATAAGAATATGGAATAAGTGGTTCTGGCAATTCTCTTAAAAAACATTTTAGAACGACTGCAACATCAATTTCATGATGATCATCACCTAATAGACACCCTCTGTCTAATAATAGCTGAAATGGAATAAATTCTATAAATCAGAAAGAACTTTAGTAAATGTAAAAATCACAAATCCCCTACATCCCACACAAGCCTAATATGTAAAAAAATTTATGTCAAAATAACACCCACATTCTCAATATCAGTGTTCTGGAACCAATTTGTTCTCTGCTGATAATTAATCTAAAATCCCTGCTGGAAGAGAGTATGTGAACTCTGTAGGCAGGAAAAATGTGCTACGCCATCAACAGGCAGACATACATCTTGTCATATTCCTGTCATATATTAAATCTTGGAAATAAGATAGGTAAGTAAATAATTAAATTTTAAATATATATTTTACTTATATGATTTTAAAGTGAAATATTTTTTTTCATATAATTGTAATAAAACATATTCTTTTTATAGGATTTGGCAAATAAGAAATAAATAAATAAATTTTAAAATAAAATTATGTTCAAGAATATGTCTTATTATAATTGTATATGTCATAAACATAATTTTACCATAAGTTAACTTAAACTCTACGGTCACAGCAATTTAAGCATATATGTCACTTAATTGACACATTATCTAATAATAATAATATTTATTAATTTCAGAAAATGTACAAGTACAGTTAAGAAATATTGTCAGTAGAAATACAAAGAAAATATCACAAATAACATTGTAAAAACATATACACACAAAAGAAAAAAAAAACATGTGAACAGTGAGCAATTAAACAAATATTATAACTAGAACTATAGATAGATAGATAGATAGATAGATAGATTTATTCATGTTAAAAAAATTTAAAAAATTTGTACACACGTCAAACATTCTTATTACAAAACAAATTAAAATAGTAAAATAAAAACAGTACAGTAGCTTTACAAAATTTTGTCAATTTGGACAAAGTTATGGTACTTAACAGGAATAAAAACACAGGTAAAACAGGTACATATAAAATCATAAAAATTAAATGTTTGTATGCAGAACATAATTTGTGGGAGAAATTTAGGAATCCCTATCAGATGTTTAAAATTTCCCTCTCTATATCTTCGTATGAAAAGAATGCGTTTTTTATCAAAAAATCTTTCATCATGATTTTGAATTTTTGTTTAGGTAATGCTTTAATGCGGCTATCTAATAAGTTATACAATTTGATACCATAGTAGTTAACACCAGTTTGTCCTCTTGTTAGTCGCGTAAATTCTGTACGTATGTTACCTCTGTTCCGTGTGTCATGCTGATGAAAGTCAGCATTGGTGTTAAGAGTATTTATGTTATCATGAATGTGTGTAATACATTGTAACGCATAAATGCTTGGTAAGGTGAGTATTTTGAGTGAGATAAATAGGAGTTTGGTGTCATCCCGGTATCCCAAACCACCTACAATCCTGACCGCCCTCCTCTGGAGACCAAAAATTCTATGTCTACCAGAAGAGTGCCCCCAGGCGAGAATGGCATAGGATAGCCGGGTATGACATAATGCAAAATATGCAGTTTTTAATACATCTGATGATACTGAATTAGACAACTGTCTCAGAGCATAAATTCCTTTTGATATTTGTTCAGCAAGGTGATTGGTATGATCATTCCATCGTAGAGATGGGTCAATGAAGACACCTAGAAACTTAGCACAGGTGGGGTTATTAGGTACATTGGTGAGATCACGTGTACTTGATATAAGTTTTATTGTTTTACTTTCATTAAGTGCAAGAGCATTTGGTGTAAACCATTTCTTTGCTTTTGACAATACGTTATCACACTTTAACATTAAGTTCTCCAAGTTAGGGTCAGATATTTGTAAAGTCGAGTCATCAGCATAAAAAATGCAGTTGACATTCTCGAGGGCACCTGGTATATCATTAATGTAAATCAGGAACAAAAATGGGCCCAAAATCGAACCCTGTGGCACCCCTGATTTAATTTGTAACATCTCTGAAGATTTTCCATTTAATCTGACTGATTGCATACGATTTTCTAAATAGGATTTGATAAATTGGATACTAGTAATGCTAAAGTTGTATTTCGTTAATTTTTGGGCCAGCAAGGCATGAGATACACAGTCAAATGCTTTGCTAAGGTCACAAAACAAGGAGGCCGAATAATATCCTTTTTCAAAACAATCTAAGGTGTAGTCAGTAAACTTAATGATGGCATCTATTGTTGATAGATTTTCACGGAATCCAAACTGGAGTTTATATAATATTTTATTTCTCTCTAAATATTCAGTGATTTGAATTTTCATAATTTTTTCAAGAATTTTAGAAATAATTGGGAGAAGAGAAATAGGTCTATAATTATTTAAGTCCTCTGGATCGCCTTTTTTGAAAATTGGAACAACTGACGCGACCTTAAGTAAATCTGGAAATTTTCCGGTCCTTAAGCTTTCATTAATTAATTTTGTTAAAGGAATTATGATATGGTTTTTTACAGTTTTTATTAAAGCAATATTTAATCCGTATATGTCCTTACTATTACTATTTTTTAGAGAATTTAATATGTGCCTTACCTCAATGTATGTGACCTCGCGAAATGCAAAAGATTCTGACGTGTCTATTTGTTATATAGTAACGGGTTTATATCTAGTTCTGGGAGACCACATTTTGTATAAAATTCGTCAACACTGTAGCTGTTCATGTCCAACAAAAATGACTTTAAAGCCTTTTTAAACTTAAAAAATGTTGCCATAGATTTAATATGCCCCGGCAAACAGTTAAAAAATTTACAGCCCACGAAACAGAGACTTTTTTGGTACAAAGCCGTTCTGTATTCTTTTGGTAAAAGAAGATGTTTATTCCTAGTGCTATATGGATGATCAGTTCTAATCTCGTTACATTTACTTCTATTTTTGTAAACAAAACATGACAGCTCATAAATGTAAATAGAGTTCAAAGTAAGAATGTTTAAGCTTTTAAAGGCTTCCCTGCACGAAGCATTATATCCCAGATTGGCTGTTATACGTATTGCCCTTTTTTGTAGTAAAAAAAAACTCTATTTGCTTCAGATGAGGAACCCCAATGCACTATACAGTACTTTATGCAAGAATGAAAAGTGGCAAAATACAACTGCCTTACTATTGATAGACTGCATTGTTTGGATGTTATAGCCAAAGCATAACAGGCCTTTGACAGTTTAACACACATATCATGAATGTGATTAGACCAGTTAAGACTACAGTCGATTTTCAAACCGAGCATTTTTGATTCATTTGCATACTCCACACTTGTAGTAGGAGATAGAAGGATATTAGTGTTGAAGACAATATTAGACTGCAAAGTTTTAAAGAGAATACAAGTTGTTTTACTTTGGTTAGTACATAGTTTATTATTTTCAGTCCACAATATTACTTTGGCATATATAGTTTTTGCACAGTTTTCAGCATCAGCAAGAGTATTAGATTTTATTAAAATGTTCGTATCATCGGCATACGAAACTGTCAAACATGATGGATATTGAGTATAATTCAGCATGTCATTAATATAAATAATAAAAAGTGTGGGGCCCAATATAGATCCCTGAGGTACTCCAACGCTGACAGTCTGCGAGTCTGATATAACATCCTCAATACAGATCTGCTGATTTCTATTTGCAAGATATTACACAGTCAAAAGCCCTTGAGAAATCTATAAAGAGTCCCAGAGTTATTTGTCCTTTGTCCATGGACGTTACAATACCGTCCACAAAGTCGCTTAAAGCAGTGTCAATGCTTCTTTCTTTTGTAAAACCAAGTTGACTGGGAGAAAGCGTATTGTGCATCATTAAGAAGCTTATTAGCTGAGAGTTTACTGCAGACTCAAAAACTTTTGACATACTAGGAGAAAGGCTAATGCCCCTATAATTCTCAAACAAGTTTGGGTCGCCTTTTTTAAACAACGGAATAACTTTTGACAATTTTAAATCCGATGGATACATTTCCTGCTCAAGAGACAGATTTATCAGATAGGTTAAAGGTTCAACGATATACGTAGCTATACGTTTTAATAATATATTTGATATTTCGTCAAGTCCCGAAGAGTTGGAATTTTTCAATTTTCTGATTAAAACTAAAGTGTCCTCCTTAGAAAGAGTCCTAAGAAATAGAGAATGATTCGAGACTTCCAAACATCTATCTATAAAGTGGTAGTCAATATATGGAGGTAGGTTAGAGGTAACAACTTTGGGAGCGTTAATAAAGAAAGTATTGAATTTTTCTGTTAGTTCACTATTATTTAAAAGCTTGTCATTTTCTTTTATTTGTATACCGGTTTTATTATTATTATTTTTTTATTTTCCCAGAGTATTATTTAGTATACTCCACATAGCCTTGCTCTTATTATTAGAGGACATAACCAATTTATGTTACGGTCTTTAAAAAAATCTGATAAAACATGTTTATATTCGTTATTTGCTGCCTTGAAACTGTCTCTAAACTGAGGGTATTTTCTACTTAGGTCTGCAAAGAGTAATACCTGCTTTTTAGCATCAATTATTTTCTGATTGAAATTGGTACTGAAATGGCTTTTTTTTGGTTTATTTGTAATTTTTCTCGGTGGAAAGCATGTTTCAAAGTGAAAAGAAATAGTTTCCATAAAAGTCTTAAAAGCTACATTGCAATTAGGGATTGCATAAACCTCCGCCCAGCAAGTATTCTCTAATAAATGACAGAAATTGTTAATATCGTTTTCACTAAAAAAACGTTTAAATTAATGCTCTCATCAAAATTTGACACTGCTCCAGTTACAATGGCATATTGTGCATAGTGATCTCATAGGTTACTCTTTATAATATTCGCTTCAGATACTTCATCCATGTCATTCACTATTATGTTATCAATGCATTTACTGGATAAAGGTGTCACCCTGGTGGACTCATGAATTGTTGTGTACATATTGTTACAATTCAAAGTAAATGTTAGGTCATGAATTAGGGTAGAGTTTACCTTAAAATCAATATTAAAATCTCCGCCTATCAACAAAAACTTATTACTATGCAAAAAAGAATCTAGAAGGTTACCAAAGTTATTTAAAAAAAGAAAAGTATCACTATTTGGTGGACAATAAACAGCTACTACACTTGTATTAGTGCCAATAATTTCTATACCACAGCACTCAAACACATTAGATAGGGAAAATTTCTTATAGTCTAGAAATTTAGTTTTTAAATTTGTTCTACAGAAAATTGCAACACCGCCATGCTTAGACTTCTCACGGCAGTAGGAGGCACATAATTTGAAACCATCAAAATGTATTAAATTAATTTCGTCTTCTGACATCCAGTGCCCACTCAGTAATATTATATCACTAGAAATCTCCTTCAGAAAGTGCCCTATTTGTAATGTTTTATTTGCTAAACTTTGAACATTTTGATGAATTATCAGTAAATCGTCAGATTTTCTTACACAATTGAAATCTGCGAAAGACGTGGGTATAAAAAATTGCCTTCATTTCTTACAGAAAAGTTCTCGGCATCACATTCATCATTACATATCACATTAACGATAGTGTTATCGGTTGTCTTATCCTCCAATATTACATTATCAGCATAATTATCCACTACAATAAACTTTAGGTTTTTTGTTTGTTTTGGAGCTGCCAGAAAACTTATAATCAAACGAGTCTTAGATTTTCTATCACCAAGTTCCTTTTTACTGGTTATATCTAAGAGTTTCACTTGCCCTTCGGTATAGTTATTAAATTTTAGTAAAAAATCATTGAGCTTACCATTGTATTTGAGAACATGTTTGTTTTTCAATACATCGTCTTTGAAGTAAGAAATTGACAGAAAGGCGACATTTGTATGAGAAAATAACTTTAATTTGCGGCAAATATAACTAAAAGATGGTGTCTTCTTTACATCTATATCATTGGAGCCTGATGTTATTATCACAAGGTCGTTAGGGGAGAAGTCTTTAGTTAACACATCTACATCATGTAGGACCTGACTTAGATGGGCACCAGGTTTTATAATAGAGGTAATTTCGTACTTACAACTTATACGTTTTCTCTAGTCCTGATTTAAACATTTGGCGTTTTGATCACCTAAAATAAGTAAGCGATTTTTCTTTATACATGGTTTAATTGTATTTTCCTGCTTATTTAAGCACTTGTTAACAACTTGTTTAGGCTGCCTGTCCTGTTGTTCTTCAGTCCTATTTCGTCTTAAGATTTTTATTTCATCCAATATTTTATTATTCTCTTTTTTTAGATTCACAGTGTATTTTAACATAATAAGATTTCTTTCTTTTAGAGCATCAATTTCTTCCTGATATTTTGTTAAATTTTTAAGTTCATTAGACAGAGTTTCTTCAATTTCACAGTTCTTCTTCACCATTAGAGCCAACTTTGACTTTAGATCTCCAATGACTGCTTTATTTTTTTCCAATTCAGACATGTATTTTTGTTCCGATTTTAAAACATCATTTTCAAAATTTTGGGATCTTCTCTTAATAGTTTGTATGTAGCTATCCTTTGCTTCAAGCTCAGTATTTAGTTGTTTCATTTGCAGTTTCAAGTTTTCAAGAACTTCTTCGTCAATGTTTATTTTATCTGCACATACTTTGGAGCAGTAAATTTTCTGCTTCTCTAAAATAATAAAACCTTTCCTTCTTTCACAACAACTTTTATGGAAAATCTTATTGCATGTCACACAACAATAACTGTGAAGATGCCCTAACGCAGTCATAGATAACGCACATGGGTGTTTAGGACAAGGCCATCTGCCTAAAAGGTAAAGGAAAAGCTCTCTCGCTCAACGACCGTCGAACGATAAAGAACCATCGTCTTACCTACTGTGCTTGAGTTATTAAGTTATATTATATGTTGTGTAAAATTAAAGCGAACTGTGATAATAAACGATTTAGTGCATCTTGTCGTTTAATTACCCAGCCACCCGTATAGATATTACACTGGCGACGAAGAAAAATCAGGAATAGCGGCAAAAATTACACGTGCTTCAAGAAAATATGGCGGCAAACAGTCTGATAGGGCAAGTACTGGAATTCAATCAGCAAAATGACTGCTGGGTCGTATATGAAGAAAGGTTGGAACAATATTTCTGTGCTAACAAGATTGAGGAAGAAAAAGTTAAAACAGCTACGTTAATTAGCTTAATTGGTACTCCAACTTACAAGTTACTCCGAGATTTATGTTTTCCGAAATTACCGAAAGAAAAGTCATATTCGGAATTATGTAAGCTCCTAAAGAAGCAGTTTAGCCCGCAGGTATCCGTGTGGCGAGAACGTATCAAATTCTATGAAGCAAGACATGGCAGCAACGAAGGTATCGGAGAATGGTATGCGCGAATTAAGAGTTTGGCAATTAATTGTCAATTCGGAGCTACATTAGACGAAGTTCTAAAAGACCGATTCGTATCCGGGATGACGAGAGGAAAACTCTTGGATAGAGTTTGCGAAGAGGAAGCGACGAAATCCCTGGAAGAAATTGTGAAAGTAGCTCTAAAAAAGGAGTCAGGAATGGCTGAACAGGAAGTGTACCAGTTTTCAAAGTTCCCGCCAAGGGGAAATGACAGCATCAGAAGACAGGGTCCAGTAGTGCCAACATACAGGAGAGCGGAACGCACTTCCGCTACGTCATCGATGAATTCAAGATGGCAGAGAAATGTTGACAGTCGACGTGACAGAGACCAAACCAACAAAAGTAAAGTATTGTGTGAACATTGTGGTAAGAAACACCCAGGAAAATGTAAGTACGAACATTATAAATGTAATTCATGTCATAGGAAGGGACACTTAGCTCAGGCATGTAAAGTTCAAAAACATAAACATAATTTTGTGGACTTAGAAGTCGCGAATGAATGTGAAAGTGAGGACATTTTTGCTCTAAAACAATCCGGAAACAGACAGAATCCGTTTAGTATAGACATTTATATCGATAATAGAAAACATGACATTCAAATAGACTCGGGAGCAAGCATAAGTGCATGCAGTGAGGACACTTATCGAACATTTTTTAGTAAATATCTTCTAACAAAAAGTAATACGATTTTAAAAGGGTATAACGGTCAAAACTTTGAGCCAGTAGGACAATTTTGTTGTGAAGTCAGTTGCAATGAACGAATTAGGAAAGTTAAATTTCACGTAGTAAAAAACGGTGGACCATTCATTGCTGGCAGAGATTTCATGAATGAATTTAATATCTTAGTGCAAGCAATTAACAAGATAGAACACGTAAATGCACAAATTGACAAATTAATAGAAAAATATAACGATGTTTTTAGTAAAAAGTTGGGTTTATTTAAATATGGTAAAATTTCTTTACAGTTGAAGCCAACAGCTAAACCTGTGTTCTGCAAACCCCGGAATGTCCCATATGCCTATCGTAAGCAATTGGATGATGAACTTGAGAGACTTCAGAAGGAAGGTATCATCACTCCCATAGAGACCAGTTCATGGGGCACGCCATTGGTAATCGTGCCTAAAAACAATGGGAAAAATATACGTATCTGCGGGGACTACAAGACAACAATAAACAAACATTTGGAGGAAGTGACGTATCCATTACCTAGAGTGTCGGACATTTTCAGTAAATTACACAAAGGTGAGAAATTTTCCAAAATTGATTTATCTGAGGCATATGTACAGTGTGAGTTAGAAGAATCAGCTAAACCGTTACTAGTATGGAGCACACATAAAGGTCTGTTCCAAGTAAATAGAATGATGTACGGGATAAGCCCGGCATCAGCAAAATTTCAAAAACTGATAGAACAGTTATTCCAAGGTATGGAAAACGTATCGAATTTTCTTGACGATATATTGATTACAGGTGCAAATGATCAAGAACATTGGGAAACACTGGAAGCGGTCCTTAAAAAACTTAAAGATGCAGGCCTAACGGTGAGACGAGAAAAATGTGAGTTTTTCCGGGATCAGATAGAATACTTAGGACATCGCATAACAAAGGACGGACTGATGAAAACGGAAGACAAGGTCCGGGCAATCAGCATGGCACCAAGGCCCAGGAATGTGACAGAAGTACGCTCATTCGTGGGATTAGTAAGCTATTATAGTAAATTCGTAGAGAATTTAGCACACAAGTTAAAGCCAATCTATAGTTTGTTGAAGAAAAATACAAGATTCAACTGGACGGAAGAATGCGAAGAAGTTTTCAACCAGATAAAGCAGATCATAGCAGAGGACATAACGTTGGTTCATTTCAACCCAAACCTACCCTTAATATTGACCACCGATGCCTCGGACCGAGGGATAAGCGGTACGTTGAGCCACCGTATGCCGGATGGAACGGAGAGACCTATTGGTTGTGTAAGTAGGACGTTAATGCCAGCGGAGGTACGATATTCCACGCTGCAGAAAGAAGCGCTAGCTATTTACTACGCAGTACGAAAATATCAAGATTACCTACTGGGGATGAAATTTACGATCCGTACCGATCATCAACCACTGTTAGCATTATATGGAGAACATCGGCAGATACCAGCGATGCAAGCTAACCGCATCCAGAGATGGTCACTATATTTAGCAAGTTTCAACTATGAAATCCAATACATAAGAGGGAAAGATAACAAAATGGCAGACTATCTGAGTCGATCCCCCCTAAATATTAAAATAATCGACTCGGAATTAGAAGGAAAAGGAGATTATTGCAATTTCATAAGGACGTCATGTGAAGATTGGCCGGTAGACAATAAAAAGTTGAAAGAAGAAATAAAAAAAGACCCAGAATTAAAGAAAATTCTAAGATATGTAGAGGAGGATAAGTGGCCAAGAGTAAGTGAAGGAAATTTAAAATCATACGAGTGCAAAAAGGAGGAAATTAGATCAGAAGATGGTGTTTTGCTGTGGGGGCATAGAGTCATAATACCCAAAATAATTCGGAAGAAAATGCTAGAAGAACTGCATGTTGCCCACCTGGGAATCGGTAAAACTAAATCGCTAGCTCGATCTTACCTTTGGTGGCCTAGAATCGACAAGGATATCGAAGACATGGTTAGTACCTGTATTTCTTGTTTACATCATAGAAGTAGCCCACCAAAATCTGAGTTTACGCCAGGGAACCAGAAACGGAGCCTTGGGTAAGAGTGCACGCCGATCACCTAAAATTGAGGGGCAGGAATTATTTAGTCATCATCGATGCATTCAGCAAGTATCCGGTGGTTTATGAAGTTACGTCATTGTCCGCAAACACCACAGAGGAAAACTTTAGAGACTGTTTCTCAACATTTGGTTTACCAAAAACGCTGGTTACTGACAACGGAACAGCTTTCGTAGCAAGCCAGGTAACCAGATTCCTCTCAAAAAATGGTATCAAACACATAACCTCTCCTGTGCACCATCCTCAAAGCAACGGTCAAGCGGAAAATTTTGTAAAAACTTTCAAAAACAAGCTTAAAACAGCTATTGAGGACCCACTAAACAGAAACGAGAAGATTTCCACTCTAGTGACAAGATTCCTATTCAATTTTAGGAACGTAGAAAATTGCACAACCAAAGAAACCCCAGCCAAACTTATGTTTGGTAGAAAATTAAGAACACGCTTAGATTTGCTTCAGGAAACATCAAACATCAATGGAAATCACCGACAAGTCACTGCAACACTAAGGGAAGCAAACGAAACAAGAAAATCGTATTATAGCAGCGGAACGCCAAGGAAATTCAGTGAAGGCGACCCAGTTATGCTTAGAGATTACAGAACGGTAAACAAAAAGCTGTGGTCACCAGGAGTGATTGTGAAGAAGATCGGTAAGTCGACCTACTTGTGTCGAATGGAAGAGAACGATAAAATATGCAAACGACACAATAACCAGATCATAAGAAGGCAAACAGAGGGGCATAGCAGACACGCAGGTTTAGAAAACGAGGTAAAGGCTCAGCCAATGACAACCAAAATAGCATATTTTCCACCACGTGAACTGACATCAAACGTCAACATTGAGCCAATATCGGTGAGCGGAGAACTAAGTGACAGCAGGCCGAAGGCCAAAGACATAAGTTCGGGGGACAAGAGTGTCAGTGCGGGCAACGAACGAGTGAACAATGACAAAACGCACGACATGACAGACAATAATTCTACCCAAACCATTGTCAATAAAACTAATGTAAACAATTTTTATAGGAGTACATCTCATGACGAGGGAACAGGTGTCCCAGAACGTAAAGCAGCAGCCAAGGAGGGAAGGAATGCGCAAGACAGAGGCAAGAACAAAAAACCCACCGAAGGCAGACAAGGAGGTACAAAAACCCCGGACTACACCACAAGGAAGTCGGTCAGAATACGAAAACAACCTGAAAAATTGAACGACTACATACTAGATTGTATCGAGTCAGAACAAGCACAGTAGATTTAATTATTGTATATGTATGTTGTATTAAATGTGAACAAAGCAGGTCATGGCGAGAGAGCAGTAATAAAATGAGGTCAGGAACTTAAATAGTAAATGAATTTTAGCACAGGCTTTAATAATATCGAGTACAAATTGTAACACATGTTTGGTAATTTTATTAGCTCAAGTAGGATAAGAGTTTGAATGTTAAGCAAGCCATAGGTTTACAAAAATGGTAAAAGTATATTATTGTAAATTGAAAACACCTTAGGGATAGTTTAATCAAAGGATAGGGGTGTGAAGATGCCCTAACGCAGTCATAGATAACGCACATGCGTGTTTAGGACAAGGCCATCTGCCTAAAAGGTAAAGGAAAAGCTCTCTCGCTCAACGACCGTCGAACGATAAAGAACCATCGTCTTACCTACTGTGCTTGAGTTATTAAGTTATATTATATGTTGTGTAAAATTAAAGCGAACTGTGATAATAAACGATTTAGTGCATCTTGTCGTTTAATTACCCAGCCACCCGTATAGATATTACAATAACTATTTAGTTCCTTATTACAGCATAGAAACTTTGTATCATTATTTCTTAGTCCGGTCCTGTTCATTTTGTGGAAATCAAAACAAAAAAGCTATTGTTTCTTTATAGTTTAGCACTGATGTCTGAATTTTAACACAACTTTTTTTTTTTTTTTTAATCACTTTTTTTCTTGGATTGAAACTTGTTTGTTGTTTTAATATGTTTAGTATAAATTATTCACAATTTAATTATCAGAAACACTATTGTTTGTGTAATTTTCAATACTTTTAAGCCTGTACTTTTATCTTCAGATTGGTGTCAAACATCACTATTAAATTCTAGTTTTTCCACTTGTTTTCCACTTGTTTTCCACTTTTTTCCAGTGATCCTGTTGAGACCCTGTCTATCTTGAACTATCTAAAGATGTGAAGACTATATTCACTTTCAGCGCATGCAAACAATAACTTGCTAAACATGTCATAGCCAATATCTGCATTTATATTGAACAATCAGTAATAAAATACTTGAAACAACAATGTTGTTTACTTCCATATAATTTACAAAACGATTTAAAACACTTCAAAAAATCAATTCAAATTCATAAGAGAGAATATGTTCTCCCATAACAATATAAATGAGAATACAACTAAACCATGTCTATCATATTGAAAAATAAAATAGTACTTGTCTGAAATACGTTGTTCTTCTCGTTTTTCAGTGAAAATATTGGAGAGATGTTGACTATTGAAAATTAGGGAGATTGAGGCATTAGACGAAAATAATGATAAAAATCTGAAATAAAGTTTTTTTAATAGATTTTTATGACACAATTTTCTGTAAAAAATCCAGTCATTAGGAAACTCATAAAGTTAAAAATTAAAAAAAACTTGTACATGTAGTCTTATGGAAAATATGTCAACCCAGCATGCAAACGGTACATTTTAATTTATAGCAAATAACCAAATAATGTCAGCAGTTTCGAAAACTAACTGTAAAGCATTGATGTCTTACGCATATTTTAATATTGTTTCCAATTTAATTAGGAGACTTTTAACAAATAATAAAAGTTATTAAACGTTTGTCAAATTTCTCTTTTTGTTAATGATTTTTAACTGATTTATCAATTGTTTAATGATTTAATTTCAATTCTTACTGCTCCTTATTTATTTTAAAATTATTTACTGAAACAAATTTGTAAAATACACAGATATTTACATACATTTATTATTTTTTTTTAAATAAGTTTGGACAAAACATCCAAAAGTTAGTTCAAATAATTAAATCTACTTAAATAATTAATTAATAATAAAAAATGATTTATTTATGCCTTTATGACAATAATTATTGGTATCATCGACTTATAACCTTTTGTAATAATTTATTATGGAAAAGTTCCGATTTAGTATTCGACTTACTTTTGGTTGGGACTGTAACGCCTCAACCTCCTTAAAGATAGATGGTGCATGATAATAATGGGACAAGTGGCAGAAAAAATTAGAAAAATATATTACGAAGCAACGCAAAGAAGAAAAAAAATGGTGGATGATTCAGCTGACTCCTCTACAGAGTCAATCACTGCCACAAAGGACGAGGAGGAAATAATCAAATATACGATAAAGACGAAGATCAAGGTTAATGAAGGAAAATATTAG
The DNA here is from genome assembly GCA_963583905.1 of Stenurella melanura. Lineage (NCBI taxonomy): Eukaryota > Metazoa > Arthropoda > Insecta > Coleoptera > Cerambycidae > Stenurella > Stenurella melanura. The sequence goes on along the minus strand of OY757310.1, from coordinate 93,539,293 downwards.
TGTTTACTACGATAATGATGGGTACACTCCACAGTGGTCCCAAATCGAGGTTTTTTTGTTAAAAAATGGTTAGAGAGTGCAAAGCTTGTCGGAAATCAACAATTTCTTTTTAAATTAAAGCTTACCGAAATTTCAACAAATCCTCGGAACCCGAATTTAAAAAAAACAAAATTCTTTTTTATTATCTTAAGTAAAAGGCCAAAAAATATGTTTTTAAATAATTTTTGATATAATATATTGTATACTTCATATGATAAAAATATCGAATCCACAAATATAAGTTAAATGTCAATTTGGCAGCTGTCAATTGACACCTATTTTTTCTAATTTGACAGCTGATTTTGCTTTACTTTATTTTCTAACTAGCTTTAATTATTCAAAAAACTTTGATGACACTATTTTCATCTGAAAACTGTAAAGTATAGGTCATATGTCATTTGATAGCTGTCAAGCTGCCAATAAATGTCTTATGCCAAAAAAAAAGTTTTTAAATCATTTTTGATATAATATACTAAATAACTTCATATGATAAAAATATCGAGTCCTGGAAGCTGAAGATCATAACTCGAGTATTGGTGATGTCACTAGGTCTAATTTGGCACAAGACATTTCGTAAGTTATTCAGTACATTATATCAAAAATAATTTAAAAACATTTTTTTTTGGCATTTGACTTAAAAAGGATTTTTTTTTTTGCAAAATTCGGGCTCCCCGAATTTGTTGGAAATTCGGTAAACTTTGAAAAAAAAAAAGTTAATTTCCGACAAGATTTGCGCTCTCTAGCCATTTTTTAAACAAAAAACTCAATTTGGGTCCACTGTGCACTAGGACGGGCCGTTTGTATATAAGAAAAAAATAAAGTTGTATATATCCGAACATAATAGGACTTAAAAATTACGTATTGTCGAGCTGACCATGTAAAAAATAGTTAAAAAAATCTCAGTAGTTTTAGCCCTCTACTAAGGTTCAAAATTTTTAAAATAAAAAAAAAAAAATGTATGTATCGGATCGTACCAGAACTTAACAGTTAAATATTGACAAGTTGATGATGCAAAAAATTGTTTAAAAAATCCCTGAGAGTACTTTTAACCCTCTATTCATATTAAAAATATTATAATTATTCTAGGGTCTCATAGCTAAGAATAGGTAACACTCTTTTATACATATACACAAAAATGTCATTAAAGATATCATCCAATGTGTATAATTAGGTGTTTTCACAAATTTTAAATTCACTTTCACTGTGAGGATAATGCTTTACTATAGTAAAAAAACACTTGAATCTCGAGAAACAGTCGAATAATACCTTAAAATAAGCCATTTTAATTTTGTATTGAAGTTTTTTCGCCAAAAACACTACATCAATTCACTATGCACTCATGGCGTCATCAGTTATATTGTCAGTGTCATTTTGTGCTATAAACACGTTATTTTGTAGATAAATTTCCTAAAGTAGCTTTTACAAATCCCGTATTAGGTAGGCGTTACTTATTTAATCACATGTAAAACCTAAATAAAGTAAATAAAATGTTGTATGTAATAATTTTTAAACGCGATTAAGAAACTAATATAACCGATGACGTCACCGCGAGTTTTGCGTACTCGTTCAATTACTAAAGCTTTATGTTAGTTATTTGTCGAAATTTTAATTTGATGGACGATAGAATGCTATTTAAATATCAATAAGTGCTTTAGTATAACAAGTACTTCATTTTAATAATAACAAAAAAGCAAATTTGCACATAGTGAAAACACCTAATTCAGCAGAGCTGATTTTCAATTATACCCTAACATGCTAAAAAATGGTGTAAAATTGTATGTAGACAGAAAAGAAAAATAAAATAATAACAAATATAATAAATTGTATCCAAAAACATTACACAAACACGACACAAAATTAAATTAAACCAGTACTTGTTGATTATGCAGCAAACTATCTTTAATTTTTGAGTGAAACGTATATTTACTTTGGCAGGAAAAATCTGGGAGACATGTTTATTATAGTTTGTGCTTGATATATATTCAAAGGAACCCTCAAATTTAACTGTATTGTGTTTAGGGATGGTAAGTAGGTTGTTGTGTCTAAGATATAGGCCATGCGCATCAGAGCGTTCAATTAACAAAGAATATAAATAAGATGGTGCCTTATTTTTAGTTACTTTGTATAACATAAGGGAAAATTGCAATTCAAATCTACCGTCCATTTTTAATATACCCAGACTATTATAAAATGGTGTGACATGGTCTCTATAATGAATATTATTATAGGCAAATCTGAGACAGTATTTTGAATAATTTGCAGCCTATTTTTAATAGCAGCTGTGAGAATGTTATAATAAATGGGACTACAATAATCTAAATGACTCAAAACCAGGCTATTTACAAGATTCCATTTTGTATCAGATGGAAAGACATATTTAAATTTATAGAGGGATATCAATTTAAAGTAACAAATATCTACCGGATTTTTATTTATGTTTTTCAAAGGAAAGTCTACTGTCAATAAGACGTCCAAGGTTTTTCACCTCTTCAGTCATCTTGGTAGTAATCTCACAATTCATTTCGAACCTTGTAGATAATAGGGGGCAGGTCGACATGGTTTATGCAGACTTTTCAAAGGCCTTCGATAGAATTGACCACGTTACACTATTTAGTAAACTGGGACAGTTTGGTTTTAACAATCACATGATAGTATTCTTTAAATCATATCTGCAGGAGAGAGCTCAATACGTTTCTTATAATGGGTATAACTATGATAAATATATGGGTACCTCTGGTGTCCCACAAGGGTCCACTGTTGTTTCTTTTGTTTATGAATGACCTGAGTTCTGTAATTCAGTGTAATCACCTCTTTTTTGCCGATGATCTGAAGGTATACACCGAAGTATGCAAGATAGATGAGGGCAGAGGTTACAAAATGATTTGAATTGTATTCAAGTATGTGTTAATAATAAGCTACATCTAAATCGAGTGAAATGCAAACTCTTAAGTTTCACAAGGAAACAGTCAGTTTATGAATATGACTATCAAATCGACAGTAATTTGATAGAATGATGAACTACTTACAAAGATTTGGGTATAAAATCTGATGCTCAATTTACTTTTAGAGATCACATAATAGAGAAAATATCTGAAGCATCGAAAATGTTTGGTTTTATTATCAGGAACTGTCGAATTTTCACGGAGATTAATGCTCTTAAAGTTTTATCTTATTCATATGTAGGTACTAAACTGGAATATGCGTCTCTAGTTTGGTACCCTCACTACAATTGTCACAAAGATGTAGTTGAGAGAGTTCAGCGGAGATTTTTAAGATACCTGGTGTTTAAGCTGGATGGTGAGTATCCTGTAAGGGGAATTGATTATAAGTATCTGACTGAAAGGTTTAATATATTGAGCCTAGACACGAGGAGGAAATGTGCCTCATTATCATTCTTATACAAATTACTACACAACGAAATTGACTGTCCTGAATTATTAGCTCAGATTAACTTTTATGTACCTAGACAGTGATCTAGACAAAACGTATTTTTTTATAATAACGTTGCGAGAACAAATTTGTTATTAAGATCTCCGATGTATGTAATGTCTAACAATTTTAACAATATATCTCATTTGTGCAATATTAACAACTGTACTCTAAAGGAGTTAATAAATAAGGCAATTGCTGTTGAGGAACCTACGTAGTTATACAGATACCTATGTATTCACTAGCTGTTTCTATATTTGTAATGTACTAATTGTTATGTATTTATATTTTAGCAGTTTATGTATTTTAATATTTTTCCGTTATATTGCTCTGTAAATGGGTTGTACTATTGGGCAATAAAGCTATTATTATTATTATTATTAATTATGGAGTCGCCCAGTTTTAATTCAACAGAAGCAGAAGAGCTTGCTTTTGCAGCGCAGTGGAATTAGTACTGATACACAGTGCTGTACCTTTATTAGGGTTACGATTTTCACAGAGCCACTGGTTCATTAAACTGAGGTTTATATTTAGTTCACTAATGATAGATTCGACAGATGATGTAGAACTGCTCATGTAGAGTTGGGTATCGTCTGCATACATGTGGATAGTTCAATTTGCTGTTAATATAGTTGTGTTGGTAGATCTGCGGTGAATACTGAATAGTGTCACAACCATAGTAGTTTAATTTGGCCAAAGGTAATTCCGTATTAATGATAACAAATTCTTTGCTATAGTCGAGTAATACCAGATAGGTTACTTTAGAGTTATCAATATTTCGGGCAACATAAACACAACACAAAATACCATTCTGTGATCGGTCATGTAACGGGTCTAATGTATCACACTTATTAATTTTCATGTTACTGCTCGTACAAATTACGTCTGAGAGTTGATGAACTGTCGGTAGTTCTAGTTGGCTGGTCAACAATTTGTTTTAAGTTAAAAGAGTCCAGTAGAGAATTTAAATATTGGTGTGAAAATTAGGTTTTAGGAAATCAACATTCATATTCTCCATGAGGATATCTTCAGACTCAACGTAAATATTTGATAGAACTGTTTCCAACTCTTCAAGACAAGAAATATATGTAGATGGTGCTCTATATACTACTCCAAATGCAATACTACTTTTATTAACTTTTATGTTTATCCAAAGTTTTCCAAGTTGCCTCTTGTCGACGTAGTCAGTGGAGATTATTTTGCATTGTAAGTTATGTTTTACATAGAAACATAAGCCGCCTCTTCTAGATGGCCAATCTGCTCTAACAATGCTGTACTGCGGCAGAGATATCAATGTGGTTGGGAATTCAGGTGACAACCATGTCTCTGAGAGTGCAATAAGATCAAAGCTTTTATTAATAATAAAATTAGAAAAGTCATCGAAGCAGTTATTAATTAATCTAATGTTGACATGACCGATACGAAGAGGTCTTAATTCAGAATTTTTTGTTTCACTCTTGGTTTTTAATTCCTATTCAATTTCATCAATTTTCTGGCTTTGTTTATTTACCAGTCTCAGGTAACATGGACAGTCCTTAGAAACCGGTTGATGATTTGTATCCAAAACTATGTTTAAATTTTTCTGAGCTTTAACACGTTGAGCCCCACTGTATAAAAATTTTTTTGGTTCGTTCGGACCGGATCTTGATTTTCTTATTAAATGTTAATATTTGTAACAGTCCTTATTTCTATGTTTTTAAATTTCGAAAAAAATCCTTTTTTTTTGCTATATTTGAAAAAAAAAAATGAGGCATTACGTTGATGCCTCGGGTAGTGAAAGAGGAAATTATTTCTTGTGGGCAGCGTGGTATCAATGTATTACCTCATAACAATCCGGTCTATTCTCGTTGCAACTCGATAATCATGATCCCGAACCTCATATATTGACAGAAACAAAGAAAAATAGGTGTGTAGTGTGTTACGCGAAAATGAAGGAAGAGTTTGGTAGAAAAGAAGCCCAAAACAAGTCGTCTAGTTCCAAATACCAGTGTAATATTTGTAAACATAATTATTGCATATCTTGTTTTTTTGAACAATATAAGGTTACCCCTATAAACTGAAATGTATGAAAACTGTCTATTGTTTGAGAAATATAATCATTTTTTTTACAATTGTGTCATATTTTTAAGTTTCACAAATTTACAATGTAGTATATTCCATATAAATGTAGCTATACCTAACCCGCACCTAGCAATGTTCTTGTTGGACCGCACTCTTTCTATTCCTATTTAGATTTTATTGCTAAGAGGCATCACGTTAATCTCATGCGGTTCCAACAACATCTAAGCTGTGTGGCATTACGTTGGTACCTTGCGGTCCCTGAAGTGTGTGGTAGCGAGGCATCGCTTAGATGCCCCCCGGGGCTCAACGTGTTAATATACTTTATACATCGAACCTCCTGGGATTTACATGCTTTATAATTATTGTTACCTGAACATAGTGAGCAGACTGGTATTGACTGATAATTATTAGCAACATGATTATATCCATAACATTTTAAGCATTACCTCTAGACCATCGTTTGCTGACCTTTTCATTAGCTAGAAGACACTAGTGAGTTAGAGGATCAGTCCCTACAATTAGCTTCTGTTGTAATGTGCGGAATGCGCAAAAGCATCCTTCATTACATTTTCTAACATTTAGAAAAATTTTAATAATCAAACATTTTATTCTCCCATGCTCTGGTACTATAACGAACTATTCCTAGGCAGATTTGAAATTGTCAGTAGCTTATGCTTACGCATCAGTATATTAAATGGCGCACGCTCGATAATATTCAAATTAAATTAAATAAATAAATCAAACTAACTGAAAAATGAAGTTGAGTCGAGTATTTATAATAAAGTCGGTTAGTCACATGAAACGTAGAACTATCAACACCAATACAGATCCTTTATTTAATTTAATATTTCCTTAATAAAAGAGAACTACTTTTTGGTCGGAGCTACGTGATTGCCGGTCCGGGACATATCGAACAATACGCCGTGCTAGACTAAATTCTCTCTCTTTCACTCAAGCCGACCTTTAAGATGGATGTAATTGAAATTTTGTTAGACCCTAAAGGGGATATTAAAATGGAGGAACCTTATAGATGTATAAGGTAGTAGTTAAATAATTATATATCGTTAAATACCATCTATTGTTTAAAAATATTATTTTAGGTTTTTTTTTCCATATAAGAACAAATTTCTTTTCAACGTCGAAACATCTCAATGCAACACCTTTAATAGATTTCTTTTCAATGTCGAAGTATCTCGATGTTACACTTTTGGTACACTTTTGGTTTAAGCAAGATTATCTATGTTTTTGTGTACATTTTCTTAAGAATAACTTTTTCAATAAGAATACTGCGTTTGTCTTCATCATGACATGTTTCCCCGCAACATGTATTTAAGATTTTCTATCAAGTAAACGAAAACCTGGGCGAAGAAATTATTTATTTTATTCGAGCATAGCAGGTCTCTACGATTTCATAACCTTCAAGGTGGAATGGTACCACATGTGACATCTCGCTAGAGAAGCAAAATGGAGATCCTCAACTATTTAACTACACAACGATTATAATCTATTATCATCGGAGAACAGGGGTGTACTTAGGAATTTCTCACATCAGGATATTATAACAAAAGATAAGTACCTTTGATTATTACATGTAAAAGGGATTATTTTCACATATCCATTGCTATACATTAATTCATTACTTATATCTTAAATTCACTGTTACAAATATTTCATTGTAGTATTGATTCCTTGTTGTCAACCCTTAACGTAATCGTAGTTATTTGATAACTTGATATTATCTGAATTTTACCAGTATCACAAATTCGCTTTGTCAAAGTACTTTTGTTTTGGATGTGTTTCAATGGTTAGACATGTCGGTAATTATATGCACATAATACGCGTCGTGTAATCTGAAATTTCTTAGATTTGACTCGTCAAGTGGTATCACTTATTATTTAATAAAAGGAATTAGGATGTTCGGGGCGCGGTGAAATGTGTATTATCTTTTTGTGGTTATATAACTTGGGGTGTCCCATTTCTGAGTATTTGGCATTACGCAGCGGGGAGGCTATATACTGGTAGGCTCAAATAAATATCAAGTTCGAGTTAAATACCATATCTTTTATTAGTTAAATTTTATTATCTTATCGTTGTAATATATTTTGTGTCTCCATTTTAGTATATCTAATGATGTGAACTTTGTGTTCCATTTTAATATATCTAGTGCTGTAAATATTTTGTTTGTCGAATCGTTTGCGAGATACCTTTGTAATATATTTCGGTTTATATCTCATAAATGCTCATATTTTGTTGTAATATATGATTTTTAGTATTGAGGTAACGTTACGAGACGTATCTTTTGTAATATATTTTTTGTCTCGTAAACGCCTCAAATTTATCTTGCTGTTGAGCATCTTGTAATATAGTAATTTTGTCATCTTATAATATATGCTTTTGTTCAATATTTGAGATAATTTACAAGTCATCTCTTTTGCGATATATTTAATTTGGCTCTCATAAAAGTTTCAAGCTTATCTAGAACTTCGGTTGTTGTAATATAGTATCCTGTACATATTTCTGTTTGATATTTTGCTACACAGTATGCTGTAATAGCTCATTCCTTTTTGTAATATAATATTTTGTAATATAGCCTATTGTATATATGTAATATCTGTCTTTTGATTATCTTCATCTTTATTTTTCCTTGATTATACTCAGTAATCATGGCGCCCAAGCCTTGAACTCACTACCCGATTTGCTCTTCATATCTTTACTGTGATAGCCAGGTTAAACCAGTGATGCTAACCACGTCGCTCGTAGGGTGGCCCACATGTTGAACAACTTGGGCAATATTTTAACACCGAATAAAACCTTACAAAACAACGCCACACTGTATTGCTTATTTTCAATTTTCTTTTCAATTCTAATATGTATCATCTCTCACTGTTTATTCTGTTTTGTTTCATAATTTTATTAACTATATCTGTGTCCTCAATATCCTGATTATGAATATTCATTATTTTTAGTTTCGGGTTTTTTCAGTGTACTTCTACATTATATTTATCTCCAATTTTTTCAGACATTTTTGTCTTCAATAAATTTATTTTAGCCTTATTTTCACAACCAAATACAACTGCACCCATAAACACTTGTTTAAGCTGAGAGATGTTATTTCGCTTCTAATTAAGTTGCTAGCTTGATCACTAATGGTTTAACCACTAGTACAGGTTCTGACTTTTGTTTGCATAGTTACGACTGGTGGTGTTATTACTTTCCTCGTTTTTAATCCTAGACATGTTGTCCTTCATTAGCGCCACATCTTTTTGGATTTCCTCAACCATGTTTAGCAAGTCAGGTAGCTTCCTGATAAAATTGTCACAGACAGTACATATAAGTCGTAATGATGCATGTGAAAATTAATTCTTATCACACTACTGGTTTTTTACATTGAAAAATTGTACACACACTCATAACTGTTATTACAACTTTATTTTATTATAATTGTGCATTGAATTAGTTCACAATCACTATTAATAATTAGTAATGGTAGGTATTAAGTAGTTCATATTTTGTTCTTATTTATAATAATAATAAAAATAATAATAATAATAATACATTTATTAACCCAAGAGATCATAGTATACGATATAGGGTAAGTCTAATGAACACTTGTTCAGTTGACTTAAAATTAAAAGAAAAAAGATTACAGTAAAATAATTAGTTAAAAAAACATGAAAAAGATATTCGTTGACAGAGTAAAAAGCATTGGATAATAGCAGTTGCTGATATAAGAAGTAAATTTGTTTAAACTAACATTTTTAACACTCGCTGGTAGTTTTTTATATAATTTGGCACCAATATAGTATGGACTTGACTTATATAGTTGTAATCTGTGTATATCATATTGCAAATTTTCACCATGTCTGGTATTATATTTGTGATAGTTATTTTGTAAGTTAAAACTGGATATATTCTGTTTCACAAATTTTAGAATTTCAAATATATATACAGGGTGATTCACGTAGGCCATTCATTAGAAGTTTTTCAACTTGCAGTTAGATTAGAAACTTGAAATTTGGTATGCAGCCATAATCGATCATGCCCGTTCTATCTAAAATATTTTCAGTCCTCCAACTGTACAGTGCGCCAAAAATTGGTACCAACTTTCTTATTTTAAATGGAAACCTATATTTTTCTTTACATGGTTCGATTGGTTCTCTAATTCTGAGTTTAGAGAACCTAAGTTATGTTAACTTATCTATTACAATTTTTGACATATGTCTAATTTTCTGAAAAAAATTGCCACTGTAGTAGTTTACGAACAAATTTGTATCTGGCAAACCTTTCAAAATTATGAAACCAAATTTGTGAAACAGTTAGCTGGAAGTCCAGGCTAACTTTTGATGTCCCATCGGTGGTCCCATTATGTACCATATGGGCGCAGTCGATTTTCAAATGTCGCAATCAAAAATGTCAACAAGTCAATTTTTTCAAATGGCACCTACTATTTTTTTTCACACCATTCGAAAGAAAATTGAATTTTAGGGTGAGTTACTTCAGCATTCCCTATACCTAACTTCACCCCATATCGAGTTATTCAATAAAAATCAAGAAATACCTTATCTTGCCGAGAGACTCCTTACTTCATCAAGTATGCCATGGAAACAAAAGACAGTTGTAATAATTTTTAAAGAAAAATATGGATTCTTAATTAATTACACACAACACCAACAAATTATTATTAACGAACAAGAACAATGTTGACGAAATTCTGTTAGTGAAAACGGTGCACACATTGAGCATTTGTATTCAAATAATTATTTTGTTAATCTGTTTATTTGTTGTTATTTTGTTGTTATTATTTATTATTGCAATACGATTTTTGAATAAAAATTAAAATGAAATGATTGTTTCCAAAGCCTACTACCCTTGAGAAAAAAAAAACAATATTTTTTTCAAAAAATGCCAATAACTCAAAAACGACTGTAGATAGACATACACAATGTTAATAAAAGTGGCCCTAAAATTCAATTTTGCATTGATTTCTGGCGTCAGAAATGGTAGGCGCAAAGATGTGCTACACAATCTGTTGAAAGTAGAATAATAGAATATTTGAACAAAAATATGGTGGTCACATTGAACATTTACGTCAGAATTTCGTCAACATTGTTCTTGTGCGTTAATAATAATTTGTTGGTGTTGAGTGTAATTAAATAAGAATCCATATATTTTTTTTAAAATTATTACAACTGTCTTTTGTTTCCACGGCATACTTGATGAAGTGAGGAATCTCTCGGCAAGATAAGGTATTTCTTGATTTTTATTGAATAACTCGATATGGGGTGAAGTTAGGTATAGGGAATGCTTAAGTAACTCACTCTAAAATTCAATTTTCTTTCGAATGGTGTAAAAAAAAATAGTAGGTGCCATTTGAAAAAATTGACTTTTTGACAGTTTTTGCGACATTTGAAAATCGACTGCGCCCATATGGTACAAAATGGGACCACCGATGGGACATTAAAAGTTAGCCTCAACTTCCAGCTAACTGCGTCACAAATTTGGTTTCATAATTTTGAAAGGTTTGCGAGATACAAATTTGTTCGTAAACTACTACAGCGGCAATCTTTTTCAAAAAATTGGACATATGTCAAAAATTGTAATAGATAAGTTAACATAACTTAGGTTCTCTAAACTCAGAATTAGAAGACCAATCGAACCATGTAAAGAAAAAAATAGGTTTCCATTTAAAATAAGAAAGTTGGTACCAATTTTTGGCGCACCCTGTACAGTTGAAGGACTGAAAATATTTTAGATAGAACGGGCATGATCGATTATGGCTGCATTCCAAATTTCAAGTTTTTAATCCAACTGCAAGTTGAAAAACTTCTAATGAATGGCCTACGTGAATCACCCTGTATATACAAGGGAAAGTGAGTATTTGTTCTCCGATAAAAATTTGTTTACTTGACTCTCGATATATCAACCCAAACATACAGCGAATCGCTCTTTTTTGCATTAAGAAAACTCTATTTGTTGCTGATGAGCAACCATATGCGATAATTCCATATCTCATAACAGATTCGAAATTAGAGTAATAAAAGGTCTTTGTGATAATTTTATTAGTATATGGTGGAAAGCCTTTTTAATGCAAAACAAGTACTTGCACATTTATTGCATACATAATTTACATGGTCTCGCCATGTTAGTGATAAATCTATGTGTAGTCCAAGTAGTTTAAAACTTGTTTTTTGTTCAATAGATTTACCGTTCAATTTAATTAGGGGGCTGCTCGTATAATTGGCAGTAAGTGGGTGAAACTGTAGGATATGTGTTTTTTCTTGGTTTATATTTAAATTAATACTACTAAGATAGTTAAATAAAGCTAGTAAGTTGCTATTTAGGTTTACATCATCCTGTTCTTTATTGTATACAATCAGCGTCATATCGTCTGCAAACTCGCAATGAGATATAGACAGATATTCATCTATATCGTTGCAATATGATAAAAATAACAATGGACCCAAAACACTTCCCTGAGGAACCCCAACGTCTACTGCAAGCTCATCCGAATTTTGATCAAGATAGTTAACAAACTGCTTTCGATTAGTTAGATATGATCTTAGTAAATCGTTGCATTTACCACGCAGGCCATAGAGTTCCATTTTCTTCAACAGAACTTCATGGTCTACACAATCAAAGGCTTTTGATAAATCTACAAAAAGAGCCACCACCTTGTTATTTTTGTCCAGTTGTCTATAAATGATATCCAAGATATTCAGTAAGGCTGAAATTGTCGATTCTTTATGCCTAAATCCATGTTGAGTGTTTGCTAAGAGATTATTGGTTTTTAAAAATTTTGTAATTCTTTTAGCTAGAATTTTTTCAATCACCTTAGAAAACCTTTATTATATATTTATTATTCTTATTATATTTTCGGCTCAGTGGGGTAGTGCTAAGGTATTTGGCTTGCAACCAGGGAGTACCGGGTTCGAATTCTGGCCAGGGTATGGATATTTAGTGGCATCTTTAATTGTTACCGAGACCATAGCAGTAGACTAGATCTGTTAATGTCTATGTATATACATTCTGGTTGAGTGGTGGAATAGTAATAGCCAAACTGTGCCAGAATGTTAATATAAATAAAGCCATTAAACAAAAAATACACATAAAATGTGAAGAAATATCATTGTGACAAGCAGTAACTCTGGTAATGGCAATAGAAAGTGGAAAAGGGCACTTTTATTTTTAACTATATTAGTGGGGTCAATCTGGCACGCAAAATCATCGGTGTGATGTTTTTTTTAAACTTTTTTTTTGTGATATTATAAAGTCGGACCTCTCGAAACTTGTTGTGACTAGTGTGGGCGACTCACAGATGGTGGAGAAGGGGGAAATTTACATGTAAAGATACGGGAAATCAGTTTTTCGGACATAACTCGTTTAGTTTGATTCGTGTTGAAAAATTGTATGGGGTAAAAATAAAGGGCTCACAAATGTGCATAAACTGAATTTTGATTCGAAGAAATCAGTCCAACGGTTCTTGAGATATTGCAATTTGTAGGTCCGGTTTTGTATACGAATTTTTCACTGCAGCGAGAACGTACTGAGAGCCATTTTCGCGTTTTTTGCGGGAGTGATTTGCTACTTTTTCCCCAATGGATAGTCGGCTACAAAGTACTATGTCCAAATTTCAAGTCGCTAAGTCGATTAGGAGAGGTAGGGGAGGGGAAAACGAAAATAAAATTAAAACTGCTGTAACTTCCACAATTTTGGTCACATATCGTCCAGCAAATGCGACATTATGTATTAATGTTCCTACTTCAACGTTTTATCATTTGTTTATAATTTTAGGTGTAAATAAACAAATGCTTGTGGAAAAACCGTTTTTTTTCTTTTTTTAGAAAAAGTCATTTTTCACCAGGAAAAAAAGGGGTAGGGGAAGAAATTTTTTCGCCATCAGATGCGGAATTTTTTTCTCTTTGATTTGAGCCTAGCCAGGTTGTGATTGGATCATTAGAAGGGGAGAGCGAGGAGCGCAAAATTTTTAACCCATAGAAGGGTAAGGGAAAGAGTTGGGGACTTCGGGCCGGAATCATTTTCAAGGGCAATCAATTCTCTTTCAGAACTTTTTTACCACGAAGCTCTAACTGCATTAGGGAGCCTGCACGGGCGCGTGTTATATTTATAAAAACGTAGTCCTGACATTCTATTATTTATTTGCCTGTAATATATCTGCCTAGTCTCAGTTGATTCGTCATGTCCCACACTATTATATACATATTATTATATTTTATAAATGTATCACGTGCGCGTGCAGGCCCTAAAGCAGTTAGAACTTCGTGGTAAAAAAGTTCTGAAAGAGAATTGATTGACCCAGACCCTTTCCCTTGTCATTCTATGGGGTAAAAACTTTGCGCTCCCCTCCCGCCCCTTCTTACATAGCATCATTTTCCGCTTGTAGGTTCAATAGAGGAAGCGTAATAAATTTTTAATAGATATATCCTGTATCTAGCAGAGATTTTGTGAAATTTGTCATGGTTTTTATTTCTTTCAAACTGAAAATATTGGAAATGAAAAATAAAATACAAGGATAAAAGGATTTATAAAAAACTACAGTAACCTAACCACAATCGTTCGAAATAAACACAGTATTCAACACAAATGAGATTTTTATAGTCGTGAGAATACAGATTACTTACTTAAACAGAACTAAGCAAATGGTGAATGTCTCTTTTGACAATAACTAATTATTTTTCAACTAACACTGGCAGCGTGCTGCCAGAGTGAACAAATAATATTAAGTAGGTATATTTACTTATATCCAAAATCAAATATCTTGGCATTTACTTCATTACGCATTTAAATTAGTACAAAATTTAAACATATCAAAATTATGATACTAATAAACCTGGGGTTCTTATTTAATTTAATTCATTACGCTGGAATGTGTACCTACAAGCTAAAACGAAGAGAAGCCTGTACTTAGATTACAAGTGGAAATTGAAAAATTAAAAATCCAATATTGGATCTAAAGGAAAACATTGTATAGATATAGATGGCAGGGAAATATACCTTAATATTATCAAAATTTGAGAAAAATGTCATTTAATAGTCAACTTAATTATTGTTTCTGGCCATAGAGTTTTTTTAATCATACATGTTTGTGCTTTAAATACCAAGAATAACTAACCTTTATCTCATTTTGCCTAGATTTAGAACCTTCTTTTCGAAATAATCCTTCTGTTTTTACTTTAGTGAATATAAAAGAGCACAAATTGTAAAGCTGCTTTGGAATAACTAACTGTTGGCCATTTTTCAGTGTTACGGTCTCCTTTTCAAGATGTTGCAATGGAACTTTAAAAAATCTTTTATATTTTCCAACCTTTAAAACAACAATAATTATTGAATTAAGTTTTTTATCAATGATTCGTTTAAAACCTAACCTGTACAATCGGTCTAGGATTTTTATCCCTATATTTTATGCCATATTTCCTTAGGTGCTGAATCGCAATATTCTTAATTTCTCCTCTTTTATTTACATCATTTATAAACATTTTAAAATAAAGAACTAGTAGGTACGTACAAAAAAAACAACATTCAAAACAAAACCATAATATTGAATATTCAAGCGATTCAACTGTTGTTGTCTCACTTGTCGCGGCCGGTTACAACCAATCACAAGGCAAGCCAAGAAATATTTTAGTTCTGTTTTGGCGAGTACGTTTTCTGTATGCGATATTTTCATATGTATTTATTTTCTTGACTATACATAGTAAATTAACTTAATTTGTAGGATTTTGATATTTTCGATCAGTTCAAATTAAAAATACTTGATTTTTTTACATTTTGGTCTATTCACCTTCCGTCAGAATATTATTACATGTCTGACTAATCAAAGAATTCAACAATAATCATTTTCTTTGGCGATGGTTAATGAGCCAAACCTTAGAGTAGGAAAGATATATATTGTAAGGAGTCGTAACGCTACTGCCAATGGTGAAGCCACATGACACCAGAGAGCAAGCGAAAGTGGCGGAACATATGTACAATATGTATGTGTCAAGTTTATCACATCAAAGGAATAAAACGATACAAAACTGGTGTTTTTCCAAAAACAGCTTCATAATAATACAATTAATATTCACTACCATAAATATATTTACTCATATCTTACATACCAGAATTTATTCTACATTTTATATAATATAACACCATAATCGATATATCTACGCCCATGGAAAAAGTGTCATTTCGGATGCACTGTTCTATATTCAATGAAGAAAAGATGAATGAAAATTTCAATCAAATAACGTGCAAATTGCATACCAGAAAATGACATACTATGCTTCTCATTATCATTGCATGCACACGGATATAATTAAGTAAATAATAGGCCTACAGTTAATTTAACTAGGTAAAGTGAAAACTGCATATACTTTAACCTGAAAAGCGTCACTCCTTTCAATTTTTTCCCGCTGTGATTTTTACAGTAGTTTATAGAATATGATACCATCATGTAGGTACATTACATAAATTAGCACTAAATCACTTCTATTGAAAATTTTCATTTTGCTCTCTACCGTTTGTGTGCCACCACCGCAATGGCGTCTTAGGCACAACTTGTTAGCGTGGCGATTATGCGCTGTTACGAGTCCTCACCATCTATCTTTCCTAGTCTAAGAGCCAAACCGTAAAGAAATAGGTAAAATGATTTTAATTTAAATTGACCAAAAAAATTGCATCACATCACATCAATGATTAGGGAATTAACAAGATAAAACAGGCAGAGAAGACGAAATAGTCAAAGATCGTTGTTAACTCCAAATTAAAGGGATACGACATCCAGCGAAAACGGTGTCAGGATTTGTCGGGTATGCATTAAATGGTGTTGATCAAGATTACTAGAAGACAAGTTGTCCCATAAGAATTAGCAAGTGTTACGTCAAAGATTAAGGAATTTCTCTTAATTTTTGCTATCAGCATCCCCGACAACTTACAATGTGGAGAAACAAAGAGCATTTATGCCTTTTTCATATTTTCCGATAACATGTATAGTTAATATGGCTCTTCCACGATCAATTTTTGATCTAAAATCATGCCGAGATATCTTCATTTGAAA
This sequence comes from Stenurella melanura, assembly GCA_963583905.1. NCBI lineage: Eukaryota > Metazoa > Arthropoda > Insecta > Coleoptera > Cerambycidae > Stenurella > Stenurella melanura. Next base: position 93,522,705 of record OY757310.1, on the reverse strand, counting down.
ATGGATATTATGATTTCTTAAATTTAAGGATTCAATTAGGAAATTAAGTGTTATTTGCATACAAAAGTTGGATCATTGATTAAGTAGAAATCAATGGTTGGATGATGCAATGGATATATGATTTCAGCCATCTGTGTTCAAATTGCCTAAAATATTTCTTTTGATAAAACATGCTCGTCTATTTTTTCCTGATATCGTCTCCCTAAAAATATATATTTCACATACATTATTTGTTGAGAACATGGTGGATTATTTTCACTCATCCTGATAAAATTAAACAATTTATAATTGTATGTAGATATATTCCATTCGAACGATTGTCCGTTTGAAATTTTTTAGTCTTTATAGATCTTGCTCTTCAGCATACTTCATTGAAATATCAAATGTTTAACAGTACAAAATTTCTATCCTACTTTTAGATGCTTTCCATATTCGGAATTTAAAATATTTTTTCTCAGAACCTCAAATAAATATCTATTGTCTTCTATTGAAATGACTAAACTATGTGTATTAACTCTCCTTTATTATTTAAACTTTTTTAATGTTTTCTTCAGTTTGATGCCTTCTTAATTTGGACACCATGTTCTTAATCATAGTACATATCATGTAACCAACTGTAAGAGATTGAATCCAAAGAGAATCTAATAAGCCTCATTGATCGGATCCATCAGCTTGTAGTGAAAATATATTCTCCATAATACCTCATCTTTCAAATATTCTTATAGAATTTTTTATCTTGCAGAACTGGTGTCTTCTATATTGTGTATCGTTTTCACACCGGAGGATCGGAGAATTTTAGATTATTATTTGTTTTGAGGCTAACATAAATGCCAAGTTCTTAGATATGTCTATTTCAACTATGTGGACATAGAGATTCTAGTATTATTTTTTTCCAAGGCGCAAGATTCGTTAAGTTTTTGCATAATAATTCTTCAAATTTCACAGTTGAAATTGGGAAATTTTGTTGAGATTTAAAATTTTTCCTTCACCCTAAGGGTCATGCCTGTAAGTGATTGGCCAGTTCTCTTGGCATGGATAATGTTCTATTCCTATTTCTTAGCACCGGAGTCAACATTTAAAATAGATAAAAAAAGTTCTTTTCTGACCTCAGAAATTTTGCACCAATGAAAGAAATAGAAATGGAAACCCAACCATTTTCAACAGAGTTAAACATTTATTAATAAGCTGTGTCGGTCTATCATATAAAGGTACTAAATATTACTAGAATCACCCGAAATTTATATGTATAACAATTCGTTATTATTTCCTATTATATTCATTTATATGCAGTTTATGCTGCCGTGATTGGCAAAAACCCAGTATCTACAGAAAATTAAAAATGGAGAAAAACAGCTTTTTCTTTTTTTTGCAGCTGTAGTGTAGGTGAACCTAGTATCGTTTGGTCTGAAGGACACAACAAGGATTTTATATAATTTAGGCCGGAGTCGTGTCGCTGCTACGATACTGATCAACTCTACTCACAAGGGGGATTCAAGATACACTTCAGACTCCCCAAGACGAAAATAGACAAAATTATACTTACTGTGATTGCTACAGTCTGCTCTCTCTGTCGGGCGGTGCACTTTTAATGAATATATCTTATAATTATTAGCACTATCTCAGAAACACTTCTTAATAATTAAGACTGTCGATGGATTCTATGTGTATTTGGACAAGTACACAGACTTGGCAGGATCAAAGGTGACCCACCGAAAGTAATTGTTCGACTCAAGCCACAGAATCGCACGTCGGTCACAAATCTTATAATTAGTGGATCAATAAGAAATCGAATTCAAAATATATTTTCATTTATTGAAATAATTCATAAAATGTAAAAAATATAAATATTCAATACTTAGCTAATGTGTATAAGGCAAACACCAAAGAGCATCACCACGCGGCAAGCCGTTACCTCCCGTAGGAGTGTAACTCTTCCAGCGTCGCGAGACCTATGACAATTGACTGTACAAAAAGATTCAGACTCCCAATTAGTATATTTGTAAAATGTATGTGGAACTTTTTGAAAATTATTCACTTTGAATTTTGCACTAAAATTATCGAAATGATCGTCAGGATGCTTAAAGAAGCTATCTATGAGTTCGATGGTTTTCCTGCTTTTATAAACGTACTAACAGCATCGAACCCAAATATACTCGTCGACTCGCCTTCGAGCGATTAGTATGGCGCTGTCCATCTGAGCCGGGACAAAAAGTAACTTGGGTTCATCGGAACCGACCCTCCGACTTTGAATTCTTTGGCTATTTTCTGTATGTTTTAGGGGTTTTGTATAAGGATTATGCTCCAATCCTTTGAGGAATATTAAATGAGGATTTTGGTTTTTATAGGAATTCATCCATCCCATTGATTTTTTCCTAAATTTTGACGTTTAAAATAGCTACTCGCTACATCTTGACTGAGGATTTCGACCTGGGAACCACCTAATTTGTGGTACTTTCGAAAAATTCATCTCGAGGAACGGTTTTCTGCTTTATTTACGTCTCGTTATTGTATTTTTACAAAAATAAATTTTTGAGATTTTCAAAAAATTAAATTCGTTGTACTTCCGAAAAATTTGTTGTGCGGAGCAGTTTTCCGTCTTATGCGATTTTATTCGTTGTACTTTCGAAAAACCAAATTCGTAGTACTTTCGAAAAGTCAAATTCGTTGTACTTTCGAAAAATCTGTTGGACGGAGCAGTTTTCCGCCCTGTGATTTTATTCGTTGCACTTTCGAAAAACCAAATTCGTGGTACTTTCGAAAAGTACGTCAGGTGGAGCGGTTTTCCGCTCCGTGCAATTTGAAATTTTTGGAGTACTTTTGAAAATTCGAACAACGGAGCCCAAAGGCAATTGACCGTCGTCCTCGAGATAAAAAAATTTTCAGTCAATATTTTGGTCATTTTTAGTGAAATAATTTTTTACGTAGATTTCGATTTAATATGGTGCCAAAGGTGTTTAAAAGTCTTTTTACTGGTTTAAATATTATTGTTTCATAGGATTTTTGTCTGAATTTACTTTTATAGTAAATTGGATATTTTTTCAAATGGATCGTTTTACTTGGTTCAATAACAGTAGCAACTTATACGGTTTTGGCACAATTTTTATGTCAGAAATAGTTGTTTTTTGCTGAATAAATAATTATTTCTTCAAAAAGTAAAAAAAAATTATAATAAAGGGTGCTATTTGTATGTCAGATACTAAGCATAGACCTATATTTTCGTTGGATACGGTACAATAAGGGTCTTCATATCTATGGTTTTGGTAGTACATACGGCATTTTAATTAAAAGTTCTATAAATAGAAAACTGAATTTTAAGCCAGTATATGCTAAAATCTCATTATTGAAATTTTTTGTAGATACTGCGTTTCCGCTAAGCATGACAGGATGGTTCCTCAGGTATATTTAATTAATTCTACAATGGGTCTCTTTTATTTTTTAATTAACGTATCGCAGTCTTTTGTTTTGATGTTTTTATTAACTACCATAACAAAAATATGTAATAATTAATCAGTGACAGTGGTTGCTGTGACCAGAACAGCAATGGCCATTTGAATAATTTTTTCCGTTAACCGAAGAAAGGGGCATGGATATCGCTAATCGTTTATTTATTTTACTCAAAATCTCATATGGAAATATTTCATCCTCATCATCAACTGGCGAAGATTCATCTAGTTCATAACTGAAAAAAAAGAAAACATACTATAGCAATATTCTATCTTAACATATATTGTGTGGATGAAAGTTTCTAGATCTCTGTAGAACATTTGATTCTTAAGATTATTCGATCACTAGCAGATCTATAATCAAGGACTATTAATTTATTCTTTAAAGCTCCAGAATTCTACTTCATTCTGACTGATGCTATTGTTTCCAAAAAAGATTATAAATAAATTATTCAAACAGGAACAATCATAAAACATTTGTTTTAAAATTACCTTTGAAGAAATAATATATAAGGCAGCAAAATGGTACTAAATATTTGTCTAAACTAATTTATTTTCACTGGAGGATTATTAAATATTTTTTAGCCACCTTTATTACTACCACCTTAGTTATTAAAAACATTTACTTACCTCATGGCTTTAAAAAATTTTGAATATTGGTTATTCTTAAGAATTGTTAACACAATCTTCCTCATATTATTCTTAAAGGCTATTAATTCTAATATTTGCATCATAAATTTTCCTAATCCTTTCCTTTGTACAGTACTTTCTAGTTGTAGTTCATAGCTAAAATTATATATAAATATTATGTTCGTTATACCATATACAGGAAGTCAACCAATTAGCCATCTATTGTTAGAATCTAAACTAAAAAGGATAGATTTATGATTATATAGTCATAGGTGTGGGATTTCTTTTTGTTTAATGTGGTCCTCTCACCCACTCATTACTCATCGTGTTCTAATATAAGAAAACATCACATAAAATTTTAAGTGGTTAGCTTAACCCCTTCCTGTGCCTCCAAAGGGGTGAATTTTCCCATGTATTTCTTATGGGCAAAAGAAATTTTTTCGTAAATTTGCGATAGAATCGTTAAAACATTGTGAATAAAAATCGTTCACAAGTCTCCTCTTCAGAATTGTCCAAAAAATACGAATTAATCATTCTTTTTTTAATTTAATCACCATAAGACTATCTCATAGAGCCCCTTATGGGGTAGGGCATAATTTTAATGTTTATTAAGGTTAAAAATATTTGATTTTTTTTTTTTGCACAAATAGTTATTATTAATTAGTCACATTATATATACCGGGTGACACAGGAAACATGTAACACCCCGTAGCATGTTTATTTAAAAAGATATTATTTTGAAATTTTTAAGTACAAAAAATTTATGTCCACCACTTCCGGTTTCACAGGAAGTGACATCTACTCTGTTATTTTAAATGGCACCCTGTATATTTTTTTTACCTATCTGATTCGTCCCTAGATTCTCTTTTCAACCATGTATCGGAACATGGCATTTATTTTTAAAATGACAGTTAATATAAATTTTAGTTTGTTAAGTCTAGGTGGCCCTGATATGAACCTTGGCAGATATTGATGCGTAATGTGCCGTGATATAGAAAGACCTCTGGCATGCAACTTTGTGCCTCATATTTTTTTGGGAATAACCAGTAGCTGAACAGACTAATAAGATCTAACTTATTTAAAAAAAATATCTTTAAACAACCCACGATATCTTAAAAACCAAGAAATTTTTTTTTACTTCACCTAGTTAAAAAATACTTATTTATCTTTTATTTTCGTCCAATACAATTGCTGTGTCTATCATATTTTGCTTTCTTCATTAAAATTAGTATCGAATGATATTGCATAGTAATGAATATTGTACTGCAACAAAAATATTTACTAAGCAGGCGGTGGAAACAAAATAAAAGTAGGTAAAACGATTTTTTTTAATAAATAAGAAACATCAGTAAAACACATTTGAACAAAATTGATGAAAAACCATTACATTATGTAATACATTTTTACAACGAATGAATAAAATTAAAATAAAATATTTACTGAAGTACTACATACAAAAAACATTTTTTTTACTACAGATGTTTAAAATGTTGTCCGTTATTATCTCTGCACAATCGTGTTTTTGTGACGGTAGCCCTAAGCACGTTATCTAATTGTAATTCAGTAGTCCCATCGATTGCTCTTCTGACTCTCATTTCCATGTCTTCTCTGTTTGTTGGTGGAGTTCTATAAACGTTTTCCTTGGGGTGGCCCCATACAAAAAAATCAAGCGGCGTAAGGTCTGGTGACCTTGCAGGCCATCGAACGGGCCCATTTGTTCCCATCCAGTTTTCTCCAAACCTTTCATTTAAATAATTCACCACAACTCTGCTGTTATGTGGTGGAGCCCCATCCTGTTGAAAAATTATTGGGTTAAAATCAGGTGGTAGTTCTTCCAAAAAATCTTGTATCTGGTTTTGCAAAAATCCCAAATATCTTTCTCCATTTAATGGAGCATCAAAAATTATTGGCCCAATAATTCTTCTGCCAATTACTCCTAACCATACATTAAAACTAAATCGCTCCTGATATACACTTTCTCTCATATTTCTGGGATTTTCTTGTGCCTAATAACGGGTGTTGTTACGATTAAATAATCCCAAATTAGTGAACCTGGACTCGTCGGAAAATAAAATTTGTTCATGAAAATTATTATCCAAATTGTGTCTGTTCAGAAACCAATTGCAATAGTTCAATCTTCTTTGAAAATCATTTTCGTATAATTGCTGGTGTATTTGGTACTTGTATGATTTAAATTTATGTTTTCTCGAAACGCGTTGAGCTGATTCCCGATTTACACCGGTTTGGTCCTCAATCTGTCTTATCGAAATCATGGGATCTACCTCGACAATTGCAAGTACATTGATTCCTGATACTTCATCGATAATGAAATTATTTTCCGGTACTTCTGGTTCACTTCTGAATTGCTGTTCAACTCTTACAAAATAGTTGTTTGGTGGATGAATTCTTTTGGGAAATCTTTCTTCATATAAGTCAGCAGCCGGCCTGCTATTTTTTTTACATTCGCCATAGATTAGTAGCATACCTATTTTTTCATTTCGTGAATACATGGCAAAATAGAGTTAAAAACGTGATAACTTAGGTATAATTTAATGAAAAATACTTAAATTGCTGCCAAGTAAACAATTCTTAATTGTCAAATGAAAATGACGCGTCATTTTATCTTCATTTATTTCCACCGCCTGCTTAGTAAATATTTTTGTTGTACAATATTCATTACTATGCAATAACATTCGATACTAATTTTAATGAAGAAAGCAAAATATGATAGGCACAGCAATTGTATTGGACAAAAATAAAAGATAAATAAGTATTTTTTAACTAGGTGAAGTAAAAAAATGGGGTTCCTATCTTGGTTCTTAAGATATCGTGGGTTGTTTAAAGATATTTTTTTAAAATAAGTTAGATCTTATTAGTCTGTTCAGCTACTGGTTATTCCCAAAAAAATATAAGGCACAAAGTTGCATGCCAGAGGTCTTTCGATATCACAGCAAACTACGCATCAATATCTGCCAAGGTTCATATCAGGGCCACCTAGACTTAACAAACTAAAATTGATATTAACTGTCATTTTAAAAACAAATGCCATGTTCCGATACATGGTTGAAAAGAGAATCTAGGGACGAATCAGATAGGTAAAAAAAATATACAGGGTGCCATTTAAAATAACAGAGTAGATGTCACTTCCGGTGAAACCGGAACTGGTGGACAAAAATTTTTTGTATTTAAAAAAGGACAATCACGCATTATATAAATGTACCAAATTTCAAAATAATATCTTTTTAAATAAACATGCTACGGGGTGTTACATGTGTCACCCGGTATATCGTTTTAATATTTTAATGTTATTCAAATTGTCTAAACAATCATAATTTATTTAAACAATTATATTTTGCTATTAATTTGTAACATTTCCATTTTTTTTTAAATTAAAGTCAAAAGAGATTACTGCATATTTTGATGTGTATTACTACTTATTTTCCATTCTTATTGCAGAAATTATTTTAATTTAATTATTTGTTTCAAATTTATAGCAAAATGTAATTGTTTAAACCATTTGAAGAATATTAAAATATTAACACAAATTGGAATGCGATTAACCTAAAATAATTTGTACAAAAAGATTTGCAAATAAATAATAATAATAAACGTCAAAAATATGTGATACTCTACTTTTGTCCTTATGGGTTCATTTAGGGGCCCAATAGTTCTTATGAGCATTTAATTTAAACAATAATTATTAATTCGTATTCTTTAGACAATTGTAAAATTAAAATAAGGTGGAAATATTATAAATTTATTATAAAATACAATTGTCTGAATAAATTATAATTATTTAAACAATTTTAAAAACATTAAAATATAAACACAATCTAGAATGTGACTAATTAATAACAATTTATGCAAAAACAATCTCAAATAAACAATAATAAACATCAAAAATACGTGATATGCTACTTTTGACCTCATGGGGTTACTGTGGGTCCTATAAAAGGGTATTGTGTGGGTTCAATTAAAAAAATAATTATTAATTCGTATTATTTGGTTAATTCTGAAGAGGGGACTTGTGTGTAATTTTCATTGCACAATATTTAACGATTCTATCGCAAATTATTGAAAAAATGTCATGTAAGAAGCACATGGGAAAATTCACCTCGTTGGAGGCACAGGAAAGAGTTGAGCTAGCTACCCAAAATTTGGTATACATTTTCTTCTTTCATATCATGATAATTTAAGGGGGTCCCTAGTAGCACAACATATTGGACTAATATACGAATATTGGTCCTATATAGGACCAATATTCATATATTGGTCCTATATGGATTATATATTGGTGCAATATTGGTGCCACTAGGGGTGGGACGATCAAATTTTAAAAGTAAAAAAATAAGGACCACCCTAGGCTATATTATATTATCTCAAATGTACCCTTAGGTTGAGTAATTATGTCTGGTATAAAAAAGGATATTAGTATATATATTAGAGCTACAAATATCAGGGTTGATAGAAATCATGATTTAAAAAGAAAAAATCGAAAATCACGATTTTTTCTTTTAAAATAAAAAAAATTATGATTTTTTTGATTTTTATTTATTATTTTACATAAACATCCTAAATTGACATTAACATGTATTTAGTACTTATATTAACAAAGATAGTTTTTGTTTAAACTTACAAATGGAATAAATTGTTCCTATAGTGGAGCAAGCATGCAAAACTTATTAAATCCATTTTTAGCAAATTCGGCTTTTATGATGGTTTTTACTATTTTAATATGAGTTAAATCCATTGGTCAACTCAGAATCAAGCTATATGTCCTAAATCCTACATAAATTGTATTTAAAAAACTATCAAATCAAGCAAAACGTATTAAATCCAAACATGCAGCTACACTTGAGCAAAGCGTTCTAAATCCTTATTACCTACTATAGCAGTGTTCTATTTTAATATTGTTTTCCCATTGGCTTGTTGCGTATTGAAGTAGATGGCAGGGCGAATATCAGCTGTTGAATTTGTCAATTGATAATAAGAATAAGTGGTAGTGTTTAAGAGGAATCCTCGCATGCGGGAAATATACGTGAAATATAACAAACGCGCTGAGCTCTAGCAGCTTTATTTTTACAAGTATCACACTCATTTTTTTTTTAGAAGAAGTTAGCTACTAGTTCTACAATGTGACCATTGCTTTTTCAAATCCGGTGAACCAATCTTATAAAAAAAATCACAAACTTTATCATTTGATTGTCTGATATTTATTTAATTTTCACATACTTCTAGATATCATTCTCAAAAAAGCATCGGTCAGATAATTCTATCATCTTTTGTTTACACATTCGTTTAAAAATAATTCAAAAATGTCAATTTTTTAATGAGTTATACTTCAGGGCAATTACCCATGTAATTTAAAAATTGTTTAGGCACGTTTTCCATCTCCACCTAGCCAGAGAGGCGGATCATATACGCATTGGCTCTTTGTCTAACTTGAGACTTCTCATTCTCTAGGCTTTGACTCTTACTAGTCTTACTACAGTAGAGAAATATATAAACTGAGCTTGTTGTGTACCTATTTTAATTCAATTTTTACCGGAACACATTTAATCGCATAATGGGTATAAACAATAGGGCGCGTGCAAAATCTGACAGCTAACGAGAGTGGAGGGCATATAACCTCAATGTTCCAAATTAATTATCGTGAAATTCGCTGTTTTCGTTTGCTTTTTTAACTTTCTTGTGCTATCAGCTATTGAAATAAAAATTTTTAAGTTTAGTTTTCATTATATATGGACAATTACGTGTTTTGTACAATAATATTTCCTTTGATTTGGCGAGATGTGCATTGTTTACCTATGTGTTTTCAGTTATTTTCTTCGTATTTAAACAACGTATGGGATTGATCTTATTGTTATGTATAGAGCATATTTAGTTTATTAAAAATTTAAATGCTGTTAATTATTCTGTTACCAGTTTACCACAAAAAGCCATCATATTGTATGGAATCTGGTTGTCACAGTTTCACTGAATGCCAATTTAAGCTTTAAAATGTATGTAATTATTACTTAACATTGGAATTTCAAACTTATATTGTAACATATTTAATAAATACATAGTAGTACACCTACCGCACGAAAATAAAGTTATAGTTATTTCAGATTGCTATCGAATTACATCAAAGAAGATAAGTTTGTGGTTAATTATGAGTTCAAAAGAAAAGTGATTAAATGCTTTAAGGCTGCATAACCCATAAATTTATTTGTTAGTCAATCTTAGATGAGTTACCTTGCCTAGTTCAGCAGGTTTTCCTAAAAATTATAGAGTATAAAATATAAATTAAATTATTATCCATAAAAAGTATCCGTTAAGATAATGTCTGGAACTATGACCATATTTCACCTTTGACTCGGTAAGATCGGATCTCTCTAAGGCTCTTTTCGCTTTGCTCTTTGGATTGAGCACAAACTTTTCTTTTTTTGGTGTAAATCGATGGCATTCTGAAATAATTAATAATTTTATTTTCGTGCATGCAGAAGGTATTTACTACTATGTATTTATTAAATATGTTTTGTTATATAATAAACATTAAATTCTAATGTTAAGTAATAATCACATACCTTTAAAAGCTTAAATTGGCATTCGGTGAGACTTCGACAACCAAATACCACAGAATATGATGGCTTTTTGTCGTAAACTGACAACAGAATTATTAACAGCATTTAAATCTTAAATAATCTAAATATGCTCCATATATAATAATAAGATCAATCCCATACATTGTTTAATTACGAAGAAAATTACTAAAAACACATAGGTAAACAATGCACATCTCGCCAAATCAAAGGAAATGTTATTGTACAAAACATGCAATTGTCTATATATAATGAAAACTAAAATTAAAAATGTTTATTTCAATAGCTGATAGCACAAGAAAGTTAAAAAACCAATTGAAAACAGCGAATTTCACGTTAATTAATTTGGAACATTGAGGTTATATGCCCTCCACTCTCGTTAGCTGTCAGATTTTGCACACGCCCTATAGTTAAAGGCGCAAAGTGTATCAATATGGTACAAGAAAAAAAAGGGGAATTACTTCCACATCCACGAAGTGGATTGGAAGTACAGCAATCGTAAAAAAAATCAAATTTAATTTCCTGAAATAGGTTTAGAACTTCATGAAACGTCGAAATTTTAAATTTCAGCGAAAAAAAAAATTCTGTTTGTCGGTCTGTCTGTCTGTAATTTTTTTTTTGTCAGCACATTTTCTCCGGAACGGTTTAAGACATTGTCTTGAAATTTTGTACACCTATATATTATAACGAGATCTGGACTGGATTGTTTTTTGAACATATCCGATGAAGGGTTGGGGGTAATTAGGGATAAATGGGGGGAAATAGGTAAAGCAAGCTGGTAAGAGTATAGAAACTTGAAATTTGGTGTATGTATACTAGCAGCCAAGGCCTCTAATTTTTTATATTTAGAAGCCGAGGCCTCAGATTTTTTAATAACAAATTTCAACCCCCCCCACCACCCCTACTCCATTATTAAAGGGGTTGATAAAATAAAATTGACTTATTCACTTGAAATTTGGTACACGTATATATTATAATGACATCTGGAACTAAATTATATTTTTAGTTTATTCCGTTGAAGGGTTGGGGGTTAAATAGGGGTAAATAGGGGGAAATAATTAAAGCAAGCTGATAAGAGTACAGAAACTTGAAGTACGGTGTATGTATTTGGAGCCAAGGCCTGAGATTTTTTTATAATATTTTTTAACCCCCCACCCCCCTACTCCATTATTAAAGAGGTTGATACAATAAAATTGAGATATTCGCTTGAAATTTGGTACATCTGTATTATAACGACAATTGGAACTAAATCATATTTTGAGATGATTCCGTTGAAGGGGTGGCGATGTAAGTATAGGTATATGAATAGGGGAAAATGTGTAAAAGCAAGCTGTGTAGAGTATAAATACTTGAGGTTTGGTGCGCACCTATACGGGAAGCCAAGCCCTCAGATTTCTTTATAATATTTTTCATCTGATATCTAAATCTATGTTCTCGCAATTTTACGCCTCGACGCCGACCGACGCCTAGCGTCATTTTTGTAAAACTCGTGTATTTGATAAATTTTAATTCCTACATTCATATTCTTACGTCTCGACGCTGACTGATGCCTAACGTCGTTGTTGTAAAACTTGTGTATCTAAATCTATGTTCTTGCATTTTTACGTCTCGACACCGACCGACGCCTAGCGTCGTTTTTGTAAAACTCGTGTATTTGACAAATTTCGATTCCTAGATTCATTTTCTTGCATTTTTACGTCTCAGCGCCGACCGACGCCTAACGTCATTGTTGTGAACCTTCTGAATTTGATAAATTTTAATACTGAGAATCATATTCTTTCATTTTTTCGTTTCGACGTCGACCGACGTCTAGCGTCGTTTCTGTAATATTCTAATTTTAATAACAATAGGTATGGATATATTAAATACCATGTGACAACAAGACTACCTTGTTTGATTTACCAATACTTTCATTTTAATGAAAATCAAACTAGAAATAACCTTAGAAAAATGCAATGGAATATAATTAGTCAACCGCCCAACCGCACTAACACTACGACGCTGCGCGACGTGGTTGTGCGGTTGGCTCCGGCAATGTTGTATATTTTAATTATTGAATAAAATATGTTAAGGCAGTATTTTTTTGAGAGATATTTTTTAATATTTTTCACTAAATGCAAATGTGAGCTTTGGCAATTTAAGTAATGTCCGGCGGCTTATTTGAAATATAAAAAACATTTAAGAAAACGGTGATAAATTAATTAAATTGCGAAAACTGACATTTGTTTTGGGTAAAAGGAATTTAAAAATACATTTGGGATAAAAATACTGGACATTTGCTAAGTACATATTACACTTTTTTTTTTAACAAGATTACGAAAAAATGAATGTTTAAATCAAATACGTCCTGTACGTAATTTCTTAAAAAATAAATGCATAAGTGAGGACGTCCCTGTTTTTGCTGCCACCTGTCCTGGTAGGTGTATAACTGTATAATATGTTGGTAGGAAAATAAAATGTTAACATTCTTTTTCATAACTATAAAAGCAAATTTCCGGGTAATTTGTAAAAATTTTGATATTCATGCAATAAAATATTTAAATGGGGGAATGCCACTCAATTCTGGTTTTTGTTCAATAATAGGTATAAAACAAACAAATATTTATAGATTGATGTATTTCAGGATACTGAATAAAATATAAAAGTTAGTATCTGGCAATACGATAAACTTTCGTCAAATTTACTTAAAAAATTCTTTATAGTATTTTATATCTTACATAAATACCCATAATGTTTTTTTTTTATATATAAATGCCTATAACTTTTCTACAAACAAATAAGAAAAAAAGCAGAAGGCACTAGGTTTTGAACCCAGAACCCCGCGATTGAAAGTCTGATGCTACATCAGACCCACCACCTGTTCATGTCCAGTAGTGATCTGTTTACACGGTTTTCACTTCAAATGTGATCCGTATCATATAAATTATAGGTTCTCAGGTAAATAATGCTATGAAATAAATCTCTTGCCCTCTTCTCACTGCGCCTGCGGTTGAAAGAGAAGACGTATCCGTTCTCTCTTCACTAGCAAATAAAATGTAAAGTTATTTCTCCTACAAATGGTGTTGCCGGGGGTAAACTAAACGGTAATCCTTGAAACTTCGCAGGGGAACTACTAAGGGCATTCCTCTTAATAAAATTAAAAAATGGATGTCTCAGTGTTACAAGGAAGTTCTGGTACAAAAAAGAGGAAAGTCAATCCAAAAAAACGCAAATTAGCGAAAGATGGAAGGTAAAGTTACTAGTTAGGTTAATGATGAATAGGTACTTTTGTAAACTGATATGTAATTTGTAATTTAGGTACAAAGCAAATTTCAATTTGGAAGACTTTGTGAGACCGTGCAATCATAATGGCAAAACGTATGTATGTAACTTGATAACAATAGCAGATATTAAAAACATACGAGAACGTTACTACGAAACTGCTAATAAAATAGATCAGGAAATTAGACTTTGCCACATGATTTCTATTACTCCCATTCAAAGGAAGCGTCCTGTTAAGGCTACACTGAGAACCCGTCAATTTAGTATCGCATATTTTCTTAAACGTTCAAGAAATCCACATCCTGTTAGAGTTTGCTTACCTTTCTTGACTGCAACTTTGGGAATATCAAAGAGACGAGTTTCACGTATTGGAAACTTAATAAATGAAGGGAAAGTTCCTAAAGAATACAAAGGAGGTGACAGAATTTTAAAGAAATCTGAAGCAAAGAAGAAGAAAATTAGAGAATTTATTGGCAATATTAGAGGAAGGGAAAGCCATTATAATCGCAAAAAATCAAAGCGCATTTATTTAGCAGCTGATTTAACTATAGCAAAGCGGCACAAGGCATATAACTCACAGGCTGAGGAGAGTTGCAAAGCAAGTCTCTCTATGTTCTCAAGAATCTTCAATAATGAATATAACATTGGATTTTCATCTCCGGCTGCTGATTGTTGTGCATTATGTACCAGATTAACGTATACCATCAAAAATGAAAATGATAAAAAAAAAGAAAGCTGCTTCAATGGTTGAACTTAGGGTACACAAGCAGAGGTCCAAAGCATTTTTGCATTAGCCAAAGTGAATCTACCAGAGTCTCAATCATTTTGCTTCGACCTGTAACAGGTGCAGCCTCTGCCGCGAACTCCTGTGAATGACGCTTTTTATTCACATCAAATTAGTTACTATGTATCATGCTTCGTCGATATGGAATCACGAAATCCAACATTCTACTCATGGACCGAAAACTAAGCTGGACGAGGCCCCGAACAAATAGGTTTGGCACTTTCAAATTACTTAGATTCTTTAGAGCTCGAAGAGATAAAAATTTTAAGATTATTCTGCGATGGATGCGGAGACCAAAATAAAAATGCTCATATTGTGCATGCTCTCTATTATTGGCTGAAAGTAAAATCTCCCCCAAACTTTGCCGAAATCAGAATATTTTTCCCCGTGAGAGGTCATAGCCATCTTCCAGCAGATAGAGTCTTCGGTCGGGTTGAGAAACAATTGCGAAAACGCCCTACTCTAGTGAGTACAGAAGAGTACGCTCATATCTATCGTGAATTCGGAGTTGTGAAGGAACTTGGAAAAGAACTTTTGATGTTGTACATCTCCCATGTACAACATCAAAAGTTTGGAAAGCAACTTGAAAAAAATTTTTGGTATATTCGAATATAAACGGATATACATACAGAAACAAGTTGGGACTGGCAAACAAAAGAAAAAAATTATAAATATAAAATGTCACCAAAATTTTCGGTATGACTGCCTTGATGAAATTCCAAAAAGTATAATCAAAAGGAATAAAACTGATGAAAATTTAAAATTTAAAAGTATAAAACTAGGTCGTCCTTTTCCAGAAAAAAAGAAAAAATCTTTGAGACATCTAAGGTCGCAACAGTTTGGAGAAGAATGGGAAACTGACAGAACTTTGCAATGGTACAGAGAAATTTTGGATTATGAAAATCCTGAAGTGGATAATCAGGATGATGATGAATATGAACAGAAGTAGGAATGTGACTGCTTAGAAGACGACACTGGAACCCATATTTGATTTTTTCATATTTTTTTCAGTTACATTGTTCATAGTATGAGTTTTTACATAATAAAATGCATTAGAAAAATATAACAATAATACTTATTTCCGAGCAACTGACATAAATCCTTATTATAAGCAAGCAAACCGTAATAAATCCAGGTAGATCAATCGAAACGGGTTAAATCCAAAATGGTTTTTTGAATAATATCCAAATGGCTTTACATACATTTACTAGAATGCGTATACCAAAACTGCTTGTAAATATCATCACTATAATGTTATCAATTCCTTAAAATTTCAAAGGGATCTAAAGTGGCTATATTCTTGCAATTTATTGCAATATGAATAAAACGGATTTAACACGTTTTGCATGCTTGCTCCTTAATTGTAAAATAAGCGTAAGAGTATACACATGAAAATTTCTGTCAGAACTTGAAAACTCTGTCTTTGTAATGCGGGGATGATGCGAATTGCCATTATTTGCTAATCTGCCGCGTAACAAGTGAGAAGGCGAGTCCGAATGATTATATTTATAGCATTTAAATATTAAATAATTTTTTAACATGTCCTCTAATAGAAGTGGAAGGAAAAAGATCCTATTTTGCAGTATTTTATTGAAAAATCAAGTAAGCTTGATGGAAAAAGTGGTAGTAGTAGTACATGTAAAAAGTGTAAAGTAGAAATGTAAGGGCTTGTGGACCGACTGAAAGTCCACTGGAAAAAATATGCTTCGCATAATGTAGAAAGTGTAGAAACAAATAATGAAGGTCCCTCTACTTCAGGAAGTGTCCAATGTAAGTATAGTGGTGTTATTTTATTCATATTTATAACTTCTTAGTAAGATAGAATATTAAGAGAACCTTTTTTTTAATTACATATTTAACGTCGGTCTATTTCTGCGACTAATGCCAATTATGCCAGGAGACGAGCTAGATTCAAATTTTTAAAATGATCTAGTGCATTTTGTAGATTACTAGTAACTTTCCATGGACAAATGTGACTTTTTCATTCGCTCCTAGTTTTACAATCTTGTTTTTTATTACAGGTACAATTGAACACGTTACAAGATAGGAGGAAGATAGTGCCCCACAGCCACTCTATCTTCTACGCCATTAAGTAAAAAAAGAAAAGTAGTGCCTAACTCCAGTTCTGGATCTTTATCATCTTTTGTTGTACGTACGACCAATTCTAATAAAGAAGAAATAGATAAACAGATTGCTAGAGCTCTTTATGCGACAAACAGCAGTTTCATGTGTATTGAACAACTTGAAGTAAAAAAAGGCAATAATGCATTTACGACCTGGATATGTGGAGGTGAAAGATAAAACTGTACAATTAATATGCATTTGAAGCTTAATTAAAACCCGAATCTAAACTGCGAAGTGCAGTACGGACCTGTTCAAAATTGTTCTTTCTTCGCCGTCAAGAGGGCACAAGCACAAAGATATGCCGTATTACTTCTTTCAAATACCTAGTCTGACCCTGTACCTACTATAGTCACCCTAATTATATAATATGTATTTTTTTGAAAGGGGTACGTATGATAACTGCACAACATAAAGGGGTACGTGAGATAAAAAAGTTTGAGGAACACTGGCTTAGAGGGTTTCGTTAAATCATGGCCCACACTTTTTAAAATTAGGGAGGAACATAAAAATGAAATTGACAGCATAGTAAGGCAGAAAATTTCATACATTTATTTAAAAAGAACTGTTAAAGATTACTTATCACTACTAAAACCTTTATCTGTTGCACTTGATAGACTTCAAAGAAACTATGCAATTTTATCAGACGTCGTAGAACAACTTAAAATAATTGAGTCACATTTTGACGAAACTGAAATTACCTTAATGCAAATGCAAATATTTAAATACCTATACGACCAGTGTATCACCTCATACCATTTGCTAGCCTTCATTCTAGACCCTACGAAAACAAAGCATAAATTAACAGAAAGCGAAAAGAATCGTGCTTTAGAAGTCGCTAATGAATTATATCCCGAAAGTGGTTTACTACCACTGATTATTAAATTTCTGGCAAAATCTGAGCCTTTTGCCGATATTATGTTTTACGAAGAAATTCTTATAAACACAAAACCCTTGGACTGCTGGAAATCCCAAAGAAATATTGATATTAATGAAAAATTATTCCCGAGTATCAAGCAATTATTTTCTGCTGCAGCTAGTTCAGCCTCGGTTGAGAGAATATTTTCAACATTTGGCCTGTTTCATTCTAAGATTCGAAATCGTCTAGGGACCAAAAAAGCTGCTAAATTAGTTTTTTTATACAAACTTTACAATAATTAACCTAATTTAAAATTTTTATTTTGGAGTAAATCATGTTTTATTTGTATTCATGTATAATGAATTGCCAGACAGTATAAAAGATAGTGCAAATATAACGTCTTTTAAAAAAAATTGTACAATAATAGCGAAATTTAAATGTGATGTATTCTTTAAATTATGTGCTTGTATATTATATATGATTATGATTATATGATTATATTATAATATATATATTGTAATATCTTGTATGTATATATATGTATGTTTCTCTGTATTTTTTTAGCTATGCTAGTAATAAAGTATTATTATTATTATTATTATTATTTTCTTTTAGAGTTGGTTCTGTTTAATTTGTTGATCTTTAAAGCGTCTGGCGGAAGTTAGGGCTCACGGAAAGTGTCTGGCAATACCGAATGTTGGTTTTTAACAGTCTTTTGTCAAACATATATGAAAACCAACTATCATACTTTAAGGCCAAAAACACACTAGGAAATTTTCGTCGAGTCAGCCGCCGAATTGGCAGCCGCCTGTACAACAGACACCAAGCGGTTAACCAATTGTCATAGGAAGGCGATGTTGTCACTGTTTTCAGTAGTGTTGATAGTACAGGCACAAAATGGATTTGTCTGACTCAAAGGAAGAATTAATTATGTTAGGTTTATTATACTTCCATAAAAAAAAAAGAAATAATAGGCATATCCGGAAACAGCCTATTGTTAAAGAACGCGAAACAAAAAGTTTATTTAATACAATATTTAATGAAATTAAAAGTGATGATGCAAAATTTTTCAATTTCATGAGAATGTCGAAAACATTTTACGAACTGCTAAATATTTTAGAAAATGATTTAATGAAGAAGAATAACCGAATGAGAAACAATATAATAAAACAGTATAATAACTACTTCTTCCCAGCGGTTTTCCTTTATTTCTGTCACCATCATTGCTTCTCATATCCCCTATAGCAGGTCGTTCTTGAATTACATTTATTAATAGTTCATTATCAATAATGGGATCTATTTTAGAGGCGTAAATACAATATCAGGGTGTCTACTAAATCTTAATATTAAAATTCCCTGACTTTTCCAGGTTTTCCAGACATTATTTTATCTAAATTCCAGGTTTTTAACTTCTTACATTCGAACAAATATGAAAATATGTATTCACCTCAAAAAAATATAAACAAATTCTATGAAACGATTAGAAAAATTTTTTGCATTTTATTACTAAAACATTTATTTTCTAGAACCCAATTACGAGCTGAATTATTTCTACAAAAATTATCATTGTCTTTTAGTCTTTAAAGAAGTCTCCTTTTTTTAAATCAGAATTAACAACAACAAAATATATAGAAATAGTGAAATAGTACAAATAAAAAATCTATTTATAGTACAGGCAATGAAGGCAAAATACTGTAAAAACCTCGCAAAAATTAATAAAAGGATCATCTCTTGGGTTTTAGTAGGTACTAACCAGAAGGCACAGGTTCGTGTGGTTAGAATTGAAGGAGGTAATCGTGTTTAGCTGTTACCTATCACCAAACGTGGACGCACGAGATATTGAGCGGACCCTGGGAGAACTGGAGGATGAGATTCGGGCGAGTAAAGAAAAGACACGGAAGGAGATAATTGTCGCTGGCGACTTCAACGCCAGAGCCCCGGAATGGGGCATGGAACGCACGGACAACAGGGGTAACCTGCTGCTCGAATGGCTCGCACAAAACGACCTACAGGTCGTCAACGAAGGTGCTACGTTCACGTTCAGGAGAGGGGAGGGTGGCTCGATACCCGATATAACGATAGCCACGCCGGGCGCAGCCAGAAGAATAACAGGATGGAGGGTGCACGAGGAGGAGACACTAAGCGATCACTGCTACATTGGATATGAAGTGGGCCAGCAGCAGGAGACCCCATCAGTCAGGGGTAGAGGGTGGAAGTTAGGACGCTTGGACAAAGACGCCTTCAAGGAATCCCTCTCACAGCAAGTAAGAGGGGGCACGATAAATACGGAAGAGACTTTGACCCGAGCAATCACGAGAGCATGTGACGAGGCGATGCCGAGGAGGGGGGTGACGAGACCCAAGAAAGGTGTGTATTGGTGGACAGAGGATATCTCTAACCTCAGGAGAGATTGCATAGCAGCCAGGAGACGGAGTATCAGGGAAAACAGGAGGCAAGGGGGGCCTGGAGAAAATATAGCCCTGCAGGAATATCGCGAGTCAAGGAAGAGACTAAGTTTGGCGATAAAAAAAGCCAAAGAAGACAAGTGGAGGCAAGTGTGCGATGATATCGATAATAACGTCTGGGGGGACGGATATAAGATCGCCACCCGGACCATGAGAGCTGCCTCCCCCACAATTCCTGTGGAAAGGCTGGAACAGATCGTGGAAGCCCTATTTCCCGATAGGGAAGAAGTTAGATGGAGGGACACGGAGGTAGAGGAAGTGCCGCCCTTCACAGAGGGAGAACTGCAAACAGCCTGTGACAGACTAAAAAATGGCAAGGCCCCCGGTCCGGATAATATCCCACCGGAACTGGTAAAGATGGCAGCAGAGGAGCACCCGGAAATGTTCTTACGGGTTATGAACGAGGCACTAGAGAGGGGAGATTTTCCTGATAAATGGAAGAAGGCGAGGCTGGTACTTATAGCCAAAGGAAACAAACCCATGGAGGAACCGTCCTCGCATAGGCCGGTGTGCCTACTAGACGCGATGAGGAAGGTCTTGGAGTACCTGATACTTGGAAGACTGGACGCAGAAATAATACAAAAGGATGGAGTGGCAGAGACGCAATTTGGCTTTAGGAAAGGCAAGTCAACGGTGGGAGCCTTGAAAAGGATCACCGAGACAGCCAGGGTGGCCATGGAGAGCAAAAGAATATGCGTACTGGTAACCCTTGACATAAGGAATGCTTTTAACTCGGCAGGGTGGAGAGAGATCATCAGCAAGATGGGGAATTTGGGAGTAGCACCGTACCTCCTAAGAATAGTTAGCAGCTATCTGGAAAACAGGTGGATTGGCTGGGAAAGTGAAGGCACCGAGCACTGGAGGAAGGTGACATGCGGAGTTCCACAGGGATCGGTATTGGGACCCACCCTGTGGAATATTTACCAACACATTTAAAAGTGATTTGTACAGTGTTCTGTGCTCTCTCAAAACCAAGCTTTTGTTTGTGTTAAAACTGAATTTTATACTACTTTTTTTATATCAAACTGCTCATAAAGAGTTCACCTCTTCCATTATTTGGACAGTTGTGCAACATAGTTGTCTGGAAACTGGAAATTTGAATTTATTCTCTGCATTTACTGCATCTAAAGAATAAAAACTTATCACGTTTAAAAAAAAACGGATCAACAAAAACTGAATTGTATTTCATATCTTATCTACAGCTGAGGTCAGGACTAACTTTTTGTGCAATTAAAAATATTTCTTTGATTAAGTGTCCTTCATCAGAAACTGACACCAATCCAAAATGCCTAATAATGCAAATTGCATGAAATGTAATGGCATATATGATACTGATAAGGAGCCCCTTGCTGTATGCGATAATTGCAACTCAGGACTATGTCAGCAATGCTCAAAACTAACCACAACAGAACTAAGAGCCGTTGCTCTCAAAAAAAGAACTATATCATTCTGGTGTACCGACTGTAAACCTGCTCTTGCTCCCATATCAGCAACAGCAATAAAAAATGAAATTCGTAATGTTGTACAGGAACAACTTCAAATTCACTCCACAGAAATCACAAATAAGCTAGAAACCTTCCTCTCTAATATCAAAGAATCTAATGTGGATTTGGTAAAATTTTTGACCGAAAGGCCATTGTCGACCTCTGACAAGAAACAGGCTAATAAAAATTCCTCAACAAGTGATCCAAACGACACGATTTCTCTAAAAAACCTAAAACAACAAGTTGACATTTTAGAAAAGGAGATGAAAGTATTGAATAATTCCCTAGGTGAAATTCGTGCCAAAGTTCTAGAACCAATGAAAACTACAACACTCTTAACCACTCCCAAATCACCTAATGGACGCACACCAAATGAAGGCTTTCAAGTACAAAGGAAAACTAATTCTTCTCAAAATACAAACATAAACTCTAAACCTTCTCGAATACTTAACTCTCAAGCCAGATCCAGTAGCACCACGCCAAATGCCATTAGAGGAACAAGAAAACTAGGAAACTCAAAAATTTCTGCAGCTGTTATCCCTCAAAAAACCGCCATCTTTGTTGGCAAGGTATCAAAGGATGTCTCAGTAAACGACATGCAGGATTATCTACAGGCTAATTTCAATAATGAAACGTTTGTTATTAAAGAATTACGTGCCAGATCTGGAGAATATAATAGTTTTCGCATAGACGCCAAGAAGAGCCTTGAGGATCAGCTGCTAAATCCAGACCTATGGCCAGAAGACCTAATCATCCAAAAATTTGTATTTTTTCGACGCAGGCCCTACTTACGCAAATAATGTTCGTCCTATCAATTTATCGAGTGGTAAAAATAAAAAAACTCAACATTACAAACAAGTGATAAACATCTTCCATTTAAATATACAGTGCCTACGCAATAAAACTTTAGAGCTTGAAGCCTATCTAAATGATTCAGTCTCCTATCACTTTCTCTGTTTAAATGAACACTGGCTGAATGAGGAAGAAATTAATTCTATAAATGTGGAGGGCTACACACCAGTATCTTCCTTCTGTAGATTGCATAGAATACACGGAGGTGTAAGTATTTTTGCCCAAAACCACCTTAAATGTTCACCGTTAACCTTTGATATTAATAGTTTGTCCTGTGAAATTCATTGTGAGATGGCTGGCTTACTGTTTGATGATTACCAAATTGTCACGGTATACAGATCACCCCTAGGAAACATTAACATTTTCGCAGAAAAGTTAACCCTACTTCTTGATAAACTTGCACTCACAGGAAAAAGAATCTTACTAACAGGTGATTTTAACATTAAGTTCAACACTAGGGACCCACAGGCACAGCAAATTAGTATAATTTTTCACTCTTACGGATTGAGACAAACTGTCTTTACGAATACAAGACAAAATTCTTGCCTTGACAATGTTTTCACAAATTGTGAATTAAATACAATACTGGTTGAAACTTGTGATCCAAATCTTTCCGATCATCTCGGTATTTCTATACAGATTAGACAAAAAAACAACATAGGTAGTAAAACTAGAATTAATTATAGGCCGATTACCGATCATGGACTTTTGCAGTTTTATAACTTAATTGAACACACAAACTTTGATTTTATAAATGTGGCTAATTTACAAACTGAAAATAAATGTGAACTGTTTTTGGATTGCATAAGAAACGCTAGTGAAATCTCCTTTCCATTAAAATCAAAACTTGTTGATCTCTCTTGTAACAAGTCTAAGCTGAACTGGTTTAATGATGACCTTAGAGCTATGAGAGATTATCTGAACTTTCTTAGAAGATCGCACTTAAGCGATCCTAATTTTATTACAAAAGAATATCTTAACTCGTATAAAGCACACTATCGTACTGAACTCAGTAAAGCTAAAAAACATGCTCATGACAACTATATAAAAAACTCCTCCAATTCTCAAGCAGCCTTTTGGGACCTCATAAAAAGTAATAAAAAACATCATCATAGTGAGTGTCTGACAGCAAACGAGTTCAACATTTATTTTACTGATATTGCAGATAGCATTATTAGCGAACTCCCAGAAACAAATCAAAATCACCGGAAATATTTTAAAAAGACAAATAATGCTTCAAATTTCAAATTTAGGGAAATTACGTACAACGAAGTTCGTAACATAATCGATAACCTTAAAAACAGCAAAAGTCGGGACGCTTATGACAGCAATGTAAAACTTATCAAAAGTATTAAAAACTTAATTATAATCCCCTTGAAAAACTTGATAAACATGTGCATTAAAGATAAAGTATTTCCCAACGTTTTAAAACTTGCAAAGGTAATTCCCATTTATAAGATGGGTTCATATGACGATGTTAACAACTATAGGCCAATTTCATTGGTACCAATATTAGCAAAAATTTTTGAAACAGCATTAAAAAATCAAATTAATGAATACTTCGAACAAAACAACCTATTTCACTGCTGTCAGTATAGTTTCAGGAATAAGCGATCCACAACTCTCGCAATTAATAATGTTGTTCAAGTTGTCCTTGATACATTTGAAAACAAGAAATATACAACTGCTAGTTTTTTTGACTTATCTAAGGCCTTTGATTGTGTCTCACATGAAATTCTTACAGACAAATTATTAGGTTATAATTTTCATCCTGACAGTGTGGCACTTATTAATTCTTACTTATCCAATAGATTTCAATATGCACTTCCGAAAATCGTAGGGTTACTCATGGTGTTCCTCAAGGTTCTGTGTTGGGTCCCATACTATTTACGATATTCATCAATGACCTTGCCAATTCTGATGATAATACGAACTTTATATTGTTTGCAGATGATACTACTGCACTAAACACTAACCTCACACCTGATGATCTAAAACAGACGGTCACAAACACGGAAGAACATATTTGCAAATGGTTTTTAACCAATAGATTAAAACTAAACGATGACAAGACACAATCATTAACATTTACATTGCGAAACAGGGATCAAGAAGAACAAACTGATGCATCCGTAAAATTTCTAGGTGTGTACTTAGATTCACTATTAACCTGGGAAGAACATATTACAAAACTGTCTACCAAACTTTCCAAAAATATCTATTTCCTTCGCAACCTTGTCAACACAGTATCCCCGAACTACCTACTGATCGCTTATTATGGTTCTTTTCATGCCAATATGTTGTATGGAATTTTAAACTGGGGACACTCAGCGCATGCTTCCAATATTTTTGGCTTACAACGTAGATGCATTCGCATACTATCTCATCTTAGATACAGAGATGATTGCAAAGGCCAATTCATTAATCTCAAGATATTAACTATGCCTTGTGCTTATATCCTCGAGTGTTTACTTTATCTTAAACAAAATGAACATCAATATGTAACGCACAGCCAAATCCATGAATATACCACAAGGAATAGCGATAAAATTAATGTCAATTTTCTTCGTCTTACGAGATCTAGAAATGGAACAGGTTATTATTCTGCCAAATTTTATAATGCTCTTCCTCATTCAGTAAAAAACTTGAACTTCTTGCAATTTAAAAATAAAATGAAAGGTTATCTAAAAACTAAGGCCTTCTATAGGTTTGAAGAATTTATTGAGAATGATTTCTCAGATCTAATTTAACAGGCACTGTATATTCACGACCTCATATTATTACCCTTACTTAATTTCTTAATTGGTTTATATAATTTTATACGACTTTTAATCTTGTGTGTCACTCTTGTGTGTCTTATGTAATTTTGTGACTTATCCATTTTTAATATGTTTTACATCTACTATATTGTCCAATATTTTGACGTGTGTAAGCATTGTATTATGTATTTTGACACCAATAAATTATTATTATTATTATTATTATGTTTAACGACATCCTGCAATTACCAATGGCGAATGGAGTGGCAGTCACAGGGTATGCTGACGATCTGGCAATAACAGCCACGGGTCGATCGGTGGCCAGGGTAGAGGACGCGGTGAACCAGACCATTAGAAAAATGGAACGCTGGTTAGGAGGTATGCACCTAGTACTAGCCCCGGAGAAGACCAAATGCTTGATCATCACCAGGAAGAGGAAGGTGGAACCGGTAACGGTGAGAGTAGGGCAATTAGGAGTACAACCCAGTACTGGGTTATAATACCTGATGGGAGTCTGGCTGGATCCCCGACTGACCTACAGGTTACACACCCAGAAGACGGCCGAAAAAGCTGGGAAGGCTGTCTTGGCATTAGGGAGATTGATGAACAACGTGCGAGGACCGAGATCTAGCAAAAGAAGGATGTTATGCAGCGTGGTAAACTCCATCATGCTCTACGCAGCACCGGTGTGGGAGAAAACCATGGAGGTGCAGAGAACAAGGAGGTATCTCGAAAGAGTACAGCGCTGCGCTGCGCTAAGGGTATGCAGTGCATATAGGACGACGTCGTATGAAGCAGCCCTAGTAGTGGCGGGAATACTGCCGATCGATCTGCTGGCGAAGGAAAGGAAGGAGATCTATGATGGTACGGAGAGAAAGGAAGCCAGAGAAATGCTGTTCGAAAGATGGCAGGAAAGGTGGGATGGTTCTACGAAAGGAAGGTGGACGAGGCGTTTGATCCCAAACGTAAGAATATGGGTAGGGAGGAGGCACGGGGAGGTGGGTTTCCACCTCACACAGACCCTGACGGGGCATGGCGCCTTTGGAGAATATCTATATGACATAGGGAAGACCGAAACCCGTGAGTGTGTATACTGCGGAGAGAATGACGACGCAGAGCACACACTGCTCTTCTGTAGGCGATGGGCGGACGAAAGGGTTAGCTTAGGGTTGTTGACGGCAGACAATATAATCGGACACATGCTGGAGTCTGAGCAGAATTGGACAGAAGTGGCAGCGGAGATAGGGAGGATAATGAGGGTAAAGGAGGAGGAAGAGAGGGAACTCTACCCGAATCCGTAAACGGAAGTACACACCAGAGAGATTGCCCCCTGTGGCCTGATGGGAAGTGAAAGCAGTTCCAGGCCACGAGGAAACACAGAATCTGGAGACCGGCGCCGGGTGTCCATGAGGATTTCCCCTCCCCCCCCCAAAAAAAAAAAAAAAAAAAGGTACTAACCTGTAGAATGGAATGATGCATTCTTTGCACTTCCAAGTTCCGGGAAAATTCAAAAAATTTGGAAACACTTTTTAATTTTCAGTTTTTTTGCTCTAGCGGCTAAAATAATGAAAATAGAGAAACAGGTTTTAAACAAAAGTTGTAGCTCGTCTCTTTCTCTACAAAAAAGATCTTTACACATTTTTATATTACTTAGGCCGTTTAGGGGATAAATCCAGTTTTCCACTTATAGTTTTGAGCCGCTCAGAAATGCACGTAAAGTGAGAATTCTCCGGGAGTTTCGTACGACCAGACAGATCGATCGATAATTCTTACTATTCAGAGCCGCTAAAAAAATGATGTGGATCTGCCTTAATGTGGAACTAATCACAAAATCCATACAAATTTTTATCATAGAGAAAAAGTATTAAAAGATGGCTTAGCAAACTTTATACAGTTAATTTATTCATATCTTTGAATTTTATGCATCCTCCCTATTTCTCCCGTAACAATGGGTGCTTCTTCACTGCATGAATTCGATTCCACGCACTTTAGTTTATATTTCGTGAAAATCTCATTGAAGAATGTTAAGAAACAAATAAGTTGTATATGTTTTACTGTATAATTGTGCATTTTCTGAACATGCATGAATAATGTAGACAAATTCAAAAAGTACTGCACGCATTTAAAAAACTCTAAAGTCATTCGAAAGAATATATCGTATTGTACTTATAATCCAGAAATTAAGACTGTGCTATTATTAATTAATTAAGATATAGCGAATTAAACTCCAAAATTTGGAGATGACTGATCAATGAGAAATATACCATCTACTTAGATCGCAAGGCATATTTTTCTAACAAAAGTAATTGCAATAAAATGTAATTGAATTAATATATCATTATATAAGGATATATTAGCAAAATAAATTATTATTCTAACGACTCCCGGCAAATATATGAATAAATCTGTGGTTCAGCTGTACAAAGTTTACTAAGCCATCTTCTAACACTTTCTCTCTATGATAAATTTTTTTAAGAATTTTGTGATTAGTTCCACATTAAAGCTGAGACTTTTCGCTACATTTTATGTTATTTTAATTTTTTTGGGGCTCTGAATAGTAAGAATTATCAATCGATGAGCCTGGTCGTACGAAACTCCCGGAGAATTCTCATTTTTCGCACATTTCGAAGCGGTTCAAAACCATAAGTGGAAAATTCTATTTATCTTCTAAACCGCTAAGTAAGATAAAAATTGGCAAAGACCATTTTTAGAAAAAGAGACGAGCTACAACTTTTGTTGAAAACTTTTTCTCTATTTGTTTTGGCCGCTAAAACAAAAAAAAACGAAAATCAAAAAGTTTTTCCAAATTTTTTTGAATTTTCCCGGAACTTGGAAGTGCAAAGAATGCATCATTTCATTCTCCAAGTTATTACCTACTTAAATCCCGGAGATGATCCTTTTATTAATTTTTGTTATGCTAAATGGCTAATTTGCCTGTACTACTATTCATATATTATATTTCAACGCAAACTATAATATTAGTTATGCAGAAGCAGAGCCGCAGACATTACCACACAGCGGCGGCGCTGATTGCGGCCAGACTATCTGAACTACCATAAACAATCAACTCTGGAACTACTAGCAATAACTAATAACTGGAGAAGTGCGCTCGCGCATTCATATAGCTATATAAAATTTGTAGCAAGTGTTCATAATCTTCATATTCGAAACATTTCTAACAGATGATTCAATAGTTTGTATTAATAATTATCTGAATGTACAAATTCCAGGTTATACTGCTATTTTACCAAATTCCCTGATATTTCCAGGTTTTCCCTGACTAATATAAATTCCCTGACAATTCCAGGTTTTCCACGTTTTCCAGATTAGTAGACACCCTGAATATTTATAAAGAACGTGCAATTTGGCTTCAATACAAGCCCAAACCACTCAAAAAATAAGTGAATGTGTGAACAGATCTATTTGTTTACATTGCAGCATACGCCGATCGAAGCAGTAAAAACGATTCGGCACATGAATCGAACGACGGTACTTGCGGTGATGGATGTCACTTTCTCGCAGCGCATCTTAGTGTGAACAGCTCCATTTGTTTCCATTACAGCATCTGTCGAGTCGGCGAAAACCGCCTAGTGTGTTTTCGGCCTAACGTAGGTTAGTAAGGTGTTTTTCTACCTTTTGTGCCTGTTATCTGTAAAAGGGCCCTGCTTTCAAGCTAGCAAATGTGCATACATTCTTAACTACATATTACATTATTTATTATCAAAATATTAGCTTTGCTAAAATGAGGTAGATCTGGCAGCTCTGGGATCTTACTCTATTATGTAATATGTTATTATCCATATATTTACGTAAATTTACTTTGATAAATCAATTATCACGATGCACCTTATCCCCTATTATTTCGATGAGTACTACTACTTCCCAAAGTTATACTGGTTTATATTATGTATGAGGATATGGATATGAGTTTTTTTATAGTTATAGTTTTTTAATGTAGAGGGCATAGATACTTTCATATTTACCAATAAAGAACCTCAAGGCCCTCATCCATGTCGAATCGAAAGTGAGAGAATCCTAATAAGTTACCATCTACAGATTTTGATACTAAATACCAAGCTTTTTCATGTGACAATTCTTCCAGTTTCTTCTCATCATTCCATCCCCAAGAACATTGTTCATATCTGAAAAGTATTACATTTTAGTAAAATAAATTGTCTCTCTATAATAAGTTCTGATGGCAATAAAATTAATGATTGCAACTTATTATAATGAATTATGTCAATAATATTGAAAATTATCTTAATAAATTGTCTCTCTTTAATAAGTTTTGATGGCAATAAAATTAGTGATTGCAACTTATTATAAACTTATTTTTATTTACTGAAAATTTATATTGAGAACAGCCCTTCCACTTTGCAAGCGGATTTTCCTCAGCCCAGAATTGGGTATTTCTTGAGTTATTTGCCTCATTAGTTAACAACGTTCTATAAATGGCTGGTTGATGATTGGCAATCTTGTACGTGAAAGGAACGCATAATCTTTTTTTTTTGAAAATTGTCCTTTTCTTCAATGTGTTGGGCATTATTTGCCAAACGGTTAGGTTAGGTGTAGAATGCCGAGGGAATTTTATTTGGTGTTTTCTTTCATCTGCTCGGCGGCGGATGGAGTGGGCTAAGATGGCACGAAAAAATATAGGCACCTGCTCGATCTCGTTTTGTTACAAAAGCAAAAAAAGGTTTTTTTTCAATACATTTAATAAAAGATGATTTTCTGATATATGTTAAAAATAGATATAAAAATGTCTTAATTTTCTAAAGAATTAGGATCGGCCCGGCCCCTAAACGTCTGGCCCTACAGGAGTTTTTCTCTCCTCCCAGCCGGCCAGTCATCCCTGCATCTGCCTTGCTATTTTCATCACAAAAACAATAAACAGAATATTTCGGTATATTCTCCATTAGCAAAATGATCAGGCATGAAAACTAGAATGTTACACAACAACAACACACCCACACAAAAAAAAAAATCAGATCCAGAAATTAGACCTACCAATCTTTATGTATTTTGACCTCCTGAATTCGATGCAGAAATCAGAATTTCAATTTATCGTTTTTTTTTTATCTTAGATTTTATCTTTGAAATAGCATTTTTACATTAGATAAAATCTAAGATAAAAAAAGACCTACGATAAAATGAAATTCTGATGGCGGCAGGAGGTCAAAATACATAAAGATTAGGTCCAATTTCTGGGACTGAACTTTTTTTTTGTGTGGTTGTGCACAGCTTGTCTGCCTTGATGAATTTAGAATTTCTATATTTTACGCTGCAATTTACTTAAGAAAACGTGTAGAAGACTTAATTATTTTACGTATAAAAAAACAGATATCAAAACTTAAACACAATTTTATTTTAGTTTACTATTTGTATAAGCATGCTATAGTATTATATTTACGAAATATTTGTCAAACTTTCAAAAAAAATTATATATTTTATGTTGCGTTGACGCAACAATGGTACAAGATGGGTTAAGAAACGACTTAGGAGCATAATAATCGGAATGTAGTTATTGATACAAAGAACTGATAACTTGCGTTTAAAAAAATATATAAAGTGGTCATTCGACAGAAAAATAGATAATAAATACAAATTTCCACCATATTTCCTACAATGATCACTTGTATAACAGGTGTCTTCCTTGCCAATTGTGTTAACTATATACCAAATATTATTGCCATCTGTCACATTTGTTTCATTATTTATTCTCTTTAGGCAGTCTTATTATGCAATAAATATATTTAGTTTAGTTCATATATAGCATACGCATGTGTTTAATAAGTTTTTTTACTTAATGTGAGTTTTATACTTTTAATTGATATTGTTTTTATAGCGCTTGATCGCAACGTTCTTTGGAATGTATTGATATGTTTTAAATATAGATAGTCTAAAGTTAAACTTTGTTTGATTCACACCATTACATGGCACAGTCGTAATTAAATAAATAATTAATAAGTAATACAGTATAATATTTACATTTAAAGTAACATCAAATGTTAAGAAAGCAATTTTAAAGTGCAAAAGTAAAACAGTCTAGTGAAGTTATAACAAGAAGAGAAAAGTCGAAAAACATATAAGTAATAATGCCAGGTGGCAATACTCGATAACATGTAAATACATCAATTCCTCCTCCAACACAGATGACCTGGGATGGGAGTTTAACAGATGCATGGAAATTTTTTAAACAAAAATTTGTGATCTATTTACAAGCCACACGAACAGATAGTGAAAATATCGAGTACAAGGCATCTTTACTATTGTCGGCATTGGCGATAGGGCTCTAAAAGTCTATAATAACTTCACATATGAAGAAGGTGAGAAAAATATGGACTTAATACAAAAATTTGAAGATTATTTCACACCTGAAAAAAATGTTACCTATGAGAGGCATATTTCCTTTCTAAGAAATCAAAAGGAGGACGAGTCCGTAGACAATTATGTAACGGAACTTCGTGATCTAAGTGCGACATGTGAATTTGGAGAATTGACAAACAGCCTAATCAAAGACAAATTAATCTTGGGTATAAGAGATGTTTCAGTTAAAGACAGATTAAGAATAAACAATTTAACGTTAACAAAGGCATTAGACGTATGCAGATCTGCAGAAAGAACTAAAGTATAATTCGAAAATATTAGTTCTTTAAAAGGAAAATTAGAAAAAGAAGAGATAGTGGATAAAATAAAGAAGTTTCACAAAAAAAAAAGTATGACAAAAACGCAGCAAATCAACATTTGCAGCATAATCGTTCATGTACGTCCAGAGGATCGTATCGTGGTATGGTTCACGGAAAAAATCAGTACCCCGCTTACGGAAAAGTGTGCATGAAGTGTCAAAAAATGAACCCCTTTGCGAAAATGTGCAAATCAGTCAACGAAATAAATCTGGAAGAGGACGAAGAATTTTTTATAGATAGTGTAAACGCCAACAAAAAAAACTGGGAAGCCATTATTGAGGTACACAATGGTACACAAATAAATTTAAATTGGACCCAGGCACACAAATAAATTTAATTCCTTCTAGATATTTAGAATTTTAGGCATTTCTAAAAATAATTTAATAGAAGACAAATCAAAGATTTTTACTTACACTGGTAGTAAAATTGTAATATTAGGTTGTAAATATAAAAATTTAAATAAAAAAATGACTTTTTATACTGTTGATCAAAAAGATGCAAAGACAATTTTGGGAAGAGTAGATTGTGAAAATTTCGATTTATTTAGATTATTAAAGGCCATAATTGATAATTATAAAGATATTTTTACTGGAATTGGCTGTTTAGAAGGTGAATATAAAATTGAACTAAGAAAAAATGTTAAACCAGTTATTCATATTCCTAGAAAAGCACCATTTGCGATTCAAAAAACATAAAAAATAAATTAGATAACTTAGAAAAAAATAAAATAATAGCTAAGGTTAATAAACCACCGATTGGGTTAATTCCTTGGTAATTGTTAATAAAGCTGATGGAGACTTACGTATATGCATGGATCCCAAAGATCTAAGTAAAGTCATAAAAAGAGAATATTTTCCTTTACCTACTGTAGACGATATGTTAAATTTTAATGGCGTGAAATTTTTCTCAATTCTTGATGCTAGTGAGACATTTTGGCAAATCAAGATGGACTATAAAAGTTCTCTACTATGCGCTTTTAGAATAGAATAGAATAATGCTTTATTGGTTCCTTTACATAAAAACCTCTCAAGTGATATAGAACACGTCAACATTTTTTTAAAACTAATAATATATATAACACTAACACAAAAAGTGAACACAATATAGATCTACATTTAAAATACATTTAAAAAAATGTTTTCAACGATATATACACTAACTGCATTCATACATAGGTACTTAAGATAATAAAAATAACAGAGATTATATAGTTTCATTTTTAAAATATTGATTCAGGCTATAAAAGGGGTTATTCAGTAAATGGTTTTTCAACCTCCTTAACATAACTCCTTCCGGCAAACTTCTTATTTGCAAGGGTTCTTTGATCCATATTTTAATCAAAACATTATGTACATTTTTTTTAATGTAACTATATTTGGTTTTATCATTTAAAAGGTTTTCTTTTGTTTTTGTGTCATAACTATGTGTCCTTTGACTCTCGATAAATAAACCTTTGTTCGGGACTATAAACTGTATTGCCTCGTATACATGTCAAGAAGTTGTCATAAGTAAACCGTTCTCTTTGAATACCATTCGGCAGCTATCTGTTTTTCCCATCTTAAATATAGTTCGTAAACATCTCTTCTACAAAATCAGCACTCTCTGTGCTTCCATTGAATGCCCCAAAATATGATTCCATATCAAACTTTTGATACAATATAAGCATGATACGAGTTCAGAGCTGCTATTACACCTAAGCTATCAGTCAATATTTTTAAGGCATAAGGCACATTGACGAAAATACAGTTGGTGATCCTTCCTCGTTTTGGCAATTTATTAATTATAAAAGAAGTTCCTCAGATTTGCAAACTTCATGAATTATAATAATGAATATATATCTGATTCTCAACTAATTACTAATTCTCTTGCTAATTTTTTTCAGCAATCTTATTCTGAATCTGAAAATATCACCGAAAATTTTACAGTTGTTAAGAGTAGTTCACCTTTAAATATACTTTGTTTTACAGAAGATGAAGTATTGAATGTATTAAAGAAAATCAAACCTAAATTAACCTCTGAGCCAGATGGTATCCCCGCATTCATATTACGTGACTGTGCTGCTGTTTTGGCTAAACCCCTTACTATATTATTTAACTTATCACTAAGGTCCTTTAAATTTCCATCGCGGTGGAAATTATCAAAAATAATTCCAGTATTTAAGAAGGGTGACAGATCCGAAATGTCTAATTACCGCCCAATAATAATAATAAATAATTTCGCCAAGGCATTTGAAATTCTCCTACACTATTATATTTTTAACCACGTAAAGCATCAAATATCAATAGCTCAACATGTGTTCTTCAAGGGCCGTTCAACAGTTACCAATTAATAATACAGAATTTATTTCTGATTCTATTGACAGAAGTGTACACACAGACATTATATATACTGATTTTTCCAAAGCTTTCGACAGACTGAATCACGGTATCCTCTTACAAAAATTTGAATGTTATGGCTTCTCAGAAAACCTTACTGAGCATTTTAAGTCCTATCTAACTGATAGAAAGCAATATGTTGTATACCACGGTGTTAGATCTATTGTGGTTTTAGCCACGTCAGGAGTCCCCCAAGGTTCAAACTTAGGTCCACTTTTCTTTAACTTGTTTGTAAATGATATAGTAGATAATCTAACTGTTAACTGCCTTCTATATGCGGCTGATTTAAAACTCTTTTGTAATATTGCAAGTGAAAAAGATTGTTATGAACTTCAAAACAATATTGATTGTATTAATACATGGTGTGTGATAAACAAATTACCCTTGAATGAAACAAAATTTAACGTTATGACATTTACAACAAAGCAAAATATTATTCTGTACGATTACAAATTAGACAATCATATACTTTTCCGGCCAGACACTTTTCGTGACTTGGGTGTGACATTTGATAAAAAAGTAACGTTTGTAAACCACATCGAATTTGCTGTCACTAAAAGTTATAGAATGCTGGGTTTTGTTATTAGAAACTCCGCACATTTTGAAAATGTACGCACATTAAAGCAACTCAACACTACTTTTGTTAGACTTCATCTTGAATATGCTTCAATAATATGGTGTCCAACCTATAATGTACACATACAAAATTTGGAAAGAATTCAACGCCATTTCCTAAAACATGCGACTTTCAAGGCTGACGGGACTTACCCAGCTATTGGTTATCCACATGAAGAATTGCTCTCTGCCTAGATAGTCTAGAGATCTGTAGATACCGACCGCAATTAACTTTTTTATATAATATTTTACATGATAACATCGACTGTGGAGATATTTTAAGTACGCTTAATTTTCAAATTCCTAGAGCGGCATCTAGACACAACAATTTATTTCACTTGCCTTTTTCAAGAACAAACGTAAAAAAATTTCTTGTATCCAGGAGATGTGCAGTATGTACAATAATTTGAATAATCGATTAGATATATTCACTTTCTTACAGACATAAAAAATCTGTCTCTAACCTAAATTTTGTATTTTGTTCCTTTTTGTTGACACAAGTAGCCTCACCGTATACTATACTTCTTGCATAAGCTGTATATTTTTTATGTATGTATAATGTATATGTATATTTATACTAAAATGTATTATATAAGTTTAGTTTAGTTAGTTGTCTTTTGGATTAATTCACATGTATATATGTGTGTATATGTATATCTTTTTGTATTTTTCACAAGTTACTATTTTTAATTTTAGTTCTTATCTCCTATTCTGTAATTGGGTTTTTTAACCCGTTGAATGGTGTATCAAATAAATAAATACTTTGCTATATCTTGTGGAAGAGTATCAATATATGATTTCCAATCAAGTTTTTGATCTATTTTAGTTCCCAGGATCTCTGTTTGTCATTTTGTTTTACAGTTTTTGTTTTTTGTTCGATTTTGTTCCAAATTTATTTGAGACCGATAAAATTCCTAAAAAATTATAACTGTTAAAAATCCTAACTTTTCGCCTTCCCTACCTTCCTAACGGCGGGTACACCGTTGAGACCCCAAATTGCTTCGAACGGATTTTTTCGTTGAACTTTTTCCCGTACCAGCAACCAAAATTTAATCAGTGTTTTGTGATCTAGTTTTTATTGTGTTAATGTTGAGTATTTTAAGCCTGCTGCGCAGATATAGTGTAATTTTAATGTTAATTTTAAGCCGCCAGGAGTTAGGCACATATCAATAAAAATGAGTGTCCGCGAATGTGTTAATGTGCATAGAAACCATACAAAAGTATCCTAATTTATCAAATGTGTTGAACGGAGTATGTCCTTATTTCGACGTGCCGAAATGTGTCTACGTGGAGAGGAGGACGTGTGAAAAATTCAAAAGAATTGTTCAATTATTGGGTGTTACCTATCGGGTATTAAAGATATGATTATTATTATTATTAGTATTCACTGTCTTGTTTCGATCTGTTTATTATTGTTTACATTGATTTTAATAGAGACCAAAGACTCGATTTTTAGTTTTCGATACCTGATTGGGAAAAATTATGAGCTCAATTCGTTAAAAGATTTTTTCCTAACTTAACATACACAACTATTTTCTGTTATCGTATCTCGGACGTCTAACTGTTCGTTTTCCAATTTCATAAAATAATTACTAACCTTTTAAGCTTTTAACACAATGTTACAAATGTTAATAAACCACTTTTAAATTTTATAAGTTCTTATAAACAACAATAAAAGCTAACTAACTAATAACTTTGTTCCAAATTAAAAAACACATGTAAACAAATCCTATTTAAACCCCTGCGGTCATGCTATGCTTGCGTTGTGCCCAAAGAGAAGGAATTATTTACATTTTCATAATTAGTGGTACAAAAAGTTCGGTACAAGTAATCCCATCAAAGTGCCGCATTTCTTCCGGCGGGAACGCTAGTCGAGTATTACAGTTTTTTATTATTTCTGATATTCGGAACTATAACATCCATTGACCCTGAAAAACAGTGGTTCTCAAATGTTTCCTACCTTAATATTAAAATGTTAAACCTAGGTCAGTTCTTTCAAAGTGCCCCTAGAGAAAAAAAGTCATATAGGTTTTCTGTTTGTCTAGTCGGTCCCTATTACCAGTTTTTTTAAATGACATGAAACTAATTACACCCTATATAAACCAGGTTCAAAAATGGTATTAGCAGATGCTCTGTCAAGAGCTCATGATAGCAACATTCAAAATTACTCAGAAAATGTAGACTTGGATAAATTATTAGACGATAAATTAAATGCACAAATTTGTTTAATAACGAAAAACTTGCCAATTATAAAATATTAACAGAAATATAACACGAAATTAAGAAAGATAAAGAAATATTAGAATTAATTAATGTTAACAAAAAACGGTTGGCCAGAAAATAA
This sequence comes from Stenurella melanura, assembly GCA_963583905.1. Lineage (NCBI taxonomy): Eukaryota > Metazoa > Arthropoda > Insecta > Coleoptera > Cerambycidae > Stenurella > Stenurella melanura. The sequence goes on along the minus strand of OY757310.1, from coordinate 93,485,443 downwards.
ACAAAATGTAAAAGATATTATAAACATCCACTTTTCATTTAGGGATGAAATTTCAAATTGTGGCGGTATGTTGTTTAAAAATTCTAGAATTATAATATCAAAGAAACTGTGAAAAGATATTCTAATTAAATTGCATACTAGTCATTTAGGGAGAGAAAAAACTAAACTAGGGCTCGTGAAATATTATACTGGCCACGTGACACTGACAATTTTGTTTCAGATTGTCAAGTATGTACCATGTACACAAAATCAAATCAGAAAGAGCCTCTGAAGCTACATGAAGTGCCTTACAGGGCGTGGCAAAAAGTTGCATTAGATATTTTCGAATTGGAAAATAAGAATTATCTAGTACTAGTTGATTGTTTTTCAAATTTTTTGAAATTACACAGTTAAACAGCTTGTCATCAGAATCGATTGTTAAAGAAGTAAAAAAACATATTTTGTCGCCAGGGAATTCCCATTTTGTTTTCTGATAACGCTCCAAAATTAATCTCTAAAATGTTTAAATCATTTTGCAATGAATGGATTTTTACATAAAAAATCTAGTCCGTATCATGCACGATCTAACGGTCTTGTAGAAAGAACAATCCAAATTATAAAAAACACTTTGAAAAAAATGTGCAGTAACAAAATCTGATCCTTTCATGGCTATGCTAGAATTAAGAAATACTCCACTATATAACGATATAAATTCGCCATCACAACTTCTTTATTAAAGGTCTCTTAAAAGTATATTATCAATCACACAAAAAGAATTAATACCAGTAGAAATTAAAACAAACACAATTAGACAAAAACTAAAAGGCAAACAACAAAAACAAAAATTTTATTATGACCAGCATGTAAAGCTTTTACCAGACTTGAAGGGAAATCAAACGGTTTTTGTTAAAACAAAAATTTTTAATAATAATCCAGGCAAAATAATGGGTAAAAATGTTAGACCTAGATCTTATAATATTAAGTGATATAACTCTGGTGGAGAAGTAGTTAGAAATCGCAAATTTGTAATCAATCGAAATGCAGGCACCGTCAATCACGATGAATCAAAATTTTCAAAAAATAAGTTTTATACCAATTATTTATCTGATGATGAAAACTGCGTTTCGAATGATATTTCCTCTGGTATTGTAGAACAAAATATTTCTAAAAATGAATTATTTGTTTGCTTATAATGGTATTGAAACATATTCTTTATACAATTTTGCAAACAGCAGAAAAAAATAACTACTCTATAACTAACAGAAAAACTATGCGTAAAAATATTAATGAAATCTTTGCATTCTTTCGATAACCTGAATTCTAGTTATGCTAGCAAATTAAGATCCTAAAATGAATTTGTCCAAATTCTTATTTGACAATTCTCATTCTAACACTAGCATCCACACAGTCCCCTACGGCCATGCAGATTAAACTAGTATCGACATAACCCCCTACGATCATGAAGATTTAGTTAAAAATGAGAACAGAGGTATAAAATGAATTTATTTATATACCTTGTCTTCAAATTTTTTTATTCTAATGGATTACATTTTCATGAAACCTATCATTCTGTTTCTTGGAAATGCTTAGCCTTTGAAACGTTTTTCGCCCATATTCTGGAGCTCATCAGAAAGACATAAAGCCACTCATAAAGATGTTTCATGCAAAACCAAGACAATTTCTATGAATAAGTGTGAAATAATTATATTTGACATCTTCACTTATCTATTAGCTAACTAGTATTGGAGCCTATATACTCTATGCATGTTTAAAAATGAATTACTATTTGTCTGCTTATAATTAATTGTATTGAAACATATTCTTTATAGGAATTTGCAAACAGCAGAAAAAATAACTATCTATAACTAAAAGAAAAACTATGCGAGAATTGTCAAATAAGAATTTAGACAAATTCATTTTAGGATCTTAATTTGCTAGCATAACCAGAATTCAGGTTATCGAAAGAATGCAAAGATGTCATTAATATATTTACGCATAGTTTTTCTTTTAGTTATAGAGTAGTTATTTTTTTCTGCTGTTTGCAAAATCCTATAAAGAATATGTTTCAATAAAATATTTCTAATGATATTACCACATAAACTCGTTCTGGTAGAATCATTCGTCAACCTGGCAGATTATAAATAGAAGGGTAATTAATTTACTTTATTATGTATTATTATATATTCACATAGAATATATTTTTTTAGAAAGGGGGATGTAATAGTTATTATTCTTATGTAATAAATATATTTAGTTAGTTCATATATAGCATAGTGTTTAATAAGTTTTTATACTTAATGAGTTTTTATAATTTTAATTGATATTGTTTTTATAGCGCTCAATCGCAATGTTCTTTGGAATGTATTGATATGATCTAAATATAGATAGTCAAAAGTTAAACTTTGTTTGATTCACACACAAACAGATACATTACAGATAGACAGACAGGCAGACTGACGAAATTGAAAGACCTTCATACCAAGACCTCTTAAAAAAATGGGAATAAACATGATATACTCTACATGAAGTTAGCGATATTAGTTTTTCAACGAAAACTTTTTCTTTAAGGTAGTTATATCGCAATTCACGTTATTCGAGAAGGTCACGAAACTTGCTGCAAATTTAATTCACATATCAACAAACATTCTGGTAAAATACGAAGTCCATTTATCGTTCCGTTTCCGAGGCTCATTCGCTCAAAATTCACAGTTTTTATTGATACTTAACAATGCGCTTATGGACGCCATGCGAAATAAATTGACATCGCGATACGATTTCCCTCTTACGAATGATCCTTATTCGAGAATGATCTCAAAAAAAAAGCAAATTGAAATTAATTCCTGATGAAGCACGTATATAAATATCGAGATGATACACCGTAAAATAACGAAATCGCAGCTACCCGAAAATTATTGGAGGACATGAGTAGACGTGGTAACTTCACACTTTTTCTTATACTTTGCGTTTATTTTAAATGCAATATCATATAAAAGAGTAGAAGATTTACAAATGTTCATTCCGATTTTATTTATTGTACGTATAATAATATATTTTCTCATTAATTTAAATCATATAATATATCGGGTGTAACAGGATCGTGGTATACACCCCCTTTCTCCTTTAGTTTTGAGGATAATTGATTGAAATTTAGGATATACTACATACATAATAAGCGGCACTTTTTGACATACAATTGATTTTTTTTTCAGTTCCGGTTTCGCTGGAGAGTTACCTTTAGATTTTTTGTGCTAACACTTTACTAATAATAAACCTGCCTTTACAACGCACTTCATCATCGCAACTTGACATTCTTAAATTATTAAATAACCGACCTGCTGATATCAGTGACGAGTCGATCAGCTGGCATCAGAAACTATATGCGGCATTGCCAAATCTTTCCCTACTCTCTCTTTCGCGTTTCAAGTTTATCGATCCGCTAATAGATGTCGCACCTCTCACGATATAACTACCTTAATGAAATCTCTACTAGACAACTTGTTATTTAATTATACCTTTGAATTACGAAAAAAATGACTTGCATAATGTCCACTTTCTCTTTGGAATATATCAGTGAATCAAAAAAGAAATGTTTTGTTATTCAATTTTTTGTAACAATTATTTTAAATAAGTTGGCCTTGAGTAGGGTTGTTTTCTCAAACCTACTTTTCATCTAAATTACATCGAAAACAGAAGTCGACCATTTTGGTTCTTTATATCACATAATTGGAAATTTTTCTTCATATTGCTACACCAAATTTGAAAACAATCCATTGACCCATTCAAAGTTACAATAGTGTCCCTGTTAGCTGAGCCACCCAGTTTACTGATATCTTGAGACAGGCCCTTACATATGCTGTGCCAATGTAATGCAGAGCATTTGCCACGACAGTGGAAAACCTAACAGTTTTGGAAAATAAATTCTTTCGCCTCATTTCAATTTCATCACGTTACACTTCCTTAAGGGATCTTTATGCACATTGTCACGACATGACACCACCAGTGGACTACATCAAAGTTACATCTCAAATATTGTATCAATTCAAACTTGACATTTCACGTAAAGCACAAACCCTCCTACCAACCATTGCCCATCTTCCGGCAACATCTGTAGCCAAAACTTTTCTCTCTTTAAGTGCAGTAACTAACACATATAAGTAATTTTCCATCTTTCAATCTTTTCTTAATTTCTTTTTTCAAATTAATTTCCTCATTTTCATCTTAAATCAACTTCGAAATTCAATTATAATTATTACTTAATAAATTATAACATTTTATAAATAAAAATGAAGTGGTCTAACATTGCCGCTCGATTTTATTGGATTACCTGAAGTGGCTATTTGACCAATAATATTCCCTCAACAGCATACTCAGAACACCCTAGTGATATTTATTTATGGACAACTTTTATTAATAATCAACTATTGCAAGTTACTTTTTGAACATTTTTATCATATTGCTTTATTAATTTGCATATTTGCAAAAGAAGTAAAATCTTTCACTTTTATTGTTTTCATAACTTCGACTTGGTCTCGTCTCGTCGAATCCTGCAACCACAGTGCTTCACACAGTGAATGTCTGGTAAGTTACAGAACAAGAACTCAAGAAGGGCAACAGATAAACTCGTTTTAAAATAAATTCCGTTTTGATCTGATTTGGACTATCAACTGTAAGGTCCGCAGTTTGAATTCCACAGCCGGATGTCAAGGTGAGCATTTAAAATGCTGTAAATATAATATTTATAGTGTTATTTGCTACATCAAACTATTCCCTCAAAGCTTGTGTAAACTACATGTAAAATAAATGAACACCGAAAAATTAAATAACATCCTCAAGCAAAAAATTTTCTTTTTATGTAAAGGTATAAAGCATAAAATTCTTTATTGTATCTGTACTTTGGCGTTATTACAGCAATACAGCATATGTATAGGGTCTTTACTCTCTGAATAGGCAACTGTGTTTAATCAATAACGTATCTCTACCTATTCGATATCTGCAGAGTAATGGAAATCATTGCATAAAGATTTAAATATAGTTTCTGTAGCATGTAGTTATACAGGATACTTTAACAGAGCAAATTCAAGTTTGAAATAAATTGTATTCTAGATATGGATTCAAAACTTCAATTTATGTTACCAAGTAATCTCTTACTCACTCACGTACAGCTACGAATCTGAAATTCAATAGGCATATGAACTGAAAAATGTAGCAATAAGTTTTTTGGTATTTAAGTATGTTTTCTAAGTGTCCTACAAGAATATACTTTAAAAGGACTGTATAATGCAGAGAACAAATACACTTATTGCAAGTAATTTCTTACTTAAGTTGCATATTCCTTTTTGTTAAATTAAAAGCCCATTGCTTAACACTTTCATCCAAACTGGCGCAACGCTGAACAAATAATTCAGCTTCTATTCCATTTTTATTATACTTTCGAAAAACTGGAAAGGGATCTAGAGGATCTACCAATGTATTAGCCTTAGCCACAACCGCCATAGCCTGACTGATCCTTTGTTGCTCTTCTTTTCGTTGTATACGTTTTTCTTTACTTTTTGCAGAACTGGCGGCTGTTTTCCTCTAAAAGAAAATTAGCATTATAACTCCTTGTAAAAACAGAACATTCAATCATACTCCCATAATGCCAAATAAATATACGTATCAATAGTATCAAATAGTATCAATAATATAGTCTTATTTCGTATTGTTTAATATTTAAACTATAATCAACAAACAAACATAGAAAAAAGATAAACAATCAAAATAGATAAATTGAAATAGATACGAAGCGACGCGTAGCTAACTTCACATTTTGGACATTTGTAGCGTGTAGGAGAGTAAGGGCCGGTTTATCAATGCGAGGTTAAGTTATCCTATCGTTACAGACTTAACCTTAAGATATCCTCGCGAGGAAATCCTATGGTTAAGTCTATGCATATGTCTTATGCTTTAACCATAGGATAACTTTAACCTCGCGTTGACAAGCCAGCCCTAAGATAACGGAAAACCGCCTAAATGTTAAACTGTAGTTTCAGTTGAAGCTTAAATGTAAGTTTAACTTGAAGTTTAAACGTAGGAAGTTTTATAGGTAGTTTTAGATAATCCGAAGCGCTGTAAAAATTCCGTATCGTCACAATATTCAAAATGACTAGGCCTTGCTCTAAAGACTCTCAGGGCCGGTTTATTAGTGCGCGGTTATGTACTTTAGTCGTTGGTCAAGTATTAACTGTCGGTCATATTAACGCCAAACTGTTTATTCTTGTTTTGGTTAACCCAAACCTTAACATTAAAGATTTAACCGACATTTGAAATTTAATCAGAAGTTCAGAAGGTATAAAACCATAGATAAGAGATGATATTTATATATATAAAACCGTCCGTAAATGATTGCGAAAGAATAAAGGTGTGGTAACTCTGAAACACTGGTGATAACATAACATAACTAATAATAATTTAACCTCGAATTATTTCTGAGGTTCTGGTTCTGAACGATTTTCATTTTATTGTGTGTGGAGTCCAGCAGCATTAAATTAACCTTTTTATTATGGGTCATACTTCAGCGTTAGATGCATTCCTAAACAATCATAAAGATCAGCTTCTTGCATCTAACGTACCACAACATTTCTGGTATACTTTATATCAGAAACTAGTGAACCAAACATTTGATGCTGGAAACACTTTCCAAATACTCAAGCTTGAGTACGAACAGGAGCGACAAGATCATGAGCCAATTTGGGCATTACAAGCTTTATCAAGTATAAGTCAATCAGATCCTAAACAAATTTATCTTATCGACCATGCTTGGACATATCGAGTAAGAAATGCAAAACAGTTGTTATCACAACATGAGCCGCTGAGAAATCGCTTATGTAATTTATTTGATTTGAGTAGTACTATGTCAAAGGATGAGTTGGTACAAAAGATTTTTGACAGTACTTGGAGGATAAATAATACTTATTCCATTGCAAATGCAGAAAATGTAGAGGATCGTTTACCAATTTGGTATATTATGGATGAAATTGGTTCTGCTGTTTTACATAATGATAATCCTAATTGTCGACTTATTCCATTTGTATTTATTAATGAGCAAGTTACGTATTCAATATTATTTCCCGTAGAAGATATTGGAGAAGAAGATTTGATTTATCGTGATTTCGCAGAAGGAATAACAGATCCCGAAAGAAGATCAGCCATTTTAATTCCATGGGTTCTTAATTCGTTTGATCATGTAGACAGTACCATTTCATCATTACCAGGGCCGGATTATTTCTTGAGTGGTCATATAAAAGAAAGTTTGCCAATTTTGTCTAATTTTTCCAGTCAAAAAATTACTAAGGCTACCTTAAAAGTTTTTACTCAGTATAGTCTAATAAGAAAATACTTAACTAATAATAAATTTGAATTGATTGAAAATGAAGAGGATGCTGATATTTTATGGTATGTTGACCATTTTAAAGATTTTGAGTTTTTAAGTAAAACACCTGAAAAATTTATAAACCAATTTCCTTTTGAATACGTTCTAACTGTAAAAGATTTGCTCTGCATAACATGTAGGAGGAAAAAATCTTCTGAAAAGTGGCTGCCCGTTACTTATAATTTGTCAACAGAAATTACTCATTTTGTTAGTTACTTTCAATATAGGCAAGATGAAGGATTAGATAACTATTGGATAGTGAAACCTTATAATTTAGCAAGAGGTTTGGATATACATGTTACTAATAATTTAAATTATATTATGAGAATTGCAATAACGGGACATAAAATTGTACAAAAGTACATTACAGATCCAGTTTTATTTTACCGACCAGAATGTGGTGGCAAAGTTAAATTTGATATCAGATATGTAGTTTTATTAAAAAGTGTTAAACCGTTAAAGGCGTACGTGTATAAAGAGTTTTTTCTACGATTTGCAAATAAACCATTTAAGTTGAATGAATTTGATAACTATGAAAAACATTTCACTGTTATGAATTACACTGAAAATGCAGATTTGAAACATATGAAATGTGAGGAATTTAAAATTCAATGGTCCCAGCAGTACACTGATTATTCATGGTCAGCAATACAAGAGTTAATTTTACAAATGTTAGGAGATATTTTTGAATGTGGAACAATGGAGAAACCACCTTGTGGTATTACCGAAAGCCCCCAATCAAGGGCCGTATATGCTGCAGATCTTATGCTTGAATGGACAGAGAACAAAGAAATACACCCAAAAATTTTAGAAGTTAACTTTACACCTGATTGTAAAAGAGCCTGTGATTATTATCCTGATTTTTATAATGATATATTTAATTTATTATTTTTAGATAAGGAATCTGACGTATTCTTAAGCTTGTAAATAAAAAACTGAAGAAAAGAAAGAAATGTTCCTAATTTATGTGTATTAATTGTCATATAAGTAGTTTTAATAATTTATAGTACCAAAATAGGTAAATTACTAAATATCTATACTACCCTAGGTTAAAATATGTTTAAATAGCAAACAGTGAAGAAACATAATTGTATAGACGAAAACATTTGTGGAACAAAATTTTAAAAATTTAAAAGTAGGTAATAAATAAATAATGCTGCTTGGTAGCTGTGCAAGGATTTAATTCAAATAGGGTTGGATGTATAGGCTTATTTAGGACACTGCATGCAGATAATAACATATTCTGTTTGATATGGAACGCCGTTTTAATATTTATTCACTATTTATCAATATGTAGGAAATATCTGAAATGCATATAAAAATATCTACTTGATGTTTTTATTTCAATTAAAAATATCAACTAGATATTTTTAAATGAAATAAAAATATCCAACTAGATATTCTTAAATCGAATTATTTACTGATTTAAAAACATCTAGATATTTTTAATTAATTTCAGATATCTGAATATCGCGCCATCTATGACGCAGAAGATAATCTATCTAGTTACATCTCTATCCCCAAGAATTTTTATATAAATTCTTTGCTTTATCCTTTATCCTCTCAGGGCAAACTGCCTACATCTTAGTACCTGTGTTGCCAAATTGCCTATGTCATCACCCCAATCGGCAACTTCTACTCTAAGGCGACATGTGACCAAAGAATTTATATATAAATTCTTTGCATGTGACACATGACACAGGAGTAGGGACGTTCCGATACCTCAAAAGTATCGATACTGGTATCGAATGAAAACTATCGATACCAGTATCATATCGGAGGAAAATTATCGATGCCAATAAATATCGCTGCTGGTATCTAATGAAAAGTATCGATACCGGTATCATATCGGAGGGAAGGTATCGATGCCTATAAGTATCTTTACTTTAAAAATATGAAGGGGGGGGGGAGATTTTACAAATTTTTAAGAGCGGGAAGGAAGCATTCTTTTTGTAAAACGAATGGTTATTAATGATATCTGTACGCGATAGGAGCATAACATACCCCGAAATTACTCTGGCAGGCGAACATTCCGACCCATGCGCGGTAAAGAGAATTAAAAAAAAACAAATTTTACTCACCGATACCAACTAAAAAATATCGATATCCGAATCTCATAGGAAGAATAGTATCGATGCCAATAAGTATCGTTGCTGGTATCAAATGAAAAGTATCGATACCGGTATTGTATCGAAAGGAAAGTATTGAGTACAAAAGTACTTGGCATCAAATAAAAAGTATCGATACTGGTATCATATATAGATAGTATCGGAACGTCCCTACACAGGATTCACAGGAGGGCTTTTGTGGTTATGTTGTTAAAATAAAATGTTTAAAATAAATAAAGTAGTTGTTGGAATATCCGGTGGGGTAGATAGTGCTGTAACAGCCTTATTGTTAAAAAGAAAAGGTAATTTTTTTTGCTTACTTTTGATTTACATGGGGTAATTAAAATGGTTGTAGGTTTTCATGTGGAGGGTGTATTTATGCAAAATTGGGATATTGCTGATGAGACAGGTTTCTGTTCCTCCAATGAAGATTTTAAAGATGCTACGATAGTTTGCAAGCAGTTAAATATAAAATTGCATTATGTTAATTTTGTTAAACAGTATTGGAACGAAGTGTTTTGGTAATTATGAAAATATTTAAGATATTAATTTTGATGAGTGTACTATGTTATACAATATGGATTGTTGTGGGGAATTGAGGTCCTTGTATAATTGATGAGGAGTGATAGCCTGATTATAAAGTCTAGGGGTCTATTCTCGAATCTCTACTAAAAATGTCACTGAGAATTGTCGCATACTTCTTAAAAATGGTATTCTCGAGCAGTAGTAGACACCGCTAATATCACTCGGCAAATATGTCACATAGTAAAGTATGTCAACACTGTATTATGCCTCTGCTTTACCTATAGAAAAAGTTATCTGACCATTCTGACCGTGTAAAATTTAGTTTAAATGTCAGTGGAACAGGTCTGGATCTGTGTCTGGACAACAAACAATGTTTTATTCGTGTTAGTAGTTATACATAGAATGTTTGTTCTTTATTTACCACAAGATGATACAATTTTTGTACATATGGCAAGTCAATTCAATGGTGTTTTTAAATATAACAAACCAATAAATGTGTCAATAGACAAACAGATAGATATAATACTTATAATAACATTAAGTAAAATAGTCACTAATCACATAAAAATTTTAAATGACCATATGCATGATTGTTCACAGATTTTATATTGTTAAAATAAAAATACACATACATACACTTAAAACAAGGTATAGACCGTATTAGCGTCTATGCAAGAATTCCTGCACACTATAATCAGCATTTTCAGAGATAAATTTCTTTGTTTCCTTTATTAAGCTACGACAATTTTTTATGTTACGAATTTCATTGGGTAGTGCAGTTATAGTAAAAACAACGTTTAAAATTACTAGTTCTGTGGTTAGGAATAGAAATAAGATCACCATGTCTCGTGTTGTAATTATGACTTGAAGAGGGCATCGTAAATTTGTCTTTCAGTTTAGTAAAAAGTGGGATGCATTTCAAAATAAATATGCTGGGAACAGTTATAATTTTTTTCTGTTTAAACATGTCTCTAGAACTTTTTCTATATTTCAGTCCAAATATAAGTCTCACTATTCTTTTTTGAATTATGAATACTCTATTTACTTCACTTGCACTACCCCAGGAAGTAATATTATATATGTGAATAGCAGAGAGAGTAATAAACCTCCAGGAGTACATGCTCATTCATCACATTTTTCAGCTGAAGGATAGCAAAGAATCCCTTGTTGAGCTGCTTGCAAACATGCTCAATTTGGGTATTCCATGTTAATCCTCTATCCAAAAAAGTACCTAGAAATTTGAATTCATCTGAAAACTTTATATTTATCATAGATAGCAAGTCCTCTCGGAGAGGTTTTTGTAGGTTAAAGTTCGAGCAAATGGTTTTTTTATGGTTTAATATTAGCTTATTTTTGTCACACTAAGTATTTAATTCTTTTACAACTAAATTCGCGACAGTCTAAATTTTTTCAGGGCTATTTGCCGATACAGTTACTGTCATATCATCCGCAAACGTTGTAACTCTACCATTTGTAATGCTACATGGAAGGTCGTTCACATATATACCAAACAATAGTGGGCCAATAACTAAGCCCTGGGAAACTCCCAAATTAACGTCACGCATTTCTGATGTAGCGCCCTCCAATTTTACGATCTTTTTCCTACCACTAAGATATGATTTAATCCAATTCAAAGGAGAATCTTTAATACCTATGCTGTATAGTTTATCAATGAGAAACTGATGATTCACAGTGTCAAAAGCTGCAGATATGTCAAAGAACAAGGAGACAACATACTGGTCTTTATCAAGATTGGAATATACAAATTCCGTTAAGTAACAACATGCCGTTTCTGTAGATTTTCGTTTCCTGAAACCATGTTGTGAGTTTGTTAGGACTTTATGTTTATTTAGGAAACACTCAATTCTGTTGTATACCACTCGTTCTAAGATTTTTGATAATATACTTAAGATTGATATTTGTCTGTAATTTTCTATGTTCTTTATATCCATCTTTCTTATATAGAGGCAGAACAGATGCCATTTTTAATATATCAGGAAACAGACCTACCTCTAATGATAAGTTAAATAGATACACTAGCTATTGTATTATGTTATCAGTGATGTGTTTTAGGGCCTGGGTGGTTAATTCATCTATTCCACTAGATTTAGTATTTTTCAAGGAGCTTATAATATTTTTAATTTCAGATACTGACAGGTTTAAAGAAAATTTAATTTAATAAGAGTGTTTTATTTTGGCAGAGTTAGAAAACACCCAGAAGTTTTGTTTGGTAAATTTTCTGCAAAATAAGAGTACCTAATTTCATTTAGATTCAATTTATTTTATGTTTGACATAATAATAACAACTTTTACACTCGGGTCACAGAAGACAGAAACTAGTTCCTGTCTTCTGTGCTCGAGTCAAAAACGACCACTTTCGTCTTTGGTGCAGATATAATTATTAACAAAGCGTAACCTTACCTTCATTCTTACACTTACCGCGGAAGCTCGCATTTGCCATTGTATAAATGGTCTAAACAGTTCTATTAGATCTATCGTTACTTAACCCAGACATTTTTATAAACTGCTAATCATTGAGTTCGACGAATTATATTTCTTGTACATTGCTGTGAATCTTCTTGCATTTCTAAGTTTTCAATTATAGCAAGGATATTTGCATCATTCAAATTAGCCATTCGCATGTGAGGTACAATGTCGTGTGGTATTTACCCACTTGTTGAAAAGGCTACTGAAAATTGTAGAATGCGACATTCGAGAATGCATATTTTCAGAGACGTGTGGATTTCGGGGGACATTTTCCCAAAGTAGTATACTTTTGCTAAATGAGATACGAGAATAGACCCCCTGGGATGTCATAAGACATATAACAGTTTTTGGCCTTTGTCCTGTAGCATCAGATATTCTTACATTTTTTAACATTGTATAAATATTGTTTGCCACATTTTAACCTCCTCACCAATAAAAATGGGAAAGTTACTCAAAATTGAGATAGGGACCAGATTTATACGTTCCCAGGAACACAAAAAAGTGAACTTAAAAAATGTCTGTATGTATGTGTGGGAATACCGAGGGGAACACGATAGCGCCGAAACTAGCAAACAGATTTTGATGGAATTTGGTACAAGGATGATATTAATATTGTAAGAGCTGAAAAGGTTCTGGTGCATATCAGGTGATTCTATCTTATTCTTATTTAAAAATTATGTCATACTTTACTCTTTTGCGTTCATTTTCTATTAAAAAAGGAGTGTTTTGATTCTGTGACTGAGGGTCGTTTTGAATATTACGAATGCTGTTATTTCATCTAAGTAGGCCACAGTATAGCCACCCACCCACCCAAAATGTTCTACTATCGTAGCTGATGTTAGTGTTAGAGCTTTTAGGTTAATTTCAAATATTTTAACAAACCATAAGGCTCCGTGTGAAGTTCATCCTTTTCCATTGCATTTATCACCGTGTTGTGTTGATGTTACTATATTTGTGGTTTTATAGTTTGCTATGTAGATGTCTCTCTATTTAGGATGTTTTGGTTTCATGTTAAACAGTAAAAATAGGCAATAAGCCGACTTTTGTAAAAGAAGAATGTCGTACAACGTATACAGGTATTTTATTTCCAGAATGCTTATATCTGAACAAATTATGATTAAGAAAGTTATTTTTTGTTTGCTTATAATTGTAATGGAACATATTCTTTACAGGATTTTGCAAACAGCAGAAAAAAACCGTAGAGGGTTATTTAGATACTGATTTACTCCACATAGAATAGAATAGAATAGAAATTTATTCACCACACATTTGGTACATTTGGCAAGTCAACACATGTATAGATAAAAATGTATACTCAACAAATCGAAACTTACACATGTATACACATATATACATACACACATACAAGTAATGGAAATATATATTATACAACATAATAAATAAATACATAACAAATAAATAACAAAATATGTCAGTGGCCCTATAGGGGCAAAGTCATTGGAAATATAACAAGTAGTAAATAAAGATTTAGTTTTTTAATCAGACAACCAGTTAATAGAAACAATCCTTAATTATCTTGTTTGTTCAGAAAATCAGTAATTGTATAATAGCCATTTCTTAGCAGATTTGTTTTTATTTCTTTTTTAAATGTGTTCGGTGGGGGGGGGACTATGTGGAAACCAGTATTAGAATGAGAATTGTCCAATAAGAAAGACAAATTCATTTTAGGATCTTAATTGCTAATATAACTAGAATTCAGGTTATCGAAAGAATGCAAAGATTGTAAATCAATTATTTTACAAATAGTGTTTCTTTTAGTTCTCATAGATACTTTTTTGTGCTATTTGCAAAATCCTATAAGGAATATGTTCCATTAAGAAAGTTATTGGTAGGTATAGAAATAATAAGTCATTATTGTAAAGAAATGGCAGAAAAAGTGCAGTATCGATATTTGCGAAAAATTAACCTCATTCAAGTTGATTCTTATCTGGTGAAATCCAGGCAATGTTTGACAAATGTAGAAGACTTCCCAAACATATTATATCCTGACATAGTGAACTATTTAGTCTACAAGAAATGCGCTTGTACTTTGACGGAACTGAGTGATTTAAAATGGAAGCTGTGAACCGATCACATGAAATCATTTTTGTTAGATGAAAAACGAAATTTCTATATTTTAGAAGAAAACCGCGCATAATAAATAGAGTGATAGAATGAACCCTAGTAATTAAATTAATAAACCCATCCTGTGTTCACAAAACTTATAGTTTTATTATAGCAGCACTATGTGCTCATATATGTTTACATACATTATATCCTATAAATACCAAATCGTTTATATTTTAAAACATTTCAAAAGTTCTTTTTCTTTGAGTAGGTAAGTATTTAACTTATGAAAATTTACTTTATCACATGCTAAGATCCGTTGAAAAAGTTAAAAAAAAAACGGAAACAAGTTCAAATTTTTTTTAATCATTAACTGTATAAAAATATTTGTCGCATGAAATTTTTTCAGTTTTTCTTTAAATTGGAGAGATTTAAATTCCAGTGACCAAATCTTAAAAGTCACAATATGTATATAACAAAACTTAATTTGTTTAAAGCAAATCATTCATCCATATCTAGAAGTTATACCTAGATGGGTTTACTTCACCTAGCTGTGACTTAGATGTATGGTTCACAAAGTTCCTTCTCTAAAGAAACAGTAATCCCCTTGACATGACATTTGTCCTGGTGTCCCCATCTCTCATGTTACAGCTGTCATAATGGTATTTATTTCAACTGACTGACACATTAAGCACGTTGGTAGGCTCACGATGGTTAGACCTTAAGAGCAGCTACTGGCAAGTGGAGCTTCATCGTGATGATAAGGAAAAGACAGTGTTCAGCAGGCAGTGGTCTTTACCAATTTACTGTGATGCCTTTTGGACTTTGCAATGCCCAGCCACATTTCAAAGATTGATGGAATTTATACTACGAGAGCTTAACCTGGAAGATGTGCCTGGTTTACCTTGACGACGTGCTTGTCATGGGACGAGATTTTACAGAACATTTGAAAAATTTTCAAGAAGTATTTGGCCAAGTCAGGAAAGCACACCTGAAATTGAACCCGAAGAAGTGCCTACTATTTTAGAAAGAAGTCAAATTCTTTGATCACGTTGTGTCTTCGGAGGGAATACAAACAGACCCCGACAAAATTTCTGTTGTACGAGATTGGCTAAAATAATCTAACATTCATAAAGTACAAAGCTTCCTTGGTCTCTGCACTTATTATAGACGTTTTGTGGAAGGGTTTGCAGAAATTGTTGAACACTGAAGTCTATTTATTTATTTATTTATTCTCTTTATGTGCTCATAACTTCCAATTTTTATCAGTTACGTTTAGTGCTCCTCCATGATAGTCTAATAGATCTCTGATTTTTCTTTTTCACGTGGGCCAATATGTTTCTCCACTTAATGGCTTAATATACTTTGATAAGTCCATTATTGAGGTTTCTCTAACTACTTTCTTTCGTTGACTTCTAACTTCTTTTGAGAATATTATTCTGTTACCTTTCTTGGCTCTGTACAAGTGCACTGGGCCCATAACCTATTAGATTTGTTGAATCTTTTACTTTGTACAGAGAATAGAACACGACTTTGGTTCTGTAATTGTCCTTTATTTATAACGAAAAACTTGTGTCTACAAGGTTTCAGGATGGTCTTTAATTACTTTATATATGTATTAACAGGAAGTTACAGACATCTTATATTGTTCTGTCAACTTAACTTCAAAACATCATTACAAACTCTAACGGCCATTTGCACCGTATTTTTTTTTTAGAGGATTAACAGTAAACTTTTGCGAAATATGAAATTTCGTTACCACCGCTCATTCATATTGGATTAAATCGGCTTAATAATAATAATAATAATTAGTTATTGCTAAAGCAGAAGATGGATTGTCAATGAGACAAAAAGCAAAACAGAGTATTGTCAGTTGCCCATGTTAATATTCGTTCTATAGTACCCTCGTTCAATGAAGTCAAGGAGATACTTTTAGAAAAAAAATTCTACTTGATGGCCCTAACTGAAACATGGTTAAACCCAGATTATCCAACACCACTACTTGATATTCCAGGTTACAGTTTTCTAAGTTACGACAGATTATCAAGAGGAGGTGGCATCGGCGTTTATGTGAGTTCTATATTTGAATTTGCGACACTAGACATATCACATTTAGACAACGGAGATGTCATCCAAATTGAACATCTGTTAAGTTTACATTATAAGACAAACAAAATACTAATAGGGGTAATCTATAGACCACCTGCTATTCCTTATTCAAAACTTAAAGTGATTGAAAACATTTTAGCTGCTTTCTCAGCTGAGCATGATTTTACTATTATATTTGGTGACATAAATGTTGACTTGCTTGTAAATAACAATGAAAAAACGTTTTCCTTAGATATACTTAGGACATTAAATTTAAAACAAGTAATAAACAACCCAACCAGAATAACGTTAAATAGTAGCACACTAATAGATATAATTTCAGTAGATTCCAACATGTATATATCAGAATCTAGCACTATGGATATGTATGATCTCACTGACCATAGACTAGTTAATTGTAATATTTCTCTGGATATTGAAAAACAGGAAAATAAGTTAATTCAATATAGAGATTTCACAGATTTTAATATTCGCGATTTTGAATATGATGTGCAGCAAATTCAATGGAATGCTCTAAATAATATCGGTGATATTAGCGAGTGCATTGACATCTTCAACGAACTAGTTATTAATGTGTACGATAAGCACGCGCCATTAAAGACAGTAAGACTTAAACATCCTTATCGGACGTACATCACAAACACGATAAAAGAAATTATAAAACTGAAACGCAAGGCATTTGATAAGTTTAAGCGCACAAAAAGTGAAGTAGATAGAAACTACTACATGGATTTAAAAACTATCTATCCACAGCAACTAAAAATGAAAAAAGGCATACATGCAGTTTGGAATAAATAAAATAAACACAAATTCTAAACAAATGTGGCTTAGATTCAGACAGTGGGGCATACACAATAAGGGACATATGGACTTACCGCATCATTTGAAAGACCCAAATGAATTAATCAGAGTAATCAATGATATGAACCAATATATACAGCCAGTTAATAATGATCGGTTATTATTTTATAGAAACAACACAATTTCTGATAATCACCCATATACTTTTACTACAGTACAAGAAGAAGACGTTCGTAAAGCAGTAAGCGAAATTAAATCCAGAGCAATGGGGGCCGATAATATCAGCTTAACAATGATTGAACTTATTTTGCCATTCGTTATTGGCATAGTAGCGAAAATTATAAATGATTCCCTAAAATTAGGTATATTTCCATCGTTATGGAGAACATCAGTAATAAAGCCACTGCAGAAAAAACCAAATCCAGTAGAGTACAACGATTTAAGATTAATACACTTAGTACCTGTTCTATCAAAAATAGCAGAAAAAATAGTATGCAAAATGCTGTTATGTCATATAGAGAATAATACCATTCTACCAAAAACACAATCTGGTTTCAGATCACATTATAGCACATGCTCTGCACTCACTAAAATAGTGAACGATTTAACAACAGCCATAGACCAGTCAAAGGCCACATGCTTAGTCCTACTGGACTATAGTAAAGCATTCGATTTAATAAATCACGAAATGCTATTGGCTAAATTACACTATATTGGATTAGATGTCTCATTTTGCAACTGGTTTAAAGATTACCTAGAAAATAGATCTATAGTTGTAGATATAGAAGGTAGTAGGTCATCGAGTAATAGAGCAACCGCCATAGGAGTCCCACAAGGAAGCATTTTAGGTCCTATATTATTCTCTATATATACCTCAGATCTGCCAAGCGTACTCCAGCACTGTAACATTCACCTTTATGCAGACGATGTACAATTGATCATGTCATTTGCTGCACCGGATACTAATATTGCTCTGCGACATCTAAATGAAGATTTGGATAGAATATCAAATTGGTCACGTAACCAAGCCATGATCCTCAACGCCAATAAAAGTTGTGTTATGTTCGCGGGTAATCAACGAACTCTAGCTAAAGTTACTCAATATAACTTCCCTACTATTCACATAAACAACATAGAAATACCCACCAAAGAAAATGTTAGGAATTTGGGAGTAACATTTGATAGTCATTTGAATTTTGAGCAACACATCATAAATAAATTAAAGACATGCTATATAAAGTTAAAAACTTTATATCCATTCAAACTTTTACTCCCCGAAAAGGTTAAATATAGATTAGTTGAGTCTCTAATTTTCCCCCAGTTCGATTACTGTTTGCCAATGTATTATAGATTTTTAAACACCAACTGTAAAAACAAATTGCAAATGGCTCAAAATGCATGTATGCATTTTGTATACCTAACAAAAAAATATGATCACATGACACCTTTATATAATGACCATAAATATATGAAAATTGCAATATTTATTTGGAGTATTCCTCATGAAAATATTTACATCCTGAGTATTTATATGAGCTATTAATTCCTAGGAGAAATGTACATCAACTAAACCTAAGAAACAATGACTTATTTAGCATATACCAACATAACACCACTAAATTTGAATGCTCGTTTAGTTATATCTCAGTCAATTATTTAAATAACCCCACATTTTTAAATTTGTTAAATTCTTACACACCAAATTCTTTCAAAGTTAAATACAAGCAAGCAATAATTTTCCACCAAATTAGTGATACTTCTTAAATTAAAAATTATTACGTAGTTTTGTGTATTTTTTAATGATTTTGTAAGTTTTATTTAGCTTTACTAATACCCACGTTCAATTTTTACACTGTGACAGTTATTATTGATAATGTTACGTTTTTACTACTATACAGGGTGATTCACGTAGGCCATTCATTAGAAGTTTTTCAACTTGCAGTTGGATTAGAAACTTGAAATTTGGTATGCAGCCATAATCGATCATGCCCGTTCTATCTAAAATATTTTCTGTGCTCCAACTATACAGGGTGTGCCAAAACTTGGTACCAACTTTCTTATTTTAAATGGAAACCTATATTTTTCTTTGCATGGTTCGATTGGTCTTCTAATTCTGAGTTTAGAGAACCTAAGTTATGTTAACTTATCTATTACAATTTTTGACATATGTCCAATTTTTTTTTTAAAATTGCCGCTGTAGTAGTTTACGAACAAATTTGTATCTCGCAAACCTTTCAAAATTATGACACCAAATTTGTGAAGCAGTTAGCTGGAAGTGCAGGCTAACTTTTGATGTCCCATCGGTGGTCCCATTTTGTACCATATGGGCGCAGTCGATTTTCAAATGTCGCAATCAAAAATTGTCAAAAAGTCAATTTTTTCAAATGGCACCTACTATTTTTTTTCACTCCATTCGAAAGAAAATTGAATTTTAGGGTGAGTTACTTAAGCATTCCCTATACCTAACTTCACCCCATATCGAGTTATTCAATAAAAATCAAGAAATACCTTATCTTGCCGAGAGATTCCTTACTTCATCAAGTATGCCATGGAAAAAAAGACAGTTGTAATAATTTTTAAAGAAAAATATGGATTCTTATTTAATTACACACAACACCAACATATTATTATTAACGAACAAGAACAATGTTGACGAAATTCTGTCAGTGAAAACGGTGCACACATTGAGCATTTGTATTGAAATAATTATTTTGTTAATCTGTTTATTTGTTGTTATTATTTATTATTGTAATACGATTTTTGAATAAAAATTAAAATGAAATGATTGTTTCCAAAGCCCCTTGAGAAAAAAAAACAATATTTTTTTCAAAAAATGCCAATAACTCAAAAACGACTGTAGATAGACATACACAATGTTAATAAAAGTGGCCCTAAAATTCAATTCTGCATTGATTTCTGGCAGAAATGGTAGACGCAAAGATGTGCTACGCAATCTGTTGAAAGTAGAATAATAGAATATTTGAACAAAAATATGGTGGTCACATTGAACATTTACGTCAGAATTTCGTCAACATTGTTCTTGTTCGTTAATAATAATTTGTTGGTGTTGTGTGTAATTAAATAAGAATCCATATTTTTCTTTAAAAATTATTACAACTGTCTTTTGTTTCTATGGCATACTTGATGAAGTAAGGAATCTCTCGGCAAGATAAGGTATTTCTTGATTTTTATTGAATAACTCGATATGGGGTGAAGTTAGGTATAGGGAATGCTTAAGTAACTCACCCTAAAATTTAATTTTCTTTCGAATGGTAAACTATCAACTTAAGTAAACAAAAAGAAAATAGAGTATGGTGCAACAAACAAAAATTAAATCGGGATTACTTATTCATCGCCTAAAATGAACACGGTGCAAGTGGCCTTTAAATTACAAAATAACTAAATAACTAAGATATCTGAGAATTCCATCTCTGGCATGTAATTTTAACTAAATATCTAGTCCTATAACAACATCGTCATCGTCGAACTCTTTCATTTGATACTCATGTCAAGGGGGTTTTGAAGAAAAGGTAATCCGCCATATTGAGTTTAAAATGCCGTAACATAGTTTATCATATTTTACTCATCCAATCCTTTCATTTGATACCCAGGAAGTTGTGAAGAAAAGGTAATTCGCCATCTTGGGGAGTCCGCCATGTTGGGTTTAGAATGTCACATAGTTTATCGTATTTTACTTGTCATATCCTTTCGATTGATATCCATATTAAAGGAATTGCGAAGAAAAAGGTAATCCGCGATCTTATGGCGTCCGCCATATTTGATTTAGAATGATACTAGATATACATTGCATTGTCACCGGACTTACACATGTGTGCAAAATTTTAAAGCTTTATGGCTTTAGCTAGAACTAGTTGAAACTTCGAGTCCAAGATTTGCCCCAAGCAGAGAATCTTGGACAGAGAAAGTGATGTAATAAGACGTTGATTTACAGCATCTCCATCTTATGAATTCTATACATGTTCTATGCACTCATGTAATTATTGTAGCATAATAATTAATCGCCACCATTATTATATTGAATCATATTCATTCTTTATTGGCACTTATATCTACAAAGTAATTCTAGAACTCAACATCACTTTCAGAATTTTAGCCCACTCGGTATTGTCGCAGATTCATTTCATTTCGGTTTTTTTTGCACAGCGTTTTCTTCCGTTTACAGGAAGAAATTTATTTAGATAATCGATAGGTTTTTGTGTTCATATGTTATGTATAAAGTAGCTTTTTTCTCCGCGGCTTTTCTCCCTCGGATTTTTTGTCTTTCGAGTTTTTTCCAGGATTTTTTCCTAGATTCCTCACTATATAGAGTGTTAAAGGTTAGTCTAGTTTTGAAAATATCTGCATGACTATACTATTTCGATTTATTTGCTCATGATGGTAAAAGAAACTTCTTAGTAGATACAGTCATAAACATCATAAATAAAACTGGATTTCATAACACATGCTTCCTAAGCTAAATTTTTGATACCTCCAACCATCGTCACCATGATCGGTTGTCAACTTATTTCAGGTTGCCAAGATCCAATAGAAATATCAACTGCTACAATGTTGGTTATCTGGACATAGTTTTTTGCGGCATCTTGCCAAATGAATTATATTTTTCTCCAGAAATGCTACCTTAATGCCTCCAAACAGAAAATCATGAACAAATCTGACTTTGGTATTAACTACATTGTTTTCAAAACCAAACAATAATTTGTCTATCAACAATAATGGAATAATATTAGACAACACCCAATTTGTACTTTGTTTTGAATTGCTGTGTGAATTGCAATAATGAAAGTAACTCTTTTGACCACAAAAGCCGAGAAATATTACCACACCGTTGCGCTCAATCATTTTACATTTCACCTGATCCGACTGTTAATTTAACGTAATCTTAGCATTGGTGAACTATCGTGGCAGCCAGCATAGGGGTGTCAATATAAGTAGACAATATGAAGTCCATTTTACTTTTTGAAATTAGTGGATATAGTAAGTATTTGTTTTAAATGAAACAAAATATGTTTTCAATATGGTACCATATTCATGCATGTTCTTTTAATTTGTTTTAAAATAAAAGCTACAAGTATTTATAATATCCAATGCGGAAAATGCATCAAAATGGCGCCATGTATATCTTTTTATATTGGTGTCTAAATAGCGTAATAGTGTGTTCGATACTACCCTTTATTAAAAAAAAATATCACAAGAACTCTTGAATTTAAAATATAACTCGAATTTGATTTTAAGAAATTATGGTTTCAGATTGGTCTGTAAATACAAAACGACATCATTAACAAGTGATGAAATCTCTTAATATCTTAAAATGACGTAAAAATTAAAATTTCAAATACCTTGGTAATTTTTAAATTATCGTTGAAAACCGAATTCTGGCAGGGCATGCAAGTTCCGAGTCGCAATAGCGGGTCGTTAAGTATAAATTGTAGCACTCGCGGAATGGAGGCCTGCATGGCATAGTGGTGACAAGCCCAACTATTCACCAAATCAAGGAATGTCCGCAAATATTTGGTGGAGAGGTTCCAGCCGCTTACATATTGAATTTTATTTAAGACTAACTTTTAGTTTTTATCCAATTTAAACCAAATTCATTTCCACAGATATAGGTAATTAAAATTTACTTATGACAAAGCCACATACGATGCAAGATTAAGATAGTTTCCCAAAATATCATTTATTGAATGAAGATTTCTTGTTTTGAAAAGAGTACTGTTACTTTCTTTTATACAAAAACTTCGTAATGTAACTGCCAAATAGTTGTCGAGTAAATATTTTTTTATTTGTTTTTAATTAAAAAATGCAAATAACATCGAAATCTCTAAAAATATCTATTACTTCCACATCCACGTAGTGGATTGAAAGTACAGTAATTGTAAAAAATTTTGAAAATTTTTTATTATTGAAATAGGTTTAGAATGTCATGAAACGCCGAGATTTTAAATTTGAGTAAAAAAAAAAATGTCGGTCTGTCTGTAACTTTTTTTGTTCGCACATTTTCTCTGGAACGGCTTAAGATATTAACTTGAAATTTTATACACATATGTATTATAATGAGTTTTGGAACTGGATTGCTTTTTTTAATATATCCGGTAAGGGGTTGGGGGGTACATAGGGGTAAATAAGACAAAACGAGTAAAACAAGCTGGTATAAGAGTACAGATACTTGAGATTCGATGTACATGCTAGAAGCCAACGCCTCAATTTTTTTTATAATATTTTACATCCCTCACCACTCCCACTCCATTATTAAAGGGGTTTATAAAATAAAATTGAGATATTCACTTGAGATGTGGTACACATATATATTATAACTACATCTGGAACTGGACTATACAGGGTGTCCCAGAATTGAGTTCCCGGACAAGAACCTGTGATTCCTGAGTTCATATTGGGCCTGTATAACCCAACTTACCTTAGTCCAAAAATGCATCTCTGAGGAAGTACATTCTCTTAAAGTGAGACAGAAAAATGTTTCTTCAATAATTTCAAATTTTCAAATTTACATGAGACCTGTGTCTCTATAAATATTCTATGTAAGCTCGATAACAATTAAATATCTTTCTGTAAAAATATTTTTACACAAAGTTTTTCTCTCAAACTGTTACCAAATCATTAAAAATGTTAGGTTTCATGTGATTTCACTAATGTTACTTCTATTAAACTACTCTATTGTACACTTGTAAGGCCGCACTTGGAATATGCTTCATGTGTAAGGACCCCTGTAATATCTCCCCCTCACTTTTGTGCCTATAGCACAATAAAACTAATTTGTTTGGCAGTTACACGGGCTCAAATAAACAAATGTGATAACCTACCACCAAACAGAATTAGGCTCCGGCTAGTTTTATAGGAGGCAAGGGCCTGGGTAAGCGTCAACGACAACTTAAATAATAAGGCCAAGAGCGATTAAATTATAAAAAAATTTAAGTGTTTAAAATCTAAGTTTTGTATTAAAAAAATATATTCAAAAGTACCTTGGGCGCCAAAGGAAGATACGTCACAGACAACACACAGAAAAACGACAGGTAAAATTGAAGTCGATTTAATATCGATTAACAAATATAAATCACGGATAACTAAATAATGAGGTTAAAATACATGACATCAAAACAATTTGAACAACAGACACGCATGTAAAATTACTAACAGAAGAAATACGGGTTAATCAAATTTAGACGTAGGGTTAAAATTTTACGATAAGAAATATAAATTACAGGTAACTATACGTGTAACGGTTATCACCAAATTAGATAAGAGATAGTTCTAGCGATAAACAACTAGATAAACCTTAAGCGGTTTCGCATTAAGCTACCAAATTTATTCACTAAAATTTTAAACTACTCGCAATGACATAAGGTTAATTCAAGGTAAGGGTACGAGACTATGAATTTCTCATAACTGGCAACCTAGATTGACATACATGACAAACTATCAAAATAGGGAGCAGTTCTCTTTTTGCTAGAGATTGTTTGAATGTGTTGCTAAACCTGATGGCAATTTAATAATTATCATATGACATATCCCAACCGCCAGGAAAAAGAAGGTACAATTTACCGGACTATATAAAATGATAGCAAGTGGGAATTATTAAATCAACACTAGAAATGACATCTAATTAAATTTGTACTTAAACACATTCATTAAACTGCCCGACAACAATAATAAGAAAGGTAGCCACGTTTTGCAGAGTAATTGAAGTTTGCGTGTAATAAATGATCATACATATAATAAATGATCATACACATCAACGTCTGGCAAAGAACAATCTTTACGATTCATTATTATTGGAAAAGCAAATGTTATTACAGTACATAATATTTTATTTAATGTTACAAGAAGAATCATAATATTGTTAAATAAAAAAAAAAGAAAAACATCAAGGAGTGCCTAATATCAGCCGAACTGTACGATACTGTTACGGATTTCCACCTTTTTGGAAACACCCTGTATGAATCCGTGGGTTCTAAATAATTTTAACAAGAGATTAAACACTACTAACACTTTATTTAACTATTTACTGACTACAATACTTCAAATTCACTTTATTTACTATTTATCTAACCTCACTTTTCACTTTTCTACTTGTTCACTTTTATAAACTGCTTTCTTCATAAAACTTCTTCCTCCGCGCTTGTAATCGCGCCTTATATACTCCGAAATTAGCTCTAGATTAATCCAGAATCTTCTCCAACCATAATCTAGAAAAGTCCTTGGTTCTTTCTAGAGCCTTTCTAGAGCCTTTCCCTGCCCCCTCCTTAAGCCTGATCGTCCCGATCAGGCAACTCAGAATCATCGATGTATTTCGCCAGTCTGTCCAAATGCACGATCTTCATCTTGGACTTTTTGCTTCGTTGAATCCGATAGACGACGTCATTAATTCGGGTAATAACAGTGTACGGTCCGTCCCAAGGCGGTTGAAGTTTCGGTGACCTGCCTTTCTTCCGCTGTGGGTTGTACAGCCAAACCAGGTCTCCTGCCTTGAACCCTTCTGAACTACCCTTACGGTCATATCGAGCCTTCATTCTGTCACTGGCTATGGTGATTTGGTCTCTAACTAACTCATGGACATTCCTTAGCCGTTCACTCACTTCATCTACATAGCTGTTCACAGGAAGCCGTTCTCCACCTGGTGTTCCAAACATCAAATCACACGGCAGTCTGATCTCATGTCCAAATACTACACGAGCCGGAGTTTGTTTTGTAGTCTCGTGGATATCAGCTCTATATGCCATGAGGAAAAACGGTATGTGGAGATCCCAGTCACGTTGATTTTTATGAACGACTTTAGAGAGATGTTCTTTCATAGTCTTATTATGTCGCTCCACCATTCCATCTGATTGCGGGTGAAGGGCTGTCGTCCGTGTTTTGTGTATTCCTAATAACTTGCAGATCTGCTGAAATACCCCTGACTCAAAATTTCTCCCTTGATCTGAATGCAGCTCCAGGGGTACACCAAACCGACATATCAAGTTATCTACCAAGACTTTGGCGACAGTAACCGCTTCCTGGTTCGGAATTGCGTAGGCTTCAGGCCATTTACTAAAATAGTCCATGGCAACCAGTATGTACTTGTTACCGTCCTTGGTTACTGGGAATGGTCTGGCTATATCGATCGCAATCCTCTCAAAAGGAGCCCCGACGTTATATTGCTTCATTGCACCCCTACTCCTAGTCTGTGGTCCTTTACTGGCTGCACAAATTTTACAATTACGACACCAAGCTTCAACATCTTGACTATTTACCCAGTAAAATCGTTCACGTACTTTATTCAGGGTCTTGTTAACGCCGAAGTGACCACCGGATGCTCCATTATGCACTTCTTGAAGTACTTTCGGTACTCGACACCTGGGAATCACTAGACGCATAACAACTTGCTTCCCATCCGGGCTCTCCCATGCTCTTTTTAACAGCCCGTTCATAACTCTAAGTGAGTCCCACTGTGCCCACAAAGCTTTCAATCCAACTGCTTTGTCCGAAACATCCTTCCACTCTGGTCGAGTTCCTTTTTCCTTTGCTCTCAATATAGCCCCAATCTCTGCATCGTTCAGTTGTTCTTGTCTCAGGGCTTCAGTTGTCCAATCATCCGGAACGTCTATTTTAATAGTGTTGACCACTCCCGCGCCCTGCTGTTTTTCCACGTGGCGGCAGTGCTTGCAGTCGTCCTTGCATGGTCTTCTAGATAATGCGTCTGCGTTCTTATGAGATCTTCCTGGTCGATGCTCGATTTTAAAGTCGTACTGTTGCAACCGTTCTATCCAACGAGCCAGTTGACCTTCCGGGGTTTTCAACTGCAACAGCCATTTCAACGCAGCATGGTCGGTCCTGATTTTGTAATGTCGCCCGTAGAGATACTTATGAAAATGGTCCACTGATTTGACGATGGCCAATAACTCTTTCCTGGTTACACAATAGTTTCGTTCTGGTTTGGAGAGCACCTTGCTGAAGTACTCGATCACTCTTTCCTCTCCGTTCTGAATTTGGGACAGCACACAACCAATCGAAGAATTACTGGCATCTGTATCTAAAATAAAAAGTCCATTCTGTTGTGGGTATGCTAGTACAGGACCAGTGCATAGAGCTGCCTTCAATTTTCTCCATGCCGTTTCACACTCCGGTGTCCACTGGTACTGAACTTTCTCCTCTGTTAGCCGGTGTAATGGCTTCGCAATGTCTGCAAACCCTTCCACAAAGCGTCTATAATAAGTGCAAAGGCCAAGGAAGCTTCGTACTTCATGAACGTTAGATGGCCTTGGCCAATCTCGTACGGCAAAAATTTTGTCGGGATCCATTTGTATTCCCTCAGAAGACACTACGTGACCAAGGAATTTAACTTCTTTCTGAAATAAAAGGCACTTCTTCGGGTTCAATTTCAGGTGTGCATTTCTGACTCGTCCAAATACTTCTTGAAGATTTTTCAAATGTTCTGTAAAGTCTCGTCCCATAACATGGTTTTACAAAATATGTTATATAGTTATCATTTATACTTAGTTAATTATCTTTAAGCACATACAGCTGTTTAATCAGCTAGGTGCTATATCAGAAAAATCCCTAAAATGAATGACAGTGTTGTACATTAAGAAATCTGTAATTATAATTGATTGAATTTTGAATTGAATAAATTGAATTGAATTGAATTGAAATTGAATAACCAGCACGTCGTCAAGGTAAACCAGGCACGTCTTCCAGGTTAGCCCTCGTAGTACAAATTCCATCAATCGTTCAAACGTGGCTGGAGCATTGCAAAGGCATCACCGTAAATTGGTAAAGACCACTGCCTGCTGAAAACGCTGTCTTTTCCTTATCATCAGGATGAAGCCCAACTTGCCAATAACCGCTCCTAAGGTCTAACGTCGAAAACCATCGTGAACCTGCCAATGTACTTAACGTGTCGTCAATCCGGGGTAATGGGTAACTGTCTTTCTTCGTCACATCGTTCAATTTCCGATAATCGACATAAAATCTTAACGTTCCGTCCTTTTTGGCAACCAAAACTACTGGCGATGACCAGGGACTCGATGACTCCTCAATGACTCCATCTTGTAGCATCTTATCTATCATTGCCGAGGCTTCTTCTTGTTTTGCTAGCGGAAGCCTCCTAGGTTGTTGTCGAATAGCAGGTGAGTCACCAGTATTTATCCGATGCTGGAGTATATCTGTTTTTGTAAGGGCCTCCGTACTTTTGGCAAATACTGAACTTTCCTTTTCCAGGAACTTGATCGCCTCCTCTCGTTCGTCCTTAGATAAAT
The DNA here is from genome assembly GCA_963583905.1 of Stenurella melanura. NCBI lineage: Eukaryota > Metazoa > Arthropoda > Insecta > Coleoptera > Cerambycidae > Stenurella > Stenurella melanura. The sequence goes on along the minus strand of OY757310.1, from coordinate 93,456,692 downwards.
GCTCCAACTGAGAACTCAGCAAGGTTAAAACTTCCTGGTCTATATTTGTAGATGAATTTCCCTCTGTTTGTTCTTCGCACCTTGCTACCCACATAACCGGTTCATAGGAGCCAATCGGTTTGCCTTCTTTAATTGTTACTGCATGGGAATTTAAATTGACGACTCTAATTGGGATTTTATCTTTAGTCCGGGTTAAAGTTCTTGCCACAACAATATTGGTTAGGGACTTAATCGATTCGTCACCTTCCACCAGGCCAACACGGTAGCCTCCAGGATTTCCTTCCAAGGCAGCATCGATGATCTGTTCCGAATGAGCAGGAATCTTAATCTTCTTTGTTGTCAATAGCCTTGCTTTACGGAATTGGTCATCTGCGGTTGCCAGGATAAATTCCTCATTTCCAATTTTCAAGACTCGCTCCCCTACGTCAACAATAAACCTCTTCTCTTCCATGATGTCCAGTCCCAAAATGAAATCGTCTGTAATGTCAGCCACAATGACCTTGTAATTGAATCTCAATCGTCCAACCTGCAGTTCCAAATTGACCTCTCCATGGACCGCAGCCCTGTCTCCCGTGGCTGTCCGAATAATTACTTCATTTTGCTTCTTAATCTGCAAGTCTGATATAAACCCTGGCCGCACTATTGATGACGTAGCACCTGTGTCAACAGTAAACACACACTTTCTTCCATTCACATATCCTTGCAACAGCAGACTACTTGGAATTCTTCGCAGCTGGGAAATCTTTATTTCTCTGGGGGCACCGTGTTCCCTAGCCAGCACAGCCCCCTTGGTGCTGGCTATCTTTAGTTTTTCTGCTGCTCTTCTACATTTACAGCATTTACTCGTCTGTCCGAGTTCTGCTGTCTCGTTTCATATGTCCCATCCTGCCGCAGTTGTAGCATTTAATACCTCCACTTGGTCTTTCTCTGTTTTGTTGGTTTTCCTGCCTTCTTGGAGGATTCGATTGAGCCAGTAATTGACTGATCATTTTATTCGTTTTGAGAATCGCATTCAAGATAGGGTTTTGGTCTCTCTCTTCTGGCTGCGATTCTTCAAGCGTCATAGCCCACACTCTTGACTTTGGAGTATCCCTATAGACGGCTTCTACCTCTAGTGCATGCACCAAGGCTTCACTACTACTTTTATGTCGGGATAGCCTGAGGACTCGCCTGATCTCCTCATTCCTTATCCCGTCTAGGAATGCTCCCACTGCCAATTGCTCTTTAAATTCTTTTGGCGCATTAGGATATGCTAAGTGTGCCAGTCTTTCCACCGCAGCTTCAAATTCTTGCAGACTCTCTCCAGCTTTCTGAACGCGCACTTTCAGCTGGGTCTGGTATACTTGAGCAAGGTGTTGATCTCCATATCGTAGATCTAAGGCAGCTTCTAAAACTCTAAAATTCCGTTGTTGGTCTGCCGGAATTGTCTGGAGCAACTCCAACGCTTGGCCTCTTAAAGCCACGATTAATGCCTTAGCCTTCTCTTCGTCATTCCAGTTGTTTGCACTCGCTGCTGCCTCAAACTGTGTCTTGTAAGTCATCCAGGAACTTTGACCATCAAAAGAGGGAATTTTCAATCGCTGGCCTGATGACACCACTTGCTGGTTTCCTCTTTCCCTCAACTGTCTTTTAAGCTGGTCAATCTCTCCTTTGACTTCTTCTTCGAACTTGTTTACTTTTTCCTCGACCTTATCTGTTTTTCCTTCAACCCGATCTACTTTTTCTTTGACTTCACTGACTTCTTCTGCTACCCTATTTTTGAGTTCTTCAGTGACGGCAAATATGGCACTCTGTTGGCCTTCTATAATTTTCCTTAGTTCATCTCTTTCTTCTTGATGTCGTTTCTCTTGTTCTTGTTTATCCTCTTGACGTCGTTTCTCCTCTTCTTGTTTCTCCTCTTGACGTCTTCGTTCTTGTTCCTCAAAAATTTTTCTTAATTTATCTTGACGTTTTTGTTCTTGTTCTTCTTTTTCCTGTAGGCGTTTTTGTTCTTTTTCTTGTCGTTTTCTCTCACGTTCCTCTTTCTCTTCCTGGCGTTTTCTTTCCTGGTCCATCATCATCTTTTGCATTTGGGCCATAAAGTCCTGCATTTGTTGTTCGGATGCCATGCTTCTGGTTGTTACCGGCATATAATTATCAACAAAATTTAATAATTACGTCACTATCGGTAATGGGACTGTCCAGAAAAACCTCAAAACAGCACAAAAAAAAGTCTTATCTAGAGTCTTTGTCACTTAACCACTAATGTCCAACAAAATGTTCCAAAAATGTCTCAAAAATGCACTTAAACACTATTTTTCCTGTTCGAAAATAAACCTCGAACAATGTCCAGTAAATTAGTCCTTCCTGTGTTAGCACTAATTCCGAGAATACTGTCCCAGTCTTCTCAACACTCCCGAAAAATCCTCTTGTCAAAATTCCGCTTCCGACACCAAAATGTTACGGATTTCCACCTTTTTGGAAACACCCTGTATGAATCCGTGGGTTCTAAATAATTTTAACAAGAGATTAAACACTACTAACACTTTATTTAACTATTTACTGACTACAATACTTCAAATTCACTTTATTTACTATTTATCTAACCTCACTTTTCACTTTTCTACTTGTTCACTTTTATAAACTGCTTTCTTCATAAAACTTCTTCCTCCGCGCTTGTAATCGCGCCTTATATACTCCGAAATTAGCTCTAGATTAATCCAGAATCTTCTCCAACCATAATTTAGAAAAGTCCTTGGTTCTTTCTAGAGCCTTTCCAGTCACTATCAGTAGGCATAGGCGTATCATCTCCTTTTCCAAGGGGGTGTAATTCATAACAATACCAATGATCTAATAGCTATTGTATGTTCAGATGATTGAATCACTTTGTTTTTATTTATTATTTCATTTGTGAAATACTCATGTTAATGTATGTATATGCATTTGTTTATCTGTTTGTGGTACAATAATTAGACTAAATATAGTAGTACTATGGTGTATTTGACGAATTATAATAGTAAACTGTATGGATTTTGGTCAACAACTTAAATAAATTACTCACCACTCCTCTGTGATGACTTGGGCCTTGACCCATGTGTTGTACTCGCGAGATTGACAAAGGAAAAGGATATCACTAGGGATAAAGAAACGAGCGGGAACAAATGAACACACAGTTGTTACGAAGTATTTTAACTGTTTTATAACTGATGATAATTTATACGTTGACGCGGGCAAACCACTCTCTTTCCTTCTGGTTTAATGGTATCTATCTTTTATGTGACTGTCTAATAAAAAAAGTATGAAGTTTTCGTGTAAAAGAACTATCGAACTCAGGGAGTATTTACTCTACAGAGTGTTTTTCAGTTATTAGCTATACAAGGTAGAAAAATAGTACAAATGGCCAAAATAATCACAAAATAATGCTTATTCTGCACGAGTATAAAAATTTGCAACACGAGCCAAAAGGCGAGTACTGCAATTCATATGAGTGCAGAATTGCCATTTTGTGTGAGATGCATGCTTATTTTTTCTACGACAACATAATATTCATGTTTAATATATTATAAACATTGATACAAAGAAATATGCAAATACAAAATTATCCGTAACCTACTAAAATGTTGATACAAACTGATGGCATTTCATCACTCCGTTCCTGGATGTCGTAATCTGTGATAAGCCACCTTCATTTTACAGTGGTCCAAACACGGAATATTTCATATTACATTTGTTGCCTAGAAACCCATGTGAAATGATTATTCTGTACAAAATGTACGTAGTTGTTTATGATTGAATTTACACTTGTTAAATGTACATTTTTCGAGACGATTGAAGATAAATTAATCTATAACTTGACATATGTACCGTTATATCAAAAATTATCTTGGTCAAAGACGGTCATAGAATTAAGAACAGTCTTAGAACTGTCTTAGACTATGTCATTTCTATTTGCATATGAAGTTCGCCAAGCATTAAAATGTCATATTTTCGTTCACTTCTCATCTGTGCAATTTACGGTGCCGACAAAATGCCAATTTCAATATCATAAATCTTTTCCAGTCAACGTATTCAGAAAGATCAGGTCATTTAAAAATGTTATGTTTTACTCATTGAGTTAGAAGGTAGAGAGACGACATCCTATACAAATTTCCTCTACAGAAACGGCATCAGTAGGCGTGGCTAAATGTAGTAACAATATGGTGGTTTTGCTAGACCGGGACTAATTAAAATAATAAGAACTTTGTACCCCAACGAGAAGGTCTATCTGGATAACGTAAATAAATGTTCAATTCAATAAATGCAAGAGTTTTAATAGTTTTTATTTACCTTGATATATAAAATGTGCAATGTTATCCTAAAATAAACCATTTGTTTCTATTCTACGAAATACATAATCAGAGTATATTAAAAAAACATTTAATTAGCTGTTTTTTTTTAATATGGCTCTGTTTATTGTTTACACTACTTATGAAATGTTATTCCCATTAATGTCTTCTTGTCAACACCATCTCTAGAAAAGCAACTTCTTTTAGCGCACAACACCATAGTCCTTTTAATGTTTATTGTCTAAAATTTAACAAACTATCAGTAAAAATCACAATAAATCGCACGGAAAACAAACTGTCACTATTTGATGGAAAAGTAGTAACAAGATGGCGAAATGATGCCGTTTTTGATCACGTGACAGCTTCTCCCTACCTTCTAACTCAATGGTTTTACTGCTTGTCATATTTTGACAATCAAAAAATTATTGATATAATCATTACAAAAGGATGACATAATCAAGACAACAGTTTTTAATTTCATGACTATCTTTTACCAAGATCATTTTTTATATTGTACAAGTTTAGTAAATCCAGCTATCAATATATTTGATGTATTCCCCATAGGTAAGGAGGTACAGATGGTATCTCTCTATCTTTGATCTTATACCAGATGCATGGATTTGAAAAATTAATTTTGTCTATCTCTTATTATACTATAATAGTACCGTGAATCATTAAATGTTTTGTAGAATCAAAGTTTTAATGAAATGTTAAGTATAATATACTTAATCTGATTTTAATGGAAGTTGTAATTAAAAAAAATCTCAGTAGTGTTTTTTGTTTTAGCAACTTACTGAAGGAATATGAATCAGGATTCACTCCTAATCCAGATATTATTTGTAATAGAAATATCAAATTTAATTATTTTTATAAATATGCCATAATGGAATTAAAAGCAGATGCCATAGCTACTGGACATTATGCTAAAACGAATTTTGGACCTTATTTAGAATATTTTCAACCAGGCCAAGGTAAAGAAAGACATTAATTCAAGCAAACGTGTTAATATCAGTATTAGAAACCAATGTAACTATATGTGTGTTTCTGGGGGGGTAAGAAGAAGCACCATTTCTTTTGTAATACTCAATAAAAGTATCTGCGGAATTGACCTTATTTAATGACGAGAGTATATGCTACCAGTAGCGTTGGTGGCTGGGCGGCTCAATTACAAAATATTGGTTTAATTTTAGTGATAGGTAACTCATGTAGCGAAGGACTTAGCAAGGTCAAAACTTCCTTGTCAGTAATTACAGATGAAGTTCCCTCTGTCTGTTCATCGCACCTTGCTATCCACGTAACAGGTTCATAGGAGCCAATTGATTTACCTTCCTTGATTGTCACTGAGTGGGACTTTAAATTAACAACACTAATTGGTGGTTTTGTTTTTAGTTTAGGTTAAAGTTCTTGTTGGTCGGGGTCTTAATGGATTCGTCCTCTTCAGCGAGACCAACACGAAATCCACCTGGATTTTCTTCAGCATCAATTATTTGCTAGTTGTTGAATGAGAATATTCAAATAATAAATATACAAATCCATTTAAGGATTTTTAATTTGCTAGCATAACCAGAAGTCAGGTTATCGTAAGAATGCAAAGATTTCATTAATATTTTTACACATAGCTTTTCTTTTAGTTCTCGTAGATAGTTATTTTTTCTGATGTTTTCAAAATCCTATAAAGAATATGTTTCAATCAATTATTTCTTCTGAATGAACAGAAATTTTGATTTTCTGTGTCATCAATAACCTATGGAATTGGTTGTCTGCTGTTGCCAGATTAAATTCCTTATTTCCAATCTTTAGGGCTCTCTCTCCTACGTAAACAATAAACTCATGCCCTTTCATGATGTCCAGTCCGAAAATTAAATCATCCGTAATGTCAGCCACAGTGGCCTTGCAACTGAATCTTATCCGTCCAACCTGCAGTTCCAAATTGACCTCTCCATAGTCTCCATGGACCGCAGCCCTGTCTCCCATAACTTTCTGAATAATCACTTCATTTTCCCTCTTGTTAATCTGCAATCTTGGCCGCACTACCGATGACGTAGTACCGGCGTCGATAATGAACATACGCTTCCTTCCATTTACACATCCTTGCAACAGTAAACTACTCGGAGTTCCTTGTAGCTGGGAAATCTTTATTTCTCTGGATCAGCCAGCACAGCCACGCCAGTGCTGGCTACCTTTAGTTTTCCTGCTTCTCTTCAACATTGGCAGTGTTTACCCTCTCTGAGTTACGCTATTGACAATCTCGTTTCATGTGTCTTACTTTGCCGCAGTTCTAACATTTTATACCTTTACTTGGTTTTCCACTGTTTCGGTGTCTTTCCTGTTTTCCGGGAGTATCCAATTTAGCCAGCAATTGAGTGAACATTTTACACATCTTGGTTAATATAGGGTCATGGTTCTTCTCTTCTGATTACGATTCTTCGAGAGTTATACTCTGGACCTTGGAGTATCCTTATAAGCGTCTTCCACTTTAAGTGCATACACCAAGACTTTTCTACTGCTCTTATTTCAGAATAACAAGAGGATTCGCCTGATCTCCTTGTTCTTTATACCATCTAGAAATGCCCCACTGCTAATTGCTCTTGGAATTGTCTTGGTGCATCGAAATACACCAAGTGAACCAGTCTTTCCACTGCAGCTTCATATTCTTGTAAACTTTCTCCAGCTTTTTGTATTTGTGATATCAGCTGCACATGGTATACTTGAGCAAGGTGTTGGTCGCCATATGTCAGATCTAAGGCAGTTTCCAAGACTCTAAAATCCTGTTGTTGCTCTACAGGGATTGTCTGAAGTAACTCCTACGCTTGGCCTCTTAATGCCAGGACTAATGCCATAGCCTTCTCTTCATCATTTCAATTATTCTCACAAGCAGCTGCCTTAAACTGCCTCTTATAAGTGGTCCATAGTGATGTTAATATATTACCTACCCGGTACTAAATACCCGTTACTGGAAAAAGTACCTATTACCGGGTAGACAGTATAAAAAGTATCCTTTATTTCGGTATTATATTATATGCGGCGTGTTTGCGGTATCCGTCTACTTTGCAAATACGACCTGTGGTCGTTACATGAGTAATGAATGAACTAACTAACAAGAAACTATAGGAACAATGGTATAGGTAAAATTCAAATTGGTATTGCTATTAGTACGAGTGCGCGTGCGGGTATCCGACAACTTTAAATATTGTAAATGTAATGCCGGCGGCTGGCTACCGACTACTAGATTAGCACATTTATTTATTTTATTTATTTATCGTTTGTATCAACAGTACATATGACCAATTACAGATACACTTTAAAAACTATATGAAAATATATGTATGTAGACACATATACACTCATACATACTCATATAAACATACATATAAAATTGCACTTAATCTAATGACGCACACACATAAAATACATTACATTTAGCTAGCATTTTCAAGCTGATTAATTACCTCATTTTTCAGACTAGACAAACTAGTGCAGAAGGGGTCAACATTGCTAGTATACGTATTGACTAATGAACACATTCTGAACAGTGGACTGTTTTTGTACAAATTTGTTCTGGGAACATTTAAATAAAATAGGCTATTATTTCTTGTTATTATTGATGTACCTATTCTGAATGGAAGTTGAGCAAGAAAGTTTGTGTTGTCTATTAAACCTTTTATTAATTTGAAGACAAACATTGTACATGCTACAAATCTTCTAAACTTCAAGCTTTTATAATTAAAAATGTTTCTCAACTCTCCCTGATCATAACCTCTGGGTGGGTAACTGCCATATGTCTTAAAATATAGAAACTTTAAAAATTTTCTTTGTACATTTTCTAGTGCAGTTATTTTGATTTCATATTGGGGGCACCACACGATACAGGCATATTCCAATTTAGGAATAATGAATGCATTGTATAGTGCTTTTATTGCATCAATGTTATTAAAACTTCTAGAATTCCTTATTACAAAACCTAGCATCTTGTACGATTCACTAACAATTTTATCAATATGTTCTGTAAAGTTTAGTTTTTCATCTAGTATTACACCGAGATCTTTCTGAGACTTCTTTCTAGTAAGTGTATGACTGTTTAGTACATAGTCGAATGTAATCATTTCCTTTTTACAAGAAAAAGACATTACATAACATTTTTTAATGTTAATAGTGAATTTATGGTCTGAACACCATTGAGCTCTATTATTTAACTTAGTCTGTAGAGCACTGCAATCAGCAGTGTCATTTATAATTTGAAATAACTTGAAATCATCAGCATAGATCAACCCTTGTGCTTCACCTAAGTTGCAACCTAAACTATTTATTACTGCTAAGAATAGTAATGGACCAAGGTTTGATCCCTGAGGGACTCCCGACGTTGGTGTGTATCGGAATGATCTATATCCTTTAATTTCAACATATTGCTCTCTATTTAGTAAGTATGAAGTTATTAACAAAATAATGTTCTCATCAACCTCAAGCTGAATTAATGCTTGAACTACTTCATTATGACATACTCTGTCAAAAGCCTTTTCAAGGTCTGTAAAAATAACATCCACCTGTTGGCCATGTCTGAAGGCTTCATGCACATACTGAGTAAAGTTCAAAAGATTTGTAACTGTAGAACGCTTGGGAAGGAAGCCATGCTGTTGCATTAAAATTTTACCAGAGATTTGCTCAAATATTCTTTCATAAATTATTATTTCGAACACTTTAGCCAAACTAGAGCCTATACATATTGTTCTATAATTTGTTATATCTGTCTTAGAACCAGACTTAAAAATTGGAATGACTTTACTCAGCTTCCATTTATCTGGGAATTGGCAATTTACAAGACAACTATTAAATATGTGCACTAGAGGACACAATAAAGCAGAAGCACATCCTTTTATTATGTACGAAGGAATACCATCTGGTCCCACTGATCTGCCTACTTTGAGCTTTTTAATAGCAGCACTGACCTCTTCACTAGTTATTGGCTTGAAGCAAAATGTTCCATTGTAAAATTTAATGTTATGTGCAAGAGATGAATGGTCTGCATATATTGACTTGAAATATGTTGCGAAAGCATTACTAATATTCTGTAGACCATGTATTATTGTTCCATCAGCTGATATCGACTCAGGGATATCAACTGAACTTTTCTGGTGTTTTACATAAGCCCAGAAGAAATTGGGATTTTCAGCCAATTCGTTCTGGACATTACTTAGATATTCTTGATAAGCACATTGAATCTGGTTTTTTACAATTTTTCTAATGTCAGCATATCTCCGCTTCCATTCAGCTTCACCTGATTTGTTGTATTTAACTCTGTACTGATGTTTCTTTTTAATATTCTTAATAATATCAATATTATACCACACAGGATATTTCTCTTTAGAGTGCTTTGCTATTGGTACACAAATATCAAACACATTATAAATTTTTCTATACAGTCTATCAACTACTAAATTTATAACATCACTATTATTATTATTGCCCCTGTCATAGTTTTCAAAAATTTCCTGCCAGTTACTGTCATGCATATAATTGTACAATAATGGATAATTAGCTTTCTTAAAGTTGTAATGTTCAGAGTCAACAAAATTTGACTCTCTCATTAAATTGTTAAATTTGAAGGAGATATTTAAAGAAGGATGATATTCATCTTCTGGTAATAATGGGTCATATTCTCTATTGACTGTAGTTGATTCCAAATTGGTTAAGACTAAATCTAATAAAACATTTTTACTGTTGACTACGTAATTACATTGTGCAAAATCATTAAAAGCTAAAAAATTTAATAAGTTTGAAACAGATTCGTCCACAACACAATCAGTGACACTATTAATGTATTTTGGAATATTAAAATCCCCTACAATAACACACTGCTGTCCAATTAACTGGTCTTCAATTGTTTCAAATATATTCTTAAGATCCTCCTTATTATCACCAGGAGCCACGTAGATCACAACAAAATTAACAGTATTATCACCAAACTTTACTTTTACGCACAGACTGTCAACTACATCTTCGAATATATTTTCTTGCACTGCGTGAAAATGATTATAGTTTGTACGATGAATCTTTGCGTGTGCGTCATAAACAAGAACCGTATGAAGTAATCTGTTGAAGGTCACTGCTTCTCTTCAGCAGTGACGTGCATCAGAAAAATGAGAAATTTGTTTTTACTCTCAGTCATCATCCGACAAATTAGAAGCCATATTTTTTTTCGTAAATACTCATGAAATGACAATTAATTTTGTAGAATAATAACAGATGTATTAGTTGCCACTAAATATGGTTATATCAATGAAGCTTAAAAATGTATTTTCATCAAAAACGCAAGAACGCCACTGGATCTAAAATGACAGATATTATAACCGTTGACAGCACTTCACTACGACAACTGTTCATATCGACGTCTCTTTTTAATTCCTCTTGAATTTATCGTTCGGCTGTCTTAGCATGCTCGAGCGGTTAGAAGACATACGTAACTAAATATTTGCTCGTCTCAATGCGTTCAGCAACCGCACATATGTCCTACCTAATTTCATACTCGCGCAAACATTCATCGTACAGACTATACTAATAGCTAGGAAAACGCCCCCTCCATCGGATTTATGTGTTAATTCTAAATCTCTGTCTTTGCGGAATACGTTATAATTGGAACTAAATTCAGATGTAAAAACTGATGCATTCAACCATGTTTCGGTCACTGCAATAAAATCATAGTCACTAGCGAGGAGAGCAATTTTTAACTTATCTAACTTAGTTTTAATTCCACGCATGTTTTGATAATAGAGGCTGTATAACTTCTTATCATTTCTCGGTTGCACAGTTAATTTCTTTCTAAAAAATTTTCATTTGAATATTTACATACACATAAATATTTACTGACGATAATGACTGAATAACGTACCGAATCTAATAGTTTCTTTCTTAGCTTTTAGGTGATAACAAAATATAAAATAACTTAGTTATGATAATATGAACACAAGCATCAAAAATAAAATGGACATGAATTTACAGTTTTAATACATAAAAATAAATAAACAAAAGATACTAACAGAAATAAATAAACAAAATTAAAATAATAACATTTCGAAACAAAATTAAAACGAGAAACATATAGGAACAAATATCTCTACTATGATTTATAATTTAACAAATATTGATTATAATTAAGAAATATTAGTTTATTTACATGATTCGCTTTAAGTCTATTGCGGCGTTCTGTAATAATCTGGCCAGCTTTCGAAAAACACGCTCACTGGGAACTGATGTGGCTACTATACATAAATATTTTTTCGCTAATACAGAAAGCGAGGGATAAAGCAGTTCTCTGGTTTTCCACCATATAAGTGGATTTTCTGTCCTTACTATATTAGGATCCTCCAGATACATTCGTATTTCTGCTATTGCAGTAGCCATTGGACTCGGTTTTTGAGTCGAAGTCTTCACTGACAAATCGAATTCCTGCCAAATTAAGTTCCCTGAAGCCGTTTCTATTTCAGTAACAACTGTGTTCATGCCACTGTCATCATCTTTGGTTGCAGCAGCTGGAACAATTTCTCTATTCTTCCTTGTAAGTGCAACTGTCTCGTCCTGCAATTTATCTTTTGCCTTTTTACGTGCTAGTTCATCTGAAAATGCCTGTAATTTAAATCGGGGATCTAAAAGTGATGGTTTTGCCAAACTAGTGTTGTATTCCCATTTATCAAAGCGTGCAGAACATGATGTTAACAAATTTGCAATTAACTTTTTGGTAATATCACAAGACATTTCTCTCTCGTACTTTTTTAAAATCGATATTAACCCACGAATTATTACAATAATTTTGGAAACAGTCACACATGTTTCTGAGCTCATTTCGACTGTTACTTGTTCAAACTCATCTTCAGACAATAATTGCACTGGATTATACAATAATCCGACGGTTACAGTAAGAGCTTCTTCTAGTTTTAGAACACGCTCAAACATGTAGTATGTTGAATTCCATCGCGTAGGGACATCATTTTTTAATTTCAATGGTACACAGTTTGCATCCATCCTTGTCTGGGTTGATAATAACTTGGAATTTGCCTGTGAGCTTCTATGGAACCTCAGAACCCCAGATCTGCCTTAACTTTAGCATGTATATCTTCAATTTCATGAAGTCCTTGCTGCACAATTAAGTTAAGTGTATGGGTAAAACAAGGAATATGTGCCCAACTGCGACTACCTAATTTTACTGCGCCCACTATATTAGCAGCATTATCCGTAACTATAGCGACAACCTTTTCTGATATTCCCCATTGCTGAAGAATTTCATTAATTTGTTCATAAAGATTCTGTGCTGTATGTCTTTCGGTATGGCTAAAGCAACTCAATAAACATGAAAAAAAATCCCATTTTTTTGTTATAAAATGAGCCGTTACAGATATATAATTTTCATTTAAAAAAGATATACAACTGTCAGTCGTAACGGTAATGAATTGTGCTTGTCCTATAATAGATTTTAAAATGGCTTCAATACGTGTATACTTTTCTTCTAATAGTGACGTAATAAAAGTGTTTCGACTTGGCGGGATATAGTTGGGTTCAAGTTCTCTCAAGAGTTTCAAAAAAACCTGTGTCTCGAACAATGGAAAATGGCTGTAAATCTTTGATAATCATGTTCAGGATAAGGTCATTAATTTTTTTCTGGCGTGACAGACTGATTGGACGTGACACAAACGTTGATAAATTTGCTTGATGTCGTTTTTTGGGAGGAATAATAGGTTGCGCTAAGTTACCACTTGCAGAAAAATCTTGCGCTGATGATGTTGACGGGGTTGGTTCATCGCTAAAAACAGATGTCATTTATAAGATTAGGCGCCGATGAAAGCCGTTTAATTCTGTGAGTATAACACCAAAGTATTGCCCAAATTATTAGAATGCATTGGGTGTTAATCTGTATTTTAGTATCATAGTGCTAGTATAAAGTTTGTTTGTGACTTGTTTGCAACATAAAAAGGCCATACCGACAAAATATAAACTCAGTTGACAAAAAAGCCGGCGAAGCAGTAATTTTTCAAATAAATCTGAACAAACTTTTCGCAGTACACACCTGTTGTTTCCCTCTGTCGTTTTTTTCTAACAGCATCTTCGATTACTGAAGTAGGATGCTTTATTTTTAAGTGTTTTCTTAAATTTCCCGTTGTTCCACCTCTATACTAATACACGTTATGACATGTATTACATTTAGCTTTTTTGCCACCTAATTCAGAAAAATGTAGCCAAATGTGGCACTCATACCTAAAATAATAATAACGCTAATAACGCACTTTACCACGAATAAAATGCCTACCTATGCACATACATTCTTTAAACAAATTCGTCGGGGAAAGACATGAAATATTTGGAAGTTCCACAGAAAGCCGCTCTTTGTTAAGGTTGATTTTCGTGTAACACCATTGAACATGTATTTGGAGCAAGCGATATCGTGCCTTATTGACAGTGAGCGCCATCGGTCCTACTAAACGCAGCCTCATCCTCTAAAACTATAGCTACAGTATCAGTATTTATAATACTATAATGGCACGAGGTAAATATACCAGTACCGGTACCGGGTACTCATTGGAAAAGTACCGGGTATCATAAATACTCAAATGTACCTGTATTTGACATCACTAGTGGTCCATGAACTTTGGTCGTCAAAGGAGGGAGGTTTTAACCGCTGACACTATGATCATGACACAATTTGCTGTCTTCCTTTTTTCCTTAGCCTTCGTTTAAGCTGGTCTATTTCGTCTTTGACTTTTTCCTCGAACTTAGTTACTTTTTCATCTTTCCATTTTTGATTCGACCTTATATACTTTTACCTCAGCCTTGTCCATTTTTCCTTCAACTGTATCTACTTTCTCCTTGACTTCGCTTACTTCTTCCTTGACTATATTTTTCAGTTCTTCAGTGACTGTAAAGATGGCATTCTGTTGGTTTTCTATAACTTTTCTTAACTCGTCTCTTCTTGATGCCTTATTTTCAGCTCTTCCATTATAACACTATTTTCTTGTTCAAAAATAAGTCCTCCATGTTAGTACTAATTTCTGAGAAGACTTCTTGATCATTTCCGAAATCCTCTTGCTATAAAATTTCGCTTCCGACGCTAAATTATCACGGGTTTCCACCCCCTGGGAATCACCTCTAATCCGTGGGTTCAGAAATTATAACACGAGATTCAATTCATTTATTCATGTTAATACATTGTAAAGTGTTTACACAAGTCAATAAATAATTAGAATTTTATACAGAAAGAGCATTGCAATAGACATTCTTTCAGACAATAAAGTTTTTGTATATAACCAACACAATTTAAAATAACAAAAGTACGCTTAGTACGAAATACGAATACGAAACTTCTGGTATGACTCTTTTTGTATATGGAGTCAGTACGGTACGAATCTTTGAAAACAGTCATATTGCCCATCACTAGCCTTCTCGTGGACTCGGCTGCCTTATATACTCCACAAATGGTGCCTAGAATATTCTAAGTATTTTTTCCTGAATAACCTATACCTCTCCATCTAGAACCATCTAGAATCCTTCTCATAGAGATATTTGGAATAATCGAGCAGTCTCAATCTGCTTTCTTTAGGAACCATAATTAAATTATAAACTATTTATTCCCTGGCGTACACTTCTGTGCAATGAAATCCTGTACACCTATTTTTGGTTATATTAAATCATTCTTTAATTATTGGTCAATGTCATATTTTCGTAATTCCAAGATTAACCGAACATGAAAAAATTTTAATTCTCTATAATTGAAGAGGGATGGTCTCTCAGAGCAGTTGCTAACCATTATCAATTGAATAAAAGTACTGTTACGAGTTTGAAGAAAAGCTGGGAGGAGGAAGGTAGCGTAAAGAGAAAAGACGGTTCAGGCTGATCAAGAAGTTCAAATCTCATTCAAGATGAAGCGCTCCTTGGCTATTTGAGGTAAAATTCATTTCAAACAGCAGGAGATTTAATCACGTCTTGGAAGGAAATGGAGCCATGATAAAATATTAGGTTACATTATTTACACAAAAATACAATCGCAGTTATGTGCAGTCATATCTGAATTTTTCATTGTCAATTTTTACATTTGTTATAAATCCAAATCATTCCCATTGAATGGTGTAAATAAGTAAAAAACACAAAAATACGTATGTTTTTCTTCTAGATTAATATTATTCAAATACCTTACTTATGACGTTTCACAATCAATGTCAGTTTTTTATAACCTATATAATAATAAAAAATTGTAAATTCCGAAAAGACTGATTCACACCACTCAATATTAGTAAAAACTGGATTACTTGACTTTTCAAGTGTACCATATTTCATTGCACATTGCATTGTACCTTTATGATGATAGTTGAAACTCTATCACACATTTTCTCAATGACTACGAATTGGGTGTGGAGACATGCTAATGAATACAATGCCTGCTTGTTAATTATGCTACCCATATCTAGGGGGCACTAATCAATTATTCAAAATGAAGAAAACCCCGACTTCATTTTACAAATTATCATCATGTTCATGAAAATCTTAGAAGTGAAAAAAGTGTTGTCAGTTTAATTTTTGGACTGTGATTCCCGAATTTAATCGTATAAATTCTTGCACGATAGGCACATTATAGATGAACATTTTGTGCATACGAGTAAAACAGCGAATTTTCTGAATTGTTCATATTGAAACTACATGGAAAACAACAACCCACAGTTTAATGATGTACAATATGAAACTGTCAATAACTTGTATGAACATATTTCTCAGAGAACCTAGTGCCAGACACGAAAGAAATAGATGAAGAAAGCTATTTTAAAGTACTACATAAAGGTAAAAACACTGCACCAGGATATGACAACATCATGGAAAACGTAATAAGAAAACTCCACTACGAAATACATCTTTATATTAAAATAATATATACCACTGCTATTTCCCACCAGAGTGGAAACATGGAATCGTAATAACCATTCCCAAACCTAACACCGACCACACTAATGTTAATAACTATCGGCCCATTACATTATTATCTGTTCTGGGCATATTTTTCGAAAAAATTGTTAAAACAATATTAAACGATGAAGTGGGACGTGTTATCCCGGGATATCAATTTGGTTTTCGCTAGAAGTGTTCCACTGTACACTCCCTGACAGTTATCACATCAAACATACAAACAGCAAAACTTAGTGGTCAATGCAGTGCTGCCGCCTTTCTTGACATTCATAAAGCCTTTGATAGTGTTTGACATCGCGGGATACTGTTCCAACTAATGATAACCAACTGCCCCAAACACATACTTTTTCTCCTCAAAGACTACCTGAGTGAAAGGACTATTCAAGGGAAAGTTAACAACCATCTATCTCAAAAAATTACAATTCAACAAGGTGTTCCACAAGGCTCCCCACTCTCACCCTTGCTCTACAATATATATTGCTATGATATATACAACTTTAACTTGAGACCAAAATATTTAGACCTAAATTTATACATTCTACAATATGCTGACGATACTGCACTAGTAAGCCATAATAAAAATACTTTCAAGACAGTGGAAGCGCTTCAGCAATTAATGGATAGAACATTATCATGGTTCAACAAATGGAGAATGAAACCAAATCCCCTAAAATCACAATATATCGTATTTAACCATAATGCAATCCCAAATACTCCAACACTGAATATCAATAATAACACAATATATTGCCAACCTACAGTAAAATATCTGGGAGTCACAATAGACAATAAACTCAATTTTAACATGCCCACAAAATTAATTAAGAAGAAATGTATTACAAGAAGCAGACATTTCCGGAGTTTAACATACAAAAACAAAGGGATTGACAAAAAAAAACTGCTGCCCATATTTACTGTACGATTTGCCGACCTGTATTAGAATACAGCTAGCCTCTATAACCTAATACAAGAAGACCAGTCAGTAAAAACTTACAAGTAGCAGAAACATCATCGTTGCGATCCATCACTAAAACCAGACACCCTAGAAACCCTCTGCATAACCCCCCCAACAACCTTCTTTACCAAATCACAGAGATTACACCAATAAACCAAAGAATACTATCCTTATCCACCAAATTTGCTAAAGAAGAACACAACATAGAAATTATCCAACCCCTCTGCAAAACAAGACAACCAGGAATACACAACCGAAGAATATATCCGGACCTAACTCTTTGGCAACACATTGTCTCACTAAACAATCGGGAATGAAAAATGAAACATGAATATATATTATAAATATATATTAACTTTTTATAATTTTTTTTTTCACAGAATATAAATATGCTGTAAAAATTAATATATGTAAATAAAGCATTCTAAATATTTGTAACAGGTTGAAGGACTTCGGTCGATGGCCATTTGGTGAAACCAATAAAACACAATAAATAATAGTAATAATCATATTGAACTTTTTATTTGGTGTTAATGACATGAAACATAGGGAAACATTGAACTTAAATCTTTCATATCGTGCTATACGTAAAATCAATATTCTTTATACTTTTGAGACATAATTAAAAAACTTTTAATCCAGTCAACGGAGCGCCAAAATGACTTAAATCTCTAACTTGAGTGCTAGTGAATGAATTTTATTATTTGGAAGGGGTAGAAAGCACCCCCTTTTGTCACATGTCCCGTAACTTGTACAATTAGGTCAAAAATGAAAAATATATATATATTTACCTTTTTTTGGTCCAGAATAAGGTGTTTTTACACTTGTGAACTTTTTGAGAAATGCCTATTTTTCGAGATACGGCAACTCTAAAATTCCTAAAAGTGGGGGAAGTACATTATTTAATGTGAAAAACTGCCTGTAACTCCGAAAAATAGCAAGTTCTAAGAAAATTCCAACAGACAGAAAATGTTTAGAAGGCCTCAATACATACGTCTGAATTGTTTGAAATTTTTAAATTATATGTTTTTAAAGCACTACAATTTCAAAGAAAGGAGTAGTTTTTCATGTTTTTCCGAAAAAACTCGGTGAAAACGCACGTTACAGAAAAGTTGCAAATAAAAAAGTCTTGTGTTTCAATGATACATTCACCTGAATTTTTTCAGATTTTTTTCTCAACTTTTATATTTCCCCTCCCCCATTTTTAGGAATTTTCGAGTGGCCATATCTCGAAAAATATGCATCTCTCAAAAAAATTCACAAGATGAGTATCTTATTCTGGGCCAAAGCTTTTTTTTTTCATTCTCTACCTAATTCTACAAGTTACAGAACCCGTGACAAAAGGGGTGTTTTCTACCCCTTCCGATCAATTCCTACTCTAATCTTTTTTTCAACTGTTTTATTATCATCGTTACAAACACATTGCCCAAGGGTTCATCAAAATCCATTCACTGGTACTTAAATTAGAGGTGAAATATCCCGTTGACTGCACCATTTTTGAAATTGTCTTCTGTATGTAAAATACTACTTGCAACGCACAAAATTTCGTTAGTTAGTGACTTATTTTTGGGGCAAAACCCATATAAAATGGAATAATATGCAGATTAACTATTTCTTTTATATTCTCATATTACCATTATATTTAAATACTAAATAGTTAATACATAATAAATAATAATTATTAATAGTAATAAGTACCTATATTTGTCATTATAAATTAAAATTGATTTATGTACTTTTTAGATGCAAAACTATTTATGGCAAATGATAAGAGAAAAGATCAGACGTTTTTCTTATGTCAAATTAAACAAGAGGCCTTAAGAAAAACAATGTTTCCATTAGGGGAGCTCACTAAATCAGAAGTTAAACATCTAGCTTTAGAAAATAAATTGGAAAAATTTGTTACCAAACCTGAGAGTATGGGAATTTGTTTTATTGGATCTAGGAATTTTCAGAACTTCATAAAAGAGGTTATTATTTTAAATTTTATGTTATTTTTATAAAAAATGTATACATAGAATTAAAGGATCTTACCTAACTCCTTGAAACATCTAACAATCATAGGCGTAATTTTAACATATTGGGTAGGCAGGGATTTTTCACAGACAACCCAATAGATGGAAGCAAAGCAAACGAACATGACCAAGGGAAAGTAATTTTTATAAACGATAACCCTATAAAAAAGTTAAACCGTAGACAGGAAACCCTAAACCTCTCGAAAATTGGTAGGTTTAAGAGCATATTATCGTATATAAACCCAAGCTAAAATGTTATGAGGAATCCAGATATGAAATAAAATATAAGGTGTTGCATTTAAAATAACAAAGTTAGGTGCTACATCCAGTGTAAAAGGGCCCTTACAAGTTCAATAATAATGTCATTCCAGCAGATCATTACTGAAACATCATACATGTTTTTTATTACTGACATTATTTTTTTCATTATGTTTCAAGTGACGATAGAAAGCACACTGATTTTGTTCAGAGAATGGATTTTAAGAAAAAAACACGTCTAGCTATGTTAAACGTCATTACTGGATGAAAGAGTGGTTGAAAAAATTCAAATATTATTCACAGCTAATGTTACTGAAGGAAATAAGTGATACAAAGGAAGTGAGTGATTATAAAAATTATTTTCTTATGGACGAAGACTTTTAATAAATTATTGCGAATGGTTGAACCTATTTTAATACAGAAAAACAAAATAGGTAATGCGGAGCAAGGTTAAAAGTTAATTTAAAACTGGTTCATTAATAATGTCATTATTTTTAGGTAATGACATTTAAGCGGAAGTAACACATGCATGAAAATATTTTCGATAGATCCGCCATATCCAAAAACCCCCTTAGTCCAATTTTCAAAGGACCTCGCAGTTTTTTATAGTAAAAATGGGTTTCAGTCGATTGTTCTGAAACTTAGGGAAAAAGTTCTCCTGGGCCCCCTGATTAAAATTCTCTGACCACCAGTCCGACCGAATTCGATTTTATGATTATCTAAAGAATATGCCTGAATATTTTGGGATTTTTCTGAAGTAGAAAAAAATTAAAATCTAGCGAAATTCTTGGTCGAAATTATTTTTGTCTAAGAAATTCTTAAAACTGGCACGCGTGTTCTTTGAACAAAAATAAGCAACTTTTGGCTCTTGGCGTTTTTCTCTAACGAGCTTCTTTCACCCTAAACTAATTAATAAAATTCTATGAATTCTTTTTTTTCGCATCTCTTTTGTAATGTAGCTCCCGCTGCCAATGGTAACGCACAGCCGCCTGAATTTTAAGAAATGTCATGTTTTTCAGACGTTTGAAGAAAAAATAATTGACAGTGTAGTTAAAGACAACATTCGTTTCTTCCTTAAATATATCGTCTATATTAAGGAATAGACACATAGGGGATTCCTTTTGAAAACATTGACTTTTGGACTTTTGAACTAACAATGTTCGACTGTGAAAATAAAATGCCCTGTATGATATTGTGAAAACATGAAAATATGTTCGTTAGATCCGCCATGTCCAAAACCCCCCATATCAAATTTCTAAACTGAACAGACCCCAAGAAACGTCTAATACCCGCTTTCCATGAGGAACATAATGAAGTAATTTGGCAGCAGGACAGGGTGATCCCACACAGTATTTTGGAAGTTATGGAGTATTTAAATGGTCAATTTGACCTATAGATTGGTAGTGGCGGACCAGTTCCATGGCCAACAAACAGCCCTGATTTAACGCCTTTGGATACATTTTCGTGGGGGACAAAAGGACAAACTGAGTTATGATTTTAATCAGAATGTTGAAATAAACTAAAATTAGGGAAACAAGTTACGAATTAAACAGGGACTGTTTCTAATTGTTTAAATAATTTAAGAAAAAGGTATGAGCTTTGTATTTTAAACAATGGTGGCCATTTTGGGCTATTTTTATAATTGATAAACCTAATGCTGAAGCTGTTGTAAAATTTTCGTTATTTTGTGTTACAAAATAGTTCATCTCAGGATTTTATTTGTATTCTTATATGTCAATTTTTTCTGCTTCTGTGTAACCCATTTGGATCAAATAATAATACGAAATATCAAACAGTAACGATGTTGTCATAGGATCATCACTCACAGCTTACTGAGTAAGAGTAATTACTGCACTTTCTTCGATAACCATAAAGTACCTATATGAATATGAATCATGTTTAATGTCCGATATTTCAAGAAATACTAGACTTATCAACTGTGATATCTGAAATCGGGGAAAAAGGATCTAAAAGAATATGTAAAAATATACAAGATTTTCCGTTTAAAAGATAATACTCATTTTGTCACATGACCTATTCAAGCAATTGTTTTTTAATTGCATTTAAAAAAATGTGTATATACAGACTGTCTATTTTACGAGGGCCACACCAAATATCTCGCTTAATATCTATTGTAGAAGAATAAAGTTTTAGAAACAGTTATCCCATTTTTTGTGAGCTATATTTCAGTAAAAAGAAATTTGAAATCCATAGCCTACTTTATGAGATATATTACAAAAACCTGAAAAATAGGAAAACCACAAACGGTTGTAGCTTCCTTATTTGAGGAGATACGAAAAAAGTTAAAGGAATGAAAGTTGACGGCAAAGACAATAAGAATAATAACGTGTAACAAAAAAATCGAAAAATGCAGTTGGCTTTGACATACGCTATTGTGCAAAAATGAAAAATACATATCTCAAAGTAGGCCATGACGCCATTAATTCTGTTATTTTTTTCTCATTCCAACGATATAAAACATGTCACAGAAATTTTAACCGATAGTGTCAATATTTAATATTTTACGAATACCACAATTCATATAATTGAATCGTAACAATCAGCTGTGCCATCATAGTAAAAATTCACTTTATAATAATTATAATTAAAATATTATAAATATCTCATAAATAAAAATACAAGTACAAAAGGAACATCCAAAGAAAAAAACGAAAAACTATGTATAACAGTACTACCTACTACTATATTGAAAAGAAATTGTGTGTATTTATTTTTCTAACTACAAATGCTCAAATTGTGCACCATGCATTCTGACACATAAACGTGCTCTACGAGACACGTCACGCATTACATTTTGGAGCATTTCAGGAGTAATTGCCTCACATGCGTTTCGAATTCTGGTTTTGATGTCCTCAATATTTTCAGGGGCAGTTTGAAATACCTTGTCTTTAATGTATCCCCAGACGAAAAAATCCAAGGGAGTAATATCTGGTGATCGAGCTGGCCATAGAATGGGTCCATAGGTGCCTATCCAGCTATCTGGCATAACTTGATTTAAATAATTTGTACATATTACAGCAGTGTGAGGTGGAGCCCCATCTTGTTGAAAATATGAATAATTTAATCTTTCTGCCACTGTTAATTCATAAAGAAAATCTTGAAATTCGTTTTGCAGGAAATTAAGGTATCTACGAGCGGTTAATTTGCCATCATAAAAATAAGGTCCAATTACTTTAGTCCCTAAAAGACCCAACCAAACATTCGTAGAAAATCTTTCTTGGAAAGCAGTCTCTCTGCACCAATGTGTATTTTTTCGTGTCCACTTATAATGCATATTTGTATTGAAAAATCCATTATTAGAAAAATTTGATTCGTCCGACCAAAGAATTTTGCTACATATCAGCGTGTCATTCCTTTTCTTATTTAATAACCATCTACAAAATCTTACTCTCCTTGGCTTATCTCCCTCATTTAAATGTTGAACTTTCCTCATTTTGTAGCATCGAAATCCGTTTTTTTTTCGATATTTTCCTTGCACTGTCTTTCTTTATGCGACAGTTTCTCTGAATTTGTCTCAAAGAGGTTTCCTCATTTTGGTTAACATAATTCATTACTCTATTCACTTTTCTTACATTATCCGCAACATGCGCTCGCCTTACTACTTTTTTTGAAAATGAACCGTGCGTTTTTAGATTTTGAACTAACTTCCTAAACATAGTTCGATTTGGCTGCGGAGCATCTGGAAATCTATCTCCGTAAACCGTGACTGCCATCTCAGCATCAAAATTGCACTGACAATAAATGCTAATCATATCGAATTTGTTATTATTGGTGTACACCATAATTACTGATATAAAATTTGTCTTAGAACTCGACAACGCAACATACAACATACAACAGTTACAATCTGTCAAATTTATTAATAACTGTATACATTGTTTTTCACTAATTATGGCACAGCTGATTGTTACGATTCAATTATATGAATTGTGGTATTCGTAAAATATTAAATATTGACACTATCGGTTAAAATTTCTGTGACATGTTTTATATCGTTGGAATGAGAAAAAAATAACGGAATTAATGGCGTCATGGCCTACTTTGAGATATGTATTTTTCATTTTTGCACAATAGCGTATGTCAAAGCCAACTGCATTTTTCGATTTTTTTGTTACACGTTATTATTCTTATTGTCTTTGCCGTCAACTTTCATTCCTTTAACTTTTTTCGTATCTCCTCAAATAAGGAAGCTATAACCGTTTGTGGTTTTCCTATTTTTCAAGTTTTTGTAATATATCTCATAAAGTAGGCTATGGATTTCAAATTTCTTTTTACTGAAATATAGCTCACAAAAAATGGGATAACTGTTTCTAAAACTTTATTCTTCTACAATAGATATTAAGCGAGATATTTGGTGTGGCCCTCGTAAAATAGACAGTCTGTATATAAAACCCTACAACTTTTATACGAAACTTTTTTTAATCTCCAATAATAACAGAAATAAAAGGGGGGTTAAAATACAGCGAATAAACCTGTACATACATCTAGATTCGGTGGCTGAGCTAGATTTAATAATAATATGGATATTCTTACCGTCGAGGGCCTAGAGGTTATCACAAACGCATCTGTGACACATCTTTTTAATTCAACAATTATAGACAAGATTATGTATTAAGTATGATGGAAAAATCAAGTAATGATATAGCAAATTTAAGATTTTAGAGACAAATAAAAATTCAAGAGAGTATGTATCTTCTCTATGTCGGTCAGCTGATTGTTTTAAGTAAAGTACGTATGTAAACAAAAATTCTTTATTCACAATCGATATTGACAAGCACTGGTCATGGGTCGAATTAAAACATTATAAGAATCTAAATAATATATCCTATCAAATAATATGATGAAAGACAAATTTAATGATTGATCCCTTTGGTGAAAGTTTTATAGAGCCATAACCTACTGCTGAAACCTGCAAAAACAGAAGAAGTATAAACACATACATGACTAAAAATGGCCGATCTGAATGCATTTCAGAGTATTTCGCGATAATTTGGTTGCCGCATATTTCATTGGTTTTCGATTTACACTATAATGTGGCTGCCGTCATGAAAGGATGAAACCTATCGATTTCTATTACAATTAAAAATTAGTGAACATGTTATAAGATTCTTCATGCTGTTTAATAAAACATCCTTTATACATAACAAACCTATATTGTATTTAATTTCAGTATATTTCGGACAAACCAGGAGATTTCGTTAACGTAGACGATGCCAAAATAGTAGGACATCATAGAGGAATTCATCAGTGGACCATAGGCCAGAGGACAAGACTTCAAGGATTACCAGAGGCTTTTTTTACTGCTAGAAAAAGTGTTGAAAATAATACTATATATGTGGTAAGTCTTATTACGCAATGTTATATAAATGAGACCAGAACAATTAGAAATAGAAACAAAACTAAAGTTATGCAGTAATAGAATGTGATTTTCAATTTTTTTAAATTGGCACGCTAGGTGTTGTCATATACTTCCCAAACTGTGTAGAATATATAAAACTATACTCCAGTAAATAAGCCGGAAAAAAGTGCCAAATGTCTTATAACTTAATTATTTTTATTGGGGGTTTAACCCCTTTAAAATATTAATTTTTAAGTTATTATTTGAAAGTTAAAGGAACCTGAAAATCTAAAGAAATAAATAAAACAAACAAAGTTATAATAAGTGACTATTTAATTTAAAAGCATGAGATCACAGGGGTAGGCGAATCACAAAACATCCTTTGTTTAAAGCACAATAAAACAATATAGATTTAATAAACAAATATACTGAAAATATGCAAAATATAGGTATAACATGAAATGCGTCTGGCCAGATCCAAGCGAAATGAATAAACTAATATAAACGTTACTAAAAGATAAAATGGTACAAAAATCTTAATCTCAGTAATATAATTACATAGAAAACCCGACAAATACAATATCGATAGTTCGTTACCGAAATAACATGGATTTTAGGCACTAAACAGAGAAGTCTTACGACGCGGCACTTGAAATAAAAAGTTTGCAACGATGTCGCGAAGAATGCACTAATAAAAGTTTGTCTTTGAAGAAAACCATTAATTTCCAACACAGGAAATAATGTTTGGAACTTTTTAATTCACGTTCCAAACCTCCAAGGAATTAAAACAGGAAACGTAATACAAACGTTTTTAGACGCCGTTAATTATGGCGGCCATCACCAAAACAGGAACAAATGTAGTGAAAATGCTACTTACAGTTTGATTTTTCTGTTCTAGGCACTCACTACTTAATTTAACAAATTACAAAACATTGACACTATCTATGATAGTAATAAATTTGCAGAAGCTAGCAGGTTTTAATCACCATACTTATCAAATTTGTAAAAACAAAAACCAACCAGTTGAATAATTCTTACAACCTCTTCGTTGGATAGCGCCACTCGAAGTCCCGAATTGCCTCCCTTCCCGAACGCTACTTTCTATCTCTCCTCCAGGGAGCGCTCCGCATCGAACGGCTTTTAAAAATTAACAATGCATGTTCGCGGGAAGATACCATGCCAGGGTTGGCTTAAGGTAACTTTTAAGATTAATTATCGATTTAAATAAGTATTTTAACCAAATTAATCCCCTTATTCGTGAAATAAAATGGACCCGTTACAGTCTAAAGTTGGGAAACAACACAGATTTTAAAAATTTCTTCTGCGTTGTGTTCCTTGAACACTCAGGATCATTGGTCACCACTAACATCTTTGCGGAGGGACAAAATGGGGGAGTTATGGGGGTTATTGGGTTATAAGCCCCAAAACATGAGGCCACTCTAATTACACCAGTTACTGAATTCATTAGAAGCTGTATTACTGTTTTGAATCAGATCACTTATATTCTTATTGGACATAATACTTGTATTGTCTGCATAGAGGATAATATTGTTAAATATAATACAAGTAGTTGGCAACTCATTCATAAATATTATAAAAAGAGAGGACCCAAGATAGAACCCTGGGGTACCCCTGATGTAATTCTTGTTTAAAACCACAGTCTGTGTACGTTTTGTTAAGTATGAAGCAGCCCATTAGAGTATCACACCCCGAATCCCTGTATTTTCCAATTTCAGTAAAAGTAATTCATGGTTTGTGTTAAAAGCACATGTTAAATCATAGAATAAACCTATAGTGTGACATTTGTCGTTTAGAGCATTATATACAAATTCCAAGCATTCAAAAATAGCATTATAGGAGGATTACCCCTTCACACCCTGAATCCCTGTATTTTCCAATTTCAGTAAAAGTAATTCATGGTTTATTGTGTTAAAAGCACGTTTTAAATCATAGAATAAACCTATAGTGTGATATTTGCCATTTAGAGCATTATATACAAATTCCAAGCATTCAAAAATAGCATTTATAGGTGGATTTCCCCTTCATAAATCCATTTTGAATATTAGACAATAATTTATGAAATTCCAGAAATTTACATAACCTAAAGTTATAACCCAGTTCAAAGAGTTTGCCTAATTGGCTCTGCATACATATAGATTGATAATTGATGATGTCTTCTCTTGAGCCTTTATTTTTAAATATAGGTACACATTTTGATTCTTTTAATAGATCAGGGAACTGTCCCGAGGTGAACGATTCATTTATTAGGTAAGATAATGGCTCAGCGTACTTCCAGTCCGCCATTTTGAATTTCCTAAATTGGACCTCGGATTCGTGATCAGCGACTTCAAAAACCCCCGAGAACTCGTTTTCAGCCCAAAAGAAAGCTTCTGCTATTAACTTATTCTCAATGTTATTTTTGTATTAATTGAATGGTAATGAGTTTATAAGTGGTGGAATTTTGTTGAGTATCTACAGGGTATTGTTAAGATATTGAATTCCATTCCATAAATGTTTCTTACGCCTCCTCTGCAACCAAAGCCAATAATTATTCTCACAGCTCTTCTTTGCAAAGAAAACATTTTGTCTGCATGACAGCACTGCTCCTTCCCATAACTGCATAACAGCAGATAAACTGGAACAGTTTATAATATGCAAATAAGTATTCAAATATGACTGATGTAGGCTTTTCTTCATTAAATATTGTCAATTAGAAATAAAAAAAAATTAAAGTATTATTCAGTTGGAACATGTATGCTATTAACAAAGAGATTTATTTCTACTATACATATGAGAACATTTTCCCATGTGTCTGCAATTAAACATACCAAGAGATGTGAAATTTACGTAACTTATTTTTGGGGTAAATTACTTTTTATTTCTCAAATTTTAACAGCCCTTGACATCTCTATATATCTCTATATATACTCAGATTATAAAAAAAAATTCATTTTAGGCCCAAGGCACCAAACATCCTATGCTCTATACCAGCTTATTTTTCACTTCAGAAGCTCATTGGATCCATGCAGCTCCCGAAGAATTAACAAGAGGAGAAATTTTAGAGTGTAACTTTAAATTTCAACATACCGAGGAATGGGTGACCTGTGAAGTTTGCCAAATAAGTGAAGGGTTGATTGTGAAATTAAGTAACCCAAAACGTGCTATAACACCTGGACAGTATGCTGTTTTTTCAAAGAATTATGAATGTTTGGGCAGCGCACGAATAGTTAATTCGGGAATTTCTGATTTTTCCCTTCATTATTTAAGAGACCAAAGTGCAATTAATAACATTTTAACCGAACAGGGGTGAATAAGAGAAATGCTCTGTTATAAAATAATGGAAGCAGAAATTAATGCAGAAGTTAAATATGCCAAATTTCTACAAAAAGATATTAAAAAAGAAAATCATAAAGATTATTGAAGTTACCTAATTTTCACCTTGTCACTTCCATATACAAGGTTACTAAAGCGGGAACGTTCAATAACTCAACCATTTGAAATTTGAAAATGTCTCAGATAAAAAGTGTAGGAGATCAAGACTAGCATATTTTAAAATTATGTTTAAATCTACAGGGCGTTTCACGTAGCGGTGGCAAGCTAATGCTTGGGATTTTTAAATGATTGTTTATATAAGTATTTATATTTGACTCTTAATTTTCTATCCAGGCATATACCATTTTTGGATTTACACTGCAACGTAGCCCCCTAATTCACTTCTGCCGATAAAAAATGAATTTTCAGCGGTTAGGAGTAAAATTTGCAAAAAACGTACTTTCATAAATCTGACCCTCGTTTCACCTGGAGTGTTAAGACAACTGAGGTCGTGTACTAAATAGAGAATTAAGAGTCGAATATAATTTTTTTTTTTTTTTATTATTTAAAAATTCTAATCCACCACTATGTGAAACACTGTAGGTTTATAAATAATTTTCAAATATGTCACTCTCGATCTTCTACAATTTTTATCTGAGTCATTTTTTCATATT
Organism: Stenurella melanura; assembly: GCA_963583905.1. NCBI lineage: Eukaryota > Metazoa > Arthropoda > Insecta > Coleoptera > Cerambycidae > Stenurella > Stenurella melanura. The sequence goes on along the minus strand of OY757310.1, from coordinate 93,427,881 downwards.
TTAAACTATTGAGATATTGATCGTCCATGCACAAGTGAGTCACCGTGTATATTTAAACATTTTATTCAGCTATGCCCATATACCTTGAGAAATATACATCCAATCAAAATTTCTCGGACTTCTATTAATTATTATTATGGGGAGCATTATAGTTATATTTATTGAAGGTGAAAATAATCATCTGAATATTTATGAAGATATTTTCTTCATCTGAATAATTTATACTAAAGCAATTCTCCTTTAGGATCATATATATGTGTCATTATTCATTTTTTCATTATCATGTGTGCAACAGAGAAACAAACATACATACTCCAGTTATATTAGGCCGGAAAAAGCAGCATCTGCTAAAAAGTCAAAGCAAGCAAAATCATGGCTTAGGCCTACTGGGGAAACCATGTAAAAAAAAACGCGCCTTGCATTCTACCTCTGAGGTGATGTGAAAATGGATGCACCACTATCCTGTGCTTTCCTGGCATATAGTGTGAAAACGATTGGTTTTACGTAAAATATGTATAAAACATTTTTTGAAGAGCATTTTTTAATCTTTATTTTCTATAATAACCAAATAAGTCATAGGACATACAGGAAGCAAAATATTTGCGAAAAACCGATTTGTGACATTTGAACTTGAAACGCAAGCAAGATATCGGTGGAGACTTTTGACACATTATTAGTAATATAAAAGTAAAATTCCCGCTGACTTAGATTTTTTTAGCAGATGAATTCTTATGTGACTGGACTAACATCCCCGAATGACAAATTTTTTAAAAATTTCTATTAGGGTATGTAAAAAAATTTGGTCGATGTAGAATATGTAGTGAACCTTGTACAACGAAAGTGGTTATAATAAATATTCAATATTATTTATATTCTTTATTTTTAGTTAAATCACTGACAGCCCCAATGTTGCCATGTTTTAGGTTGACGAGCAGTGGCATTAGATGGAAGTAAAATTAACTTTAATTTCATTACCTTATGAATTTTAATTGATAAATTTCAAACAATGGATAATAAAAAAATTGCCACGAATGTCATCAGCCCTATTGAAACTGCAGTGCTCTACCAATTCTAAAACATGGCAACTATTCTTATAAGTAATATTTAACAGATATTTAGTCCTTTTGATGTAGGATATATGTTATACTGATTCTTAATATAATCATGGTTACAATAAGAGATAATTAAATTGTGTTTGCATTATTTTCTTCTGATTGGGAATTTCAAACTGATTTGTACTTTTTTTTGTGTTTTGACATCTTAGATATTTTACCTTCTTTTTTTGATTTCGCTACTTTTTCGCTTTTCTCATCATAGCTTGAATAACCATCACTTGAGCTAGATCTTTTTTTCTTCTTTTTCTTTTTTTCCTTCTTTTCTTTCTTATTTTTTATCTAAAAGAAATAAATATATGCCTTTTAATCAGAACTGGATAGTAAACAAAGGTATTCGTAATTACTGTACTCAAGTACAAATTACTCTTTTTAAATTACTCGTGAGTACTTGGTACTTGTACCCCTATATTGAACATAAATGATTAATACAGATAAATTTCAGTAAGGAATAGCAAGGGTAGTCCAATGTACAGGGTATACATTATATTTTGACTACCCCCTTTATTTCTGTTATTATTGGAGATAAAAAAAAGTTTCCTATAAAAGTTGCAGGGCTCTACATATATCTTTTTTAAATGCAATTAAAAAAATATACAATAAAATATCAATGATTGTAAAACAATATATTGTGCATAGGCTGGAAGACCTCGGTCGTTAACCAATTGGAATTTCCAATAAAGCTTTATACTACTACTACTACAATAAAATAGGTAAGTTAGTATGAATATTATTTACTGTATTAATATTTATAAGCACGGTTATGATAAGAAAAAAGAAAACTACAAACTACTATTATTTCCCTTAACTAACTAAAAAACTCCAACCTAGAAAATTATTTATAATTTTATGTTTATCAATTCATGAAATTTTAGACAAAGTTGGTCACTTATCCATTGTTTGAGGTGCTTTTTGTACCATTGGTTCATATAATTTATTTGTCTTATTAATGTATAACATTGAAAAATTTGTATTTCGAGACTGTCTTTCATAAATAACTCAAAAAGTGTTACATATAATAAGAAAGTGATAAAGCACTGAAAGAAGACTCCTAAAATGGCAAATACATTGGTTTATACCTTGTTTCTGTCCTGTGAATGTTCTAAAAATATGGCTGTTTAAAATTGGCGCTCGGTCATTATAGGTCAAGATGTAATGATTAAATCTCAAATATTTCGAAAATAATCAGTCTGACGTTCAAAATATATATGATAGAAATTAAAAATTTTCAAAATCCATTTAAAGTGTATTTTATCATATAGCTACTGCTTTAAAAATAAAGAAGTGTTTCAAGAATTAATAAACATTTTGTAATTTTATTATCTTTTTTACTTTGGAATTTTCCTGTTGCTATTGGCCGTAGAATAAATATTTGAAAAATCCTTACTGGTTTTCAGTAATACACAGAGTATTACTAACATGCCCTAATTTTCTAATATTTTTGAAGCACTTATTTTAGAAAATAATTTAATTTAACTGAGAATAATCTTTTTTCTGCAAATAACTGAAGAACTATTGTATTTAGCGAAGAAATGATAAAATACAAATTAAACATCGTTTTACACGCTTTATTTTTGTATTCTATAATTTTTTCATTGTATATAAATTTTCCATTATTTGCAGAAAAATAATTTTTCCAGTAAAATCGCAGAATTTTTTTGTAATTTAAAGTATATTTTCTAAAACGAGTGCTTCAAAAATACCAAAAAATTAGAGCATGCTAGTAATGCTGTGTATTAAAAAAATTCAACAAGGTTTTTTAAAAGTTTTATTCTACGGCCAACGGCAGCCGAAAAATTCTAAACTAAAAAAAATACAAAATACTCATTGTCACACACCGTTATTTTTAAAATTGTAGGGATTTAACAAAATGTACTTTAAAGACAATTTTAAAGCTTTTAATTTCTGTCATACGTACTTTTAACGTCAGACTAGCTATTTTCAAAATATTTGAGATTCAAATATATCTCGACTTATAAAAGATAGAGTGCCATCTTTAAATGGCCATATTTTTAGAACAATTTACCATAAGAAATAAGATAAAACCAAAGTATTTGTCATTGTATAGTTTTCTCTTTATGCTTACCTTTATTACGTGTAACACTTTTTGAGTTATTTATGGGACAGTCTCAAAATACCAATTTTTTAATGGTATAGTATAAAAAATTAAGATTGTTATATCTGAGTCAGTTCTCATCGTACAACAAACAGAGATAACTAAAGTAAATTTTAACAACTGTAAAAATATTTAAAAAAGGTTTATTGATATTTTTGATTTAGTGCGTATTTTCTAAGTAAATTGTCAAAAACCATAATTCCGCCCTTGATAAAAAAATTTAAATTGCTGTTGTAACAAAGCGGTTTTTTTCAGTGTTAAAATGTAATTTAAATAAATACTATCCTTTGTTACTTGCTCTGCTTACCATCAAATATCTTTGTTTTACAAGTATAGAACCGTGTCCGCGATAAATTATTTTAGGTACAAGCCCATCACACAATTCATTTTTATATTACCGCCGACATCTAGGGAAACCTAAATATACTGTAAACAAAAATAGTAGATTTCTCATAGACTAAAATATCTTAACCGGTATAGAATTCTACCTCATGTGGAGAATGTAATAATCCAGACTGTGAAAAGATTGCTTGAAATCATAATATTTAGGGAAAAGATTAACACTAATGGCGCAACGCTGACCGCGCAGAGCAAAACATTTTACATTAGAGACACATTTTTGGATCATTTATTCCGTACTGTACTGTCTAGTAGAAAACGCACAGTTTACAGACCGCCGCATTCAATAAGTACATACCAATTTGAGCCACCATTTCTTGTCAGCGTTTTTTACACTTACAAAGATAAGAATATCTTACTGAAATAGGTGTATAATAGTGATAATTTAAAATAATTCAGATTCAATGTATCAAAATGTAATTGCTGTTTTCTGATTTATAAAGGTAAATTATTATTATTAAAGTAGTTGTGCTCTAGTGAGGGCCTGTTAGATTCTCAAGATTTTATCCAAATAACTATGTTCCAATAATTTTTCGCAGGACCGTTGAGAAAAGAACATAGATGATATTTCGAGAGAAAGCCAAAAAATTGTTTCCAATCCTGTTATTTTAATTTAGACCGTTCTTCCCATTTAATTAGCTAAATAATGTCCGCCATTTTGCCGGAGTGCTAGAAATTAGTTTTCAGTTTATTTTATTTTAAATTTTCCATATTTTTATACGAATTAAAATGAAATCTGTTGCATTAAATATTTGCGAAATTTGTTATAGTTCAAGAATTGTTGAGGAACACCCCTAAAAACGCCAAAAACACACCTTTTAGAGGACTTTTCGCGATAATTTCAATAAAAACAAAAAGGATCCTATGAAATCCCCCCTTTTTTAATATTTGCAAAGGTGGTGGTTGATTTATACCAAATATAGTCAAATCATATGATTAAGGATAATTAGAGAGGTTTAAAACCATCCCTCAACCCCTAAGGGGGTAAAGCTGCCCCCTTCTACCCCTCCATTTAAGGTGTGACAATATCTTATTTGTGCTAAAGAGAGCCCATGTCCAAATTTGAATCTTAAAGTAAATAAATATTTTTTACCAATTTACCAAATAGACGTGGTTTTGCCACTTAATGATTGAGAATAATTTACTTTTGCCCGGTAATGCCCATTCAGCCAAATTTGAAGGAAAAAGCATGATTTTTTTTTTACCAATTTACCAAATTAACCCTCTGATTATCCCTAATTATATAATTTGGCTATATTTGGTATAAGTCTTCGCAAATTGATAAAAAAAATAGGGGACTTCATAGAATCCTTTTTTATTTTTATTGAAATTATAGCAAAGAACCCTCTAAAAGAGGTGTTTTTTGCATTTTTAGGGGTATTCCCCAACTTTTAAGATTGCGGGACCCCGAATTTCGTAATCAGCGGCCCAAAAACGTATAGTGAAAGTAGTTTCAGACCAGTGTTCTATTGTGCACCCTTTTACGCTTTTTAATGGAGTACTTGGTTTGATCCCTTTGCAGCGTCTTAACACAATTTAAAAAATAAAGATCTACAAGAAACATCTGATGTGTTTTTTCAATAAAATTAATAGAAAAAAAAGTTATAACCCTTAAATGATATTTTTCTTGAACACTTTAGTCTATTTTTAATTATAACTTTTTCATTTTCAATTTTATGGTAAGAAGTAGTCTAGACCAAGATTGTAGAGAATTCAATTGTCTACAAAAAAAGTCTTGCAAATTTATTTTTTTGAGACTTACGGTTCTTAAGATTTCGGGAAAAACTGTTTACATCCCCTTTTTCAAGATGACGGACAAATGGGGGGGGGGCTTTCAACCCTGAAAACCGAGTTTTATACTCACGCTGACCCCCTCTACGCATCAATAAAAAATCTTGTTTTACCCAAAATGCAAGGTCAATGTGACATTCCAATGGACTACTATTAGGTTTCTAAGTATGAATATCATACCTCATCTTCTGATTTCTCTTGTTTTAAAGGATAAATGGGTAGTCTGGCTGGTAATTTTATATCAGCTTCAATTTGATCAGCAATAGTTTCTCTAAAATCTCTGGCGGGACTTTTTGAATTCTGTACAATATGAACAGCTCTTGGAGCGCATCCTTCGGCGTATAATTTTTTAGTTTCTTCATCAGTTTTCTTGTTCTCTTTTGGAACTTTATAGGCAGCCACATGGTCCACCCGAATCATTCGATTCATTATTTTAATACCATTTAAATTATCAACCGCTAATATAGTAGATCGTTGATCTTCATAACATAAAAAACAAAATCCTTTTGATTTGCCTGTATCCTTAGATCGGATTAGGTTTATGTTAACTACTTCCCCATATCTGAAAAAAAAAGAATTATACAGATATATCGTTAAAAGGGGATCAGACAAGAAAAACTTATTGAGTAATCAATTTTATTTGAAAGAAAAACTTATATTTAAATGAGAGTATCTGGAAACCACTCATAGATCATTTAGTAGCCCAACGAATCAAGGAGGGGCACAAAGTGCATTCGGTGAATCAGCAGAGTACATACATATGTACATGAAATGCTTTTGTTTCAGTTTAAATCATTTGTTAAAAAAATACATTTTTAATACCAAATATCAGTTCTCTAATCCTAATAATTTCAGATATTAGCATTTGTCCTGGACAAAATTAGTAAAAATCTGAATTTTTGCACAGACCTTCTAGGCTATTGACTGTAATTGAATAAGGAACTATTTCGTTAAAGGTATTTTATTATTTCATATGTTCAATTGTACCCGAAAGATGATAAATCCACAAAGTGCTATTTTTGGGTTTGAATTTTTGACAATGGAGTAAATTCGTCCACTTTTTAGATTTTTAACTATAACTCAAAAACTATACATATTTAGTGTATACAGATTTTTTGTAGAGAATCGAATTTCCATCGAAACGACACTTTATAATTTTTGAAATGAATTAAATCAAAAAAATGATAAAAAAAAAGAAAAACCTCAATTTTTTGTTTTCTTTCAATTTTCGTGTATAATTTTTTTCTGAGTGAATTTATATAGGCATTGGTTCACAAAAAAGAAAGTATACAGAGTGGTCATCCCAAGAAATAATTCAGTCATGGTGGACATTTATAAAGGTATTTGCGCAAGCCTTCCATATTTGGCACCTGTTATTTAGTATTGAACTTTTGCTGTAGGATGAGCAATCTGTATATTTTTTTGACCAAAACTTATCAGGTTTCCTTTGTAATAATAGTGGTAACTATAGTTAGACTTAAAAAAAAATTAATGTTGTACTAATCTATGGCTGTTTTACACATACTTTTTTTGAAAATTACATACCTATTATATTTGTTCCATAATGTTTTCGAATTGAATATCAGTATCTTCATCAACATCGTTTTCGACATCTTAATAATACATACGAACAAATAATAAATAAGTAATAAACATAGTCAATAGTAGGCTATTGAATGTCAAATTTTTTTGCAAATATCTTGCGCCCTATGCATCAGATGCTCATGAGGTCAACGTGAAAGTTGTAGAGAATTAAATTATCTACAAGCTGTTTTTTAAATTTCGACCATGAATATCTCGAAAAAAGCGAGGTTTTGGGAAAAAATGAAAATACCAATCTTGTCTCTCTTCTCTACAATTTTCATGTTAACTTTATTGCTGTCTGATTTTTTTGGCGCGAGATATTCGCAAAAACGATGTTTTCGAAACTTTCACCTTGAAGATTCGAAAAGGGGGTGGAGGGGGTTGGGAATAAATAAAAAAGATAACTTGTAGATAATTTAATTCTCTACAACTTTCACATTGATCTCATGGGCATCCGATGCATAAGACACGAGATATTTGCAAAGAACTTTGAGGTTTGGGACACCTCAAAGAACGTCTGTGCAAAAATTCAGATTTTTACTAATTTCGTCCAGGTTTCCTCCTTTTTTGGACTAATGTCCCTGTACTGTAGAGTCGAGTAAACTTTATCTTGTCGTATATGAGTTAATAAGTACGCATACAATTTAATTTTCTCTTGCACACAAAGTTAAAGCAATATCCTAAAAACAACATTCACGTATGTCGACAAAGCTTATAGACCACAAGCCCATGCTAAATTTTTAGGAAGTCATATGACACCGCTTGAAAAGGTACAATTTTTGTAATCCTACAAAAATAAATCACTTTGAGCCCTATGCCGTACATTTTAGGTGGGACATGGAAAAGTCACGGAAAATGAAAATCGTAACCCGTGGAGGTGCATTTTTTTCAAATGACACTGTACGGCTTACATTTATTTGTACTCTATTTATACCTGTGACTCTTAAAAAGAAAATGCCGTACAAAAATAATGGGACAAAAGTACAGGAAAAATTTTCGTTTTCCGAAAAGTGACCTCTATGTTCTAAGGTGATATGACACCATAAGGCTTTTATGAAATTCGATTTTTATATTAACAAGGATGAATTTTTTTGCTATGTCGTACAAATCGATTGGAAAATGATGTGACAAACGCGAGATCAACCCCCGTCCTAGACCTCTATCAAGGGTGATGATTTGACCCTGTACGGCATCAATTCCTAAAGATTATACGACATTTCAAATCTTTAAAAAAGGATAACCCATCTAAAAATAATGGGTATTATCAATGTAAATAAAAAAATCACCCCCGAGGAAGGGAAAAACTTACGTTTTCTAGGGTAAGTTTATTTGATACTGTACTGTATTTTTTTGGATTAATATAGGTTAGAATTTTTATTATATTTAGTAGCTGTACAAAAATAATGGACATTAATAAAATTGGAACATTGCAAAAGAAGCGAAATTTTTTAAAAATTATGCAAATTAAAAAATTCTCTATTTTTTAATACAATGGATAGAAGATTTTCAACTTTACATCGTTTTTTCTTTCTTAACTATAAAAGAATACAAATGTGTTCATGCCGTACATTTTCATTGTTGGGATTTTAGACACCTACGTTATTCGTGCAATTTACACGAACCTTAACGGTCATTAGATACCGTACGGCGTTTGCAAAATATTATTGAAAATAGCAAAAGCTGATAAACAATCACAATCACAATGCCGTACATTTTAGATCGGCCACAATTAAATACTAGAATAAAATATATATTTCAGACAAATTTTTTTTGAAGTAAAGTGGGAAATTGGTATATATCACTTTTAAACTTTAAAATAGAATGTAATATTATTTATAAAAAAATGTGTACAAATTACCCAAAATTTCTTTTTTTCAAAACTTTAGGAAAAAATATGTTACAGTCTTTGAAATCTACAAAATTTTAGTAGGTATGTTTCGTAAGTTTATTTTTAGGCAAACATTTTTTCCAACATTTTCAATTTTACAACATACTACATTTGGAAAACCTAAAAAATGTAATTTGTCGTTCATATGATAAAAAGAATATGCATAAATTACTTACTAATCTACTATAATAGATTAAAAAAAAACTTTCAAATTTGCTTGATAAACAGTAAATTATAAAATAATATATTACATACATTTTTCTAGTTAATTTCAGGTGAAAACACATACTAGTTTTTTAATGTTTAATATTAACAGGGGTGTAAGTGGTTATAATAAAAGTACAAAATTTTCTATAATTATTGCACTATTATTTTATGCGCATCTCACCTTTTCTCGCCCTTATTCGATCAGAGAATAATTGCAGCCCGCTCCTAAGTTTATAGGTATAGATGTTTCATTTCTTGTCTCGGCTTGTTCAAAAATTGAATACTGAAATGTTTAATTATTAATTACTGTAAGTATCAGTGGGGATTTAAAGTTTTTTGCTTCAATTTATTTTAGTTATTACTTCCCTCGCACGTAAGTATTATAGGTATTCGTGCTGGGCAAACATTTTTTTGACCCCCTGTTTTTTTTACATTTCTCGACGATTCAGAACACGTAGATTCCGAAATCGAAGAAAAAAAAGCCTTCCAACACCAAAAAATTGTTTTCAACGTTTTCATTTTTATTTGGAAAATTTTCCGAACGGCATACTTAATACGTTCGTGCTTAAGGTGGCACCATGGCTTTATATTTTTTAAATATTGATAAGGGTTGCCACCCTATAAAAAAATCCACCAAAAACAACTTTTTTCAATTTTTGTTTCTCAGTCAGATGCACGATCAAGTTGTTAATTCAGGCACCTTTATTACAATGTACTTAAATAAGGGATGCAACCCCTAAAAATTCCAATAAAATTTGACACGTAATACGTTCATGCTAAGGTGGCACCAAAGATATCGATAAGGGTTGTTGCCCCCCTCCCCCCCAAAAAAATCCACCAAAAACAACTTTTTTTTTTTTTAGTGTGGCAAGGACCAGCGAGGGAAGTCATGGGCAACTAACTTTGCCGATATTTTCTTTATAACGAGTTTATAACACCAGGAGGAGATTTACAGTCAGTTTCACTGTGATATTATTATTTGTATTGTGATTTTGTCGTTGTATATGTCAGTACCCACCATTATATTCTGAAAATAAATGTATGTGGATAACACATACCTATATAGATAGAGAAGTGGGGATGTGAAAGTAAACAAGATGCTCTCCTTTTTTACTGAATCACCTTTGTTCCAAATGCATAAAAAATAATATTTTTCAGCAGCTTTTCTTTTTTCACTCTCTAGATATTTGGCCTTACAGACCCAGTGTTTTGGCCAAGCAGCTTTTCTATTTCATCTTTTATTTAAGTCATAAAAAATATCGATAAATATTTATTTTTATAAAGTATAATTTAATTTTGAATAATAGGTTTAGAATAATTAGAATATAAAGTATTGCTCAAATGTAATAGAGTCTTACAATAATTTTTTATTCAGAAAACCTCAGTTGAATTTCATAAAAGCCGTATGGTGTCATATCACCTTAGTACATAGAGGTCACTTCTCGGAAAATGAAAATTTTTGCTGTACTTCTGTCCCATTATTTTTGTACGGCATAAATCCAGATAGACAGCTTTTTTAAAACTATTACGTAAATGCAAAAAGGGGAAAACCGACCTATCTTAAAAACTAACTAACCTCGTCCATGCAAAAAAAAAAAAAAATTGGTTCTTAATATTTTTTTATAGGTATGGAAAACATGTGAAACAAATATGTATATTTTATTATACATTTCTATTATTCATCCGTACCTAAATCAACTCGTAAATCATTGTTAAAAAACTTGGGTATGTAAAAAAACAAATTATCTTGCAATACACTTAAAGTGTACCAGAGCCGAATGGTCGTCACAATACCTTGCTTATATTCTTATTAGATACAGATTTTAGACGATTCAATTATTAGTCATCGGTTAAATTTTCATGGGTATAGAAACTCTACATCGAACTTAATAAGTAACTTACTGAGAGAAAATGCAAATAATATCTCCTTCTGATAAATCAAATGGAAGTCCTCCTATGAAAATCCAAGCACTATCTCTATACTGATCATGCCATGAAGTTTTATTATTCGTATCCAGTTCTTGTTCGCTTAGTTTTAAAACATTTTTCATATTACTAAAACAATTTAATTTATGAACTTTGAATGTTAATTTCATTTTATTACTTACGTTAACGGATTCATTTTTAGTTTAGAGTTCAAGCTTAGATCACTGTCACAGTCACAAAATAAATAATAAATATTCAGTATTTGTGTTTAAAAGTCACAGCTCTAAAGAAAATTATAGGTTAATTTCTGCCCATAGATAAAACAAGAGTCTAGAGAGACCGAAATGCGAAAGCTTCGAGCATGCGCATTACCTTGTAAATGTATAATAAATTCGTGCAAGTGGAGAAATTGAAATATTTCCTGTTATTTTGTGGAAAAAAGGCGGGGGGACACCCCCCGCACCCCCCATTTTTTTGTCTGCGACGCTAATACTGCCTGCGGCGCTAATAATTATTAACAATTAGATATCAAAATAAAAACCTACTAACCTAACCCAAAGAAATCACACGAAAGAATGAAATTATTATATAAAAAGAAGGAAAACCTAAAGAAATCAGAAAAGAATTTGTAAAAAAATATATTAATCGTTACAGAATTTAAAAAAAAATTGTACGGGCATACGAATTTGAACCCGGGACCCCTCGCGCCATAAGCAAAAGCGTAACCTATGTGCTAACCATCTCGCTGGAAGTAAACGCTAGAGCAAAGAAGAAATAGTCCAAACTAGTGATATCACGTGTTGGGCGTGTCTAAGCTTTCGCATTTCGGTCTCTCTAGACGCTTCTATAGATAAACTACACTATTTCTGCCCCAGCCCACTGAACTCGTGAACTATAGGTTTGTTCATTTGTGTTGATTTAAAGCAGCTTCAAGCAGTTAAATAAAGATAGTGCTATCACAAGTAACGTGAGTGTGAGAGAGATAACGTGCTTCAAAGTTGCTATAAATCAACACAAATGAACAAACTGTATGTATCTATAGTTCAGTGGCCCAGCCACAGAACCACAGCCTTAGATCAAGAAAGAAATATAGATAGTTATGTTTAAAATACACTGTAGTCAAAGCAGTAGAGATGTTTTAAAATCTCATGAGCTGTGACCTTCATATGCGCATAAACATAATCCCTCCTTTTGACGCAGTTACACTTCTTTAAAATATTATATTTATTTAAAAATGAATTATTATTTGTTTGCTTATAATTGTATTGAAACATTCTTTATAGGATTTTGCAAACAGCAGAAAAATTAACTATCTATAAAAGAAAAACTTTATGTAGAAATATTAATGAAATCTTTGCATTCTTTCGATAACCTGAATTCTGGTTATGCTAGCAAATTAAAATCCTAAAATGAATTTGTCTAATTTCTTATTTGACAATTCTCATTCTAACACTAGCATCCACACAGTCCCCTACGGCCATGCAGATTAAACTAGTATCCACATAACCCCCTACGATTATGAAGATTCAGTTAAAAATGAGAACAAAGACCTAAAATGAATTTATTTATCTACCTTGTCTTAAAGAAATTTTCATTCCAATGGATTACATTTTCATGAAATCTATCATTCTGTTTCCTGGAAATGCTTAGCCTTTGAAACGTTTTTCGCCCTTATTCTGGAGCTCATCAGAAAGACATAAAGCCATTCATAAAGATGTTTCATGCAAAACCAAGACAATTTCTATGAATAAGTGTGAAATGATTATATTTGACATTGACTGATAAAAACAACCTCACCTATCTATTAGCTAACTAGTATTGGAGCCTATACACTCTATGCATGTTTAAAAATGAATTATTATTTGTTTGCTTATAATTGTATTGAAACATTCTTTATAGGATTTTGCAAACAGCAGAAAAATTAACTATCTATAAAAGAAAAACTTTATGTAGAAATATTAATGAAATCTTTGCATTCTTTCGATAACCTGAATTCTGGTTATGCTAGCAAATTAAAATCCTAAAATGAATTTGTCTAATTTCTTATTTGACAATTCTCATTCTAACACTAGCATCCACACAGTCCCCTACGGCCATGCAGATTAAACTAGTATCCACATAACCCCCTACGATTATGAAGATTCAGTTAAAAATGAGAACAAAGACCTAAAATGAATTTATTTATCTACCTTGTCTTAAAGAAATTTTCATTCCAATGGATTACATTTTCATGAAATCTATCATTCTGTTTCCTGGAAATGCTTAGCCTTTGAAACGTTTTTCGCCCTTATTCTGGAGCTCATCAGAAAGACATAAAGCCATTCATAAAGATGTTTCATGCAAAACCAAGACAATTTCTATGAATAAGTGTGAAATGATTATATTTGACATTGACTGATAAAAACAACCTCACCTATCTATTAGCTAACTAGTATTGGAGCCTATACACTCTATGCATGTTTAAAAATGAATTATTATTTGTTTGCTTATAATTGTATTGAAACATTCTTTATAGGATTTTGCAAACAGCAGAAAAATTAACTATCTATAAAAGAAAAACTTTATGTAGAAATATTAATGAAATCTTTGCATTCTTTCTTTTTTTCGTGTGGATGCTAGTGTTAGAATGAGAATTGTCAAATAAGAAATTAGACAAATTCATTTTAGGATTTTAATTTGCTAGCATAACCAGAATTCAGGTTATCGAAAGAATGCAAAGATTTCATTAATATTTCTACATAAAGTTTTTCTTTTATAGATAGTTAATTTTTCTGCTTTTGCAAAATCCTATAAAGAATGTTTCAATACAATTATAAGCAAACAAATAATAATTCATTTTTAAACATGCATAGAGTGTATAGGCTCCAATACTAGTTAGCTAATAGATAGGTGAGGTTGTTTTTATCAGTCAATGTCAAATATAATCATTTCACACTTATTCATAGAAATTGTCTTGGTTTTGCATGAAACATCTTTATGAATGGCTTTATGTCTTTCTGATGAGCTCCAGAATAAGGGCGAAAAACGTTTCAAAGGCTAAGCATTTCCAGGAAACAGAATGATAGATTTCATGAAAATGTAATCCATTGGAATGAAAATTTCTTTAAGACAAGGTAGATAAATAAATTCATTTTAGGTCTTTGTTCTCATTTTTAACTGAATCTTCATAATCGTAGGGGGTTATGTGGATACTAGTTTAATCTGCATGGCCGTAGGGGACTGTGTGGATGCTAGTGTTAGAATGAGAATTGTCAAATAAGAAATTAGACAAATTCATTTTAGGATTTTAATTTGCTAGCATAACCAGAATTCAGGTTATCGAAAGAATGCAAAGATTTCATTAATATTTCTACATAAAGTTTTTCTTTTATAGATAGTTAATTTTTCTGCTGTTTGCAAAATCCTATAAAGAATGTTTCAATACAATTATAAGCAAACAAATAATAATTCATTTTTAAACATGCATAGAGTGTATAGGCTCCAATACTAGTTAGCTAATAGATAGGTGAGGTTGTTTTTATCAGTCAATGTCAAATATAATCATTTCACACTTATTCATAGAAATTGTCTTGGTTTTGCATGAAACATCTTTATGAATGGCTTTATGTCTTTCTGATGAGCTCCAGAATAAGGGCGAAAAACGTTTCAAAGGCTAAGCATTTCCAGGAAACAGAATGATAGATTTCATGAAAATGTAATCCATTGGAATGAAAATTTCTTTAAGACAAGGTAGATAAATAAATTCATTTTAGGTCTTTGTTCTCATTTTTAACTGAATCTTCATAATCGTAGGGGGTTATGTGGATACTAGTTTAATCTGCATGGCCGTAGGGGACTGTGTGGATGCTAGTGTTAGAATGAGAATTGTCAAATAAGAAATTAGACAAATTCATTTTAGGATTTTAATTTGCTAGCATAACCAGAATTCAGGTTATCGAAAGAATGCAAAGATTTCATTAATATTTCTACATAAAGTTTTTCTTTTATAGATAGTTAATTTTTCTGCTGTTTGCAAAATCCTATAAAGAATGTTTCAATACTATTATATTTATTGTTTACAATTCATCTCGAGCTCTTGTTTATGTATACAGCAAGGCAGTCGTCTGCTTCTTCAAGAAAATACTTATAACGCAGAATAAACTTTGTCTTTTGCGCATTTCGCGGCTCATAAGATTCTGAAACACCTCTAGGTCAAAGCAAAGATTAGAGAGCTAACAAGATAGGACAGTCAGACGGAGAAGACGAAGACAGTTGCAAAGATTAAGGAAGTTAATTCTCTAATCTTTGACAGTTGTTAAAGCAAAGGGACACGGCATCCAGTGGAAACGGTTTCGGGATTTGTCGGTTACGCATTAAACGAATTTGACCAAGCTTATTAAAAGATAGGTTGGCTCATTAAAATCGACAAGTGCTACGTCACGTATAGACCTCGATGAGAGCTGCGTGTGGCTGTTTTTTCCTCATTTTATAGAAAAAAGTTTCAAAATTATTCTTTCAATGTACAATTCTATCCTAACCAAATAGATACCTTACATATAAACATGGAAATACTGCAAAAAAAGTTATGGACAAAAATAATAAATATTTCCCTATTGGATATGTCCCATTCTTGGAGATGGCCTATTTTGGGCCATTCAACATATAGGGTACGCGTTCGCAAAAAGGGGTTATACTTTTTTGACTCCCGCCTTCCGCTTAACAACATTTATGAGACCCCCTTACAAGGACTTTCGTTTGCACTGAACAATTGGTATTCTGTGCTATACATGCATTATGCTGAGGTGTGTGGTGTGTGCGATCAAAATGCTTAATGATATATAGTATTACTATTATCAATTTAAAGAGTCAGTCTAAGAGCGTTTGCTATCAGTATAAATCATTACAAAGCTTGTTTGTAATAGAATAACAGTGTCCGTACTTGAATATATTACGAACGATACATATGTATACGAATATGGTTAATCAGATATGTTATGCGCGTACCTCAAACGAAAGTAGTCGATTGTTTACCTGGCTCACCATTACGCTATCTGCTTTAGTTTATTCTTAATATTGTCGGTAGCATAGCCGTAGATTAAATGATATTTATTTACTTTCATCGAATCGTTTACGCAGTTTTTCATTAAACTGACATAATTCATTATACTTAAATAAATAATTTACATCATGCGCCTATAAATTAATATAAAGTAGTGAAACAATATTTACAATAATTAAAAAGTGATTCTAAAAATTGTCGCGGCACTTATGACATCGCTGGTGATATGAAATATTCCTTGGTCGGTCTTTTTTATGATTTTCAAACTGACACTGGATAGACTATAAAAAGTTTATGTTTTTTATATAGGTTATTCTTCTTGGTGTGCGGTAGCTTTTTTAAACCAAGAAATACAACATTATTCAGAACCATAGATAATAAAGAATGTAGTAGAGACACGCACAGACTCATAATTCTGTGCGCAGTAAAGTAAACTGTAATACTGTAATGTTAATAATTTGTCGTTTGTCAACTGTCAATACTGTCATTGACATTAGTGTTGTGAAGTTATGTTTTAGGGGTGATATTTTTGTGTGTTTTGTTTTTAAATTATTAATTTTTATTAATTTAATATAAATAAAAATTATTTTATGAGAGGTTTTAGTTTAACAGTTAACAGTAAATAGTTGTTAGTATTCGATGATTGAAAATGTCCAAAAACAAGATTATTATGAAAACGTCTTTGGTTGACAGTAACAAAATAGAAGTAAAGAGTAAAGTAGGTATTTTTTTAATCAAATTTTGTTTTTTTCTATGTTTACTTAAATATTTGTACTTAGTTCATATGTTTTAGTTTGGAAGGTAAAATATATGTATTACTTTGTATGCTTTTACAGCATGCATGATTCACCTATATATAATATTGAAACTAGAAACAATTTATTAGTTAAAAAACGATTTAAAGACACTCAAATTGCCTATCATATTCATGTCAAAGTCGTTTAAAATATTTTATTTAAAAAGATGGTTAAAAGCTATGAACTTACCATAAAACAATTTATAAATAGTGTCTAGTTTGTTTATTATTTACATTTTACACGAGAGGCTGCTATTCCGATGAAGTAATGATTCATTTATAGGTAATCTCCATGATTAATGAGTTATTGTAGGAATTAAATAGAGAATTAATTTCTAAAAGCAGCTACCTGAAATCATTTATCCACGACTATGTGCTGCTTGCTGAGAGGATGTGCTGAACATCTGCGCTTTTCGAACTTATGTATGTGATAACCAAATTAAAAAGTAATTCAACAACTTGACAGAAAGTATTCGTAAGCAATACACAGTAAATGTAGCAAAATCCTTGGAAAAATTATCTCCCTCTTTAGTTAGTGAAATTATTATTTGTTGATTGATTGATTTGCCGGCATAAGGTGGGCATTGCTGCCAATTTCGGGCATCCATGCAGGTTCGTTCCAACACTCAGCTTGGTGTCCGTCAAACATGCCCAACGTATGGCTAAACCGCGTGGCGGGACCAATTTTCGGATATTTTATATACCGCCGGACCGGCTGCATATGCCGGGTTGGATATTGAACGTGCTTGTTGTCAGCAACAAGAGCCGCATGACGCATGGGGTGGGAGTATAGGATGGGAAGTGTAGGTGTTTGAGAGATGCTTCTTTTAAGTTTCCATGCTTCTATTAAGTTTCCATTTGTCATCATCGGCTGGGGTGTGGTGCAGTTGTTTGCGACATGCTTCTTTTCAGTTTCCATGCTTTTTTTAAGTTTCCATCTATCGTCATCTCCTTATTTTTCTTCTTCTAAGTTTTCTGTTTCTTTTGTCTCTGAATCTGGCAGCTTTTATTTTTTATTTAATTTTTGTATTTTTTCCCCTTTTTCCCTTTCTTTTTTTATTTACTAGCCACTCCACAAATAAATATCCATCTACGGTGGAGTTGCTGGGAAGGGCCCTATCTCATGGTAACAATTTTTTTTTTGAGCGTTATGAGAAAAGAGGTCCGAAAGGATAGTTTGCTCACCCTGTATGTCGTTTCCTTGAAACAAACGGTTTCACTTTCGGGCAGTTTTTCCATTTCGTCATCTATACCGGGTGAGTCACGAATTGCGCTCGCCCCGATATTTCCTAAAATATTTGGAATAGAAAAT
Organism: Stenurella melanura; assembly: GCA_963583905.1. Classification (NCBI taxonomy): domain Eukaryota; kingdom Metazoa; phylum Arthropoda; class Insecta; order Coleoptera; family Cerambycidae; genus Stenurella; species Stenurella melanura. The sequence continues at coordinate 93,409,712 of OY757310.1, read as the reverse complement.
TGAAATTTGGAGGCCTTATTACACGACTAAAATGCCATCTTTTCAATAAAAAATCAAGTTTGGTGCACATACGGTTTGACCGGAAATGCCCACAACTATCGATTTTTAAATGGAACGCCCTATATATTTTTACATTTTTGGAATCTAGAGGAAATTTTGAATACAATACATCCATTTTGGTCACTTTTTGATAAACATTAAAAATTTTATTAAAAAATCTATTTCTGAATCCAGAGTGCTGTGGTGCCCAAAATATATTTTAGTCTATGTGCTACATTACTATAAAAATAAAAAGAGCAATATGATTGCATTACTTAATTCTCTAGAGGCGTTTAAAATTTTTAAATGTGATTTTTACCCACTAACTCGGTTTTTTTAAATGGGAATTTAATCGTTCACCAACATTTTTAAATACCCCATTTTCATACGAGTCTAATGATACCAAAATTTTGAAAATCCGCTCAGAAATATTTGAGATTTCAGCCAAAATACAATGCAACCAAGCTTTTAGAAACATGAGGCTAATAGATAATAGATTAGTGGACTTTGGAAACTAAAATGACACATTTCTGTGTAAATCTGGTAACCTAATAACATTGGAAAAATCATAGTAGCCATTGAATGTAGCGTTGCGGAAATCTCTTTGAGTAAAAATTAAAGAAAATGAATAATTTTAGTAGAAATGAAAAGGTCGATATGTTACTGATATATGGAGAGCGTCTCAAAAATTCAACTGCAGCTGCAGAACTGTATCAGCAACGATATCCCAACAGATGTCATCCAAGCAGACACTTGTTTGCCAGAGTGGAACAAGAATTAAGAAATGAACCCAATCAACTTTTTCTCTTGCTACATAAAAATGAATTTCGCAGCCTTGGTATAAAAATAACTATTTTATCCGAAATAGGGGAGAGGGGGGATACTTGATCAGGAGGGATACGTGGTCATATCAACATTGTTCAGTTAAAACGACAAATGTTTCAGAATCGACAATTGTAGGGTAAAATTTACACAATATAGCATATAACCACATCCTAGTTTGAGTTAATTTTATTGTTTGGTACGTGACAGTTTTTATTTATATTACTGTAAAAAAGTAAATATTGCTAAAATTATTCTGTGCGTAACATTGAATTTAATATTTCATATTTGTCCAAATTAGTAGTAATAGCAGGCAAATTAGTGTACATTTGTGAATTTCGGCACAAAATAACAACGTATTATAAATTGGAGTTAAGTGTGTATTTATATTCTTTTATCTAACGGTTCAGGGGGATACTTGATCAGCACATAGAGTGGAATACTTGAGCACGTGAACAAGTATCCCATGCTTTCGGTTTTAGGTGCGCAGGTATTTTTCCATATAACTCTTCAATTTTTAATGAAGATGACTTCTTGCCCTCATTTGTCACTGATTGAGAGAAACGAAAAGAATTGTCTGTGGCAAAGAATAATCCCATAGCAAGCTGAAGGAAGGAAAATGCAGAGTAACTTCTCTCAAATGTGTAAATATAATACGCGAAAGTTGTTTTCATTGAACGAAAATGATATCTGTGACATAAATTTTAATGAAAGAATTGGCATAGCACCCGACCCGAATATTCTCATGAAACGGGAACGATTATATTACAATTTTATAAAACCTCTAAATATATTTGGGAGACGCTAGTAGAGATCTCTTATGGTACAGTAAAGAATATTTACCTATGTATTTTATGTTTTTTAAATATATTAAAAATAAATTTGGTCTTATTTTATATAATTGTAGTTCTTTTATCATTTCATAGAGTTTGTTTCATCTTTTAATATTTATATAAACTCATTGATCTTGTATCCCATACCTAATGATCAAGTATCCCACCTATTGGGGATACTTGAGCAAATTACATTAAAGACAAAAATGTACAATACAATTTGTTTAAAGGTCAGTCTAAATATAAATAATCAAATATATAACTACAAGTTTCCAATGTATCTGATTTAGTTCCAATCATACAAATCGTTTTTCCAACTTCCTGAATTAAACAAAACTGTGATCAAGTATCCCCACTTTCCCCTACAACATTGAGAAACAGAGCCCCTCTGAGTGTTAAACATGCCTGAACATCTCTATCCCTACCTATAGAGAATACTTGGTTATGTGATTTAGTAACATTCTGAGAATTACATCAACAACATACCTACATAATGAATAAGTAATGTGTTGTTTCTCATGTTAAATTTAGATAGGGTGTATGAAAGTTGTCTGCAGAATACCCAAGAATGTTTTCTCAATGAAGTCTGTGCAAAAATAAAGTTATATTTCAGTTAAATATTCAGAGAAATTGCAATAGAGGCAAATACCTACATAAACAGAGGTATAACATGTATCTAAAAATGTAACATGTAGTATTTCATATAGTTATTATATACTCTTCGCATATGCAAAACAAAGAGTATATTGCATTCAATTGGCACATTTCTAAAACCGGTAATATTTCTCGTTTAATTATGTGAACTAATGTTTTTTCTCACCCATGTCTGTATGAAAGTCATGTGATGTACTATCATTCAATAGCATAGAGATGAACTTATTATTATTAGAGATGGCATGCCACTGTACTCTATACAAGCCTGTACCACCTCAGAGATGGCGCTGGAGAAAGAAAATTCTGCAATGTTCTCACTTCTTTTAAATAGGTTACTGCACTATTAGAGAATGTCATCTGTGGGTATTTTAAGGAGACAGTCGGCCACGAGGTTAGTTAGGTTCAGAATAGTTCTGAGTGGAAGTAAAAAGTGAGAACAAATGAACGGGAAGAAAGCGATTTGAGAAGTGAATTAATAAGTGCTTAGTGTTATATTACTGAAGTACTAAGTAGTGTAATTAATAAATAAGTGTGGTGAATGTTTACGACATCCATTTATCATATTTTGACTTTTACTTCCCTCGCATACCGAAGGGAAGTATTGTATTCGAGAAAAAATCACCCTCCGAGATTTTTTCGGATTCTGACGTTTCAGAACACGTAGATTCCGAAAATATAGGTTTTTCAATTCCGTCAGTCTGTCTGTTGGTGCATTTACTAAAAAAACTACTTGACGGAGAGCAGTCAAATTTGGTAGGTAGTTGACGCTACTGTCAGCGAAGAACTGGTAGAATTTTCACTGAAAAATATACAGGGTGGACCGTCTAAACGGAATAAATAGTGAAAAAAATTTTTTTTTGCTCAAATTTAAAATTTCCACGTTTCATGACGCGCTAAACCTATTTCTGAAAAAAAAATTTTTTGAAAATTTTTTTCAATCATTTTTGAAAAAAAATTTACCACTAAAATATAGGAAGAAAAAAATTTTTTTTTCTTCAAATTTAAAATTTTCACGTTTCATGGCATTCTAAACGTATTTCAAAAAAAAAAATTTTTGAAAATTTTTTTACCAACATTTTTGAAAAAAATTTTACCACTAAAATAGGTGGAATTTTTTTTTTGTTCAAATTTAAAATTTCCACGTTTCCATGGCATTCTAAACGTATAAAACAAATTTAGAAATTTTTCTGAAAAATTTTCTTGAAAAAATTTATGTATTCATCACTAAGTCTTACTATAGAATAGAAGAAAATATTTTTTTTCTCAAATTTATGATTTCCACGCTTTATGACATTCCAAAACTACTTCGGAAGAAAAAAATTGTAATATTTTTTTACGATTTTGGAAAAAAAAAAATTACCACTAGAATAGTTGGAGAAATTTTTTTGCTCAAATTTCAAATATACCCGTTTCATGACATTCTAAACCTAACTTTGTAACCAACATTTTGGAAAAATTTCAAAAAAATTATTTTTTTTCATTGTTCAAATTTAAAATTTAAACGTTTCCATGGCATTCTAAACCTATTCAAACAAAATTTAAAAAAAATTGATAAAATCTGTTTCACTACTTACTATAGAATAGATAAAAAAAATTTTTTGTTTAAATTTAAAATTTCCACGTTTCATGACATTCCAAACCTATTTCGGAAAAAATAAATTGCATCATTTTTTACCATTTTGGAAAAAAAATACCATTAGAATAGATGGAAAAATTTGTTTTCTGAAATTTAAAATTTTCACGTTTCATGACATTCTAAACATATTTCAGAAAAAAAAATTTGAAAATTATTTTCGCACATTTTTTTAAAAAATTTTACCACTAAAACAGATGGAAAATTATTTTTCTTTGCTCAAATTTAAAATTTCCGTGTTTCATGACATTCTGAACCTATTGCAGAAGAAAAAAGACTGAAAATTTTTAACCAACAGTTTTCAAAAATTTCAAAAAAAAAAATGAAATTTTTAACCACCACTATACTTTCACTTCACTGCGTGAAAGTGGAACTGGAAATGTGTCTAATGGCAATAATATTTGGCATATGCTATTATACTTATTGGAAAATATACAGGGTGGTCATCCCAAGAAATAATTCATGGTAGACCTGTTATTTAGTATTGAACTTTTGCTGTTGGATGAGCACAATTTTTTTGACCAAAAGTTATCAGGACTTCTTTGTAATAATTACAATAACTATATTTCCATTATTATTCTCAATGTCATTTCATATTTAATAATTTTTTAGTGACCGCCATGCACAAATAACGAGGGAAGTTCTGTGTAAATACCTTTACCGATTTTTTTTTTTTTGTGACATGTAGTAGACACTATTAGAAGTAGTTTATGAGTAATAAGATAATTTACTTCATAGAAACCTGTAATGTGCGCCATCTCTGAGACACCAGTAGTACGACATTTCTAAAAAATGACAGATCGAGGTTTTGCTACATTGTTCTAGATACCTGAGAAAGTTATGAACCTTGCTGTAATTTTCCAGATTCATTTTGTAGGAGCAACTAAAATCTGAAACACGAGCTTCCTATCTCGCATGTGCGTACTTAACGTTTACAATTTCAATTCAAAATATGGCATTTTTAAAAAACGACAGATCGAGGTTTTGCTATATTGTTCTAGATACCTGCATGAGAAGGTTATGGACCTTGCTGGAGTTTTCCACATTCATTTTGTAGGAGCAGCTAAAATCTGAAACACCAGCTTCCTATCTCGCATGCGCCTACTTAACGTTTACAATTTCAATTTAAAATGTTTAAAAATATGAGCTCTCCTCTTTGTATTATGCTGTAATTTCAAAATAAAGTATACAGATTTACAAATATATCAAATAAGTAAATACTTAAAAATTTTCGTTTTCTTTATTCAGCTTAATCTAATTTGTACATGAAAAATTCAAATTGCAGCATCTTTGGGATTCTGTTAAGCATTTACTTAGTTTGGTTTTATAAATTTAATATAAGTAGGCACTTCTCTTACAGTTGTAGTAAGTAAGTTTTTGTTTTTCGGGTTCTAACCTGCTTGTAATAATTTACACTATCCTTCAAAGATGTAGAATCCAACCGCTTTTAAAATTCTAATAAAATAATTTGATGTAGGTAATTGAATTATAAGCTTGCTGAGACAGAACAAATTATAAGATTATAACCTTCTATTTTATTAAATTCAAGTACATGAGTTTAATTTTCTAAACTGTGCTTAGAAACTATTTGATTCGTAAATCACATATTTCGAAAAAAACATTTCTTACAATTCATATTTTGAGATTTGTACACATGCTAAAGTTATATTTTATGTTCTTTCTACCTCATTATGTACCTTAAGTAAATGGGGGCTGAAACTCGTGACAATACTATAAATGGATATTGTAAACATTTAGCATATGTGTAAGTAGAATTAATAAATAAGTGTTAGTGTTATCACATGCATGTTTAAGTTCTGAACCCACGGTTTGGGGGGTGTTTACCAGGGGTATAAACACGTAATAATTGGTGTCAGAAGTGGAATTAGGCAAGAAGATTTCGGGAGTGTTCGGGAAGGTCTCAGGAGTTAGTGGTAACACAAAAATTAACTTACTTGACATTGAAAAAGGTGTGCATTTTCGAGAAATTTCTGGAACATTTTAGTTGAAATTCAATGAAAAATTAACTTACTGGACATTGTTCGAGGTTTTCTTTCTAACATTCTAACGGAAAGGAAGTGTAAATGCAATTTCGAGAAATTTCCGGAATATTCTATTTGGAAACTAGTGGAGATAATTTTTTCAACTGGGAAGTGATAAAAACTACATAAAAGACTCTTTCTGGAAGTTTCAAGATTTTTCTAGAAAGTTCCATTACAAATACTGCCGTGATTGCTATATTTATTTGACTTAAATATAATCATATGTCCAGAACAACAAGAAGTATTGCAGCCTAAAAACAAATACAGGACTTATGTGCACAATTTCGAAAAATGATGGAACAAGACAAAAAACGTCAAGAGGAAGAGAGACAACGTCAAGAAGACAAGGAAGAGCATAGAATGAGTGAATTTCTTTATGAAGCACCCAAAGAAATGTCTCTAAATGAAGAAGACAAGTTTAAAGCGAATTTCTTTAATTCTCTTAGAGCTTAAGCTAGAGCTTAATGCATTGAAGGGGCATTTTTTGCAGTTGCACTACCATATCAAATATTTTAAATTTTTATATAACAATATAAATATAAAAGACACGAATGAATGAGACAGTTGCAACATAAAATTGTAATTTTATTTGGAAAGATGGTGAAGACTGTGATGTTGATGCCATTGTCTAACACTACAGCAAGGATCCAGTAGAGGCTTTAAATTAATAGAGCTCTACTGAGCACAATATCGTATATCCGAATGCTGTTGTTGCCTTGCTCATCTTAAGAACTTTATCAGTATCTATCGCCAAGATTGTGCGGAGTTACTCTAGTTGAAGCTAATAAAAACTTATTTAGTCGGATCAAGCTTTCATCTTTAGCTCTTCTTGCAATAAAGTCACAAATTGCTGCTTGTTTGGATTATTTCAATCTGATTAGTGATTGTGCCAAGTAGAAGGTTAGATGAGTCCATTCGTAAATGTTTGTACCAATACTCCATTCTTATCTTTCCTTGAGATCTCTTTAGGGGTATTTGTAACATACGTATATTAATTATATGTACTGTAGCATAACTTTTTTTTAAATTAAATATCTTCATAAAAAAAATATGTAGTATTTTATTACTGGTATACCTTTACCTTATGTCCTTATGTGTAGAACAAATATGAAGAACTGATCTAACTTACCTGTACACTCAGTTGCAGGCCTGAGATCTATCCCTCCAGAATCTGGTATTTTGGTAACTGTTTTAAAAAATTACAATTTTGTGCACAATTTAATTACGTTGCACATCTTAATTGATACCATGTTGAGGTTAATTCAAGTGCTACAAAATGTTCATAAGGGTGGGTCACTCTTAAAATTTCATTCACGAATCTGTAAAAGCTTAGGTTATGCAGAATTTAACTTTAGAACTCTCTTTGTATTATTAATTTTTATAAAATTTACTGGTTTTTGAAGGAAACCAAATATGCGACGCAAGGTTTTAATTGCTTTATTCACAAATTAACAAGAAAAATTACTAGCAGCTTATAATTTTCCGGTTCAATAGTAACCTAGGCACTACAGGAAATACGAAAAATGCCTTTCAAAAAAATATTACCGTCTAGAAATATTTATGTGCTTGAAACTTTATTAGATTTCTGGGTTTTCCTACCCACAAACACAAGATTAACTTGGCATAAAATGAAAACTGTGAATGTGGTGAAAAGGCTGATGGTGAACACATTATTCTAAATTGTAATTTAAGGCAGGACTCTGTACAGGAATTTATGACTAAAATACAACCATTTAACACGGTCGTTTAATTTAATTGATATATTAAGGTCAAATAATTTAGAAACATATCTAATGCTATATGAATTTATTGAAAAAAATAAAATAAAAATATAAATTTAAGAAACATTGTAAAATTAGAAATTTAAGTTTCCTCTGTTTTAAATCCTTCTTCCCGCGGCTCAGTGTTGTGATGGGCCCCTTTACAAACTTGTGGTTCTCGTTAATATCCTTAAGAAAATAGGGGAAAAAACAAAAAAGAAAAAAATTAAAAACATACAAATTAAATATTGTAAATTTTGATAATTTTTTTTATAAAAAATTTACAATTTTGACCTGAAATAGCGGTTTTTTAGGGTTTTTGGAACATTTTAAAAACAAAATGGCTCTTGTCATTTTTTCCTAAAGTCGATATTTTTTAAGAATAATTTGATTGAATTTTGAAATTCACAATCGCCGCTCGAAGAATAAACATAAAATCGGCCATATTTCGGCCCCAAATTGAGCTAGACAGGCTTTCTTTTTTAAAAAATTTGTATTTTCTTCCCGCGGCTCAGTGTTGTGATGGGCCCCTTTACAAACTTGTGGTTCTCGTTAATATCCTTAAGAAAATAGGGGAAAAAACAAAAAAGAAAAAAATTAAAAACATACAAATTAAATATTGTAAATTTTGATAATTTTTTTTATAAAAAATTTACAATTTTGACCTGAAATAGCGGTTTTTTAGGGTTTTTGGAACATTTTAAAAACAAAATGGCTCTTGTCATTTTTTCCTAAAGTCGATATTTTTTAAGAATAATTTGATTGAATTTTGAAATTCACAATCGCCGCTCGAAGAATAAACATAAAATCGGCCATATTTCGGCCCCAAATTGAGCTAGACAGGCTTTCTTTTTTAAAAAATTTGTATTTTTCCAAGCCCTTTGCAGACATGAAAACTGCATATTTCTTCGTCCAAAATTCGCTGAGTTATTTAATTTGTTATTAAAGGAAATTTTGCCCTTTGTTAAAACTGCTGTAATTGTTGTAAATAATGAAAACATATATAGACAAAAATCGTGCAAATGAAAGTTTTGAACGTTTTACTCATCGATCAGCGGTGGTCCGATCAATGGTCACTTCAAATCATTTTTGTCCATAACCCCCTCCTTACTTCTAGTATCGACACAAGGACTACACCAGGGGGGAAGTGACCCCAGTGGATTATTAAACTGTGCTTTAACCATAGGATAACTTTTATCTATGCATTGATAAACCGGCCCTTAGTAGGTAACAAACAAATTATGTAGGTACCAAAGTGGAACCTTGTAAGCCAAATAGTAATTTTCATAAAAATTTTGGAGGGCTGTATATATCTCTGTGGTGTGCAACTGTGAAGAGATAAATTGGATTAAATTGTCATATTTTGACCTTATCCACTTGTAGCTGCTATAGGTGCATTTATCAAACACCCTCTGTAGTTTCCTACCTATAAGTTCATAATTGAGCATTTGAGTAAAATTTGCAGGAATACTGTTGTATTGTGCAAACAAATATCTTGTCTCAGGAAACATGTTCAAAATTCAATAAAATATGGAATTGTAAAACCAGTTATTTATGTATATTGATGTATTTTATGAGAAATTTGTTTTCCATAAAATTAATTGCTTAAAAATTAGTTTGTAATGTAAATTGTTTAACAGTATTTTGAAAAATGACAAATATTCTATATTTTGTTACATTTAAACAATAGGTATATTACTGTAGGGATCGACCGATATGATTTTTTTGGCCGATACCGATAATCGGCCAATACCAATAATCAGCCAATACCGATATACAGGGTGCGCCAAAGTTCTGATTTTGGTCGATTACGGCTGTATTTGAAATGGTGGAAATATATTGTCTATAGATTATTTTCTTGATTTTCAATTCTGAATAACCAGAAAATATGTACAATTATACAGGGTACTCCGTTTTCGTTGTCCGAGCAACAACTTCGTTATTTTAAATGGAACACCCTATATTTTTTTCCTTTATCGAGTTACCCATCTAATTATATTCATAATTCTATTAAGGTGGTAGGTACTTAAAATGAACCGTTTACGATATAAAAAAGATTTTTTGACAAAAAGTGAGGTTTGCGGATAAGTTTTTGAGTACCTCTGATTTCATAGACAAGAGAGTTTTCAAAATTCTGCTTATACTGTTATGTTGAGCATATTAAGGGCTAGTAGGGCAGAAACATTATTAATATTAATCTTATACAGAGTGCTGAAAAAATTGAGTTTAATGTTTCGCTAATAAAAAAGGCCGTAATTCAATTTTTTCAAATGGGACGTACTATTTTCAGTTCTGTCATCTAATGAAGTGTTAAATTATCTTTCCATTGATATATCATAGTAGGTATTTATCTTTAGGAATTGCATAGATATTAAGGTTAATTGTCTGGATCAGTCATTTTTCTTGCTGGAACTTCATGAGGTTTGTACTGCACTTCACCAGTTTCGATAAATCTGTCTCTAAGATTACTAAATGCAGGTTCTAAAGGGTGTCTCCTTTCAGGATATCTGGTTTTATAGACTCGGGATGCTAAGAGGCTGTTCCTTGAGCACTCCCCCAGAATAAAAATCATGTCAACCATTTCTTCCCGCGAATAATTCATATTTAATATAATTATATGCAAATGCAACTTGGAAATGGAACTGTAAAAGCTACTAGTATTTTATTAAAAACAATCAAAACAAAAGCACTTACCGATATAGCAGTAACACAAAACTTTAGAACATCCACAGACACGTGTTTTGACATCTATGTCTCTTCGGTGCGGCTTTTTCTAAAGTTCACAATCAACTGAAATATGTAAGCAAATACTCGTGTTATAACTATCAAAGGATTACCAGAACAGGATATTAAAAATTAAAATTAGATTATAGGAAATTCCCCGTAAAGGGATAATTATCAATATAATTATATGCAAATGCAACTTCCTGGAACTGTAAAAGCTACTAGGTCTTCTCCTTTTAAATAGTCTTGTAGGAGACATATGTAAGTAATATATGGAGTAATTCAGTTGAACTGGCCTTCCAGAAAAAACCTCAAACATAAAAATAAGCCTAAGGTGACTTGGTTTACCAATGAACTTACTAACTGTCGGGAACTCAGGGAAACTACACAAAAATATGAGAAAAAATATAACATGGCAATCACAAATGCTAAGCTCAAAGCCAATGACAATTACATTAAATGTCACACCAATAAAGCTAAAGCAATACGGCAAGTTGTTCTGAAAACACGAATTTGCCAGCAAAGAATTTCAACACAGACACTAGCATAAGTCCAGATGATTTTAATAACTTTTTTGCAGATATTGCTAAGAGTATTATCCGCGAGCTTCTGAATAGCAATTTCATGGCAGAAGAATTTCTCCATAACAACGTTAAAACAACACTTCATGCAGACCAACAAAAATTTTGCTTCAGAGAGTTAACCTTTATTAAAACTAGAGATGTAATATTCAGTTTAAAAAATAAGAATACTAGTAAGATTATTATAATCTGAATAGTAAGATACTTAAGACTATAGCTAATATATTTATTATTCCTCTTACAAAACTGTTTAACTTGTGTATAAGAAAGTTCTAAAAGTATCCCGTGTTGTACCAGTACACAAAAAAGGCCTTAAAATTCAGATTACATTTCTTTTTTGAAACGAAGAGCCTGTTTAACAAACGTCAGTATGGCTTTCGTAATGCACGCTCAACCACTGTGGTCATTAATAAATTAGCCAAAGTTATAAATATTGATTTCCAGACAGGAGGATTTTTTTTTTCTTCAATTCTTTGGGACTTCCTGCCACATGTATTTTTTCTTTTTAAGCGGTGCTCAGGGAATCTACAAAATATCACAATTAACCAGTATGTTACTGGTAAATAACCTCTATGCCTGTGACTTTTACGTCAAAGGATCAGAGTTATTTTAAAATAAATAACAAATAAGTATAATAACTTGAAATTAAATATTTCGCCGACGTTTCGAAAATCTAATCTGTTTCCTTTCTCAAGGCTTTTTTGAAAAATCGATACTTACTATTTGCATAGAACTGTTGATATAGTTAACAGTTTTTTTAGTTTTTATACAATGTTAAATTTGTGAAGTTCTTTTAACATTGGTAACCAAGTTGTACAGACATCTACGGAACAATGCAACACGCATCTATCCTTATTCAGTAATATTATCGCGGATTCTTTAATGTTTCTTTTTTTGCCATCTTCCTCTTTTGTTAAAATTTTTGCCGAGTCCCAGTTTATTCCATGTCCGTTCTCCCAAGTGTGTTCGCAGATCTTGGACCTCTGAATTTCATTTTTTCTGATATAATTTTGATGTTCGTCCAATCTTACAATAAATGGTCTAGACGATTCATACACGTAATGTTTGTTGCACTCACACGGAATACTATAAATCCAGTTTTTTGAATTTTCCTCATGGTTCTGCGGTTTTGTCTTTGTCAGAATAGATCTTAAAGTGTTGTTTGTTTAAAATACAGTCCTAATATCAAATCTATCACCGATGCGGCGCAACTTTTCGGATAATCCGCATACATAAGGAATTAACGCTGTGTAACCTTTTTCATGTTTTTGTCGTACCTGATTGTTATTTTCAATATTTATGAAGGTTTTATCGACAAAACCCCCAGGCTATTGGTTATTTATAAGAACTTCTTTTATAAATCGGTTCTCATTGTTTAGTATTTCATCATTAGAAGAAATGATTTTGGCCCTATCATACAAACATTTTACAACACCCCTCTTAATGTTGCATCGACTGATTTAAGTTGAAATTTAAATATCTGTTGCTATGTGTTGATTTTCTATAAACACTTGTTTCAATTGTACCATTTACTCTTTTAATTGAAACATCTAAAACTGGTAATTCATTTCTAGTTTCCTTTTCTAAAGAGAATTTAATGAAACAGGAGGATACACGGGGGCATTGTTTTGTGATCTAAGCAAGGCTTTTGACTATGTATCCTCTAATATACTAATACAAAAATTTGTAATAGAAATATTTGTTCCCAGATGAAAATGATAGATTTTGGAGTACCGCAGGGGTCGGTACTGCGACCAGTCTTATTCCTTATCTATATTAACGATCTGGAGTATGCTGACCCCAGGGCCGACTTTATACTCTTCACTAACGATACAACTGCTGTAAATAGATATGAAAGACTCAATGAACTCCAGCTACAATTGGAGGAAACACAGTCGAGGGTTACTGCTAAGTAAGCTAAGTCTAAACGCTACTAAAACTGTAACTATGTTTTTCAATTCAGGTAACTCAGAGATAAATAATAATCTAGAGTCAGTAAAATTTATTGGGGTAACTCTTGACCCCAAGCTCTCGTGGAACATAAACATTGATGACCTGTGTAATAAATTAACTTCTTGTATATATGCAATTAGAAATATGTCCTTAATAGTGTCCAAACAAGTACTCCTAACAGCTTACTATGCACCTATTCTATCCAAAATATCATATGCTATTCACGCTTGGGGCCATGCTCCAAATATGAAACAGGTTTCGGACTGCAAAGGAGGCAGTACGAATTAATTAAAGTATATAGCAGATTGCAGGCAAATCTATATTGAACTAATGGTAGAAATATATACAAGGTATGCTCGTCTGAGCTACCAGAATTTGACTTTTCTGCGCATGGAACCAACGGGAACCATATTGGAATGATATATCACAGTATATTGACAGAGAATCCTAATATTCTGTGATATTACACATTTCAAGTTTTTATAATATTATCCCTCAACACTGTACCCCTGCAACCAGGTGCGTAACTGCGTAATATCATTTTTGTGTTTGGTTTCTCTATGGTGTGATATTTGTGAGGTTAAAAAAGAAACGGTTATTTATAATAAACTTAAGACATGGTTGGGTGCAGTATAAACAGTTGCAAAATAAGAGTGGAACTTCAACTGAAAGAAATGTAATAATCTTTCGGTTCCCAAAAAATGAAGAATATCGAGAAAATAGTTAGAAATTTGTCCGCTAAAACCTGATCATTTCAAAAACAGTAATTATAAAAACAATAATTATTTAATACATTGGCTTATTTACAATCACAAAATATGTATTAGTAAAAGATGTACCTATTTATGATATAAAAGTTTGCATTTGTTATTTAACACAAATGTGGTCAGAAATAAAAATTGTTTTTTTTACAGCTCACATTTGTTCAGTGCATTTTAAGAGGGCAGATTTTAAATAAGCGACTCTAGAGTAGGTATCTCAAAAAAAAACTATTCTCCAACGAATATCCATGTCCTTCTGCCTCATGCAGTACGTATAGTATATTTGGCAAGAATCTTTCTCCAAGATATAACGTACAAAGCAAAAAGTAAGAAAAGTAAACATATTCATGCATATCATTTAATTTCAAAGAAAAGTTAGTATGCAGTATGATACATAAATCTAGGATGTCTAAAAGTGTAGGAGTATTTAGATTTTATTCTGTAAAATTTGATTAATGGCGCTTACGTCTCTTGTCAAGATACTCTATATGTTGTAAAAAGTCTCAGTATAATACTTATTTTATTTATTAAGTATAGTATGTTTATTTTGTTATAGAATAAAAGTATAAAATAAAAGGAGTGTATGATTTCTTGTATGGCTGTCCGGTATACCCTCACAAGGTGTCAATACAATTAGAAGTTGTATTACCTGTGGTGTATATATTTTTCGTAAATATTGGTTAAAATTTACTATGACGATAGCATTGTACAAATAATTTGTATAAAAATATATTCTTTATACTAAAAAATTGACATTTATCATAAAATCATACTAAAAACTCATATAGTATTCATGAACCCTTTGATAAATATTGATTATATAGAACTATATATATATATATATATATATATATATATATATATATATATATATATATATATATATATATATATTGTTCTATATTCTGATTATATTTTATTTTTTATACGTTCGAAATTACTTTTTGAAAGTAAATTGAAATGATTTTATTGAGCGCCAAACAGTTTCTTAAAAGCTGATAATATTATAGACTATAGAACACCATTAGCATGACCATCTACAATCTATAGAATGACTCTTACTCAGGGTCCAACGAAGTCGGTTCAATAAATGCTCATCGATCAAGATAACAATCTAAATAAATCAAACTCAGTATTGAACGAACAAAGTATTAATTTATTAACAAATTTGAACTTGGAATGTAATTAACAAATTTAAATAACAAAATCTAACTTAACTAAAATGATAAATATGGCCTTTATTTAAAATAAATATGTACCATGGATTTCTGATATAGTAAAGCTTTACCTTGTCTTTCTTTCGACTCGAGTAATGTTATATTATAACCTCTAACTGGTTATTATGATCCTTGAAATATTATGTCACTTGACTGACTTTTTAACCTCTCAAGGCTTCTTCTTCTTCTTCCTTACTGGATTGACGTTTGTTTCTAACCTCCAATTTATTTTCAAGATTTCCTTGAAATATTTCTATCACTTGCTTGACGTTTGAAATTTCTTCACCATATAAATTTGCTAACTGGATTAACAAATACTTCCCTCTTCTAAATCTGCTTTCCGGATAATCTACTTCGTAATACTTTCAAAGTATACTCACTTCTTATATTTTATCAACTTTTACAATTTATTCTTGATATCAATATATCTGGATTGTAATTTTCTAACCTTTAAATTATTCACCACTTTTCTTCTCTTTTCAATTTATTAATTATTCGAGGATGAATATTTCTCGCAGCTCGCTGTTCAGCGGTGTCTGATCAACTGATTTGTTATTTTTAGTCGTTTCAATGGGTTAATTTCCAATATTTCAATTGTTTTTTTCTATTTTGATCTAATATTTCAAAATTTAATTTTAATTTAAAATTTAAACTATTCAGTTTTGTTTGTTCTTTACCTTAAGTGAATACTGTTTTTAATTCTTTATTTTTCCTGATAAGTTTCTTATTCTACTTTTCAGGATTAAGTGAATAATTATAATTACTCGAAATATATTGACATATTACATACACTTTCTTAAAATCTACTTATAACTACAATTAACAATTCCAATCTCAAATAAATACTAATTCATACATTTAGATGAATATAGCAATGATAAACACAAAATGCTAGTAGTTAAAAACGTACTGCAGTTTCCATACTGACAGAATACTTATATTATAAACTAAAACAAGAAATTGATACGCCAACAAACATTTAACATCATACTATTAGTCCTTTCTTTCTGCATGATGTGAAATATCATTTACAAAACACCTTTCTGCAATGATATTTGAAAATATCTGAAAACTTAAAATGTCATTCAGTGTTTTGTAATATATGGACTTACTATTTCTAAAATAATTACGCTGCACTGCAACTACTGTTGATAGTCTTTCATTCAATATTCATTTTGTGTAGATTTACATTGTTTCTACACAAAATATGATTTTCAGCCCTAAGTTTTGACATGCATGTCAGATTTTATAAAATTTACTTTTTTGTTTTCCAATTTCATTCTAAATCATTTTAAATGAGATTGTGATTCTCTATCAGTTCATGTTTTATTATATACTATTTAGAATAACCTTGTTAAACTAAAATAACTTCATTTTATGTTTATTTAAATATTTTGTTCGTATTCAATATCAAGTTTCATTCTCTGCATCCTACTCGATGAGAATAAGTGAACTTGAATCAATTAAATAAACCACAGATACTCCTGCTTCTGTATGATCCGTTAAAGTAAAACTGTTATGATTAATTCCTAAAATACATACAAATTTGTGAATTTTATTTATGATTTCAAACACGACACTTAGGTAGTGTTCCACAGTGTGGATATACAGCATAAAACCCCCTAAACTAATAGAATTTTGACATGTGAAAATTTTGTTAGTTTTAACAACATGATGTGACATTCACACTGTCAAAGTTTATTTACAATTTAAAAGTGATCTACTAAGGATCATTTGGATAACTTAAAAGTAATCTATCCTGGATCATATGGATAATTTATCCCCATGTGACAACTTCCCGGTAATGATTCTTCCTTATTATAGTTTAAAACATTTTCGTTTTCATTTAAAATATTACCTACTTCAAGTTGTTGCGCATAGCCCTTTGCTATTGTAGGTTCATAATCAATTGAATTTTTGTATTTTTGAGACAAATTTTTAAAAATTTTATCATATTTGGAGTAACGACTTATCAGAAAGGTTTCAGGCTTCTTATCATTATTTATTTGAACACATGTGGTTCCCACTGTATGCTCACCGCAAAATTCATTATCATTATTGGACTCTATGCCATTTGATACATTAATTATTTCGGCATCATTGCCATTCAATTCATTAACTATTTCGGCACCTTTGCCATTCAATTCATTAACACTACAGAAAGGTATTCTTTCACCTTCTATTTTTAGGATTTTTTCTCCTAATACAATATTTGCCTTTTTTTCTGATAAGATGTCGTCTCCCAATATAACATCATTTTCTATACAGTCGCCTATTTTTTTACAATTATTACCTACATTTAAAACAAGTTTATCTAAAAATCCTGATTTCTATTTCTATCATTTACTTGTGCTGTTTCTATTTTATTTATATTAGAGTGCGTGTTTTCATCTACTCTATTTCCCCTTTGAATATTGATATTAGCCACTTGTGCATATGACCCATTATTTTTAACATAACCCCCTCTCTCTCTGCAATCATTATCGTAATGACGTTTCTCAAAACCCTGCTTTTCATTCTTATAATTGTCATATTTATATTGACCATAACCTCCTCGTTCCTTTCTATCATTGTCATATTGACGTTTCTCATAACCCTGCTTTTCATTCCTATCATTGTCATATTGACGTTTCTCATAACCCTGCTTTTCATACCTATCATTGTCATATTGACGTTTCTCATAACCCTGCTTTTCATACCTATCATTGTCATATTGACGTTTCTCATAACCCCCTCGTTCCTTTCTATCATTGTCATATTGACGACCATAACCTTGCCTTTCTCTTCTATCATTCTCATTCCTATTCTGATCATAACCCCACTTGTTATAATATCTACTATTATTTTCCCTATTTTGACTAGACTTCCTATCAAAACTCTGATGATAATCATCTAATTCTCTTAAATAATCAATCAAATCATCTAACTTTGCAATTCTTTGCGTAATAATAACATTCTGGATATCCCCTGAAAAATGCCTAGCTAAATATCTGACCATTTCACTTTCTGTGAATTTTGGTTCTAGATGTCTAATATTGTATACTTTTCTAAGTACATAATTTTCCCTAGAAATACCTTTATTTTCTACATAGTTACCATTAAATAAGTCTTGTCTTATTTTCAACTGAGTGTAATCACTCCAATATTGTTTTAAGACTAGAGCTTCAAATTCCTCTATAGTCTCAAATCTGTCCATTATAACTGAATACCAGATTTCCGCTTCTCCCTTTAACATGTCCTGTATGTTTGCTTTTAGGTTTGCATTTACGTGTTGTGTTTCCATGTGTTGTTTCAAACGTGAAATGAAAATTTTAGGGTGTATGCGGTTATCTCCGTAGAAATAAAATGGTGTTTTGTTGCATGTGTAAGTATGTGTGGGTAATTGTGTTAATTGTGTACGTGTGGTATCCTTCAACAACTTCGTGTTCTGTTCTATCTTGCTATCCTGTTCTTTTATTTTCTTATCATATGTATCCTCCTGTTTCTTCATTCTACTATCTACTGCAGTCATTCCATCTTCAAACATTGTTACAACTTCCTCTCTTATTTCCTTTGCTGCCTCATTTACCTTAATACCAATTTCTTCGTTGACTGACTCTCCCATTCTCTCCCATTTACTCTCCAAATTTTCAATCTTATTTCTTACTTCTTTATTGCTTTCTTCTATTTTTTTGTTAATGTTTTCTTCTAAAGTTTGGTTATTTTGAACCATGTTTTCTTCAAGTCGATGGATATTTTTGTCCATATTTGTATTTATTCCACCCATCATTTCCATGAGTTTCTGGAACATGTTTGTGTCAGGTTGTGTGTTTGTGTCACCAACTTGTGTTTGTGCAACTGTGGATGTACCCTGTGTAGTTTCCTCTGGATTCATGGTTGTCGTCTTACCTGACTTTAACCTCATATAATTTGTATTTGTTTTAATTCGACAATGCCTTGTTGTCAAAACTATCAAAATAAGTTATTTGTTCTATTATCTTTCAAATGTATGTTTGAAATGATAAACTATTCTCAAGTTGTATCTATTTAATCGCTTTCCTGATCGCTCCACGTTAACAAGCCATAAATGTTCTATATTCTGATTATATTTTATTTTTTATACGTTCGAAATTACTTTTTGAAAGTAAATTGAAATGATTTTATTGAGCGCCAAACAGTTTCTTAAAAGCTGATAATATTATAGACTATAGAACACCATTAGCATGACCATCTACAATCTATAGAATGACTCTTACTCAGGGTCCAACGAAGTCGGTTCAATAAATGCTCATCGATCAAGATAACAATCTAAATAAATCAAACTCAGTATTGAACGAACAAAGTATTAATTTATTAACAAATTTGAACTTGGAATGTAATTAACAAATTTAAATAACAAAATCTAACTTAACTAAAATGATAAATATGGCCTTTATTTAAAATAAATATGTACCATGGATTTCTGATATAGTAAAGCTTTACCTTGTCTTTCTTTCGACTCGAGTAATGTTATATTATAACCTCTAACTGGTTATTATGATCCTTGAAATATTATGTCACTTGACTGACTTTTTAACCTCTCAAGGCTTCTTCTTCTTCTTCCTTACTGGATTGACGTTTGTTTCTAACCTCCAATTTATTTTCAAGATTTCCTTGAAATATTTCTATCACTTGCTTGACGTTTGAAATTTCTTCACCATATAAATTTGCTAACTGGATTAACAAATACTTCCCTCTTCTAAATCTGCTTTCCGGATAATCTACTTCGTAATACTTTCAAAGTATACTCACTTCTTATATTTTATCAACTTTTACAATTTATTCTTGATATCAATATATCTGGATTGTAATTTTCTAACCTTTAAATTATTCACCACTTTTCTTCTCTTTTCAATTTATTAATTATTCGAGGATGAATATTTCTCGCAGCTCGCTGTTCAGCGGTGTCTGATCAACTGATTTGTTATTTTTAGTCGTTTCAATGGGTTAATTTCCAATATTTCAATTGTTTTTTTCTATTTTGATCTAATATTTCAAAATTTAATTTTAATTTAAAATTTAAACTATTCAGTTTTGTTTGTTCTTTACCTTAAGTGAATACTGTTTTTAATTCTTTATTTTTCCTGATAAGTTTCTTATTCTACTTTTCAGGATTAAGTGAATAATTATAATTACTCGAAATATATTGACATATTACATACACTTTCTTAAAATCTACTTATAACTACAATTAACAATTCCAATCTCAAATAAATACTAATTCATACATTTAGATGAATATAGCAATGATAAACACAAAATGCTAGTAGTTAAAAACGTACTGCAGTTTCCATACTGACAGAATACTTATATTATAAACTAAAACAAGAAATTGATACGCCAACAAACATTTAACATCATACTATTAGTCCTTTCTTTCTGCATGATGTGAAATATCATTTACAAAACACCTTTCTGCAATGATATTTGAAAATATCTGAAAACTTAAAATGTCATTCAGTGTTTTGTAATATATGGACTTACTATTTCTAAAATAATTACGCTGCACTGCAACTACTGTTGATAGTCTTTCATTCAATATTCATTTTGTGTAGATTTACATTGTTTCTACACAAAATATGATTTTCAGCCCTAAGTTTTGACATGCATGTCAGATTTTATAAAATTTACTTTTTTGTTTTCCAATTTCATTCTAAATCATTTTAAATGAGATTGTGATTCTCTATCAGTTCATGTTTTATTATATACTATTTAGAATAACCTTGTTAAACTAAAATAACTTCATTTTATGTTTATTTAAATATTTTGTTCGTATTCAATATCAAGTTTCATTCTCTGCATCCTACTCGATGAGAATAAGTGAACTTGAATCAATTAAATAAACCACAGATACTCCTGCTTCTGTATGATCCGTTAAAGTAAAACTGTTATGATTAATTCCTAAAA
The DNA here is from genome assembly GCA_963583905.1 of Stenurella melanura. NCBI lineage: Eukaryota > Metazoa > Arthropoda > Insecta > Coleoptera > Cerambycidae > Stenurella > Stenurella melanura. Next base: position 93,388,768 of record OY757310.1, on the reverse strand, counting down.
TACATACAAATTTGTGAATTTTATTTATGATTTCAAACACGACACTTAGGTAGTGTTCCACAGTGTGGATATACAGCAATATATATATATATATATATATATATATATATATATATATATATATATATATATATATATGTTAATTTTTTTAGTATTGATAACTTAACCTATAAACTCTTTAAATCGCCGAACTAGATCATATAAAATATATACCTATATACTGCATCAAAGAAGTACCTTTTTACCATATTTTTTACAAAGAATGTCTTGCATATCCATAACTACACGGTAGTAAAAAAAAACACTAAAATTACAATGAAAATTTGCTACATCAGCGTTGAAAATTATGTATGTACAATCTTACATTATTATTCAAAACCATTCTAAAATTTTTCCAAATGAGGAATATTTCTTCAGATTTTAACCTTATTTCCAAAATGAAGCATCTGTTTTTAAATGGTGTGTGGAATCATCTCCTTTTGTACAGAAGAATACACTATTATTTGAAATATGCGCACGAAACGCTATTGGTCCGATTATCAATATGGTTCCCATTGGTTCCAAAGCATATGATTGGTTACTGCAAAAGCTGCGCAACAGCATACCTGCATATATTTCTACCATGATTGAACTTAATATTCTCACTGTACCTTCATTATATATTTTACAGTGCCTTATGTATGTCAAAGACAATCAGCCAGACTATATCACGTACGAAGAAATTCATTCCTATGATACAAGACACAGGACAAATATTTGTATAAACTTTCACAGAATCTATAAAACTAGAAAGGGAATGTCTTATTTTTGCTCTAAGCTATTTAACCTGCTACCACCTCTTGTGAAAATGTTGCATCCAAAAGATTGAAAAATGTAACCAAAAGAAATACCTTTCAGCAAAATGTTTTTATTCTATGGAAGATTTCTATAATAATGATTTTAATGATATGGCAAATATGGCACATTAGAAATTTTAGATATTTAGGTAGTACATAGCCTATTGTATAAATATGAATTTTAACTACTACCCTTTGACCTGTGTAAACCTACGTCTTAGCACCAATAAATATATTGTATTGTAATCTTAAAAAAATTTAAAAAAAGTATTTTTTGACTGATACTGATATCGTGCTGATATTACAATCCAATATCGACCACAATGCCAATATGACCGATATACCAATATCAATACTGGTATCGGTCGATTCCTATTTTACTGCCAAATGAACGTTAGAAGAATTAATGCACTCATCGATTACACTGACCCGCAAGGTTTTCTTTTCTTAACCCAAATAAGTGATTTCGAAGGTTTTTGACATGCTGAATACAATGCCATTGCATAATCATTCGATATCCACAGATGCATATGAATCATCTTATTGTTTTTAGGATCTGTTTATTTTAAAAGTATGAATCATCAAAGACAGACCGCCTCTACCCATGCTATCAGTTTGTTTACATTTCAGTCACGTTCTCGCAACTATCAACACTCATAAATCAGATAGTCACTGACGTTTATTAGACAAGTCCTAACAGGTCTACGTACATGCTCTCTCTCCTATAACAAAGTACTACCATCCTTGCATCCACCATCTTTTTTCCGTCGCATCCATTTTTTGCTCAGGTTGCTCTTGTTTACGTTTCAGACTACTATATCCCCGCCCACCACCAATCATCTCTGTGGTACGTCACCGCTACGCCTCCGCCCCCTCCACACCTCCCCTTATTATACACACAGGTGTACCAACCTCCAGATCTAGTAACTTTTTCCCTAGTAACTTTTAGTACCAACCCTATCATCTTCTAGTCATTGCCGTCGATCACTTCTTCAGCAGCCTCTGGGCACTTCTTCAGCAGCCTCTGGGCACTTCTTCACCAACCTCTGGACACCTCTTCAGACCCCACCCCAGTTCTTGGTCTCTCCTGATGGACACACGCCATCTTTAAGTTCGCACAGCTATTCTACTGATGAAAGTGGTCTGGGAGTCACTTTGTATACCTACTGTCCTTTTATAATATTTCTAGAGATTTTAGTATTTGTATTTTTAATATTTTTATAGTACATATTCTGTTTTATGAAATTGGTCTTACACTCTGTTTATATTTTAATTATATTTAACTAAAACCATTTTGACATTGTAGAATATTTTATATGATTACAATGAAGTCCTATTATTATTATTATTATTAGCATTACAAAATTCTATATTTATAAAACAAGAATGAAATAATTGTCGGGATGTTTGTTGATTCTATATTTATTAACTTGCAATTTTTTTAACATACTTAATTCAGTACTTCTTTAACATTTTATTGACATCTAGATTAATATCCTCGAATTTCCTTTGACTAAGATTACTTTTATCTTTTTCAGTTTGATGCGGAATTTAGGAGGTTCAGTGTTGAAAGAAATTCACAACCAAAATTTGAAGATTTTCGGGACCTCATTGAGCGCTTGCACAATTTAAAAGATATTTCCTTTCTTGTTTCATATATCGATCCCAGCGATCAAGATCTACTGCCTATTAATAATGACGACAACTTAAGAAGAGCCCTTATTAATGCCAAACCATTACTGAGAGTCATTATTCAAAGAAAAGGTAAATAATTCACGCCTTTTGTGTTATATTTATGTTCCCTTATTTTATGAACCAATTTTAATAGTATAAGTGCTAAAATTAAAAAACCCGGCCAAGAACGTGTTGAACACGCACATGATGGAGTTCCGTAGCTATACTCAGGGTGTCTACTAATCTGGAACACCTGGAAAACCTGGGATTGTCAGGGAATTTATTTTAGTCAGGGAAAACCTGGAAATATCAGGGAATTTGATAAAATAAGCAGTATAACCAGGAATTTGTACTTTCAAATAATTATTAATACAAATTATTGAATCTGTAAGAAGTGTTTCGCAGATGAAGATTGTGAACAATTCTTGATACAAATTTTATATAGCTGTATGAATGCGCGAGCGCACTTTTCCAATTATTATTTATTGCTAGGAGTTTCAGACTTGAGCACAATCAACGCCGCCACCATGTGGTAATGTCTGCTGCCCTGCTTCTGCATAACTAATTATAGTTTACGTTGAAAATATAATATATGAATAGGTATATTCTTTATTTGTTGTACTGTTTCACTATTTCTGTATTTTTTGTATATTCTGATTAATTTAAAAAAGATACTTCTTTAAAGACTAGAAAATTCACAGATTTCACAATTCTTGCAACCATTGGAATATTGGAAATGATAATACTATACATAAAACATAAACTTTTTCACAGCTACGATCCACTCTCGATTGCGACACCGCTGTATTTCGACCTTAAATGAAAACTGGTAACTTGACCCCCTGTGATATATGCAACCCTTATTACATTTGCATGTATCAGCCGTTGCATATACGACAGTCTCACTCGACCGCGACACCGCTGTCTTTTGGCCTTGGACGAAAACTGGTAACTCGACCCCCATATACGAACATAAACATTTCCAATGTTAAAACAATGATAATCTTTGTAGAAATACTTCAGCTTGTAATTGGGTACTCGAAAATAAATGTAACAAAGTGCAAGAATTTTTTCTTATTGTTTTATAGAATTTATTTATAATTTTTTTGAGGTGAATACATACTTTCATATTTGCTCGAATGTAGGAAGTTAAAAACCTGGAATTTAGATAAAATAATATCTGGAAAACCTGTAAAAGTCAGGGAATTTTAAGATTAAGATTTAGTAGACAACCTGTATACTGATTAACATTCTCAACTTTATGATACCTATGCTACCTTCATATTAAGAGCTATATCACATTGACAAAGGACCCCGCAGAAACATTATGAAAATTGGCTCTCAGTCAAATTGTCTTAAACTGAGATAAGTTATAGTTTATAAGGTCCTGATCAAAAGTTCTCATGGGCTCAACCCTAAGTAATGACTAGATTTTTGTCTAGAGACAAAATAAAGTTCACGGATTCAATTTTCATATAACTTATAAATATTCGTTAATTACATATGAATATTTTATTACTTATATAATATCTCATATTTTCTAAGGTATGTTTCTGTACCTCTGAGCATGTCAAGAACAATACCATGACATATCTGTGTAAAGTCTGAGTGTTTCTGATCATGTTTGGAACATATTTGAACGTAAATGAAATGAAATGTCTAGAAGGTATCTAAAGCTTATCTGAAATGTATCTTGAACAGATCTGAGCAAGCCTCAGCATGTCTTAACATGTCCCTGTCACTTTTGCTTAAGAATGACACACTCGGCTCATATTGACAACTTTTACCATATAGCTGGTGAATGAATTAATCGATTTCAATATTGTCGAGGCATGGGTGAAGGCAGAACTGCTGAAAGAGATTTTGTAGTAAACAACTCACATTAATCAAGCACCCCATGTGTGAGAGGCAAGAAAACTTATTGTGTATACCTTCCAGTTATGTTGGTTAGGGAGCGTTACAGACATGTGCAAACATGACAGAGACATGTTAAAACATGTTTAGGCTTGCTTAGTCTTGTTCAAGATACATTTCAGATAAGCTTTAGATGCCTTCTTGACATTTTATTTCATTAACATTCAAATATGTTCCAAACATGATCAGACACGCTCATACTTTACACAGGTATGTCATGGCATGTCTTTGGCATGCTCTAAGGCATACCAAACTGCTTTAGAAAATAAATAAATAAGATAAATAAATAAGAAATTTATTATGTGCTTATTAAAGACAAATACAGAATGAATTATGTTTGTTTTAAATATTTTAGAAACAGAATGATAAAAGCATCAATTTTTACACATAAAAGGTGAATGTTCATCCATACAGACAATTTTCAACTTCACCCTTTGGCTTTAGTCTCAAATGATAATAGGTATAATTAATACATATAAATACACAAATAATATACACAAATTTAAAACAATAACTAAGTAAAATTCACAGGTTTAAATTATACAGTTCACGTTTTGCATATTTCCTAAATTGATCAATTTTCATATTAAAGCAATTGTTAGGGAGAGCATTAATTATTTTAGTTGCTATGTAAGTAAAGCTTGAATGAAATAAAGTTGTAGTATGCTGTGGAATATCTAAATCATTCCGATGTCTAGTTGTGATATCATGTACATCAGACCTATATCTTAACTTATTGTACAAATATTTAGGCACTTTTTCAGTTACAATTTTAAATACAAAACATAACAAATGAATTTTTTGTCTTTCATTTATATGATAACTTGTAGGCTCTCTTCTGGGTAGTTGTAAACAATATCTTATTCCTGCATTTTGTACTCTCTGAATTCTTTTTTTTGTTTTTTCCTTTAGGCATGGGTAATATACACAGTCACAATAGTTAAACAATGATAGCACTAATGAGTCAACAAATAGAAGTTTGACGTCCCTAGGTAGAATATTTTTATATTGATAGAAAGCTTTCAGTCTCATGAAAGACACTTGAAATTTACTTTGCACATGTTGTTCAAAATTTAAGTTCTCATCCATTATTAGACCAAGATTCTTTACACTTGTTTTGTACTCTAGAGTTTTACCTTTTATTTTAACTTCATAGTTCAACTTTATTTCATTTAAAAAGTTTTTAGAGCCAAATGCAATTAATTGTGATTTTGTGGGGTTGACTTGAAGGCCAATGTTGGTTATATAGTCCACAAGTTTATTAACGTCTCTGTTTATGACTTCAATGGCTGCTTCTGTGTCTCCCTGTGTAAAACTATAAAGAAGCTGAAAATCGTCAGCATACATATATAGCTTGCAATGTTCTAAAATTACAGAAGCATCAAAAGTGAAGACGTTAAACAATAATGGTCCTAATATTGAGCCCTGAGGTACTCCTGTTTCGACAGTACATGGTTGTGAAAATATATTAACATTCTGTTGTTGAATTCTAGTAATAACCCTTCTTTCATTTAAGTAATCTGAAAACCATAGTAATGCATTTTCTCTAATGCCATTAGACTGTAATTTAGCTAACAGAAGTTCAAAATTCACAGAGTCAAAGGCTTTCGACATGTCCATAAGTATTAGAATAGTTGCCATATTTTTATCTTTTGCTGAAATAATATCATCTACAATACAACATAATGTTGTTGCAGTGCTAAAACCTTTTCTAAATCCAGACTGTCGAGATGGAAATAAGTCATACATATTTAAATGTTCATATAATTGATTATACACTATTCTTTCTAAGATTTTTGATTCAACAGGTAAAATATTTATTGGGCGTAAATCCTTAATCTCCTTCACTGTATCTGATTTTGGAATTGGCTGAATTATACTTGTTTTCCATTCTTTAGGCATTCTACCCATTTCTAGTGACATGTTTATTATATGAGTTAGGGGAGGCAAGCAATAAGGAAGAATCAGCTGTAGCATATGTGCTGATATCCCATCAATACCAATCGATTTAGATTAAATTTTATACAATGCCTTTTTTATATCTTCTGCTCCAATTATTTCAAAACTAAAATTTGGTATGTCGTCTTTTTCATTATAGTGATCTATTATATCTCTGCTTATTTGAGTTTTTGTCACACTTGTTTGAAAGAAGTTGCTAATAATTTGAGGATCATTTATATTTGGTGGTAACTCCAGATTTGAATCTTTTCTCCTTATTCCAAGTTTTTGTACCTCTGACCATATGTTTGCATTTTTGTTTTGATGCTGTCCAAATCTATGTCCATAATATGCAACCTTTTCTCTATTTATTGCTTTTTTCACTTCTTTTCTAATCTGTTGATAATAAGCACTTCCAGATAATCATGAATCCACGAAAAATACTGTTTCATTTAATGGAAAGCTACTCGACGCCATAATAATTCACGACACATTTACTTCTATCAAAAGCTGAAAATGTACTGACAAGTCTGTAGTGTTGACTCCATAATGCGTTTGTGCATACAAAACAGGCTCATGCCAATAATAATAACTGTTGGATCTTTTTTGTTTCAAGTGATTTCTGTATCTTTGACGTCTTGCAAAATATAAAACGCAATTTGCGGATTGTTTTACTATTATTATGGTTTACCGAATCCTATTTGCTGTCGTAAAAAAAGTAGAAAGAGAGCGACAAGAGTGGCGGTGTCTTTGTGGTGTAGAACATTCTTATATTTTTTAAAATATAGTGCCTTCTGTTATGTGCACAGATAAAAATAATATTTTAAGGTGATCATTCCCTAGAAAGAGACATCTCATAGGGAAATATTTATTATTTTTAGCCATAACTTTTTTTACTTCCCTCGCATACCGAAGGGAAGTATTGTATTCGAGAAAAAATCACCCTCCGAGATTTTTTCGGATTCTGACGTTTCAGAACACGTAGATTCCGAAAATATAGGTTTTTCAATTCCGTCAGTCTGTCTGTCTGTCTGTCTGTCGGTCTGTCTGTCTGTCTGTCTGTCTGTCTGTCTGTTGGTGCATTTACTAAAAAACTACTTGACGGAGAGCAGTCAAATTTGGTAGGTAGTTAACCCTACTGTCAGCGAAGAACTGGTAGAATTTTCACTGAAAAATATACAGGGTGGACCGTCTAAACGGAATAAATAGTGAAAAAAATTTTTTTTTGCTCAAATTTAAAATTTCCACGTTTCATGACTCGCTAAACCTGTTTCTGGAAAAAAAAATTTTTGAAAATTTTTTTTAAACATTTTTGAAAAAATTTTTACCAAGATGAAAAAAATTTGTTTTTGCTCAAATTTAAAATTTCTACGTTTCATGACACGCTTAACCTATTTCAGGAAAAAAAAAATTCAAAATTTTTTTCACCAATATTTTTGAAAAAATTTTTACTACTAAAATGAATTTTTTTTTTCTTTCTTCAAATTTAAAATTTTCACGTTTCATGGCATTCTAAGCCTGATTAAAAAAAAAAGTTTTTTGAAATTTTATCACTAAGATATAATTTTTCTTTCTTTGTTCAGATTTTAACTATCCACGTTTCCATGACATTCTAAAACTATTCAAACAAATTTAAAAATGTTTTTGAAGAATTTTTTAAAAAATTTGAAAACATTTTTAATCCATTTATGTATCACTACTATAGAACAGACGAAAAAATTTTTTTGCTCAAATTTAAAATTTCCACGTTTCATGATATTCCAAACCAATTTCGGAAAAAAAAATTTGCAACATTTTGTTACCAGTTTGGAAAAAAATTTAACACCAGAATGCTCAAATTTAAATGACATTCTAAACCTAGGTATTTCAGAAAATTTTTTTCACCAACATTTTTCAAAAAGTTTTTACCACTAAAATAGATCGAATTTTTTTTTATTTGCTCAAATTTAAAATTTTCACGTTTCATAGCATTCTAAACCTATTTTAAAAATACATCATTTTTAATTTTTAAACTTTTTTTAGCACTACTATAGAACAGAAGGAAACTTTCCTTTTTGCTCTAATTTAAAATTTCTACCTTTGACATTTTAAACCTATTTCAGAAGAAAAAAATTTGAAAATTATTTTACCATCTTTTGAAAAATTTTTAAAAAATGAAATTTTTTAACCACCACTATACTTCCACTCCATTACGTGAATGTTGGATTGAAAATGTGACAGATGGCAATAACATCTGGCATATGCACCTATTATACTTTTATTGAAAAATGTACAGGGTGGTCATCCCAAGAAATAATTCAGTCATGGTGGACATTTGTAAAGGTATTTGCGCAAGCCTGCCATATGTGGCACCTGCTATTTAGTATTGAACTTTTGCTGTTGGATGAGCAATCTGTATATTTTTTTGACCAAAACTTATCAAGTTTTCTTTGTAATAATAGCAATAACTCTACTCCGATTATTCTTCTCAATGTCATTTCGTAATTATTATTTTTTTAGAGAGACTGCTATGAACGAGGGAAGTTCTGTGTAAATACCTTTACCGATTTTTTTAGTATGTATATTTAAAAAACTATAAGAATACCCTAAGGAGAACCGTAACAAGACTATTATTATGAATTTTCACTAAATAATTTTAGTGATTTGCAAAATAGCTAGATGTAAATTTAAAAATTATGTTAACCTTCCTATTTCGTATTTTTAAATCTAGCTGTTTTTCAAACCACTGACATTATTGAGTGAAAATTCATAGTAATAGTCTTGTTATGGTTCTACTCAGGTACTTTTATAGTTCTTTTAAATATACGCCCTAAGAAAAAAAAGATATGGGCAAAAATAATAAATCGGATGTCTCTTTCTAGGAAATGGCCACCTTAAATTAAGAATCGTTTAATACAGTTGTGAAGAAATATATAGGAGATGTTTACATTTCCTTAATTGATACAAAAAGTTGAAGTGTCGTATGCTGGTTAAAGTGTTGAGTCTTTTGTTTTCGGCAGACAATCAGACCAACGCTGCAGGTGTTTTTTATCCACCAGTTTCAGTAAACATCTTTTACATCTACTTGCTCAACTATACCAAATAAATAATTTCTCCAAATTTCTAATAACTAATTGTTTAGTATTATTTTATGAGTTTTATATATACTTTTTATTCCTTACCGCAAAACTATTTGTTTCCTATAAATAATGTATTTATTTGCTTATTGTGAATAATAAATTTCTTGATTCAAAACATTATATTTATCTGTGTGTGAATTAAGACCGTCTCTGGTGATCAATCGCTCCTAGCGCCCTCAATTCTCACTATCCGTATTTTACAGTCATCTGCAGAGAGGTCAAAAACTGCCATCCTCCAAAGTTTCATTAACGCTCAATTCGGGTGGCTATGTATTTTTTTAAATTGTCCAAACAATTTTTTTTTTATTACAGTTGCCTAGTTAGAGCATTGGTGAAATTTTGAGGAATTGTAGTTTCTGATCTGCAGATGGCCGTAAAACTATGAACAGATGCCTAGGTTGGAGATAGAGGGTGGACAGATGCGCTCAAACGTTTAATCAAGAGATAAGTCCTCTTTATTCCTGGGGAGGAGGTGTAGACTATTTCTTCCATAATACAGAACACCTAAATAAACGTTTTTCATAAGTCTGCCTATTCAAATATGGCAGAAAAATATGACGTCTCATCAGCTCATAGACTATAATCATTAATAATGAATTTATAAATCTTTATTGTTTTGCAGTAACAAGTAACACCAATTTTCAAAATTGTTCATCGTGTTTATTTTCTAAATTATCAGTCAAAATGAATTAATGAATCTACCATTTTCACTGATAATTCGGAAGATAGTTTGATAGTTTGCTTTGCGTTTATTATTGTAGTTTGTGTTAGTTCATAATTTTTTACTAATTATCACATTATGGATCCTAATTTCGTTAAAGCTAGCACTGAAAATTCACCAGAAGTGAACTATGATTCAGGAATTCTTTGCGAAAAATATGGACCATTTCAGTGTCGACTTTAAGAGCGTGAAAAATGTGAGGTTAGTTTTCATGACATTAGAAATAAGGGAGTGGCTACGTGGACGCCGCGGCGGACATCTATTATTTCTTAGCTGTCCGCCGTGGCAATTGGTTTGGATAGATACTATTTATTCTGTGCTATAGCGGTGTTCTCGACGTGGATCGCTGGCCTATGCGTAACGTTATCGCGTTGTGGAGCGACAGGTCCCGGGTTCAAATACTGCCCACTTGACTTTTTCTTTTAATATTTTGTAACGATTAATATCCTTTTTCACAAATTCTGGTTGGATTTGACGACAGAAATGTTCTTTTTTTTCATATAATAATTTGTCTCTTTCATGTGATGGTAGTTGGGTTAGTTAGGTTGATTTTTATTTGATTTTTTCAGAAAATTGCATAAAACAATCCAATTTCTCTGTGCGGCGGTTCAATAAGTCGTGCAAAAGCGAATGCGCATGCGCGGCGGACAGCTAAGAAATTATATATGTCCGCCGCGGCGTCCACGTAGCAACTCCCTAGAAATAAAACATATCTATTAATGATACTTGATAAACTCGTAATGTGTATATACATATGTATACATTATATAAAACACTTTTGTAGTCCATTTCTATAGTAAAATTATAATATTTGAATATAATTATAGTGAGTATAAACATTTTCTTGGGATAGAAACTTACCTGATGTTTTTAGCAATACTCGTAAAATTATATCATGATGCTAAAATAAAACAACTGATTTTATATAAGTCCGTACAAGTCTTAAAAATTAACAAACCAAAACAAAACCGCAAAACAAACAGAACACCAGAAAACTAACCTTACTGCTACACTGCTACTTTAGCTGTCAGTTTTTCTTAGTGAAGTTTGAAACTCAGTGCTGCCACATAGATGTTTGATCTACTCTATACTGCGCATGCGAAAACATGCACGTCACGACTGTTGGCGGGAACTAATATTTTCAAATTGCAAACCGAATTTAAAAATACGTAGCCGCAAAAAAAATTCCCAAATATGTATATTTAGTTTTTAAGTGTTCCTGATTGTACATTTAACATAAACATAAATTGTGATTTAACCCCATTACTTGATTTCTTAAAATAAAATGTTCATTATTTCTTGAAGTAGTTTATATTTTTACAGTTTTTATTATGACTGAGAGGGTTTTGTAATACTGTGAGTACTGAAGTAAAGTACTTGAAGTAGATTATGATTTTACAGTACTTTTTTAAGTAACAAGTAATATTGCGTAAAGAATTGTAGAAAATAAGTACCCAGTACAAGTACATTGCGAACATCTATTGGAAATTTACAATACCAGTACAGAAATGTTAAAAGTACTTAAAGTACGTAAACTACTGCAGTACATATTTGCAGTACATTTTTGTACTGAAGTACTGTTTCATATTAATGCATGATAATGCAAGATAGCACTTTTTGTAGTGATTACAAGGATAGGCACTACAACAATGGGCTTGTTACGATAATGCTTTTTTCGTAATTTTTTTATGGTATTCAGTAGTATTCAAGTACCTTGCTGTTAAAATTTCAGCTTCATAAGTTTATCCAATCTTTAGGTATTTAATGTTAAAGATTGGGTTTCAGTAGGAAGCGCTTCGCCGACTTGTGATGTCATTTTGCAATTTGCATGAACACTAGGGTGAAAGTGTTTGAGTTTGCTATAGTAGTCAATAGTCCATTATAATCCGTCAAACTTTAATATCCTGACATGAGTTAATCTGACATTTGAAGAAAAAAGGTGTTTGTTTCCAACAATATAATTTAACAATCAAACACCGTTTCCATACAGATACACAATAACATGCGCCACATGCTTATTAAATCTTGACCGTCACCCTATCAGCATATGCAAAGTGATGTCACGCGAAGCTCCGCCCCGCTTTCGACCGATCCAACTTTGGTAATTTATTTAAAGGTTTAAACTGTCGAATAAAAACCTCAAAATTTGAAAATTTGCTTAAAAATTGTTCTACTTTCGATTCCTAAAATTAAAAAATGCTTTTTTTTTTTTTTTTTTTTTCCCTAAGGAAATGGCTTTGGGAACGTAGCCCGTATAGCCACGACAATTGTGGGTATTGCGAAAGTCATTATGTCTATTCTAACCTAATCGAGAATGAGAAAGAGAAAAAGAAGAAAAACAATCAAGGAATAAACAAGGACACACTCTTCACGCCCAGGGGTCTTTCAAGGCGACTTTATATAAACACACAAAATTGGAGACCACGGTTGGTAGGTGTTCACAACATAAGGTTAAACAATAGGATACAACTCTAAACCTACGCCAATCTATAGTTTAACTCTTATCAGATATAGGAAGTCCAGTACCATTTTACCTAGTGACAGGTTTTCATTAATTAGAGCTACCATGTTTGATATATTTGTTGGAAGCATTAACGATAAGCCTGCAAAATTCGTAAGAAACCGATTAATTTCTATAGTATGATTTCCACACCGAAAGAATATGTGATTCAAATCACATATCGATATGTTGTCACATGTGCATAGAGGGGAATCTGCAAGGTGCATCTTGTAAAGATGTTGTCTAAAATTACCATGGTTAAATGCTATTCTAGCTAAGGAAACATAGCCCGCCCTGGATAGCTTAATTGTTTTATATAAAGGTTGTTTTCTTACAATGGGATAAATCAAACCATATTTGTATTTCTTCGTTGTAAGAATGTTAGTCCAGTGAGTTTGCCATTTTTCATACATACGCTTCTTTAAAACAGCTGTCAAGTCCCCATAGAATACTTTCTCCACTCCTGTGAACACGTCCATATTGGACGCTTCCTTGGCAAGTAGATCGGCTTTGTCATTCCCTTGTATACCACAGTGCGCTTTGCCATATGAAAGTGACAGACTTATTTCTGGATGATAAAAACATGTGTTTCATTATAATGTCGCACATAATTTTGTTATTATAAAGTTTGGGAGAGCGGTTTTCCAGGGTCTTCAATACTGACATAGAGTCCATTAATATTAAAAACTTGTCGTGGCGACTATCTATTATCCAGTCGAGTGCAAACGAAATTGCTGAAGCTTCGGCAGTGTATATACTAGTATATATAGGCAGTGTTCTTTTTTCAGTTTCGTTAGTTGTTGAGATATATACACCGTATCCAACCCCCCCGACAGATTTGGACCCGTCTGTGTACACATGGTAATAATTTGCATATTGATTTAATAAAGTCTTTACCGTTGGTGCATTAATTATTGGTGAATCCGAGTATTTGGGAAATATAATATTTATCTCTTGAAAGATCGATTCATATTGTATGGAATAAATAGGTAGCATATCGGAGTTTAGCAAATGTGGTTCATGTGTGCTTGTTTCAATGAAGGCATGTGTTAGTGGTGGAGAATTTTTTTTTGTCCAGAAGCTATTAGTCAAGACGTGTGTATTTAAAATACTAATTTTCTCAACACATTTTTCGTCAAAACTTCTTATTTTTAAAAGAAATTTTTCTGCTAGGTATTGCCTCCTGATGAATAGTGGGACTTCTCCAGCCTCTACTAATAATGACTCCACAGGAGTTGATCGAAGGGCTCCTAAAGATATGCGTATCGCCTTATATTGGACCGTGTCTAGCTTGCGTAACAGTGTATTGCAAGCACCTCCATAGAATATGCAGCCGTAATCCATAATAGAACGTGTATAAGATCTATAGAAAATCAAACACGTTTCTGGGTGTGCTCCCCATCTTTTGTTTGCAGTTAATTTCAAAATATTTATACTTTTCTCACATTTATCAAGACATGATATAATTTGTTTTTTCCAAGTGAGTTTCGTGTCTAAAATAAGCCCAAGGTATTTAAATGAGCTATGGAATGGTATTTGCAATCCTCCTATATTAAGATAACTAGTTGCAGGTAATCTGTGTCTCGTAAAATATACCACAGCCGATTTTTCAATCGAAAGATTAAGATTTAATTCAGAAAAATATTGTTTACATACATATACGATGTGCCTCAGAACCTTATGACAGTTTGATGTTGATTTATCAGTGCAGTGAATTACAAAGTCATCTGCATATTGTAAAAAACGAATTCTGTTGTCCCAGAGAAGATGAAAATCGAAAGTATATACATTAAAAAGAAGAGGACTTAGCACGGAGCCCTGTGGCAAACCTTGCGATGATGTTCGAGGACCGTATATGATATTATTGACTTTGAGAGACACTTCTCGATTTATAAAAAGTTTAACGATATTAGTAGCACAAACTTTGGGTATTTTGAGAGCCATTAGTTTTTCTACGAGTATACTTAGGTTGACATTGTCATACGCACTCGTTATGTCCAGAAATAGGGCAGATAAATATGAGTTCTCTGAATAACAATTTTGTATGTCAGTGACTAAATGTGAAAGGCAGTTTAAAGTGCCTTTTCCTCTTCTGAAACCATATTGGGTATCTGGTAGCATGTGATTGTTTTCCAGCCACCACTCTAATCGATTTTTTATTATTCTCTCTAGGGTTTTTAGCAAGCATGACATAAGTGTTATTGGACGATATGATTTGATATCGCTATGATTTTTTCCAGCCTTATGAATTAAAATAAGGATGGATTTCTTGAACATCGAGCAATCTTGACCATATAAATATATGTCAGTGTAAATTTCCACAAGCAGTAACTTTGTGCTTAAAGGTAGGTTCAAAATCATGCTGTATGTAACAGAATCAATACCTGGAGAAGTATTACGATGGTGTTTTAAAGTATACTCCAATTCAGAAAGTGTAATAGGTCTCGTTAGAAAGTGGTCTGTGTTGGGAGGATAACTAGGTAATTCATTTTCCACACTGTCTGGGGATAAATTATCCAGGAACTGTTCAATTTGTTCATTATTAAGGGGGCAGTAATTATCTTTATTGTTATTAATGCTTCGAGCCATGTTCCATATTTTAGTGGGAGGGGTGGAAGGATTTATTTCACTGCAAAATTTTTTCCAAGTTTCTTTAGCTTTTTGCTTGTAGGTATATTTGCACTTGGCGGTAATACTCTTGCATTTCAAGAAATTTGTTAGGGACCTTGTTTGTTTATACTCTTTGAAATTTTTCTTTTTTTCTATATCTAACTTTGTACATTCATCATCCCACCAAGGCGGGTGCGAATTATGTGGAACAAATGGTTTATTGATAGGAATGCTAGAATTTGCCGCAGTTTCTATGGACTCGAGCAGGAATTCAATTTTTTCGGAGGTATTTGTGAAGTTTGGAATATTGTTGAAAATGCCCTGCAATACATTTCTATACAGTTCCCAATTTGCTTTTTTCGTAATCCACTTAACAGACGGATATATTCGTTGGGGACGCTTATTTTGTCCACTGTGTATCATTATTGGGTAATGATCTGAGCCATAGGTATTGTCAAGTGTCTCCCAGATTACAGTATTAGCTATGTAAGGTGAAGCACAAGTAATGTCAGGTACAGAGTTCGTGATGTATGGAGACGAAAGTCTCGTTCGGGAACCAGTATTTAAAATAATTATATTACTAAAATAACTAAGTGCATCATTAAATAATTTTCCTTGGGAATTCTCTATGGAAGAACCCCAAAGCGCATGGTGTTTGTTGAAATCACCACCTACAATAAATTCAGATGGGAGTTGTTTAAATATATTCTGCCAGTCTGTAACTGTGGCATTAATATTTGGAGGTTTATAAAGAGATATAACAGCTACATCTTTTTTATCAATTTTTATAGCTACCGCGCACAATTCTATTCCAGGATTGTAATTAGGAATAAAGCGAATAGCGTTAAAGTCAAATTTGGTGGAGATAAATATTGCTACTCCGCCTTTTCCATCAGGACGGTCTTTGCGTATACTGTTGTAGCCTTTTATGTTCATTGCCTGGGCTGGCTTTAACCAAGTTTCTTGGATGATAGCTATGTCAAATTTTTGTTCTGCTTTTAATTGGGCAAAAAACTTAGAATTGGAATTTGCTGAACGAATATTCCATTGCAGTATTTTGGGAAAACCCATAATTAGGTATCAGTTAAATTGGAAAACAAATTGTTAATAGAGTGTTCAATATTGCTTGTGAGCCCCGAAAAATCTAAATTTTGTATGCCTGATTGCGAAAATATAGTTTGGATTAAATTTAAAACACCTTTTATTATTTCATTTTTAACGTCTTCCACTGTTATATTACCCACCGACGAAAACGTATGGGGGTTATTTTGAATTGGTGGTCCACAAAAGGACCTAGGATATTCTCTTTGAATTGGTTCAAAGTGCGGTGATTCGGGTGCTTTTCTTTTTTTAGGTGGGTTGCTAGGTGGATGTAGTACTCTTGTACTGGTAGAGGGCAAAGAGTTGTTTTTATTATATTTTTGTGTTGGCAATGGTGGGAAAGCATTGTTATCATCAAGAAGTGGTGCAAACCTATTTATTTTAAGCGTGTTAGCATAAGATGGGTTCGAATGAACCTTCTCAGCTTCCTTAAATGATAAATTTAATCTGGACATTGTTTTCTTGATTTCTTGCTGTTTGACATACATAGGGCAGTCTCTTGATAAGGAGCTATGTGTGTTTGATTGACAGTGAATACATAATACATTATAGGGGTTAGGGCAATCGCCGTCATGAGAGATACTACATTTATGACATTTATTAGTATTAGATCTACATTGTTTGGAGGTATGTCCAAACAGCAAACATTTAAAACATTGTATGACGGGAGAAATATAACTTTGCACTTCATAGCGCACCTTGTTTATATAAACATGCTGCGGTATTTCAGTTCCAACAAAAGTGACAATTACGGTTTGCGTTGGTATTTGTTCTGAAGATTTGTTATTCTTGTCAGCTAAGCGTGTTATACGTTTCAAACTTTTAACAGCAACTTTACTCTTTATACGAGAGATAATTTGTTCTTCCGTAAAGTATGTATCTACAAAACGTATCACACCTTTTTTTTTCGATACAATGCTGTGGGACATATGCTATTAAATTATTATCTGCAAATATTTTATGTTGTACTAAATTATTTGCCACTACTGGTGAAGTTACTTCTATTTTAACTCTGTTGCGACCAACGGCCGAAAACTCTTTAATATAACAATCATATTCACTTATCTGTTCCAACAAATGTCCTAGCCTCATAGGATGCAAGTTTCCAATATTTAAGAATTTGTGCTCCACAAAAACATAATACGGACCTGAATCTTCTGTTCGATATTTATTTACCACCTTATCGCCGGCGTTTTTGTTTAGGTTTTTATCCGGGTCTTTATCCATGTCAGCTTGATCACTTCCTACATCATTGCTTATTACGTGTATTATATCACTAACATCACTATTAGGAGGGGGTTTCCCCCCAGTGTCGACACTCATGTCTATGAATTAATAAATGCACCAAATTTGGTAAGAAATTATTACTAATTAACCACTCTTTTATCGCGCTGTTTACTAGAACACCGATATACGTACGCACTAGTCAATTTCTCGCACGAAACTTAAAAAAAAAAATGCTGAACGGGCCCATTAGCTGTATTATGTGTCTAATTAATTATTAATATGTTATAATACGACATTATCTTCTATAAGATGCGCTAATGTAACTAGGTAAAGTTCTAAGATGTCAATGCTATACTTGTTTACTATTAATTATTCTCTGTTTATCACCAATCAATCTATATATAAGTTTAAGTAAATTTATCTCATGTAATAATTAGAATTTGTCCATATAAAATTGTTCCTGCTGTGTTACATTGAGCATCTTTCCTGAAACATTTTGTACACCCAGCTGTTCTCTGTCTATTATGTAAGCACAGGTCTGTAGCCGGGGGGAAGGCGAGGGGTGTCCGGCACCCTTTAGGAACATTTGAGCACCTATTGAAGAAATAGCAGCATTACCTATATGGAACTATTTTACATATTTTCCTGGATTATAAAAGAATTGGCACCCCCTGAAATTCGATAGCAACCCCTACAATTTATTTCTGGCTACAGCAATGGGTCAAACGCAGAATATAGCCAATTTGTATGATGATATGTCAACTGCTGCCATACTCTGTTCTGTTTTACCAGCCTTTTCTAACTATGTCAACCACTGAGAAATGGTTGCTTGTGACCCCCTCAAATTGTTGGTGTAAGTCATACTGGGTTTGACCTCCTTGGAGTGTAATTACAAGAAACTGTTGCCCAGAAAAATTTCCATGTGTAATTCTCTAAAGTTCATTGTAGTACAAAACTACGCAAATTTAATATCTTTACAGTTAATATAGACAAATCTATATCACCAGAGTTCCTTGAACAGATTTTCAATGTTTATGATTTTATCTATTCGTTAAAAGAACCCATGCCTTTCATTGAAATCAGGCACCTAGATAAAACCAGATTAAAAAGTGTTGAAGGGTTATGTCAGCATCTTTGGCTTGCTTATTTTGCTGCCAATAGGGAGGTGGGAATCAGAGAGAGGTTTTTAATTTTGTGAAATTCGATTTGGTTTTTCACTTGAATTTAATTGACATCTAAGAAGTTTGTAGGTAGTAGTGCATTTTGTAAGTCGGACAGGAAAACAAATTTTTTCTAGCCTAACGAGACTATGTCACGCCTCCGTTTTCGAGGATGATGAACACGATGGCGGTGGTTAAATCTCTCTCCGAGGTCACCCGACCCCCCCAACGGCCAAAAACATCCCCCGAAAGGGGCCTCCTACCAGCCGAACATGTGTTACCCCCGTTTTCAAGGAAGCTGAGCACAATGGTGATGTCGAGACCCTCCTCAACTACCTTCAACCCCCCAAACACCTTAAAACCACCTCCGAAAGGGGAGAAACACGGATAGGTCGTCTTATCTCTGCTAAACCCGTGTTACCCCCCGTTTTCGAGGATGCTGAGCATGATGGTGATGTCGAGACCCCTCCTCGACCTACGCCAACTCCCCAAACGGTGAAAAACCATCCCCGAAAGGAGTAAAACGCGGATAGGCCGTCATTTCTCGGCTAAACCTATGTTACCCCCCGTATTTGAGGATGCTGAGCATGAAAAAAATATCTCCTCGTTCACCAAACGGACAAAAATATAATTACACTCTTACTTCAGCATCTCCGTGTTGATACTTTTACTGTAGCTGGCCCACGTGCAAGATACCTTCTCTGCGTCCCACTGGCATAAAAACGAGAATTCAGTTACTGTTACGACTAATCTCGTGGAGAAGATTCAACATCACCATCGAGCTCAGCATCCTCGAAAACCGGGGGGGGGGGGGGGGGGGGGTAACACAGTTTGGCTGGTAGGAGATGACCTATCCGGGGGGGATGGTTTTTGGCTGTTTAGGAGTTGGCAGGGGTCGAAAAGGGGTCTCGCCAACACCATCATGCTCAGCATCCTCGAAAACAGCGGGTTTTCGTGGGTTTAACCGAGAGAAGACGGCCTATCCGCGTTTCACCTCTTTGAGGGTGGTTTTTGGTCGTTTGGGGGGTTGGCGGGGGTCGAGGAGGGGTCTCGACATCACCATCGTGCTCAGCATCCTCGAAAACGGAGGTAAGAGAGGTTTGGCTGGTAGGAGACAGCGGATACGCGGTTTTCCCCTTTCGGTGGTAGTTTTTGACCGTTTGGGGGGTGGGATGACCTCTGAGAGAGATTTAACCACTGGCATTGTGTTCAGCATCCTCGATCACGGGGAGGACATAGTCTCGAAGGCTAGAAAATATTTGTGTTTTTTGAGGTTCAATCAGACTCGCAGAATGCACTAGTAGGTAGACTTATGCGATTTTCATTTGTGATTTTAATAAAAGGCGTTCACAGAAAAACACTTTCTCATATACTAAATATATAATATAATAAATCTATCTTCATATATTATCATGGGCTTGTAGTAAGGTTTGCATTTCCAGTGTAAAACCACAATCCTGGGATTTTCGTATTAATTTTACACGATCCCGGAATGGATTTAAAAAAATTATTTGATATATATATAAAAATAAAATAAATAAATTGACAATACGTACTTTATTTGCCTAACAGTTTACAATCCAATTATAGGGCAAAATTTTACAAAAAATATATGTAACCATAAATTAACCTTTAAGATGGAGAAAAATATGATTTTATTGTTAAAAAAGAAACTTAAAGAAAAAGACAAAGACATACCCACTATGATAGCAGTAGTTAGCCTCAAAAATCTTATTTCTTAAGATCATTCTTTTTATAATAACATTGTATCAGTTGAGCCATAGCTACTCCACAATTCAAACATATCTATTTTTTGTGACATTGCCATCTGCCACCCTGAGAATCAAACTCAGGAGAGGCATACATTTTTATGTTCTTATTTAAATTTTAGGCAATAGCTTAGAAGAACTTAATGGATATGGAACATTGAAGCCAAGAAACCTTATATCCAGTATATTAGGCGGAACACCTGCAAAAACGAAAACCTTACCTATATCAAATCCACATGACTTTCGACAAGTGTCAGCTATTATAGATGTTGATATTGTACCAGAAACATGTAGGAGAGTTCGATTATTAAAGCATGGTTCTGATAAGCCTTTGGGATTCTACATACGGGATGGAACTAGTGTTAAAGTTACTCAAAATGGTAATTATCGATTAGATTTCTGTGAATTGTTTAAAATTGAAATAAATTAGATTTAATGAAAATAATTTAAAACAAACAAACAAAAAGACAGTGGTTATTATGATACCATTAGATGTTTGTTTAAAATAGCATAGAATTTTTGTTTTTTTTTTAATTGTTAAAGGATTATTTTCTCTCTTTAACAATATCAATCATTTTGTTGAGACCATGTTCTTTTCAGGTGTCATTTTCCTTTTTTTTCTTTTTGGGGGCATTGTAATGTTTGTGTTTTAAAATCCCTAAAAGTTACTCTAAATGGTTAATAACCTTGGATCCATTTCTTAATTTGACTTTTAAGAGCAGCAGTTGGTAAGGTTAAATGTCATAACTGATGCTGAAATGCTTACAAATGAGTTTTAGATCCCCTTTATTAATATTAAAATTGAACTCTCATAGAAAACATGTTTTTTACTAGGTCTTGATTTAATTTTTTTTTTTTTAAACAATAAAAATAATAAAACAATAAGTCTGACATGGTAAAAATCATTATATCCACAAAAGATCAATTTTAATTTATACAGAGGGTTTCTAACTTTATATAAAATAATAATTCAAACAAGTTTTTCGATACGTTAACAGTCATATCTGACTATATTCATTAAAAACGTGAGCACGGCGGTTATAAAAGTAAAGTGAGGCCTAGTAAAAAACAGTTTTTCTATGAAGACCAAAGCATAAACGGGATCTAAAACTTATTAGTAGACATAAAAAGTTAAGGTGGTATGCCATGCAAGTAATTTGATTATACTATGTTCATAGAAAACGTGGGCGCGGCACTTAAAAAAATTAAGTCAGATCTAGTGAAAACATTTTATAGATGACAGACATTTTAATCTACAAGGGGGGGGTCTAACTTAATTTTAAATATTACAAAAAGAAATTGTTATGTAATATCAGTCAGATCTTTAATTCATCTCATGAGTGAATGCTGCTCAAATAAAATGAAGTCAGATATAGTAAAAAATCTTTTTTTCATTGTCGGGCCAATTTCAATAGATAGAGGAGGTCTTAAACTTTATTAAAAAAAACGAACAAAAAATAGTGTTATGGGGTGTATTTTTTTTGGAAACATTAAGGTATAAAAAAAGGTCTGACAAGTGTTAATTAACAAAATCGATCATGCAGAGACAGTTCTAAAACAATTATATGTTCCCAATAAATAGTAAACATTTCAATTTGGTGTTTTCATTTATAAAAATGTATTTTATTTTTGTTGATTTCAAAACTCAAAAAAATATAGAAAATAACAAATGAAACGTAGTGACAGGCTAAAAAATTTCTTAACAGCTTTTTCCATCATGCTCATATGTTTCATTTTTGGTGTTTGTGTTTGTTGAGGTACAAATTTGTGTTATGGGAGCTTGGACTCTAAGGGCCACCAGAGAAAAATTTTGGAAATATTACAACATATTTTTAATATTTACTATTTTCTTCGATATTGCTCTCAATAGAAAAGATAAAAATGCATTAATTTAAAAATATAGTCTCATTTTTTAGTTTTCATAAGTTGGTTCACTGATTGAAGATGCATGCAGAGCATGGAAGATCTCTTGCTTCTCACCAACCCAGTGTAACTCCTTAAATATCTCTGGTTTTATAACCTGTATTGCAACAAAGAAAGAGAAACAAATTGTTCATAACGAAATTGGGAAGAAAACTAGATTTATTCAGATAAATCTTTTGTCAACATGTCAATTTGCAAGTCAAAGATTTTTGAGAGATGCCATTTTTAAACAGCCGACGATAACTTGAACAATAAATGTACATATTTTAACGAAATTATTTAATTTTCGAGTTTGCAATAGTTTTTTAACTTTAAACTTGGCTTGATGGTTTACTTCCATAAGGGCTATATCCTTCTAAACGTTCATTAAAATATGTGCATTATTGTTCAAGTTATCATCAATTGCGTAAAAATGGCCTCTCTTAACTGTTTTTATGTTCTGTAAGTTGACATATTGACCAAAAAGGCTCAGATGAATCTAGTTTTCTTCGCAATTTCATTGTGAATTCTTCTCTTCCTTTCTCTTTCCCTTCTCTTTCTTTATTGCAATACAAGTTATACAATCAGATATTTGAGAAGAACTGCGAAAAAATATAATTTTGAACATTTTTTTAAGGAGCCACATGCCCCACAAAATCAGCTATGCCCTCACATTCAATTTTAGAGAACACGCAAAAATGTATTTGTTACATCTACAACACAACCACAAAACTTTTTTATGCAGTTCTATGTTGAATGCATATTTAAATTTTTTATTTACGTTCCTGCATTAAGTACAGTCTTGAACAGGTAGTCCTTTATTCTTTATTTCTATACTAATTTGGAAAATCCTAGTGTTAGACTTTTGAATATTGCTATTCTTATTTTTGGATTGTCTTTTTTTTATTAAGGGAATCTTCTATTTCTGAGCACCCCCTATAAATTTTGTAAAAAATTTTGCCTGCTTGACCGAAAATATATGGTGCCATTACTGTTGAAATTACCTTTTCGAGTTCATGTTAAGGTGCGTATAAGCTTGGCGAACCGAACATGTAATGTAACATGCAATGCAACAGATTCGTCAAATTGGGACGGTCTTGCGAACACGATACGAATGGCTATTTCGGAGCGCGCTGCGATCCACCGCTTGTCGGTTTTTGCGACGAACACAAAGGGATTCGCAGTGCGTAGGACGGCATTCGTGGTGTTTTAATGATGTTTTAACGAACATGGAGTAGTCGGAGGAAGCGGCTTTGCTGTTAATAGAAATTTACAAGCAACATAGTGTTCTTTGGGACCCGACGGACCCGAATTATTTTAATAAAAACAAAAAGAAAGATGCGTGGATGGAAATTGCTGCTTCCATGTGGCAACCAGAGGAAGCATGTAAAAAAAAGTTGATTAATATAGTAGTATTATATAAGTTGATTATCATCAAATTTTTATTGGCCGTTACTGTGCTGGAACTTCAAAACTCCCAGTAGATCGTAGAGGCATTCGTTTTTTTTTAATATTTGCGATAATTAATAAGGCACTACTGCCTAAAACCAAAGCTTTACCGTCGGACATGTTTTTGGTCTGTTACCATCGGATAGACTAAACAGTTCACCTCACTTGCTCACGGCGTGTTCGTCAAATCCCACGGTTCGTAAGATGTTCGTGGAGTGATCGCGGGAGACAAATTTCAACGCGCACTGCATTGCATGTTACATTACATGTTCGGTTCGCCAAGCTTAAACACACCTTTAAATGTCAGCTGTTAATAAAAGAATCTATTCATGTTTATTTTGCATCAGTATAAGTTTATGAAAGTAATAAATACAATACAATAAAAAGTTTATTCTTCATTATCGACTTTGAGATTATTTAAGTTTAATGCAAATAATGTATTTTCAGGGCTAGAAAAGATTCCAGGAATATTCATTTCAAGACTTGTTCCTGGTGGTCTAGCTGAGTCTACAGGATTACTGGCTGTAAATGATGAGGTTTTAGAGGTTAATGGTATTGAGGTGTCTGGAAAAACTTTAGATCAAGTAACCGATATGATGGTAGCTAATAGCTCAAACCTAATTATAACGGTTAAGCCAGCAAATCAGAGAACGGTTGGACCTGTGAGAAGGGGTAGTTTTAGTAGAAACTCGCAATTATCTAGTGGGTCTCATCAGTCTAATACTACAGCCGGTTCCGACCCTGAAGATAAATATGATCAAGATGAAATTGTAGATTTAACTGGAGCTACATTTGATGATACTTCTACAAAAGATGATGGGATTTTGCATCTATAATAAAGGATTATAATATGATATAAAACATTCCGTATTCTATATAAATATACAGAGTAGAGTTAGGTTATAACGAATTCCAGCATGAAATGAAATTCTTTTATTATTTACATTCATTCTTTTCTACACAGTATGTGTCTGAAATATACAAAATAATTTGATACTAAATTCTACTAAATAAAAGAGTTTACAAATTTATGAACAGTGACCATTGTCAAAGCACAACTTGTACAAATTGTTGAACTTTTATCTTAAACCAATTTCAAGTTTTTGGAGAAAAAAATCAATTTTAACCTGTTACACTTTTAGAAATCATTTTTTGAATTTGTAGATTTTGGTTTGAAATTATTTAAATATATTGGGACAAATGATTGGACTAATAAATTGACAGGATTTTTTTATGTAATAAAAAAATTTCAATATAGTTCAACAACACCTATAATTTATTAAATTAAATGGCATATTCGATAGTTTGAGGACCTGTAAGATGTGGCAGAGGACAAATTTCTTCAATAAGTGAGGTCCGATATATTGCAAAATTCATAAAAAGACACTGATTTAGAGACCATATGTTTTATACGATTAATACAAATACCCTGAAGTTAGCATCAGTGGTGTGACGTTCTTGTTTCAATTATCATTACATATTTACACGTGTATAAAAATATAATTTTATTTCCTTGTGACTGGTATTCTGTCTAATAATATTTCTCACACTATATATACCAATATTCTCTGTTAGTACAAGACGTTTGAAAAGGATGGATCTCCAAAAAATAATTTTATTACTGCCTTTATTACAACTTTCAAAAATGTTTTTAGAGCAATGACACCAAGCAGACATTTTAATAAAAGTAACATAAGAAGTAGAAACCTAAATCAATTCTTATAATTGTGACATCACATAAATATGGGCTCTGTTAATTGAATAATAATAGTTAAATAATGAATAATAATTTGCTCAATTTGTGATACATGTTATTTTGAATGTGGGCTAAAGATTGTAACAGTACCTAATCATGCGAGGAAAATAGTCTACTTTCTTCGTATGATATAGCTGATTTTGCTAATGTAGACCTGATATAGATGTTCTTGTTATATTGGGAATCCGTAATAACCAGGTTTAACTCTGTATATACATATAAGTTTAGATATTCCTATATAGATATGAGATTCTGAATTTTAAAAGAAACAGGGCTATTTATTGAAACTTTTTACTGAAGTATTAATATGTCTATTGCATTATAAATATTTTTAAATTTAGTATTTTGAACTAGTTTCTTATTGAATACTTTTGTATTTTTAAACTATAGCTAATAGAAACCTGAAAATAAAATATTGATAAATAATAGTGCCTTGGCTTTAAGGCTTCAGTCATAGGTCGTGTTTTTAAAATTGTGTGCTTCCTGATGCCTAAATCAAAAGTTTGTGTGAATTATGCTTCTCAGTTTGATGTCATAAAATTTATTTTATTTGAAGATAAACCTGTATAGTATTAGAATTATCTAAAGACTGATGTATCTTCTTTATCAACATTTGAAGAAGATATTGTGTTACTCCACAAGTGGTAAACTGTGGTTAGGAAAATTTGCAGATTTTTCAGAAAATATACTAATACCGGTAAAATATAAGATGTTTGCTATAAAATGAAATTATACATATCTATCATTCAACCCTATGAAACAATGTTTATGTTAATCATAATGCAGCTATTGTTATAAAATATAACATGTCGTGTTATTTTTATAGATAAAAGTCGTGAGACTGAGATGGTAACATGCGTGTTATGAATAACGTAAACGTTCCATCATAAGAGTGATTGTGTAATAATTCTACAATTTATTACCTATATAAATTGTGGAAAGTATGAATTACATCTGATTTAATATCTTATTTTAACTTGCTATGTATTATGAATGTATTAGCAAAAACTGGTATAAGAACAGTGGCAGCTGGTGAAATTAGCTATATCTTAGTATTGAAGCATTGGTCCAAGCCCTAATTTAAACCAGATAAATAAAGAAGCTTACTTTTTTAGAAATAACAAAATCTAATATGCCAATTTCTGCCTAGTTTCTTTCTTCAAATGTTCATTGAATCTCGGTAGCCTGCATAGACCCCTATGCACACCGGGGTAAAAATAATAAATTTATTTAAAACATTTACATTTTGTACTTAAGTAAAAACCAATAAACAATGTTTGTCAAAAAGGAGATTTTGATGCTTTAAGCACTGAGGAGGCTTTTATTATTTCTTAAACTCGAATAGTTTCCAAAATTTCATATTTGATTAAAATCGTTGCCAAATTTCCAACCAATCTTGACTCGCTGCATGAAAGTCATTTTTTATTAGGTTTAATTTGGTAAGAAAATTGTCCTCCACTCACATATTAATTTAACTCTATGATAGTGCAGAAAAGCTCTACCACCTACGATCTGCACTAAATATGTCTTAAAATATTACTTCAATCTTATGATCCTCCGATGTTAAGATATAACATAACTTTAATTTAACCAGTTGCCACTGGAACAATATATGTCATATACTCATCAATTAACCCTGTTAGAAAAAAAAACTCCTTTTTTTACTCCTTAGTCACAGTGGAATTGATATTTTCTATATTTTAGTATGTCCGTCCACATAAACTTCAAGTTAACAAAACCAAAAATAATTTTCTAATTGCCTCTTCTTTGTTTTCTGTTTTCTACTTTTTTATAATTTGTGTTTTAAATATTTTATAATAGTATAAACTCTTGGCTACTTGAAATTGATAAGGTAAATTTTGAAGTAAAATATTTTTAAAGCAAATGGAGGTACTAAATTTGTTTTATTATTCTTTTTCATTCAAAAGAATGTGGATAGTCAACTCCATAAAACTGTACCAAAAAATATTAGACATCAAAAACTTACATTTTTGGAATAATCGAAATTTTCCAAAACACAAGTTTTATGGAACATCCTATTTTCCATTATAGTTGGATGATTCAGTTTATACCCCCTGCAAGAAAATATAATGTCTCGATACCTAATTTAATTTTAAAGACTCCAAAATTTAGTTTTGAAAAGCTAGAAGATTGAGATCAATAGCAGCTGAATAATTTTAACATCTACAGTTAGTTTTTTTTAAATAATTCAAGAATACTTATAAATAGAATATCTTATATAATTATGAGGTCTTCAGGTTTTTGTCCCAATCTCTCGCTCATAGAAAAATCAGCTGCAGCAGTGATGAGTGAAAGATGGTTTAATATATGACCAATTTACTTGTGTCTGTGTTTTATATATACATAACTAGTGATATTTTTCCATGTTCAATACATACATATAGATCAGTGTATATCGGCAAGTATATGGAAATTGAAACAGAAACCTCATCAGGTATTGATTACATTAAAATTATCTAAACAATAAAAAAATATATATTAATCTTACACCAAACAATTTTTTAATATATTTGGCCAAACAGAAAATATCTAGATTTTTTGGTGTAAAGTTAGTTATTTCTAACTTATAAATTTTTGAAGATTTGAACATACATGAAATTTCCTATTTTAAACCCTTCAAAACTATGTTAAAAATTTAAATTTTTATGAAATATGATTTTATATATCTTTCTTCGTCTATCGGTAATAACTTCTACAAAAGCAATTTAACAGTTTTTTCCTAGACTTACTTCACTAGACTTCTGCATTTAGAAATATAATGTAATTATTTTTTTGTAATATAGTACTTGAAACAATTAATGAAGGAAGATGTTATTCTTCACAAGTGTGAGATTATTACATAATTAGGAAACAAATAAATTATTAAGAGATGTACACAATTAAGACATTCTCTGCTGGAATTTGATCAAATATGGAAAAAAATAGTTGAATGCAAAAAGTATCTATATACTGTTTAGAGAATTTTGATATAAACAATATCTAACCAGGTTTCTGGTTGGCAAATATGGGTCTTAATCAATACTTCGCTGTAAACCGATTGAAAAGTTTCCGATACGCTAAATGTAGTGATCCAAATATATCTCGATCAACTAAAATTATGATTTCGAAAGGTGACTTGACAATGAAAATTTATGAACATGTAATATTAAATTTATCAAATCAGTAAATGCCTATTTCCTTAGAATGGTGTATGAAATACAAAACAAAATATTTTTTTACAAGTGTACATTTTAGACAACTTAAAAATGTATATCTACTGCCATTTTTAGATCTGTGAAATCTATTATGCCTTATGCTTGATCTGCCTTATCTAGTGAATAACAAATATCTAATATAATAGTTTTTAAAGTTTTTGTTCAGATTAAAAGTGATAATTCTCTTTCAGTTTTATTATGGTACCTACACTTTTACAGTTCTCTGACTGGTCATGGTCTATCTGGCTGTCAGCCATTTTTCACTATATTATCCAATCGATTAGGTGATACTGAATATCCTGAAACTGATGCCAAACTATACATGCGGTAGAGTTGTTATGTATAGCCTGAAAACTAGACCTTCAGTAAGTATTAAAGACACGTGTCAAAAATGTCAAATTCAGAGGAATTACTTCTAAAAATTATAGCTCAACATTGTAAACCTTCCAGTGGCTAAATATCTTTAGAATCACAACAATTTGCTCATATAGCCTCTTGCGTTTTAAGTATTTCTATTTTCAATATATCATCATTTTAAAAGTTTAAACAAACTTTGTTCATAATCTAAAATACCAGTCTGCAATTCCAAGCAACAGACAGCCGAGCCCTCAGTACAGTCATACACACCATGGCCAGCTGGCAAATTGTAAAAAAAAATTCAAATAAATAAAGTGCAGATTATAAAAGTTTTCACTGTATAAATTTTATAGCATTGTAAAAATATAGGATGGCTTTCAGTGGACCATGCATAGTAGCAATGAAATTGTACCACAAATCAATAAAGTTGGCTTTATCAATAAATAGAGCAAATTTCTAACATATCTTTTTAAATTTAGAATATTGGCAATAATAATAAAACCTTATATTTAAAAGAATGTATATTAAAATGCACAGGGTTAGAGATATTTTAAATAAAAAAGTAACTAAACGATTAAAGTTTGCATTGCTTTAATTGAAAATTTTAAGAAATGTTTTAACAGAAAAAAATCTCAGGAGTCAGAACACTGATTGATAAGTCTCACACAAACAATTAATACTTTGGATGTTGCTGAACGTAATAAAAGTGTCAAAAGAACTTTGATCAATTTTGGTTCCTCTACAAAATTTAAACTTTAGACTTGTCAGGTTGATCCTGTATAATACAATACTATGTTCTGACGTTTAGAAATGAAAATGGCGCAGCTTGGCAACTACAAGGATTTTATTCTTGCTTGATTTTTTATATATTTTGCAAATGACTGATTTCCAGTCATGGGGCCCAGGATTGAACCTGATCACCATATCAAGTTTTATTTTAAATTCACCTTGTGTATTATATATATTTTTTATTCATGTTTATATTAAAGAAAATACTCCTTTATTAAAGTACTTCTGGAATGCAGCATTATTATGAAATCTAAAAATAATTGTATGTTATAGTAGAATACGCAGAAAAAGGACTAACATTGTCAACATGTCATAAGTAGCTTTGTAAATTGGAGGAGTTGACTGACTGCTAGAGAGAGATATCTTCCTGATTTGCTATTTTAAACTGATCATATTTCACGTGTTACTATATTGTAACAAACATTTTTATTTTCAACATATATAATGGATTATAATTATTTTTAAGAGACTTGTGCGACTCCCACTAGACATTTAAATATATAAATAAACACAAATTGATTCTTTGATAACCAATTTGTCTTCGTCAGCAGATAGACTAAAATATGTGGCTTGCTAAGGTTGTATAAGATTTCTTTATTACTATAAAAAAAGATAGAAAGACAACCAGCATACAGAATGTTGTTATCCACACACGATCTGGTTAAGATCTTCTGAAAGAGTTCTTCAGCAGTCACCTGCTTCTTAAAATAATGTTAGTGTTTAGTAAGTGAAGAATATAAAATGTGCTCACAATTTAGAATTTGGATTGACATATTTGGGTGTTATTGCTTGTGGTTTGGTGCGGAGTTACACAAAAATGTCGGTGTTTTATCCACAGTTGATTCATACTAATACAACATTAAATAGTTGAATATAAACCCCTGAGAATGGCCTATGTCCTTAATATTAACTGTTTTATTTATGTTATTGTTATACCATGTAATATGTTGTTAATAATTTTTTACATTAACGATTATAGTAAATTATATATATATTAAATATATTTGTGAAATATACTGAAAGAAAATTTTGTATTTAACTGTGTTTATTACTTATTTCCCCAAAAGTATGCATAGATAGTGAGAAGAAACTTACTATTAGATACATCGTTCTATACAGAGTACTCAGCTGGTAGAATGACAATAGAAAATGAAAGCAGTGTCAATTGTGATAAGTAAACTTTAGAATTGCCAACTCGGTGATTTGTATTCATAACAGAAATACTCGTTTGGATATGATATAAAAAATAAAGAGGTTTAAGAAATATAAGAAGCTGATGTTAAATAAATAATAATAATAAATAGTTTGTTGTATGGTATATAACAAAGAAGGTACAAAAACATATGAATCAAACTCAATCTCGTATCGTCCAGTTATTAGGACACGAATATAGGAAGAAATGGCCTTTTTAGCACTTTTAGATTAGATTTTCTCAAAATTGTGACATGATGGTGCAAAACGGCCAACAGTATCGTGTTCAGCATGGCAACAAACTTCGGAAACGCCTGTTTGAGTTAAAAAAAAAAAAAGGTTTTTGCAGGTCTGTGTTATTGTTGAAATCTAATTCTGGCGTGGTACGCAAGTTCTGAGTACCACATGCAACAACGGTGGATCGTTAAGTATATATTCTAACATCCACGGAATGGATGCCTACATGCACAGGTCAGCGGTTACAAGCCCGGTTATTAGCCAAATCAAGGAATGTTCGCAAACATTTAGTGGGGAGGTTCCAGCTGCTTCCAGTAACTGCCCATTTTTTCTTACTGTTTATTGGGTATTTTATTATTGAAAAATATTTAAAAATTTAGTGAAAGATACCTTTGTGCCAAATGGATTAGAGGTTAGTTCTTGGTGGCCAGCCTAAAAGTTTTGAGAATGGACAAATGGCATTTTTTCGAAATGTTAACTTCTTTAGTTTTCATTTTACCTTTATCTAGTTTATATATTTTTTTCGGAGACATTTTGTAACAATTAAGTATTCAGGAACCAACCTCTGTCTGATCCATTTGGCGCAGAGTTCTTAAATATTTTTCAGTGGCAAAATACCCAATAAAGCGAGTTAAGCCATACAGCAACTCAGATAAGACAAACAATAAAGCCGTGTCAGCAGTTTCATCCCGGCCGCTTCCCTGTGACCAATGATGAGATACCTCATTTCGCGTCGAGCTCTCATTCAGTAAACATTTTTATTTAGTGAATTTCATTAAATAAACTTTTGTAACTTTTTAAATATTTTTAAAAAAGTTATTAAGTTGGCCACACAGCTTAATTAGCGTAAAAAGAAATAAATATGCCACAAATAAACAATTATAGACAATAACTGTTTGAAAATTTGCACATCTTATTTTTTTTTATAGCTCTTTATCACAGCATATAATAAAGAAACATCTGGCTGAATTTTCAGCTATCTTGAATTAATTATATGATTAATAAAACTTTTGGGGTCCCTTACACTTTGTGGAAAAGGATAATAGATTTCTACTATAATTTTATCATTTGCTTGATTTTATTGTAGTCATATCTTTAACGTACTTTCAGCTGTAAATGTTACTATTATTCTATTGTTACGCCATCCCAGTGTCGCCCTCTAGGTGCGGCTGACATAAATTAATAAGCAGGGCTTGCGGGCCACTGTATTAGCATGCCTCTACACTCTACTCTAGAGAAGTATATTGTGTTTTACTGAAGTTCAACTACCACCTCAGAGATAGCGCCTCCAATCGAAATTTTTCTGACAGAAGTTTGGAATAATATTGGAGAATATTCCAGAAGAGTCATGAAAGTTCTAGAGGGCCACTCTGTGAGGTATCTAAGGATCCAGTCGGTGGCATGGTAGTCATTTTGAGTTCAGATAAATCCGAAGTGTTCTCAAGTGAAGTATAAAGTGATAAATAGTTTTTGATGTTACATTAGTAGAATATTTATATTGTAAATATTAATTAATAAAGTGTTGGTATTATCTCCACACCCATGATTCTGGAGGTGTTTACCAGGGGTGTAAATACGTAACACTATTATATAACATTTTTCACAGCAAAATATTACACTACACTCAAAAACATAACAGTCAAGAATATATAGAAAGTACAATACACAAAAGAACATTCTTTAACTATAACCCTTTGCCACATGGTAATAATGGAGCTTTCTATCAATCACTCTCATTGTACCTTTAATTTATTGTAACAAATAATGATTACAGGAACAAAAACAATCTGAGTGCAGTTAGTGGAAAAATGCTATGGATTCCTTAAACGCTCTCTTCCAAATTTTTTGTATATATTTGTATCTAAGTATCTCGATTCTCTTTTCACACATATCATTTTTGGACTTACAGGGCGCCGTTGCCACATTATTTTTTTTCAAATAATATTTTCCTTAATTCTATAGGACATTGATGATTCAAATTCTTGGATTTTTAAATTGTCATCTCAATTTCTTCAAATGGAATAACCTATATGCTTTTACTTAAAATGTTTCAGCAATTAATTACCTGATATTACTCTTGAGCACTGCAAGCCCAAAAATGTTGGGTGTTTCATTAAAAAAAATTCAAGTATCATCTTGCTACCTCTATGTGAAACATCCTGTAGATTTAAAAGCAATGTTAAAATATGCCACTCTAGATCTTCTACAACTTTTATCTGAAACATTCTTTCAAATTTTAAACTGTTGAGATATTGGATGTCCACGCACTACTGTGTATTTCTTACTATGTTACTTTTTGTTTATTTTTAACCACCCCAAAACATTTTTTTGTAGAGATTACTAAAATTGGCCCAAAATCTAAAATTGAGATAACATCAAATCTTCACGTTTTGAGGTCCCAGGAACCCAAAAAAGTGGTTTTTAAAAATGTCTGTGTGTGTATGTGTGTTATCATAATAGTGGCAAAACTACTAAACGGACTTGAATGAAACTTTGCATGAGAGTTTCTTTAGTGCTTCAGAAGATCTGAAAGGGTTTTGGTTGAGATCGGATTATGTTTTGTGCCGTTTTGGCACAAGTTGTTTATTTTATAATTACTTACAATTTGTAATCGAAGCATTAAAAAGCAGTTAAAACTCCGATTTCAACGATTATCATACTTGCACCCTTTCGATTTAGTTTCCATGAAAAAAAAATTAAAAAATAAAGCAAATGTGAAGCATAAAATCGCTTTTCGTCACGTTACATGCATTCCTATTCAACAACTATTGAGCTCAGGATTTACCACTGCAGCACTGGTATATTAAAAATAGACTGCTAATTATAGGTTGGACTTCCAACCTGTAAATATCAGTATATTTTAAAAAATCAATGATTTAAAAAAATTATATGCACCTTATCCGAGAGTTCATTGATGTTCCACAGATACCAATCCAGAAATGTGAATAAAAACATATCAAAATGAGTATAAACTTTCGAAAATGTAATATTTGAGGTTATGTTAGTCGTACAATGTTCGCGCCCTGTTTACAAAACACATTATTATCGAATGGATAATCGTGGTTTTTTCTAAAATTAAATAAGCAAATTTATTAGCCAACTGGCTGTAACACTCGATATAATTATGAGCTATATTTTGTGTCCAATCTTCATCATTGTTTTTTAAACTATTAACCTACGTGCCTACAACCTCTTTAATTAGTCAAAACGTAATTTTGTTATTGATTTGAAACGTCAAAATTTGTGAGACGTCAAAGTTATTTACAATAATTATACATATTACTCAAAGAGTAATATAATTAAACAAATGGATACTGACAGTGAAAATGAGATTTCTTTGACACCTCCAGAGGTAAGGGAAGCTACAGAAATCGCCTCTTGTCATTTTCGAGCAATTCGAGAAAATTATATATGATGGCATATCCATCTTTCTTAAATTGGAGAAATCAAATAAAAATGAATGAAATAAATATTAAATATTTAAGTCGTGGACAAAGTATAGTATTTTACTTGTATCATTATACGTGCAATGCAATCCTATGTCCTGAAACATAAGAGAAGAACAGCAAATAATAAATTCCAATATGTTGCAAGTGAAAAAAAGTGCAGAAGTTTGCATGAGGGTTTCTTTAGTGCTCCAAAAGATCTGAAAAGATTATGGTTGACATCGGATTACGTTTAGTCCCGTTATGGCACACAGTTTAGTATTCTTTTCAGCTTCAAAGATCCACCAGGTGGGGAAGGTCCAACCGCTTCCAGTAGCTGCCAATTTTTAAATTTGCATTCAATAATTCCATGCAGTATGATGGGGTACAAAGAATAAATATTTCTTGAACATTAAATAAATCCCCTGGACTTTATGTTGGTTAATTATATAGTTTATTATTATTGTATTATTTTGTTATTGATTTTCGAATAAATAAATAAAGTATATTTAAATATATATTTATTTTTCTCCATGCTGTATTACAAAAATTTGTCCTAATTCATCATAAGTATATGTTCGCTTCAGGAAAGTATCAAGTAATTTAATTCCAGACAATGTTCTCAAACCTGGTATTAAAGGAATACACTTGAATTCTAAAATCTTGTGTGACATAGGTGCAAGCGATTCTAATTTTCGGCCTGATATATCACACCATGCTAAACCTTCCACGTTTTCCAAGTATATCATTAGATCAACTGTTCTTTCACTGAAAAATAGTAAAATTATTTTAAATACAATTAATTTGATTATGAATTGTTACAACAGTTTGGAATCATTAGTCAGCATAACACTTATAATGAAATTAGCTATTCATCTGTTTTTCTAATGGGATAATCGAGTGCTGGAGTCACATGACATGTGCTATTAGGCATTCCAATTTAATTCTGGAATAATAGTAGTGGTGGGCCATATTGTGATTTTTCAATCCCACTGGAATGTTACTATGACTTTTTGATATCAATGACTTTAAAGTGTGACATGATCACCACTTGTAATAGATGATGAAATTAATTAAATTAATATTTATTAACAGCTGAAGTAATATTTAAATTTTAAGCATAAAATCGCTTGCTAGTTTAAAACGTATGGTCGAAAGCAAAAGTGAACGGGAAGGGTCTAAGTTGTGTTCATGTGGTATTGAACGTTTAAATGTATTGATCTTGGCAAGTCGTGACGACATCACAGCTTTGTAACAACTTTAGTCATTTATCAGTCATTTTTTATTATCAGTGATAATAAACAATTTGTGAAATATTGCCCATCATTATACCATAATATAGCACCATACACTGTACAATGCAGTTTGTAGCCAGTCCATGCAAATAAATGACCTGTTCTGTTTCAAATTCTATGTTCTAAGCAAATAAGGACAACAAAACAGCATGGTACGTCAGGATGCTTTATGGAAAGAATCTAAAAGCTCTAAACAATTCAGAGGCTAACAAGAAATCCTCTGCTATGGCGGTAGGAACGAAGGCAATATCCAGATATTCAGCTACAATATTGAACATCGATGTGGGTTTGTTGGTTCATTGTAACAATGGACACAACAGACAGATCAATAGTTTTCAGATAAAATATTAAGTAAAAATCGATAAAAAAAATTAAATAGTTAATTCACTTGTGACCGTTTGAAAAGGGCACGGCACGCTGAGTGCTGAAACTACAATAAACTTTTGATTACACAAAAAATACAGTAAAGCCCTAGAAAATTATTATTTTTTGATTCTTTGGATTCAATCAAATGTGTATATCATGAGCGGATAAATACAGGATAGCACTTTCTAAATGCACAGGCGCAACTTATTTCATCTGTTTACACAGACAAATAATGTGGTGAGAAGCAGGTGAAGGTAATTGTTGTGCCAATAAATGTAAATAAAGATTTCACTAAGAAATATTAATATTACATCAAAACAAATTTTTGATTTTTTGTTATGGTGCTTTCGGGTACTATAGGATGACTTTTTAAACACTGAAAAATATAGTAAAATTATTTAAAAAGTAAAATACCGTTTGCAACACCCCGATATGCGAAAACGTAAATAGTAAAAATGAAAACAATTTGTCTACAGCCGACTAGAAAACACGAAAAAATGTGAAAAATTATTCATATTTAAATGTCGAAAATAATAATTTCAATAATCTATTCTCCATAATTTCCCAAACAGCCATAGAAAAATAGTATCTGCGAGAAGCGTGGAAAAATGTAATTGTCGAATGTCTTCTCTTGTCGAATTTGGATATATTAATGACAATGTGCATAAACTTGAACTAACAGCAAATCCTAACCTCACAACAGAGATGAGTGGCAAAGAATTTATAATGGGAAGGGACTACTGCACAATCTGACCGCTCATTAATTTGATATTCCTCAACGGTCTGACCACGCACGTGATTCTTAAAGCACGAGCAGCCCGTGAATTGTCGGTCAGATAATCAGATCAGATATTTAAGTTCCTGTAAGAAGCAGACTAGGGTGCAATTTGTATTACCAACCTAATTGTCTTGTGTTAATTAGATATTCATTTAATTTACTCTTTGCTGTGAATTTTTTTTAAACTTCATTTGCAATGTATTAATAACAGCCCCACAAAAAAAAAAATCAGACCCAGAAACTAGACCTATCAATTTGTATGTATTTTAACCTCCTGAATTCGATGCCGCCATCAGAAATTCATTTTATCGTTGGTTTTTCTTATAGATTTTAAAATATTAAAAATGCTATTTTAAAGATAAAATCTAAGATTAAAAAAAACTCAACGATAAAATGAAATTCTGATGACGGCATCGAATTCAGGAGGTCAAAATACATCTAGATTGGTAGGTTTAGTTTCTGGGTCTGAATTTTTTTTCGTACCTATGGCTGTTGCCACCGCCACATAAAAAAAAGTTCAGACCCAGAAACTGAACCTATCAATCTTTATGTATTTTGACCTCGTGAATTCAATGTCACCATCAGAATTTCTTTTTTTCATAAATTTGCGACAGAATCGTTAAAATATTGTAAAATAAAAATCGCACACAAGTGCGAATTGTCAAGTGAATACAAATTAATAACTATTTTTTTGAATAAACCCTTACAATACCCTTTTATAGGACACCAAAGTGACCCGTGAGATCAAAAATAAAGTATCGTGTATTTTTTACGTTTAGTATTGTTTTTTGAGAGTTTTTTCACAAATTATTATTAATTAGCCACACTTTAGATTGTTTATATTTAACATTGGAAATGTTTATGTTCGTATATGAGGGTAGAGTTACCAGTTTTTGTTCAAGGTCAAAAGACAGCGGTGTCGCGGTCGAGTGAGACTGTCGTATATGCAACGGCTTGATATACACAAATGTAATATGGGTTGCATATATCACAGGGGGTGAAGTTACCTGTTTTCATTTAAGGTTCCGACCTACAGCGGTGAGTACACCGCTCGTCCGGAAACAACAAGATACACTTGTTTCCGGACGAGGCGAAACCGAATCCGGAAAAAGTTGAAAAAGTCTATGTTTTATGTATGGTGTTATCATTTCCAATCTCCCGATGGTTGCAAGGACTGCGAAATCTGTGAATTTTTAAAATCGTTTAAACAATTATAATTTATTTAAACAATTATGTTTTACAATAAATTTGCAATATTTCCACCTTATTTTAGTTTTACAATTGTCTAAAGAATACGAATTAATGATTATTTTTCAAATTACACCCCCATATTCATTCGATTTTTTTTGCACAAATTATTTTAAGTTAGTCAAAGTAGGTATGTGTTCTGCAGTATCACATTATCTGCATTTATAATTTTCTGCTTTGCCCATATTCTTAAGATAATATCTCAAGAAGCAATGGCCAATAAGAGGCCTGTCATCAGCCTTAAATCAAACTTTTAGAGTTCTAGAAGTAATCTGGTAATCTTTGTCGAATAAGTTATGAACTTTCGCTTGCTTTTGGCCTAAAGTGTAATAAATTCTTTAAATAATTTGCAAGTTCCATTAGCAAACTCTTAATCAACAATAATAAACTTGTGAAATAAAAAAAAAGGAGACACCGTTACAAATTGTTTATTGTTTAAATAAATTATAATTCTTCAAGCAATTTAAAAAACATTAATATCAATACAAGCTAAAAAATTAATAATAATTTCTGTAATGGCAAATAGGTAATAATAAATGTCAAGAATATGCAATACTCTACTTTTGGTAATTTTGAGGTTCAATAGTTCTTATGAGGTATAGTTTGAAAAATAATTACTAATTCGTATTCCTTGAACAATTGTGTAATTTAAAAAAAATTAAAATGTTACAAATTTATGGCAAAATGTAATTGTTTAAATAAATTATTATTGTTTAAACAATTTGATTAACATTAAAATATTACTAATAATAATACTACATAATGTAACTAATTAATAACAATTTGTGCAAAGAGAATATCAAATAAAGATCAAAATTATGCGATATTCTACTTTTGCCCTTATAGGGTTGTTTTGGGACCCTATAAGACTCTTATGAGGCTTCAATTAAAAAAGGAATTATGAATTCGTCTTCTCTGGACAATTCTGAAGAGGAAACTTGTGTGTGATTTTTATTAC
Source organism: Stenurella melanura (assembly GCA_963583905.1). Lineage (NCBI taxonomy): Eukaryota > Metazoa > Arthropoda > Insecta > Coleoptera > Cerambycidae > Stenurella > Stenurella melanura. The sequence continues at coordinate 93,349,233 of OY757310.1, read as the reverse complement.
ATGACATTTTGATGATTCTATCGCAAATTTACAAAATTATAGAATGGTTTACATATCTATACTTTTAGAAATTAAATGTATAATGTTTTACCGCCAGTTTTGATACTTCTAAGCATGTTATTTTGCATTTAGCCGCTCCTGATATCTCCACTCAGTTGCCATGTGATCCAGTTTTTTTTTTTTAAATGAAGTTGCATTTAAAAAATCATAACTTGGTTGATTTTTGATAAATTTGAAAAAATAAAAAATGTGCTTACATCCCTATTTCATGGACTATAAATATTATTTCTTTATGACTTTTTACAAATTCAATAATAACGGAGATATTTAATTTTATGACATATAAAAACAGCTGAATTTAGATGGTGGCCTAATTTTCAGGCTGTTCTGCCACTAGTACATTCATGCAAGTATTGGTTATGTGTTCAACCTTAAATTTACTGGAGTAAAATAGAGAATACAAAGTTTTGAAAAACTTTATTTAGTATTCTCTTGCATAATGGCTCGATTCTTAATCTAAACAATGGCTTATGTGATACCTACAATGATTTGGTGAGCTTTTTTAGAAGATAATGTCAAAATAACTAAAAATATAAAAGGATCTTACCAGTTATTAACTAGTTTGCACTTAAAAGTAAACAAGTCTTCTAAAACCACAAAATTTGGTAATTCTATTACAGACATCCGGATATCACCATAATCTGGACCCTAACAAATAAAATCATACACATGAATCAGTTGTATAAGTACATTTTAATCTAGAATATTCATTTATACCACAAAAAGAATATTTTCAGGATTTATATATACGTCTTTAAACTTGGTTGAAAACACAGCCACACAAAAAAAGTTCAGACCCAGAAACTAGACCTACCAATCTTTATGTATTTTGACCTCCAGAATTCGATGCCGCCATCACAATTTCATTTTACCGTTGGATTTTTTTAATCCTAGATTTTATCTGAAACAGCATGCTATTTCATAAAATCTAAGATAAAAAAAAAACAACGATAAAATGAAATTCTGCATTGAATTCAAATTGAGGTCAAAATATATAAAGTTTGGTAGGTCTAATTTCTGGGTCTGAATTTTTTTTTGTGTTGCTGTGAAATTAAAAGTAAATGCAATAAGTCATAGCAGGATTTATATAAGCCAAGGACGTCCATTACGACATGCACAATAATATCGTCTACTGAATTCTAGCTTTTGGCTATAATCAGTGAAAGGTATATAAGTAATGGTATTAAAATGTAGAAATTCAATTCTTGTCAACAGTTACCCTATTTGCATTTGCAAACAATATGCAAAAACCCATTAATGACTTATTACAAACAACTTATACTTTTTCATACTTTATATCATACCAAAAAGAAAACAAGACACAAACTCTTACTTTTTTCTGAACGAGTACTGTAACGGAACCCTTATTTTTCTTACATTACTAAGAGGCAGGACAATGACAAGGACTCTAGACAGGTATCTGTACCGGGCCCCGTGGTGTCTCATAATCATAACTAAAAAAACTTCATTATATTTGTTTGAGAAAAGTGACCAGGTCCCAAAACCATCTGTACACCGGGTTCCTGAATTTCTATTGCCTCGCCTGATTACAAGAACAGTACTATAGTCTGTTTTTAAACACGAAAGTTCCATTCACACCATGAAAGTGACTAGAAAATACACTAAAACCTTTTTGGCGTTTTGTGAAATCAACAATACACGACTACAGTGTTTTTGTGTGTATTTTATTACATTATATAATGCAACGACAGTAGGATGACCTCTAGGCATTTTATATAGCATCCATACTATTTACGCACTATAAAGGCACCAAGTAATTAGCCACTTTTACCTTCAGATTTATACAAAAGGGATTAAAAACTGATACATAATGTGCAAACAATAAAATAGAAATTATAATAGAATAATTTATGACATGAAATTAAAACTTTTATAATATGTCAAAATTTACGGCTATTGCCTTGTGTAAAACTGGCGAGGGCGTATCCAATCACAGATGTATGATTTAGCACATTAAATTTAAAACGCTCCTCCTGGTTTAAAAACAGACTATAGAATCCCAAAGAATAATTTCAGTTTTTAGGTTTTTTCTCGGTTTCATTTTGAAGCTTCGAGTTCATGCGTATTTGTTCTACAGACCTAAAATAATTAGAGTGATAATAAACATTCTGCACATACTTTTGGTTAGGCAAACGCAGGGTGTCGGCCATTTTTAACTACTTCCCTTTTATAAATATAAATCGTATCAATAAGGTGTTACCTACACAGTCTGTTTATTTGTTTGCACAATATAGTTTCATAAAATATCACAAATCACTATTTGCAACTCTCACAACAAAACAAACTTTTTAGCACATAATTGATGTAATTTATGTATATAAAAAAACAGTCACAAAATGGCCTGTGCATTAGGGTGGGCTGAAAAACCATTTTTTTTTATGACTCGCTATACTGCGGAAAACTTGCTCCTCGGCCAGATAAGTAATATAAAACAAAGAAATGAAAAATCGATGAAGATCTTCTGGTTGCGCATTATCTTCAAAGTTCGTAAAAATTAGTGATATTCAACTAATCTTCGTGTTTTTTAAAAGGTGTCAAACTGATTTAGGTCGCACTGCTATACCTCGGAAAACTTGCCCCTCAGACAGATCAGTAAAATAAAACAAAGAAGAGGTTGAGGTCTTCCAGTCGCTCATCGTCTTCGAGATTCGTAACAATTAGTGATATTCAACTAATCTGTTTTTTTAAAATGTGACAAACTGATTAAGGTCGAATTGCTATACCGCGAAAAACCTGCCTCTCGGACAGATAAGTAAAATAAAATAAACAATCGGTTAATATCTTCCGGTTGGGCATCCTGCGACCCAAGGACGAACTTGACTCACCCCTCTACTCTCATGTACTGCCACTCATGGCGATGGCTTGTCTTACATAGACCTGTTTGCAATAATCAGTGTTTCTTTTAACCTGTGTTTGTTTTGAGTTATTAATGACAGTGTGATGGAAGCTTCCAGGAAAATTACTCGACAGGCGTTTGAATGCCCCTTATTCAGCTATCCAAGAGACTTAGTTGTGAATAAACTTCCAACTCATTAGGACGTTCTCAAATATTGTTTCCAGGAATGTTACAACTTGGCTTTGGAGACTACCAAGAAGTGCGTTAGTTTTTCTAATGTTTCGGCGACAGGGGCGTTATTAGCAACTCATAACAAACACAGGTTAAAAGAAATACTGATTATTGCAAACAGATCTACAACGCTATGCGTGATGGTACATGAGAGTACAAGAGTGAGCCAAGTTCGTCCTTGGGTTTCAGGATGCGCAACCGGAAGATATTAACCGATTTTAGTTTCAATTTACTTAGTTGTCCGAGGAACAAGTTCTCTGCGGTATAGCAAACTTATAGCAGATCTTAATCAGTTTGACATATTTTTAAAGAACACAAAGATTAGTTGAATTTCACCAATTTTTACGAATCTTGCCCAGAAGATTTCAACCAATTCTTCTTTTCTTTGTTTCATTTTACTTATTTGACCGAGGGACAAGGTTTCCGCGGTACAGTGTAAAAAAAAAAAACAAATAAAATTGTTCTTCGGCTCACCCTACTATGTATGCATGACCAAACGCATGTGTGAACATTTATAATTACTCTAATTTTTTTAGCTTTGTTATTTGTCTGTACTTCGTGCATACTATATAATAATATAGATGTACATTTTACCTTTCATATTTCTTAAAATTAGTTACCTAATAATTTTCTAACTAAGCAGTCTTGGTAATTATAAATGATAAAATTATGTAGGAAGGTAGGATTATTAGAAAATCTTGGAACCGAAAGTAATCATTGTGAACTGAAAATAAATTGACTCTCCTTTCAAAACATGGTCACTAATATTTTCTTACTTTTTGTTGAGTATTTTGCCCCTGAAAAATATTTACAAATTTTTAATGAAAAAACCTCTGTACCAAAAGGATCAGACAGAGGTTGATTCTTGAATACTTCACTGTTTCAAAAAGTCTCACACCTAAAAATATATAAACTAGAACAATGTTATAAATAAAAAAATGAAAATGAAAGCTATAGGCTGTTAAGAACCAACCTCTGTCTGATCCCTTTTTCACAGAGGTTTTCACGTTAAAAATTTTTAAATATTTTTCAGTGGCAAAATACCCAACAAAAAGTAAGAAAATTGAATATGCCACAAACAAACAATTATAGACCATGGTCACTAATACTTATGAAATAAAATTGCACAATCGTTCGGTTAATTGAAACTTATTATGTACCTATATTGATTTTGAAGTGTCAGTTAAAAATTTGTTCGATTCTGTCATTTGTTAATTCTTACACCGACTTCAAAATCGATATTATGTAATAAAGTTCAATTATCTGAAACGACCATGAAATTAAATTTCATAATCTTTAGTGACCACGTTTTAAAAAGAAAAACTAAATATCTATAAAAATATTAATTTCGAATCGAATCTTGGCATTCTATTGGCAACCTGCATTCCTAGCGATTAAAAAATGATTCTGAAATTAATTTATGTATTTCCATTTGACAGTTCTCGTTGTAACACTAATATCCACATAGCTCCTTATAAAGAAGAGTAAGGAAAGAGTTTCTTAGAAGCTCTTAAAAAATTGTTTGAGTCGGCTTAGGGATATGGGAGAAATTGTCGAAAAATGAGGTTCTTTACGAGTAATTGTAGAAATACGAGTTTTGAGGGTATTGTTCCCATTTCTCTCCTTACAGATCTGATCGTCTTATGAAGTCTTAAATGAAAAGTCTCATTGTATAATGAAGATTTCTTAAGAATTATGCTAAATTCTCTATTATTAATACTAATCTCTTACCATTCTCTGTAGCTGACTAGTTTGCAATCTGCCACGTTCCCCTAAATTTGACCTCCAAACGATGTCAAGTTTTCCAATATTTGTTGCACCACTAAGTGATTTTAAGTCAGCAGATAATTTTTCACTTGGAGATAGACAATATAAAAACTGGCAAACACCCTGAGGTTTAAGTATTGTCGTTTTACCAAATATACTTTCTCCTGTGGATACAACATTGAGAGACGTCACTAAAAAAGTAAAACATTTCTATCTGTATATAGAGTGTCTCACTTAAGACTGTAAGACCGTAATAATTTTTTTTTTTTGTCCGATTTAAATCAAATAGATCTTAAAAGATAGGCCACCAAGGTCTATTTAAGACCACAAAATCACTTTTTGTCTTTAAATTTAAGGCCATCTACGATACTAAATTATATGAAAGAAATAAAAAAATCATAGTAGGCATTTTTTAATAAAAAAATTTCGTTAATAAAACTTGTTTGAATTCATTAAAAAACCCTAAATCCGAAGTTTAGTTAAAGTTCGAATTGTTCAAGAACTTTTTTAATAAAAACTGCCATCAACTTAGCCATGATTAGAAACAATCATTAATGTCAGTCATTCTCTTATGACAAAAAATGCCAGCACGATTAAATTACACCCATGAAGACATTTTAGATTTGTTTATTATTTATGGTAAATGTGATAAAGTAATATCAAAAGTATGTAACACATTGGCTACTAGATACCCACAAGAACAGAAACCATCACCATACACTGTAAAACTCATATTGCATAATTTTAGAATATTTGGCTCTGTCAAGGCAGGAATTCTAAGGAGGGTCTATTGTGGATGACGAAAACATAAAATATAATATAGTAATTCTGGGATATTTTCGGGTATTTCCAATTATTTCATTAAGGAAAGCTGCTTTGGAATTGGGATTATCCACCCCTGCAGCACAAGATATTGGGTGGATATTGGTACAATGTGTTACCTATATTGTATATTGGGCCAATATATGTTAGCTTTAATCAATATTGTACCTATATGATTATCAGCTGTATTTTCAATATTGTCACCCAAAATGTAGCCAACATTTCACCACTATGAAATCAGATTCAATATTAACATTATATAATCAATATTGGCGCAATGTGTGGAAACTAATATTAGTTCTGAATATTGCACAAATATAACTCCTTTATTACTTTCAGGTATTCAATTATTATTTTATTTTAACCATTCGTTCATGTACGTGTTCTCATCATCTTCTAGAATTTGTTTCACCTTTCCACCGTTTTCCCCAATTTCCACTATAGGCACTGTTCCCCCATCTTCCCACCACCTCTCACTATCCTCAAGTTTTCCATAATATTACCACTCTTTCCCTCCACGTTTTTCCATTATCATCCCCTACCACCTTCAATGTAAACTAGCCTACTGTCGAAGTTGAAAGGATGTCTATAAATTTACAAAATTTTATCAAAATATATTAGGCTATTTCCGAAGTAGATATAGTTATCACAAACATTCAAACAGACACATAAACAAAGATGAAAATATATGCATATCTAAGAAAAACAAAATTACATTAATATTTATCTAAATATGAAATTAATTTACACATATTAGTACAAATTATGTATATTTTGTATTTTAAATTTGCTGTGTGCAACAAATTTAGAAACGGTAGTGTACGCTTGTTTCGACCATATTGCAAATGCCGGGTTATGGCAGTAACGTGTTGTGGTGCTCGAGAAATTTGCCAATATGCCAATAAGAATAGTGTACAGTTTGTGAAAAGTGCAGTAATTTAATAGGTAAATGTTCATGATCCTATTCAAGTAGTGATTGGTAGCAAACGGTGTATTATTTCAGGTAATTTTCCTCATGTTTACAAACGCTTCCTGTGCTTGTCGCCTCTTGTGTTCTGTTCAATAGAAATTAATGTACCGGGGATATATAATGTTCAGGAATGTTTGCAAGTTAACTATATTAAGGCATTAAGATATTTACCATTGTAATTTACATTAATTCAAATGTTGAAGCGTTTAGGTACCTAATCCTTCTATAAATATAAATTGTAGCAATATTGGGCCAATATTTTTCCAACATTATAGGTACCTAATCCTTTTATAAATATAAATTGTAGCAATATTGAGCCAATACTTTTCCAACATTAGCAAACCAAATACAATATTCTTTAATATCAATGATTATCGATCTTTCGAATGAAAAAAATAGATATTTTCTTGACCTTTCTATCTTTCAGATGAAAAATCGTTGGAATATCATTCTGTAACTTTTCTATTTTAATATGCCAAATTTAAGTTGTAACAAGAATTATTATTATAGCTGTGAAAGTTTAATAAAGATTATGTGTGCTTACGCTGGACTTTGTGCTTTAAAACATTTCGTTAACATGGATCAAATTCCTCAGGGTATGTACTCTTTAACGCTACTTAACACTGATGGATATTGTTTTATAAATGTATAATCATTTCTTTATTTCAATGAACCTCGCCGATAAAGATTATTAAATAACAAAACTCCTGTTGAGTTATAAAATTCCGCTTAGACTCGCATTAATTTTTTTACCATACGAACTTTATACATTGTAAAACAAATACGAAAATTTTGGGCACTTGAGTTATGTAATATTGAACTCTTACGTGTTAGCTGCTGAGAAAAAGCGAAAATTAAATAATTTTAATTTATGTAATATTTTAATCCACTTTTAGAAGAATATTACATTCTTTCTACTTTTTTATCCTATTTAACTGAATTCTAAATAATTTTGTAAATATAATTTTATACCAGCCACATATTTCGGAACTTCCAGAAAGAAATCAAAATGATGTATGACATAATATATATCGAGTTTGTAGCAAAGTTGGAGAACGATGAACAAAAATGGATAAGTTAATGCTGACTGGCTGAAAGCAAAATTTAATTTGTATCAAAATGTTGAGGTGGAAAGCGATTTACTCAGCACTCCTGGATTAGTAGGGAGAGAGAATCTATCTTTTGATGAAAGCAGTGAAAGATCGGATCGTAAAAAGACCGCAGAACTTTGTAAAAACTTTGTGTCTGAATAACTAGTTTATGCAACCTACAGCAGTTTGTGCGCTTCTTTATCGTAAGAAATAAACAACTAAAATGTATATTTTCTTTTTTTTTTTGTATTCCAACGTAAACCACAACTAGTAACAAATTACGCATTTAAAGCTATTTAGTAATTTTGTAATAAGTTTTAAGGCATTCTGTCCCACTGTTGCTCCTCTTAAAACCACCCTATTTTATATAGGTAATTTTTTCGCTATTTTAATGTTGATTGGTATAGGTTGAATTATCTGTGAATATTTTTTTTTTCAGGATTTTTGAATTTCACTCCCTGGAAACTACCCCAATTTTTCGATGGCATTTTTTAAATAATTTTTTCTGTAATCACCAGCTGGTTTTGACGAGTTTCATAAATTTCAGAATTTTGACCAAAAAATGGTTCATTTCGTCCCACTGTGCTAAGGTGTGAATTTACATGTCTTCTTTCCACCTTCTTTAGTGGTCTCTTATGTAGGTTCTACAAAGTAGAAGAAAAAAATCTGTAGATTTAAACAATGTTAAAAATGATTGAATTTTTGCCCCACTGATAAAAGTTAATTGATAGTATAAAATATTTCTTTTGGTCCTAAAAATACTTAGCGTTTCCGAAATGTGCTACTATGTAATATAAATGTAATATTATTACAAATGTATTTATAAATGTTTTTGTTGTTATTTTTATTTTTTTTAATAGTTTTGTTTTTTTTTATAATTCGTAAATACTATACCCCCATCCCTCTTTCGGAGTTGTTAATTTAACTTTACAGGCTTCTCAAAAAATGTAATTTACACTTTTCAAATTCGATATCTCGAAAACTAAGCGAGATATCAAAAAATGTTATTCTGTATTTTTAACTTATTTCATCGAGTTCTACAAGAAACCATCATCAATAGGTGGCGCTACGGTTACCGTAATCTTGCCGTACTTACGAATTATAAAAAATTAAACTATGAAGAGGAGCAAGAAAAAAATGTTTGCACTAAAATCTGTTAAAATGTTCACAAACCAACTAATTTCATATTCCTGAAATGAAGTTGAATAAATACTGAGTAGATGATTTATGAACAATTTATAATAATGTTACATTTATATTACATAATATTAATAGCACATTTAAAAAAATGTTCCCGACTGCTTTCCGCTAAAGAAGTATTTTTTAGACATTTTAGGACCAAAATAAATATTTTGTACTATCATTTAACTTTTATTAGAGAGACAAAAATTCGATCATTTTTAACATTGTTCAAAATGTTGGAACTATGGCAAGTATTTTGGGCTTGACATTTGAAATTTTTAACTTTAGTCAGCTACTTTGAATATTCTTAATTACCAACTTGAATGTAATTCCAACGAAATTCAAATTCTCGAATCGAAAAAATGTTTTCCGATTTTTTAAAATAAATATGGAACTACCGCCCAACTAGGCTCCACTGTTTACAAAAAATTTCATAGAGATTTCATAAGCCATTTCAGAGGGATGTGTTTGAAAATGCTTCTTAATGGAGCAGTCTTTCTGAGGATGGCACCTAACTTGATGAAACTCGATTTTACATTATAAAGGTTTATTCTTGAACAATATCAACCAAAATTTATTTTATTCATAGGAGGAGAAAGGAGGGATATTTATCCTTTTTTCAGGTTTACATTTTTAATTGTTTAAGACTTAATTATGATTCCCAGGATAATACATAAAGTAGGTTATCTATATAATTAGATGTATGACTTTCCGTTTTCAAGGGAAGGTAGTAAATATTGATTATTCCCTTGGTAATGAGTGTTATAAAGAAATGAGACAAAGATTGACTACCCCTCGTTTCTCCGCCTATGAATAAAGTTAGGTTTGGTTAGTAGTGTGCACAAAAAAGCCTTAATAATGCAAAATAGTAAACCAAGTCTCAAAAAGTCGTTCCAATAAAATCAGTAAAAGGCGCCATCCTCTGAGGGTTGTAATTTCCTTAGAAAACATTTCCAGAAACAGGAAATTTTCTTACCATTTTTGCATGTAGCATCAGCGTCTAAAGGGAAATGTGAGAATTTCCGCACACTATATATTTTAAATATTGTGTAGCAATGGGACGTCAATGCTGGTATCCAATATGCTACCAATACTGGTATCCAATATAATGCCAATATTGATATCCAATATGGCACCTATATTGTTATTCTATTCTATCTTATATAACACCAATATGGGTGTCCAATATGTCACCAATGTTGGGATTCAATATGGCACCTATGTTGGTATATGACACCAATATGTGATTGCAATATTGGACATTTATTGCAAAAATCTGACATTCAGTATATTGGCCCAATATGAGAATCCTATATTGGTCCAATCAGTTTGTGCTACAGGGGCAAGAATTCAATTCACAGAATCTTGTTAAAACATAAATCCATTCTCGTTCCATATACTTGGTTCAATAATTAAAAGAAACAGATTTCCTGACGAGAGAAAATTTTTTTGAATTTATTTTAATAAGACATGAAGGTGACAATTATATTTTCGCTGTACTTAAACTGCCGTTAAACGGTAGCCTACTAAAATGCCGTTAATAGATGTTACGATATTGAAATGACCTGCGTTGACGGCTTGTGCTTAAACTGCCGTCAAACGGTCGCGTACTAAAATGCTGTGAATCAATTTGACGCCGTTTTCGAATTGTTGTTGCTTTGGAATGTTATTCTCGTCGCGTTTGCATTACTATTGTAGTAACAATTTGTGCTAAATGCTGCAAGTTAATTTCAAATAAGATGTGAATCTGGATATTATTGGTGTAAACTGAGGTGAGTGTTTCAGTTACTTTTCTGATTGTTAAATTATACTTAGTGATACATTTATAGATTACCTAGGTATTGAAATACATGGCGGTAACGCCAGGAATGCTGAAAGTTGGCGACAGGTTTAGCTCTTTTGCTGAAGCAAAGAAAGCGGTTGAGGAACTTGGTGAAAATACGTACACATTTTGGAAACAAGATGCACAAGCAGTAAAATTGTGAGACCAATAGAAAGCTCTTTGATATAATATCAATTTCTATAGGCATGTAATAACGCTGGAAAAAAGTTAAAGAGCAGTGGGAAAAAAATTATACATTATACTTATACATTTAAAGAAGATTGTCCAACACATGTAAGATTCAAGGCATCGTCTAATGGAAAAGTACTCGAAGTAACGTGGGTTCAAACCAAGCACAATTATGTCACTTTAAAGGTAAGTTCGCAGAATAGTTGAGATAAAGAATTTAGAACTCTTGCTCGAACAGTATTATGAAAATATCGAACTTACCTTTGAAGTGACATGATTGAACTTGGTTTGAACCAACGTTACTTCGAGTGCTTTTCAATTTTACAGCTTGCAATAGTACATGCATCTCGTTTCCAAAATGTTGTGTACGTATTTTCACCAAGATCCTCAACCGATTTCTTTGCTTCAGCAAATGAGCTTAATCTGTCGCCAACTTTCAGCATTCCCGGCATTACCGCCATGTACTTCAATACCTAATCTATAAATGTATCACTAGGTATAACTTAACAATCAGAAAAGTAACTAAAACACTCACCTCAGTCTAAACCAATAATATAAAGATTAACACCTTATTTAAAATTAACTTGTAGCATTTAGCACAAATTGTTACTACAATCGAACAGACGAATCAAATCTATTAACGGCATTTTAGTACGCGACCGTTTGACGGCAGTTTAAGCACAAGCCGTCAACGCTGGTTATTTCAATGACGTCACATCTGTAAACGGCATTTTAGTAGGCTACCGTTTAACGGCAGTTTAAGTACAGCGTTATATTTTAGGAAATATTATATGGACAGATGACGATAAATTTACCAAAAACGGACTTTTTTATCGATACAATTCCCAATACTGGAGTATCTCGAATCCTTATGTATATTCAGGGAGCGAAATATTCAAGAACATGAGCAGTTTAATGTTTACTGTGCCATGAGAAACCATAGAGTGGTGACATTACAATTTTTTGAGGAAAGTTTAAATAGTAAGTTAAAATGATTTTTTCTTCAGCTAATAAGTCTAATGCTTCCCCCTTAGAATTTCTGCCTTGACAGAGCCAAACATTCTAAAATTATTCAATATGTATTTTACAGTGTGTGGTGATGGTTTCTGTTCTTGTGGGCATCGAATAGCAATTGTGTTACATGTTCTTGATATTACCTTATCACATTCTCCATAAATAATAAACAAGTCTAAAAAAGTCTTCGTGGGTGTAATTTAAATGTGCTGGCATTTTTTGACATAAGAGAATGACTGACATTCTAAGTTGATGGCAATTTTTATTAAAAATTCTAGAACATTTCAGAAAATTGCCAGAAAATGATAAGATGCAGTAAAAATTTTTATGTAAAAACCTACTTACTACTGCAGCTAGAAGTCGCTCTCGAGGCGGGAAGTGTGGGCAGGCGGTCAAACTCGTTAATTCAGAATTGTTGTGTAGTTATAGTTTTTATCTGTAGAAATTTTGTAAAACGTAAAATGTAATTTTAGAATACGAAATATCAGTCAAAAGTTCAAAACAAATTAAAAAGTACACCCATACAGGATTCGAATCTAGAAATTCACTGTGAAAGTCGTCGCTTAACAGGATGTGCTACAGTCGGGGTGGACTTGATATTTCAATTAGTCTCGTCGGAAAAAGCAAAACATAAAATTTTTAAATGTTCAAAACTAAATACATACATCAGCAGGAATGCTTCCTAATGTCAATATCAAAAGATCGAAATTAGCATTTTCACGGCATCATTAATTGCATGGGCGAAATCGAAAATTCGACCTGACAGAAGCAAACAAAAAATAGCATTTTTTTACATTTCGCGAATTCAATTTCCCACGTCACGTCACTGGTAGGTTAATAACCAGAAAACCCGGAAGAAAAGGGAGAATTTAAATATAAAAACAAAATCGGCAGAACTGCACCTTGACATTAAAATACAAACAATTTTCTTACAACTTTACGGACTTCTGACAACGTTTAATCCCTGGCCTAGACTTCTTTTTTTTATTTATTTATTTATTTACGGGAAAGCCCAATGAATACATGTATATATAACAGTGGATATTACAGTTTGGTGTGGTGTAAAATGACATAATTAACAAAGAATGTATATATTACCTAAACTTATTTAAAAACAGACTGTTTCTTAACTTATATAATGATACATTGAACAAGTCTAGCTGTACAGTGTTGGCATTTTTCATAATCAAATAACCCAAATTTGCACTGTATAAGGAACGGTGATTTGAAATGTGAAATGTATATGAATCCCTTAGCTGTCTTGGGGGTACATAAAAGTCTAACATAGATAGCAGTTCTGGACTGTCTATAATTCCATTAGAAAGTTTAAATGCCAAGATAATGTCTGAGTTAATTCTCTGTAGCTGTAAAGTCTGAGTGTTGAGAAGAGTTAGTATTTCATTATAGCAGATTTGCTCACTGGGAATGTGGAGTTTAAATGCTACATAGCGCAGAAATCTTCTAGCAATAATTTTACGTCTTTTCTACAGTTAAAAACTATAACTACACAAAATTTCAGAGTTGCACTTAAAGCATTTATTTTGATTAAAAATTAATGCGTTTGACTGACCGCCCACGCTTGCCACCCCGGGAGCGACTTCTGGCTGCAGAGTTATGTACTTTTCAGCTAATAAGGAGGGTTTTTACATAATTTTCGTAACCAGCTCTTAGATCATTATGCGTGTAATATAAAACTGTAACTAATGTATATATTGTAAAATATGTAGAAGCAGAGGTTATCAGTCTAGAAACATATGTTTTTACTTGCATTACCTGTCTTAATAATTGTTACCATTACTATTTCCATATATTTTAATAATTATTACCATTAAATAAATGTGAAGCATCCAGGGCCACTTTCTCCAAACATATTGGACCTGTAGTAATATTTTGTACTTGAGCTTCTAAGTATACATCATCATTTTCAGCATTATAAAATTTCGTTTTTACATCTAGAGGCTTTAGGACCATTATTTTAAAGAACTTTCTGAATGACATGGGAACTCCACTTGCAGTTTGATAACCTACTTCACAGACTAGTCTAACGAACAAAAGAAGGCATGCATTTAATTATGTGCTTACTGTTCAAATAATAATTTACATAATACCGACAGCCTCAGAATTAATAAGTAGAGCAGAAAGTCAATCTATTCCAAAACTATAAAAATGTTCAGACAATATGCTGGTATAGATTACACAGGTTTACAAGAAAGAAAAGGTTATGATCTGGCATCTAGACCATGATTTGTTATTTATTTTTGGGTGTTGAAACCGAATTTCTAATATAGAAAAATTTCTATCACGTAGATTTCGAGTAAATTCCGGTTCTTACTGTCAAAATAGTATTTTTGCAATAAAAACCGGGATTTACTCGAAATTTACTGGGTAAAATTTTTTTTTAAATTGAAAATTCGGTTTCAGCAGCCAAAAATACATAAGAAATCATGGTTTAAATTGCCAGATCACAACTTTTTTTTTCTGTAAACCTGTGTCACTATCAGTGGTGGATTTTCAGGGATTGCAGCATGAAATAAAACATATTTCATTTGTACGAAGTATGTAGCCAGTACATAACATTATTATACAGTACTGGCTTTGCTCTCTATTCAAGTGTTTATAATGCATAAGACAAGAACGAAACTATTTTTAAGGATGTTGGACAAAGAAATAACACTTCCATGGACTTCACACCGACGGATCTACATTTTACATGTGTTTATATACTTGATTTCCATGCAGATCCGGCAACAGGGAAGGGTGTCATGTAACCCTGACCCGGGTCCTAAATTGAAGGTGGGCCCCATACCTGCAGGGCTGCCATAATTTAAATCAAATAATTTTTAATACGTTTGTTTAAAAAATAAACAAATTATCGTCGCAATAATGGATTCCATATTATTCGAAATCAAGTATAGATTTGCGCACATAACCAAGCATTAATTTATTTCCATCAAAAATTGCACCTTGCTATGAGAGAGTAACGACTAACTCTGGCTTTACAAGATGCCAAGTAATATATTTGAAAAAATGTTATGACGTAACATTTAAAGGCTGCCTCTGGACCTCTACTAACTGGGATGTATCCCGATTGAATTTTTATAAAAACTAAGTGGTAAGTATTAATTCATAGCAAAACAATCGGTTTGATACTTCTTTGTCATGTCCAGTAACATAACCCGCAGGTTCAGAATGTTTATTGCTGGGTGTCCTAACCTGGATATATGCCAGTTGTATTTTTGTAATCACTAAGTGGAATGTAATTGCTACGACATTTTGAGTAATTTAATGAAGTTTCTACCACTAAGAAAATTTCTCTTACCACTTTCTTTGTCTGCCATGCTCTAAGGAAGAGAATTAATAATGTGTCAAGCTGTTACAAATGTGTCAGGTAACTGCCCACTGGCTCCTGTACTTTAAGTGTAGTCAATGAATCCGTAAAAAGGGCAAAACCTCGGAATTCTTGAACAGTGAATGGATTTTATGAATGTCTTTTTAATAAAATTAATGTTAAGAAACTCTAAATATTGGCTTCTTATTTGGGGATGGTTCCCACCCCTTCTAAGGGGTGTACAAAAAAATTAACTAATGGTATGATTTGTAAGCAAAAAAAGGGAACATATAATATTTCTTGAAAATGGATATTTTCCTACTAACTCAAAAATTGTTACATACAGGGTGTTTCAAAGTTAAAGGCACATACGTTACTTGTGGATAGAGGGCACTTTGGCGGTTCCAAATTACCCGGCATTAAAGCGTCCATCATCCTTCTTTACTGAGATACAGGATGTTTTATTGATTTTGGCCAAATCTTTTTTTGATCATAACTATTGAACCACCCTGTATAATCGGTTCATACTTAGAATATATGTTTCACTTATTATTCTTGCTAGAACTTCATAATAAACCAAAAAGAAATCCAGGTCCAGCTTAATAAAAAATTGACAATATGTTGTATGTCAAAATCAACACCCTGTATGACAAAATTTTGTAGATCTATATCGATATTCAAAAAGAGCGGAAAAAACTGAATAGAGTAGCTCACTTAATTTGTTTGCGTATTTCATTCATCAACCTTGATTACTTGCCGTAAATCCAATTTCATTAAAATGGTCCAGGCAGTTGGAACTTGAATATTTATTTTAGAGTTAATTAACAAAAAAATTTAACTTGCAGCAGTGACAATTCTTTCACTTCTAGACTAGGTAAGTGAACTATTGTAAAATAATTTTGAAAACAATGTAAAATAACAACAATAAATCAAAACATTACTTAATTTTGTGAGTCTACATTTAAAAATAATATTATTTTTAAATGCATGTATATACAATAACAATAAATACGTGAAAGCAATAAATACATAACTACAATAACTGTTCAAAGTGGCCTCCATTTCGTTGAATATATTTCCTTGCTTTAGTAGTAATATTTCTAATTGCACGTTTAATCATATCTGGATTATTTCTAACTTGTATGCAAGCGTTATTAACGTGTCCCAAAAGTTCCTCTCTACTATTAATGGCTACGTCATATACCTTTGCTTTTAAATATCCTGAAAGATAATAATCAATAGGATTGAAATCCGGTGACCTTGAAGGCCAATAATGAGGTCCATTTCTATTCACCACTCTATTCAATTTTTTCCGCTTTTTTCGAATAACGAAACAGATCTACAAAATTTTATCATAGAACATACTGTCAATTTTTTATTAAGCCGGACCTGGATTTCTTTTTGGTTTATTATAAAGTTCTATCAAGTAAAATCAGGCCCGACGAGAGGGGGGGGCCGGGAGTGTTTCGTGGTTTTTGAGGGGGTTCGGTGGTTTTGAGGGGGCCCGGATTTCACCCGAAGTTGAAGATTACATTTGTATTGGGTAAAATGAGAGAGGTATACTTTTAAATGATTAATAGGAATAACGAGCTTCGCATTGTATATTCTTAAGGAATATCACCCCTCCAAAATTTTGACCGAGGCAAATATTGAAACCTAAGGAAATCACCCCCCTGCTGCCTAAAGTTTGGATTGAGGCAGATATCAAATTTAGAAAGATAAATATCTATTGCTAAGGAATGGCACTCCCCGCTCTTCAAAATTCGCCTAGAAAATATTAAATTGTAGGGAACCCGTCCCGCTCTTCGAAATTTTAGTAGATATAAATAGTTTATTATTATGAGTGCCACCCCCCGCTCTTTCGAAATTGACATTGAAGATTGGTGGGAGTCGTATGTTACCACCCCACGGGCCCCGATTTTCCTCCTCGATCATACAGGGTGGTTCAATAGCTATGATCAAAGAAAGATTTGGCCAAAATCGATAAAACATCCTGTATCTTAGTAATGGATGCATTAATGCCGGGTAATTTGGAACCGCCAAAGTACCCTCTATCACCAGTAACGCATGTATCTTTAACTTCGAAACACCCTGTATAATCAGAAAGTTATATAGCACAAAAAAGAAGACTAAAAATTACAAACACTTTGGTTTTTTCCTATTTCTTATGGTGAATTCTTGTAAAAATATGACACTTGAGCTTTTGTAATTCTAGATTTTAGTCAAATCTCAAATATCTCAGAAATAATCAGTATGACTTATAAATGCTCTGGAAATTCTCTTTTTTTTCTATCCCTACAGCTTTAAAAATAACGAAGTAATGTGTGAAACAATGAGTGTTTGATATAAATTTGTTTATTGTCGAAACCTCTCCTGAGATTCTCACTTGCCCACACCAATATGGCGTATACTTCTGCTTGGAATACACTGGGATACTTTCCAAGTGGCACCGGTATACGAGCCCTGGGTTTGCAGCCGTGTAGGCCAGCACCAGTTCCCTCCTGAGTCTTAGATTCATCTGTCCTCTCAACTGGGAAATACCGCTGAGTATGGAATAGTGAAAAATGCCATTAAATACCTTTAATATATTTGCAATGTGTAAAAAGTGCTGCGCAAACTATCCTGAGGAGAGATCGTTGCTTGAAGCAAGATTAAAAAAAGAGGTGAGAGTGTGTGCTTTTGCGGAAGAAAGTGAACTCTGTTCTAGTAGGCAAACTGTGAAGCAAGTAAATGTAATCTAGGGGTAATTCCTAAACCACGTAACGTTTTTTCTTGCTTTCTTTTACCCTCCCCCCTTCATGTAACACCATGTGAACATTCTGCTTGACTCCTGCCTCCCTTCGTAACATAACTTTTAACATTAAATATGAATGAAATTTTCAAAATTCAAATATTTTTTACCTATTTTTACCTAGATTGTAGATTGTTTAAGGGGTCGCTCGGCTCTCGGCCCTTCTTCACATCGACCTAAAAGATCTTTTGTGAATTACCCTACAATTAGTTGTTACCCAGGACTCCCAAGCTCTTTACAAAGCTTGTGATTTTCCTGGAGCTAATTTCTCTATGTCTTCAGGCGTTAATTCCACCTTTTCTAGGTACTTTAGCCTAATGCGGACCAGCATCTTGCATTCGCAAAGAATATGTTCCGCAGTTTTTATTGTAGTATCACAGTATCTGCACGTATCATCATCTGCCTTGCCCATATTTTTAAGATGATATCTCAAGGGACAATGGCCTGTTAGAAGGCCTGTCATCAGCCTTAAGTCGGACTTTTCAAGAAGCCCTGTGGTATTCTTTGTCGAATAAGTTATGAACTTTTTCGCTTGTCTTTGGCCTAGAGTATTCCTCCAGTAGGATTCTTTTTGTTCCTTTTCCCATTTTAGGATCTCCTCCATTATGTGTCCCTTAGATAAGCCAGAAAATGGTTCGGGCCCAAAAAATGGGGCTTCAGCACCTCTTTTTGCAAGGGCATCAGTTAATTCATTTCCTTCTATTCCCTCGTGCCCTGGTGCCCACATCAAGGTAACCTTGTTGTTTTTTGCCAGTTGCTTCAGGGATTGTCTGCATTCCCAGGCAATTTTAGACTCAAAAGTGTAGAGGTGTTTCAGAATCTCATGAGCCGCGAAATGCGCAAAATGCAAAGTTTATTCTGAGTTATAAGTATGTTTTTGAAGACACTGGAGGCTGCCTTGCTATATACATAAACAAGAGCTCGGGATAAATTGTAAACAATAAATATAATATTTTTAAGAAGTGTAACTGAGTCAACAGGAGGGATTATGTCTCTGCGCATATGAAGGTCACAGCTCATTAGGTTTTAAAACACCTCTAAGAGCTTTTAACGCTGCCTGGCTATCTGAGAGTATACAAATCTTTGCTCTTCGAATGCCTTTATTTACGCATTCCTGAGCACATAGATCTATAGCATAAATTTCTGCTTGGAAGATGGTTGGGGTTTTACCCAGGGCTCTGGATAGCCTGCAATTAGGCCCCGCTATGCCCACGCCAACCCCTTCAGCCATCTTTCCTTTCTCCAACTGCAGGACTTCGACTCTGCTCGTCTGACGACTCTCAATCAACACACAAAACGGGCAGTCAAAGTCCCGCTTGATTGGCATCGAGTCAGTGGGTTTGGTCTTGGATTCCAATTGGATTAACTCCAGGATCCTTAAGTGACCAACCAGATAGCCTGGTTTGAGAGAGGGTACCTGCTGCAGCCTTAGGGCACTAAGTGCTGCCTCCTTCCTTACATAAATATGTAGAGGAATTAGGTCTAGCATTGCTTCCATAGCTGCGGAGAGACAGGTGCACATTGCACCTGTAATCCCTAAGCAGGCAAGGCGTTGCAATTTCTGCAACTTTCCTTGTGCTAATTTTTATTCAGTTTTTGGCCACCATACACATGATGAGTGGGTCACCATGCGTCTCACAACCGAAATATAAGACCAATAGATCATTTTTTGCTTTAGACCCCAAGCCTTACCGAACAGCCTGCGGCACGTCCAAATAGCCGCAGTGGCTTTGGCAAGTGTTTTTTCTAAATTTAGGTTCCAGGTAAGTTTTTGATCCAGAATTACTCCTAGATATTGAACTTCACTGGAAAAGTTCAGTACTGTTCCATTTAACATATTTTTACCTAATATTTTATTCGAATTTTGGATAATTGCTTTGGTAAATTTTACATTAAACATGATAATACGTATTTTTTATAGTAATTAAACATCTTCTGTCTATAGAGGCGCAAGCCAATTATCGACTGACTAACATAATGACAGAGTCAGACAATCCCTGATAACACCAAACGTCCCCAGGACGTTCACTTAGGTCCTCGTTTGGTCTGAACGTCCCGGGTTTACATGGTACGTCCCAAGGACGTCCGTTTGCTATCGTCCCTAAAACGTTCTGAATAAAACGTTTTGAGGACATCCTGCTAGAGTCTAGTCAAGACAAACCTAAACACATTTGTGAAATAACCTCTAGGAGTGATGTTTTTTTTGAGCAGATGAGGATATGATTAAAAAAGGAAATTAAAAACTGTAAAAATGAAATTACAATACTTAAAAAGTTTTACTAACAAAATTTCTTTTGATAACAAAATATTTTCATATTTCATGGTCTATTTAAATTTTGTCAATTTGATTCTTCTGATTTCAGAAATCTTATATTCGTTTCAACTATTTTTTTCATGAGTTTCGGTTATATTACAGCCATTTTCACCGCAATATTTAAGCAGAGCTTATGTACCTAATGTTACTCAGTTGCTGTCAAACTGGGAAATTCAATTTGGCAGGCATTGCATCGTTTTTACAAAGAATTTATATAAATTCTTTGCATTTTTATTTTTTCCGCACGCTGGCACTAGTCACTTTTAAAGGCTACAAAAGAAAGTACCAAAAACAGGTAAGTCTATTTAATTGATTTATTAATATATAAGTATTTAGATCGATATTTTATTCTAGATAAACTTGGTGCGGCTTATTTGTAGGTTATAATAAATATACTACCACCCACCTTATTTGCCTCTGTTAAAATTCTATGGGAGATCACCTGTGAACCTGAGTATGTAGTTTTTAGTTGTTTATCATGGAGCGAACTTATTCACTTAAAAGAAGATTATTGGTTAAACATTATAAATACAATACTTCTCTTCGGTATGCGAGGCGAAGTAAAAATTGAAAAGAAGTACCTACTCATGCAGTGTGCTAAACGAAGTGTTATATATGGTTCGACATCTCTGATGAACAAGTGGAGGTGATGAAACTTTTAATAGGTAAGGTTTGATACATCGAGTAATAAAAACATTCGCCAGAAAACATCAACAAACTTGTAAAGTATATTTAGGGATTTCAGTAAATTAATATAAGGAAAAAACTAATAAAGGTACTTTTTGAGGAAAATTTACAAATTTGTAACTTATACTTATGCCCTATTTGTTATATTTTTCTGAAATTATGCTGTATGTACGTACAAAAACTTTTATACATCATCAATGTTCAACCTAATAAACCTTCTTCTAACCGTAAATCCTAATGCATCTTAACCCATAGCCATTTTCTTTACTTGAATTGTGTAATAATATTGCCAAAAAATATAACGTTAAACTTATAATAATGTTATTAATCTGCGGTAGCATTAGTCAACATATATTTCTGCTTCTCTCGGTTTTGGTATTATTTGTAGAATCAATCATTCATATAAAGAGGTGTTCTTAAAATTTTTAAATGAACAAGGGAACCTTTCAAATGCAAAAGTCAGTTAAACAAAAAAATGGTCACATTTAAACTGTGATTTTTTTTTAAATAGGACACCAAGAAAATTATAACAATTTATTTTAAATATAAGCTTGCCTTCAAGTGGCATATATTAGTCTTAATGTTTTTTGCCACGATTTCATCTGAAATGTTAATTTTTCTTTTATTTGCACAGGGGCTGCTGCAGTCGCTAACGCTTCAAAGTCTTGGAAGGACACCGAAATGACTATTACATCGTGATTAAAGAGGGCAAAAGAAAGAACAGAGAGGGTGTCAAAAAAGAGAGAATATTAGAAAATAATATAAACTAAGATAATTATAAAAAGACGAAGTGTGCAAAACATTAAGAAAAGGTGAGATATACATTTATCTTACGTTTTATTGCATACTTGGCTTATTTCTTATAATATTCAATATGACTTAATGTATATATAACTATATTATACTGTACTAGGTATTATAATATATAACTTAAATCCCATAAAAATTGTATTTTTGACACTTGACACTTGAATTTGTAAAGAAGTTAATTTAAAAAAAATACAAATGCCATAACTTATTTTTCAATAGCACAATAGAAATAAAATGTTCGCATAAATTTGTCATTTGGTGTTGATAAATAAAAGTACTAAGTTTTAAAATCAATCTAATTGAATAATTTTTCTACATGGTAATTATATATTGTCATTTTTTTATCTTTTTGGCTTTTCTAACCACATTTATTCCCTTTGAAATAGAATCCAATCACTGGATTCTATTTCGAAAGAAATGCATGTGGTTAGAAAACCCAAAAAGGAACATAAATACCCTCTGCTGTGAATACACCTTAAAAGTGGTGGAGGGGGAGGTACCTATATGTTTTGCATAGTATGTCCCAACAACGTTTTCAGGACGTCCTCTCTAGACCTACATTCGTCCCACATAAGTCCTGGGTGGGACGTCCTCGGGACACCCCGATTTGCTGACACGGAACGTCCCTCAAACGTCCTCGGTACGTCTTACGTCGGTAGAGTACGTCCTCGGGACGTTTTCATGTCCTGTGAGTACGTTCTTGGGACGTTTTCGGGACGTCCATGTGCTATTAGGGATGGAATATTTAAGCCCACCACATCAACTTCATTTTCTTCAAGCCACTCAACTTGTTCAAGGCAATCTGTGCTATCAAAGGTGCACAATAATAATTCATAAAGGAAAAATAAAACAAAAATAACTGACTATAGGGCATGCATTCTGAGATCATTATGATCAGTACTTTAAATCTTACAAAAGTGACAACAATCAACTCCTATTTAATATTTAAGATAATAATACTTAAATCACCCCTCCTTGTAATGCCACGTAGACATTAGTGGTCACCCCTCCCGCCCCCTCAATAGCATTATGTTTATGAACGTTTATGGATGGTTTATGAACAACAAGCAATATACAGACCAAAAGTGTGGAAGTAGTACAAAATATTTTCCTCAAAGTATTAACACACATAAGAACTAAATTATACAATAGGTTAAATTTAAGCACAAGGACCTTTTTGGCCAAATTTATCAAGTGATAAAATATAAAAACTTTTGAAAGATGCCATTTTTAAACAATTGAAAATAACTTGAACAATAATGCACATTTAAAAGTGAATTATTATTTTTTTTGTTTGCTTATAATTATAATGAAACATATTGTTTAGAGAATTTGGCAAACAGCAGAAAAAATTATCTATAAGAACCAAAAAGAACTATCTGTAAAAATATTAATTTCCAATCTTTCCATTCTTTCGATAACCTGAATTCTGGTTATGCTAGCAATTAAAATCCTAAAATGAATTTATCTATTTCTTACTTGACAATTCTCATTGTAACACTAGTATCCACATAGTTCCCTACGGCCATGCAGAGTAAACTAGTATCTATATAACCCCTTATGGCCATGAAGATTCAGTTCAAAATAAGACCAAAAGCCTATCTAATAAAGAATTAAAATCTACTGAAAACAAAGCTTTGTATTTCTCTGACATCTGGTTGCGTTAGATACCAGAGAAGCCCTAAACTGAATTTATTTACATACCTTGTCCTTAAAAAATGTTTCATTCTAACAGATTACATACACTCCCGATCATTTTCATGGCATAATCAAAATCTGCTGCATCGGCCCTTCAACTTCATCCTACCGTAATGCATTTTTTCTTTTTAAATAAATGGACTCTTTTGTACATTTTAGTTTTATTGCCCAATTATAGGATGAACTATGCCTTAAATATCGACTATTAAATTTTCGTTTGCAATTGTTTCTTAGGAGTTATTATAAGCATTTAAATTTGAAACTTGGGGATGTTTTAGCTCCTTTATATTCTTCTAAAATTTCGTTAAAATATGTCCATTATTGTTTAAATTATCATCAATTGGTTAAAACTGATCGGTAACAAATAGGGCTGAGCTGAACTATTTAAAACACGTTAGCTGCCGGATGGAATTTTTGTATCATATTCAAAATGTCAATTTGCCAGCCGGCTGCCGATAGGGCACTTGTCTAACACGCCGACTGGTAGTCCGCGTTCAATTACTTTTATCACTTTAAATGAACCTTGGATGCCTGCTATTCATTTTATTTGAAACTACTCATAGGAATAGATTATTTGGCATATAAGAAATCGTAAGTGGAAATGGTTCAGCGTTACTACAGGTATGTTTATTTCAATAAAATGTATATAAAAATGACAATATATGCCATTATGTCTTTTTATAATTATTTAAGCATTATGGGCCCTGAAGAGATTGGATACATATCAAGGAAATGCGTCAATTGTAATAAAAGTGTAACTATACCTACTAATTTGTCCAAAAATGAAACTGAAATCTATTTATTATATTATGTAAATAAACATCTTGTAACTTTCTAACTATTAAATACCTATGTTTTACCTTTTCAAATACTAACTTTAGTTTTCAAACTAGACAAAATTTGCAACAGTAACTAAACACATGGAACCTGAAACTATTACGAGGTTATATTTTCAAATGTCTACCGGCGGTCATTTGGCACACAGAGAATAATAATTATATCATGTCCACGCCACCCGACTGCGGGCCACCATTAAATGAAAAGTGTATAGTTAAATTCAAATTAAGATGCTGCATACCTCACTTTTTTTTTTAGTTTTTTTTTCTCACTGGAAAACTAAGTTATGATATGTGCATTTTAGGTAATAAGCATTTAAATGAGGATAGCAAGAACAAAAAATGATCAAATGACAGCCGGTGGTCAGGCGGCAGCTAACGTGTTAACCGCATGTGTGCAAAACTAAATATTACACCTTATAGAAATATAAATTGATGCGTTTAGTTCTAAACACCTATATTTTTTTATACAGTGATGTTTCTTGTTTAAGGACAATAGAATACATTCCCTTAATATACAAAGTGTCCACGACAAAGTGATTTAGGTGTAAATATTTTTTTTTACTATGAATACAATTTTCTGTATTGTGCTCTTGCTTGACCCAAAACTTATTTTCAGTACGTTAGAATTTCAAAAATGTATAGATGGCGCTGGGGGCACTGATAAATATAATGTATTTCAGCAGATTTCCAATGTTTATGATTTCATCTATTTGCTCAAAAACCACATGCACTATTTTATCGGACCGTTGAAAAATTTTAGAGAACCACTTAAAGGACATATTAGCTGAAGTTTTTTATGATTGAGGAATAAATTAAGCTTTGCAATTACGTGTTAGTTTTCTGTCATAAATACATACATATGTGTTCCTATTTCTTTAACTTCATGATGAATAACTACGTTGACAGTTTCATCTGGAGCCAACTGTGGAGTTGGAGGATTTACAGAAAGTGGCAATCTTTGAGAACTAGTTTGCAAATCAACCTAAAATAAAGACGGGGTGATTTAATTTATCATTATAATAATGAACATGTCTAATCTAATTTATAAGAAACTAAAAAACAACATTATATGGACTGTCTTTAATTTAATCTAAGACTACAGTTTGCATCGTGATAAAGAGTATATTTGATTATCTCTAATTACACAAAAATATTGTTAACAATATAATATAATCCTTGTGAAGACTATACCATTACACCATTACTACAGTAAATTAAAATTAATTCAAAATTTTAAAAAGAAAAAAAAACAGTAAACTGAAAATGTCTTAAAATTGTATTAATATATTTAAAAAGTATAAAAAAACATAAAAATTCAATAATAGAGGTAAATATTTACGTATTTAAAAAGGATAATAGTAATAACTAAATACCAATAAAGTCCTATATCCTCAAACCCAAGGCTCATAATTCCTCCTACTACTTATCTTACAAAAAAAAACAATGTTTCCGTTATTTGCAGAAAAAGAAATTTATCCAGTAAAATTGGGAAATTTTTCAATAATCTGAAGTATAATTTATCCGTTCTAAACTGAGTGCCTCAAAAATACCAAAAAATTAGAGCATGTTAGTAATACCACAGAAGACAGGAACTATACAGAAGGGAAAGGTTACCGCAGTACTTTTGATATCGAAGGGTCTGATTTTTGAGACCTTGGAAGTGATGTCGTACTACACAAAATATATATATCAACATTCGGTCCAATACATGGTATACTGGGAAAACTGTCTAGTTTTATATTTAATAGATAGGTACATGAATATGCATATACAGTGACCTCCAAAACGTCTGCACCATATGGAAAACTCCATTATTCAACTGTTTTTTCTTATACGGGTTTCAGTATGATTAATAATCACAAAACTGCCAAAAATATTTGTCATGTCACAACTATGACATCTCCAAAATGCCATTAGAAGTTTTAAAATGAGGAAATGCTCTTATTAATCAAAATATTAAGAATCTAAATGTGATGTATGGTTTGAAAATTTCAGTTGAAATGATGTAAAATGTATTTTTTATCATACACAACTAACTTGGAGAAAAATACCATGTTAGAATTTACATTAAATGGCGAACTTTTCCAATAGTTGGTCAACTTTCTGTTTCTGTAGTACATTTTTTTTCTGTTAGCATCACATAAAAAGGAATTAAGAACAAAAAGCGTACACAGAATTATTAGAGAACAAAATTTTTATTTATTTATTTTATTTTTATTTTTACATAAGCTATCCAACAGGTCGAGAGACCCAATTACTGGATAGGACAAAAAAGATTATAAAAAAAAGAAAAGAGTAGTATACAGTTAGAAACAAAGATGTGCATACATGCACAAGCAGATCGATTAAGTAAAATATTAAAATAATTATAAGAAAATTTGAGGAACACAAAGTACAATTGTTACAGTAATGAACAATAATGAGTTAATTATTATTAAAGATGCATAATTTTAGAGAGGCAACATTGCAGTTGAAAATATCTACGCTGCCGTGTATATCATTGTACGCAGTGTGCATACCTTGAAGTGGTGAAATTTTTTTTATATTTGTCCTGGGCGTGTTTAGTTTACATAAATCTGTTTGACGCGAAGCTATTTTGTGAGCATGAAAAGGAAGCATATTAAGTATATAAGTGCTGTCGGTGATATCATGTATCAATATGTAAAGAAAAATTAGATAAGAGACTTTACGGCGATCTTCTAACGATACTAATGAGAACCTCGATAATAATTCAGACTGGGGAGTACCAACAGGTGGGTATGTATCAACTTTAAATGTGGAATACTTCAAAAACCTGCGTTGAATATTTTCTAAGCTATCTATATGTGTCTTATAATATGGTGACCAAATGATTGACGCATATTCCAAATTAGATCTCACAACAGAAAAATACAGTAGTTTGAGACCGGAGGCGTTATTGAAGTTAATAGTACTACTATGCAGAAGACCAGCCTTGAACAATATAGAAGTGGCAGAGAGAAACAGTCTACGTAAAATAACAAAATTTCGTCATCCAAATAATCCTCTCCATAACATATCCAATAACTTACTATATGAAAGAACTGGTATCCAACGTATACTAACACGCTTCAAAGACCTTACAAAAAGATCACAATCCCAAAACCTCCTTACCCTAATTCAACCCTTTATAATTCGACTACCAGAAGATACTATCAGAAGAAGAAGGAATCCTGAAAAAACACTGTTAGAGGCAATTACAGAGGCCAACAATGGGGAATAAAGCAATGAAATACCCAATTGTTAAATTAATTGTTATATATGTATATATGTGTGTATGTGTATATGTATATTTAAAAATAATTAGATGTATAATGTTTGTAAGACAGGCTGAAAGACTTCGGTCGCTGGCCTTTTGGAATATTTTATCCAATAAATATTATTCTCTCTCTAGTACTACTAATAAGAAATCCAAGAGATTTACAGGATTTTTTGCTTTTATTGGAAAAGTGCACCCACTTTGAACCCTCTTAAAAAAATAAATGAACCAAACAACACACACTTTTATATAAATTAATATTTTAGTGATGCACTATGTGATTTCAGGGAAAAATAAAAGAAATGTTAACACTGGAAATATTAATGTTCGTATATGGAGCCAAAGTTACGAGTTTTACCCAAGGCCGCCAACATGAAAGTGTGGAGGGTAGATGACGTAATACTGAGCGGGCGCCTACTACAGTGTGAAGTGTGCACAGTATGAGTATGCGCGGAGTACATGAAGTTCTAATAGGCAGTTTGCGGAAGGGTTGGCAGTTTTAAAACAAAATGTTTTAAACAAATGTTTTTTAAGTGTTTAAAACACAGTAACCTGTTTTAAACACACGGAAAACGTAAAATTAGAAAGAGAGAGGCCAATTGTGAAAAATCGACAACACTGTCCAAATAGAACGACTGAATTCATCTAATTGTTAGAACCCAGGATTACTAAAGAGACAGGCTGCTTCGTTTTAACCCTCTCTGATGATGCCTAATCATATAATTTGGCTATATTTGCAAATTAATATTCAAAAAAGGATTTCATTGGATCCTTCCTGGTTTTTATTGAAATTATCGCGAGATACCCTCTAAAAGGGATGTTTTTGGCATTTCAGGGGTGTCCACCCCCAACTTCTAGGGTTGCAGAATTTTTGTAATCAGCGACCCCAAAAACGTATAGTCAAAGTAGTTTCAGTCCAGTGTTCTTTTGTGCGTTTTGAAGGGAGTACTTCGTTTGATCCCTTTGCAGCGCCCTAACACCTCTCCAAAGAGAAGAAATTTAAAAAATGAGTAGGGAGAATTGTTCGTAATAAAATGATCAATAAAAAAAACATCTGATGAGTTTATTCAATAAAATCAATAGAAAGAAAGTCATAGCCCTTATATTAAACGGTATTTTTCTTGAAAATCTTAGTCTATTTTCAATTACTTATAAGTTTTTCATCTTCAATTTTACGGTAAATGTGTTTAAACACAGTAACCTGTTTTAAGCACATTTGTTTTAAACACATTTAAAACAACTGTTTTAAACATGATTTTTTTGAAGCGCTTTTTTTAGTGTGTTTGATGGACAATTTTTGGAACATCGTTATATTCGAAAAGGTAAAAAAAAAATTATAAAATAAAAAAATATGAACTTTTATGTAATGCAATAAAACTAGTTATAATAATACAGTAGTATAAGTACAACGAACGAAATATATTACTATTATATAGAGGATATACCTGTTATTATTTATTTTCTTAAGTGTTCATTTTAAAGCGATTAATAGCACAGGTACACACAAAAAAAAGTCGAGTGCGGGACAGCAGATCTATGTATTCCCATGCATTTTGACCTGCTGAACACGAATCCGATGTCCGTATTGCCTGATTGGGTCTTGTATTTTTCCTAACCTAAAAAAAACACTGTAAGAACGCCCGAGAAAATGAAAGTGTAGCTAAAAATCTGAAAAAATTCAGAGGTACGTAGAATAGCGAGGGAAATCGAATGGCGCAAATTAGAATTCTACAGCTTTTTTGGTTTCCGATATCGAGCCTCGAGAAGTGCGAAAAAAACAAATTTTTTCCTTCCGGTGACTTTGAGCTGCTCTATCTCGAAAACGAAGGTCCGCAGGGATGTCTGGTTTGCGCCATTCGATTTCTATCGCCATCCTATGTACCTCTGAATGTTTTCAGATTTTTAGCTACATTTTCATTTTTTTTGGAATTCTTACGGTGTTTTTTGGGGTTAGGAAGAATGCAAGAGCCAATCGGGCAAAACGGACATCGGATTCGTGTTCAGCAGGTCAGAATTCATGAGAATACTTAAGTCTGCCGTTTCCCACTCGACTTTTTTTTATGTACCTGTGTAGTCAATAACCAATCACCAAATAATTATTGGACTATTGCACAACTTGACGTATTTATTACACCGAATTGGCCGAGCCGTTGTCAAGTATCGTCCTCGTCTTGTTCTGATGCAACATGGGTGGCTTATAGAATAAACAATGTATTGGGTCGACACGCCCGTATAAATTTAAGTTTAAAAACATATTTTTTATTGTTTAAAACATGTTTTTTTTAACAATTAAAAATCCATGTCTAAAACACATTGAATTGTTTTAAATGAAAAAAACGTGTTTTTTTATTAAAATTAAAAAAAAACACAATTTTTGCCAACCCTGGTTTGCGGTTGTAGGCGGTTAGCGCCAATCGTAGTCGCCATGGATTCACAAGTTTGACAAATAGCGTATAGTTATTTTCGCAACAAGTACCTAAAATCAGGTTTTTTGGGACGGATCGTAGAATAAGTCCGGAATAATAATAATACTTTATTGTCCAAAATGTAAATACATTTGCACAAAAGGATTAGATAGAGATACAATGATATTAAACCTAACCCTAAAACAAAAAAGGCAATAGGACAAAATAAATAAGATCAAATTATTACAAAATATACACGAAATAAGATTAAAATAGAGTGCAGCACACAGTGGGTTTGCAATCGTTAAAAGAATTGGTGATTTAGGAATGACAGTTCCTCGTTTGGGAGTAGGGACTTCAGAATAGGTTTCAATTTAGCGGGATTAATACTGCGAAGTTGAACTAGTAGGTTATTATAGCAGTAGAGGCCAGAAAAGTAAATGATTTGTGGAATGCGGCACTGTTGTGCCGAGGAATTGAGAGAGATATGCCAGTTTATATTAACACTTTTTCATGAACATCACTTCTTTCTATTTTAGCAAATAATTATTTAGGGGTTCTATAAAGTATAATATTGTTAACAAATATGACTGTGTGAAGTAAACGGCGATCCTCAAGTTCAAGTATTTGTAAATATTTTAAAAAGGGATTTATATGATGATATATTGGGACATCAGTTATGAACCTAACAGTTTGATTTTGCATTTTTTGAAGACGATATTTATCTTCCTGACTAAGACACGGCCCGTATACTACGTCAGCATAGTTAAAGTGGGGCCGGACCAACGCATCTGTCAACATTATTTTAGTTTTTTGATCTAGTTTCTATATGGAGAAAGCTTTTTTAAGTTAACCCATTAGCGCCAGAATTATTTTTTTTTAGTTTTTAATACTTTTTTTGTACTAGGTATGATACAGTGGACAAAAGGAACAAAAAATGATGTAAACTTTTTTTTGACAGATTGACAGGTAATGAGATATTGGCCGTTGCCATATGGCAACGCTAGGCGTCTGGGCTACCGTAACTTAAGAAAACCCCAATTTTGTATATTGTTCTAGAAAATTATTAAAAAATTAAATTTAAATGACTTTATTATTAAAAAACTATTTTATTACAAAATTTAGGATACATAAAAATATTAAAACATATTTATTGTGAATGAAATGGGACAAAAGCCTATGCAAAGACCAATTTGCACACAAACAATTTTCTTTTCTTTTTTTCAACGGTGTGACGAATAAAATAATTGATGCCATCGAATCTGACAGTATCCAGATATTCGACTGCCTGATGTTGCAGGTGAAGCTGAAGGTCTCCCAGTTGCTTTAGGTGGCACACCGTATTTCTTCAGATAGGCATTAGTAATTTCTCGTTTATATTCAAGTTGTGATAATTTTCGCCCAGATTTGTTGTGTATTATCTAACTTTTTTGCAAAGCTAAATGTAAAAACCAGTATCACTTTCTTCCACGTATTCCAATACGATAACAATTGACAGTTTGATCCATTTGATCTGTCCCTCCCATAAATGAGTTGTATTTTGTAATGAGTTTGCATCTTGAAACCACGACAGGACGTTTAAATTTTTGTGAAAACCGTTCTGGGGGGACATAATTTTAGAGTTCTGTTTTCGCGGATTGTGCCAATTGCTGAATAGCCACGAAATTTCATATATGAAAATAATGCAGAGCAATGCAATGTCCATTGCCTCTGCTAAAGTCGACTCGCCCCTAGAAAGAAAGAAAACCTTTCAAGCTACTACAAACGCCTAGCGTTGCCATATGGCAACACCCAACAGCTATATCATATGTAATAAAAGCCATATATTTTTTTAATTGTTAAAACAACAAAGTTCCGAGTCTATAAAATACCATCATAAACAAAAAAATATTTTAGAAGCACTGTATAGAAAAATATAATACTTACATAAAACGTACATCCATATTTTCGGCCATTTTTAATTCACCACAAAATTGTAAACAAATGCTTAAATTACTGTCAACCGCAGATTAATTTGCGGAACATGTGCCAAGTTGGGCATGTTTTGACACATAAAATAACATACTCCCCCACTCTTATCGGCACGTATAACATATAGGGGTAATATGACAATGAAATGTGTTTACCGTTGCCATATGGCAACGCACGGCGTTAATGTGTAAGCTTTTTGACAGACATAACTGACATGGTCAGTACATTTCAAATTATTACTTATAACATGTCCCAGGTTCTGTATAGTAGTGACACGAAGGATTGTTTCACTATCTATTGACAGTTCAAAGTTGGCCGTTGCCTGCAAGCTGCTACTGGTGCCGAAAATAATGCAGTTACTCTTTTTAGGATTGAGTACCCATGAGTTTTGTCTAGTCCAGTTGTTAATTAGGGAAAGATTGTTATTAAGCATTCTGGCTGCTTCATGACCGTCTTTTGGGTTAAAATGAAGGTATAACTGAATATCAATAATAATAATAATAATAATAATAATAATTTATTGACCATCTTTTTGATACATAATATGTATATATGGTACGTCAGCTGATAAGTAATATGTATATATAATTTAATAAAGATAAAAAACAGAATGCATATTGGTACACACACAGTTAAATAAATTAGACTATCACAATAACAATAATAAAAATACAAGTTTAACCTGATATTAAAAAGAAGAAATCTATATGACATAATATGCTACAAAAAAAATGTTTAACATGTAAGGTCTAAGAAAAAAGAAGGGAAAAAAGATGTAATTACAATCTGTCATCAAGATATTCTTTTAGTGAGTAGTAAGATTTGTCTAACAGTAAACATTTTATAGTTGCTTTATATTTATTTTTATTTAGCGTTTTGTAACTATTAGGCAACTTGTTGTAAACAATTATTGCTAGATATTTTGGACTCCTCTCATATACAGTTAAATTATGTATGGGTATTTCTACTGTCAAATTATTTCTAGTATTGTAGGAGTGATTGTTATTTAATGTATTGACACTACTTAATTCAGACTTAGCGTAAAGTAGTAACTGATAAATTAGCACACAGGGCAGAGGTAGTACACCAAGTTCTTTAAAAATTTCTCTACAACTTGTCCTTTTACTTACTCCTACAATGCACCTAATAGCTTTTTTTTGAAATCGGAAAACCCGTATACTTTCATGCGAAACACCCCATGCTATAATGCCGTAAGATATCACTGAATGAAAATGAGCAAAATAATACATTAACAATACAGACCTGTCAATTACTTTTTGTAACTGATGTATAACATAACATACTGGTGCAATTTTTTTACATATTGCATCTACATGGGAGGACTAAGTACAATTGTCAGATAAGTGGATAGGTACCTAAAAATTTTATATTATTCTCTTGCCTAAGAGTGCCGCTATTTGTTCTAATTAACAAACTCTGATCGAGTGTAATCATTTTGTGTAAACCAGGTGTGCGCTTCTTGAAGTTGTTGACTGGCTCTATTCACAAGTGAATACACATTTTTTTCACTAACAAGAATGGTGCATCAGCATACATGTGAATTTGACAGAAATTTGCGACAAACTGTAAATCCGCAATGAAAGTGATAAAAAATACAGAGACCAGGATAGAACCCTGAGGTACATCCGATCTTATTAACTCTTCTTTCAGAGGTATCAGTTTTGTTAGACGAATTTATACAGACATAATAATAATAATAATAATAATAAACGACTTTTAACACATAATATAATATAAAATAACATATTGAGAGCGGCCCTGTAAGTAATTCTTACACCACTCCAGTGTGTTACCAGTCACACCATAGTGTTGAAGTTTTGCTAATAAGCATTGCGTGTCTATACTGTTAAAAGCTTTTGACATATCTAGGAGGGTTAAACATGTAACCATAGATTGGTCAGAGGCCTGTAGAACATCGTCTACTACCGAACATAAGGTCATTGATGTACCAAATCCCTTTCTAAATCCTGATTGTGTGTCGGGGATGATATCATTGTTAGTTAGATATTCAGTTAATTGAGAATGAGTGGCACCTTCTGCAATTTTTAAGGGAAGAGGTAGTAGACACTCAAGAGACAGTTGCAACATTTTGCCTGAGATTCCATTGGAGCCAGTCATAGAAGGCTTCTGTTTTAGAATTAAGTTTTTAACAATGTCGGTGCCAACAAGGTTAAATTCAAAATGAGAATTTTCCCTGAATGTGGATGATTTAAAAAGCCAAGTATAGTAAGAGTCACTAGTAGTATTTGGGACAGAATCCAGAAAAAAGTCATTAGCAGTATTGGTATCGAATTTAAAATTAAGGTCATTAGAGAACGTAGTTTTACCTTTATTGTTGACAATATCCCAAGATTTCAAGTTATCCCATAAACTCTTTATTATTTTTCCTACAAGTGTCAATATTATGCTTGAAATATGCCTGTTATTCAGATTTTAGGGAGTCGTTATATATATTTTTTAGCTGACAATAGTAATGTCTATGTTCCGGTAGTTTGGATTTTTTGTATCTTAACCATGACTTTACCTTCAGTTTCCTAATAATCCTTAGGTTATCAGTGAACCAGGTTTATGCTGGTTTTGAGGGGTGCATGCATGTCGAGAGGTATAACAGACAAGAATTGGCTTGTTCCATGATATTCTTTTTATATGGTTTTTATACTTTTTCATATAGTACTCGATATTCTCATTATACACTTAAAATTTCGTATTATTAACTTTTTCCGTTCTCGAGATATAAGGAGTTGAATTTAGTAATAGTTGCAAAAACCGAGCGCTCATTTGTGACGTCACTATACGCAAGTGACGTAAGAAAAATGGCTTTCTGGGACCTTTCAAATTTAACCTGAAAAGTCGAAAAACATGGAATTTTTAAACGCTGGTAACTAAATAAATACGTCAAGTGGAAGTTCGTTCTATGTGTCTACGGAAAGGAGAAGGTCGGCGATGAATTATAATCGTAAAGTGCAGGGTCGAAATCGAAAATTCGTTCTGGTAGGAGCGAGAGAAAATTGTAATTTTTTGACATTTCATCAAATTGTACTCCCCTACTGTCAAGTAGTAAGCAAAACAAACAATACTTCGAAAACACTTATAATTATAACCAATAAGGAGCATCAAGTCTATTGAGATCACCGAGTCTATGCGTATAGTGACGTAGCGCCTGGCCACGCCCCATTTTTGCGAGATGGAAATTTGTAATAGTTTTTAAGATACTAAACGTGCGAATAAGATTCTGATATTTTGCAGATCCATTAATTTATACTTGCACTTTCGATTTGTGAAATAAAAAAAAAATGCTGAACAAGTCCATTAAAATATTCTACTTTAGTTGAAATATGAGTT